>JAAGEH010000293.1:8647237-8781188 GCA_011751065.1 Lasiurus cinereus
TCTCTCTCTCTCTCTCTCTCTCTCTCTCTCTCTCTCTCTCTCTCTCTCTCCCCCCTGCCCTCCTGTACCTTCCTCCTTCAGGAGTGTATCTTCTCTTTCTCCTAAGCGCTAAGAGCCCTTCTTTTCCTCTGTAAATTGTTTCTGAGTCCATGCAGCATGCAGCCCACCTGGCTCACTTTTTCTGCTTTTGTGACTTCCTTCCTAAAAGGCCAAGGCAGCTCTGTGAGCAGCTAACTTGAATATTCTCTCTGAGCATACTTTGCATGTTAAATAAACCTCCTCTTGTGCTAGAGTTCTTGACTCTCAATTCTTTCTTTGCCAACCTCAAGAACTGAATGTGGACACTGTCAATAACAAAACTATATCACTTACATTAAAATATATAAAAGTGTTAACCATTGAGGAAACCAAGATGGCAGCATAAGGTATACACCTGTACGTGCTGCCTCTCACAATCACACCAAGACTACAACTAAAAGATAGAAAGGTCTATCACCCAGAACCATGTAAAAACTGGATGCTCTTTTCTCTTTCCTACAACTAGAAGAAAAGAGAAAAGAACATTGAGACATGCACAAGCGCAAAAAAACTGAGGTATGGAGGTGCACAAATCGGGTTGGCAGCTAGTGACTGGGTGTGCTGTTTTTTTCAACCTGAAGGGAGACACAAGCTCTTTATTATTTTGAACTCCAGTTTCCAGTGAGACTTTGGGGACCCAGACTCTAACGGGGAGAAGCTGGACAGTCTGCCATTGGGTCGGAAAGTGAGGGTGGCTTTCTTGCAGAGTTGTGCACAGGAATCATTGTTTACTGCGCTGGGGCACTGGATGCAGGGACTCGGAAACTCGGAGATGCAGAGACAGCCATTGCTGTTTGCCACACCCTAGCCTACTGACTCTCTGAGACCCCACTCTGCATAATTTACAAACCTACCCAAGCTCTGCACAGCGGCTTATGCATATAAATGGCCTGTCCTATCCCAGCTTAACCTAACAAACTGCAGCTTTGTTCACACAGTTCCAAAACCTCTAAATCCCAAGCGAAGAGGAGAAATCTGCAAATCTCCCTGTATATCCTGCTGGGTGGTCTCAGACAGCAGCTGTCCTGCACCCCATTAAAAATCCAGAAGCCAGTGTACCTAGTGGTCAGTATGAGACGACACCAGATTTCAACTCCTTATATCCATAATTGACACATTCAAGAGGCAGACTCAGTGAGCACCAAAGCTCCACTGAAACAATCCTGTCCCATAAGGGTGTCATCAGCATAGAAGTTCTTCCATTATAAACACAGCGGGTCCTCATAGCCATTTGGCTTGGAGGTCATTCCTCCTAGTGTACCAACAGTAATCAAGGCTTAACTACAACAAGACTTTACACTCAGCCCACAGAGGGGTGCACCAAGAGTGTCCACCTCAGGTGATAGGGGAGGCTGAATCACTAGGCTCTATAGGATACTTACCACAGAAAAGCACCCCATCAACATAGGGAATCAGCCAAAATGTGGAGACAAAGAAACATGTCATGAATGAAAGAAATGGAGGAAAGCAAACTACTGGACATAGAGGTCAAAACCACATTTATAAGGTTACTCAAGAATCTTCTGAGGAACTTAGTGAGACCTTTAAGGATCTTAATGAGAATGCCAAAAAATGGAAAAGGACCAGTCAGAAATTAAGCATATAATGTTTAAAATAAAGAATATACAGAAATTCAATAGAACAAAGGACTCCAAGAATAAAATGAAAGATTTAAAATGTGAGGAAACAAAAAACCATCAACCAGAAAAACAAAAAGAAAAAAGAGTCCAATAATATGAAGATAGTATAAGGAGCCTCTGGGACAACTTCAAGCGTATCAACATCTGAATTATTGGGGTGCCAGAAGAAGAGAGATAGCAAGATACTGAAAACCTATTAGAAGAAATAATGACAGAAAACTTTCCCGACCTGATGAAAGAAATCGATGTACAAGTCCAGGAATACAGAGAACCCCAAACAAGAGGAATCCAATGAGGACCACATCAAGAGACATCATAATTAAAATGCCAAGGGCAAAAGACAAGGAGAGAATCTTGAAAGCAGCAAAAGAAAAACAGTTAGTTACCTACAAGGCAGTACCCATATGACTGTCAGCTGATTTCTCAACAGAAACTATGCAGGCCAGAAGGGAGTGGCAAGAAATATTCAAAATGATGAATAGCAAGAACCTACAACCAAGATTACTCTACCCAGCAAAGCTATCATTTAGAATTGAAGGTCAGATAAAGAGCTTCACAGACAAGAAAAAGCTAAAGGAGTTTGTCACCACCAAACCAAGATTATATGAAATGTTGAAGAATATTCTTCAAAAAGAGGAAGAAGAAGAAAAAGGTAAAGATAAAAATTATGAACAACAAAATGACAACAAATACATATCTTATTTATTTATTTAAATTTTTTTATTGATTTTTTACAGAGAAGAAGGGAAAGGGATAGAGAGTTAGAAACATTGATGAGAGAGAGACATCCATCAGCCACCTCCTGCACGCCCCCCACTGGGGACATGCCTGCAACCAGGATACATGCCCTCTACCGGAATCAAACCTGGGACCCTTTAGTTTGCAGGCCGACGCTCTATCCACTGAGCCAAACTGGTTTTGGCACATATCTTTTTAAAAAAGAAAATATAAATTGGTGTAGCCACTATGGAAAACAGCATGGAGCTTCCTAAAAATAAAAAAGACACACTCAGAACTGCCATATGATCCAGCAGTTCCACTTCTGGATTTATATCCAAAGGAAATAAAAACAGGATTTCAAAGACATACCTGTTTTCCCATGTTCATTGCAGCATTATTCACAATAGCCAAAACATGGAAACAACCTAAGTGTCCATTGGCAACTGAGTGAATAAAGAAAATCTGGTGTATATAAGATGGAATATTGTTTAGCCACAAATAAATTCTGAACATTATTCAGAAAGGATGTCCTGCTATTTGAGACAACTTAATTAGCAGTAAACACCCTATCTGCAACACTGAAGTACAAGACCTAGTATCTGGTGATTCCCACAGTCGATCTTCAGTTGTTGAAGGACAGTTTAGAACAAATCAGTTTAGTAAAAAATTGCCTGAGGACTCCTGATAGTATTCCTGTGCAAAGTAACACAAGGAAACTTAGAAAGACATAGGAAATTTAAAAATGAGGTAAATAGAAACAGGAATACAAAAACAAAAAGGAAAAACATTTATTAGGTTAGAAATGTGGCTATGTGAATTAAAATAATAAGCCCCACAAAAAAAAAAGGAAAATACAAAGAATATCCTTACATGATATCCTACAATATCATTTAATTTTTGATATTTCACAATAGCATATTGTACAACTATCCCAAACAAACATACAAATTAATTCTTTGAATGTTTAGCAGCAATTTAAAAAGAGGACATGAAAAGATTTAATTCCTTTCAGAAGAAATTGAGGCACTGGGAAGGCACTTGAGCATTCTATACTGACCCCTCTTTCCTCTTTTGCCAAGAAGGACCCTCTTCTCACAACCCAATGGCCCTCAGCTGTAGCCTGAGCTCTCTATTCACGCTGAGGTTGAAGCCTTGAGGTGGCTGGTATAATGGATCTGTCTCTCACCAAATGATGTGAGCTAGGCCCTCCCTGGAGAAGGAACCTGAATTCCCCGAGATAAATGATCAGTGCCAGGGCCCCCGCCAGCAGGCAAGGGGATCCCCAAGGGAGGTGCTGGGCGTGGTGGCCATGGGGACATAGGCTACCATGGAGACAGAACTGAACCTCACAACACCCTGCTTGGCTCCGGAGGATGACTGGTTAGCCAGAGATGGGTAAGATTCCTCAGGGAAGCAACAACCTAAGACAGGCACAGTAGCAGAGGGGCCATCAGGAGATAACTTGGGGGTCAATAGAGGTGGGGCACAGACCCTCACCCTTTCCAACCTTGCAGGGGTCTGAACCTTCACCCCTTCTGAGGGAGGTCTCCTGCTCCCATGGCTACCTTCGCTTCCCACGCTCAACACAGATCAGGACCCAGGTAACAGACAGAGATGTGGCCCAGCTCAGATCAGGACCCAAGTAACAGACAGAAACATGTCGACAGCAGCTGCCCTATATCTAAATTCAGCCTAGCACTAGGAATGCTCAGTCGCTACTCAATGCAAATAAACCTTTCAACTAATATATACAGGATAATCTAAGATTGTTGGTAGCGTATTAAATTTGACATAAAAGAGTTATCAAGCTTTCAGATTAATTTAAATTGGCGAACTGAAATAAGCGAACACCCAAGAAAATTTAAGTGTACTGGACAAAAAGCTGTTTCTAAAGTATTAATTAAAATTTCTATTGATAGCTCATCTCATGGTAAAATTGCTTAATATGTAATGAACATAAAACAGGCTTATTTGTATGCAAAAAATTAAAATTTAAAGTTATCAAGATTGCATTAAAAAATTTTACCAAATTCTCCATTAATCAAAAAGAAGGTGGGGGGGGGAGAGTAGGATAATATCATATAAGGGAAAATATCTGATAAGTAAATTATATCTAGAAAATTTTCACTTTAGAAAATTAATTTCCATTTGTAATACTAATAGCAAGACACCCATGAAAAACACACCTGGTGTCAAAATAAACCAAAGGAAAAGCAGGTAGGCAAAAATAAAAAGGACCCCAAGTCAATTTTATAGAAAAGATTCCTTTATTAACTCTTGGTCAAGAATATGTTTATATACTTTCAGAAAACAACTCCAAGACCAAGTGGACTCCTGCCACAGAGAGGAACTGACAGGTCTGCGCCAACCACAAAGGCAAGAGGAGAAACAGTCCAGAGATGGAAGACGCTGACTACGCCTTGCCATGCGAGCAGTTAGCAGCAGAGCATCGCTACAGGATGCCCAGGACCAAACCAGAGAGGGTCGGACCAGCATTGTCACCATTTGTCCACCATCCAGATACCATTGATAACATGTACACATAAGGAACTGTTTGACATTGAAACTGGGACTCAAAGCTATCGGACACTGAAATTGGGACTCAATCATTTTTCTTTTGCTCTTGTGGGTTTATTTCTAGCCTACAGGGGCAAGATGTTTTTAAAGACAAGAATCAGGTGGTGGGGGGAAGCAGATGCAGAGGCAAAGAAACAATGAACAGACTGTCCTGCTACAGTGGGAAGGCAGGGGAGGTTGGGAGGGAGGGGCCTGTTGTATGCATGTGTGTGAGGACATGGCCAGTGGATGCAGGGCAGTGGGGGCAGGGTGGAGGGGGGACGGATGGGGGCATGTGCTGGGGGGTGGGGAGGGCAATAGGGAGAAAAATAAATTAAAAGAAAAAAAGAGTTTTATAAAAAAAAAGAAGAAAGAAAATACACTGAACACAAATGTGAGGTTGCAATTATTGAAATTTATATCTCTAATCTGCTCCCAGTGGCTCATTTATCTGATACAAGGATGGGGATTGTCTGAATATGACTCTGGACATATTTTTCCTAGATAAAAAGCTAACTGGGATGGGGGAATCCTCTCTCTCCTGACAGGAGAGGCCACCTAGGCTGTTTTCCATGATCTCATTTACCCATTGAAGGAACTGTCATATCCCAGGGATCCTAAGACCTGCAAGCACTGGGCAGTTGGCATTTCTGGGCTCTTAAACAGCTGAAATGCTAAATCCAGGTTGTTTGGCACCCATCAGCCTGTGTATGACCTTCTGGCAGCATGGTCTAGAAGCCCCCTAGTCATGAGACATTTATCTCTGGAAGAGAAGCACCCAGTCTTCTCTTCTCTTGCTGATCCTTGGCTATATACATCTTTCCCAGAAAGCCTATTTTGCATCTGTGTGTGCTTTATACTTAAGGCAGAGGTCCAGGTGGTTCTCATAAAAGATAACAGAAAGAAGCCACCTTGTACCACCTTCCCATACAGGCAACAGAATGCCATCTTCTATTGTTAAAGCCATGGATTTAAAAGAATAGACCAAGGGCATAGAGAGTAATTGAAATGTAAATGCAAGTATTGGCTTACATACCACTAACCTAAAGGAAGCCAGGCAGAATTTTAATTAACTGTTTTACTTTTTCCACCTCTTTGGTTTACAGGAGATTATGTTTGTAGGTTAAATCTCTGAATGTCAATTGCAAGAATTCAGACTTTTTGTATTCCCCTAACCTAGAAGTACAGAAAACTATTGGTGAGGGCATGTT
This sequence comes from Lasiurus cinereus, assembly GCA_011751065.1. Lineage (NCBI taxonomy): Eukaryota > Metazoa > Chordata > Mammalia > Chiroptera > Vespertilionidae > Lasiurus > Lasiurus cinereus. Next base: position 8,653,443 of record JAAGEH010000293.1, read on the forward strand.
CAGCATAAGGAATGCCGATTTTTATGAGCATAAGGATATTATAAAAATAATATGCTATTCATTTTCATGAGGTAACTGTGAAGAATAGTAAAGGCACAGGGTTTTTAATTACTCTATATTCATATGACCCTGCCCCCTTAACTAGAAGCAGCAGTATGCAGATTCTCAGAGAATGCTCACTGAGTGCTATTCCTGTGGAATAAAGGGGGGCAGGGGTAAGACATTCTCAGTGAGGTCCTGCTTATCTTGGTTCCCATCCCAGGCCCTTCCCTGGAACCTGGCACCAATCCCTGCCACAGGCACAAAATGACAATGCCCAACGTGTTATTGCCAACACCTTCACCATCTGGTAATTTCTTTAGTGACCTACTTACTCGATTGTCTTAAAAAGGCAAGAAAGGAGAATTAAAAAATAATTCCAGAGAGACCCATTTTCTCAAACCTTTGAGTCATGACTGTTTCTCAAATCATCTTTTCTTCCCTGTGAGAATGAATTCAACCTCCAAGGAACCCGAGGACTGAGGGGTGGAGCTCTTTGCCTAAATTCCTGACACACACACAAGAAAGAACCCAGGAAGTGAACCTGGGCTTTGACTAGAATCTATAAAAAAAAAAAAAAACAACTGTCAAATTCAGGTTATATAAGTGGAGAGAGAAAGAGGGAGAGAGAGGGAGAGAAACAGAGAGAGAGAGAGCAAAAACATAACAGATATACAATTAAAAGATAGTAGACACAATATATCAGAATACAAATCCATATTAGAAAGATCATTTAAGCTTACAGAGATAATGTAGACTTTTAAATAAAGTATAAATTTGGATTGCCTTGGAATTTAAAATTAGAGATAATTCTGTTATTAAGTCCTCCATTACTGACAGTTGAATAAAAATTATGCAACCTCATTCTACCCTACCTTGTTATTTGTACTGTTACCCATAGTGTTATTTTTGTAGTGTTACCTGTCAAAATTTTACACCAAAATATAAGATGCTTTTAAATGAAGAGATGGAAAAGCATACTTAGCATACCCCTTTCTCTCATAAAAAGCAACAATGTGTAAAATACATGTTATTCTCAATCATTATCTTTAAAAACTGTGTCTATTCTTTTAAGATGTCATGAGTTTTCTTTAAATATAGTGATTATCTTTATGAAAAGTACTTTCCTCACTGTTCAAAGTTAGCTATTTCTGAGACATAATGCTGAAATTCATCACAAGTTCCTTGGCAAGCAAGGAATTATAGCTTCCTGAATGAAGAGAAATATGTGGAAGAGAGAAATGACAACCAAATAAGCCAGCCTCGCAAGGAGAAACCGTTCTTAGAGCAAATATGAAATGAATTCAAATGCAGTCTTCAATGACTGGTACTAACATGGACTGGATTGAGGATCATGTTTTTAAAGATATATGCATATACCAATGGGACTTGAGCCTGTGATAAACACACACCCTGAATAAATATATATTTACAGAGAATGAATTATGTCAAATCACTTATTGCTTCCTTCCAAAGCTGTTCATACAGAGAATGAATTATGTCAATTAACTTTCTGCTTCCTTCCAAAGCTGTTCATAAATATATATTTACAGAGAATGAATTATGTCAAATCACTATTGCTTCCTTCCAAAGCTGTTCATAGCAAGTGCCATGTCACATGTTGGGCATATCAAAGGGAGTTACAGACAGACCGTGCCTGACCTTATGGAGTTTACAGTCGAGTAAGAAACACAGAAAGTAGATGGATAACTACACATAGGGATGTAATTATATTGTGCTAATTGTTATTAACAGGTGCCCTGAGAGATTACTTAGAATGGGACATCAGGGCAGAAGCCTTAGAAAAAATTAATAACTATGCATTTTTAAAAATCATCTGTATAATGGAAGGATGAGGACACATATGTAATACCTTAATCAATAAAAAAGTTTAAAAAAATCATCTGTACATTGTCAACAGTTTTTTTTAAAAAAGAATATATCGGCATGAAGCATATGATTAAGTTTTAAAAAAGGCCAAACAACAAACTGAAAAAAGAATTTTGCCACTTATGGGCAAATAATCAATTTCTTTATTGAATGAAGTGTTCCTACAAATCAGTAAGAAAAAAACAGAAATACAAATGCAAAATGAGCAACAACAACAACAAAAGAAATATAAATGGATTTCAAATGAATAAAAAGATCTTGAGCTTTTTACATAATAAAAAGTGCAAGTAAAAACAGCTTTAGAAGGATCCTTTAGCTCTGGCTGGTCTGGCTCAATTGGGCATTGTCTGTGCACCAAAAGGTTGCCAGTAGATTTCCAGTCAGGCCCGCATGCATGGGTTACAGGCTCAATCCCTGTTAGGGGGTGTGCAGGAGGCAGTCGATGGATGTTCTTTGTCTCCCTTCCTCATTCTCTAAAAATCAATAAAAATTTCTTTAAAGGGACCCTTTCTTTTTCACTAATCAGAGTAGCAAAATTGAAAACAATTGAACATAAACAATATTGGTGAGTAACTGGCAGAATAGGCATTTCTTTTTAGAAGTACAAACTGTGGCAACAGACTTAGAGCAAAATTTGGCAAGATCTAATATCACTTAGAGAGGACAAACCCTCTGACCCACCATTTTACTTCAAGAATTCAACCTACAGATATTTTAAATGTGTTTAATGTGTATATAAAAAGTACTTATAGTAACATTTGTTGTAGCTTTGTTTCTAAATATTAAAAGGCTGAAAATTATCTTAGTGCTCATTAATAGACTAATGATCCAATAAATAGAATTATATCCACACAATGAAACACTATGCAGTTGTTTTTAAACAACAGATCCTTGTGTACTAATACAGAAAGATTTTAAAAATACATGCTTGTATTTTTTAATTAAATTTTGCATTTAATATTATTTTATATTACTTTCAGCATGGTTAGATAATAATATAATTTATATGATCCCCTCCTGATAATTTAAGTACTCACCTGGCACCATACGTAGTTATATAGTGATTATATTCACTATGCTGTCCTTTACATCCCTGTGACTGTTTTGTAACTACCAATTTGTACTTCTCAATCCCTTCACCTTTTTCAGCCAGTCCTCTCAGTCTGTAAAAATCCTTACATTTAAGTAGATAGAAATAACCCAGGGGTTATAACAGTGAATATAATATTCATTTAGGTATATACTCATACATAGATGCTAGCATAGGGTAAAATGTTGCTGAATATTTTCTTGCTAAATTACTATAACTTAAATAAATGATTATTTCTTAGCATGTAGCCAAGGGTCTGAGGTATAAAGGAAACTATCATATCATTGTACAACCAATTTCTTAAAACTATGCATGGATAGTTTTTTCTTTGAAAAAAAAAACTAGCTTAAAAAAAGTAAGATTAAACAATGGATAATACTGCTGATTGAACTTTGTTATCTGAGAGATGATGAGGTAGCTGTTATCTCCTGGTCATATAAATTGATTTTGACAAAGTAAGTGCAGAAAATAAACTAGTCTGATTTTCATTCACTCATTCAAAAATCACATCCTCTAGAATGAAACAAAAGAGCTGGAAGTTTTTTTTTTGTTTTTTTTTTTCACATTTTTCTAGCTTTATTTACATTTTCTGGAAATCATGAAAAGTATGGCACTAGTTTATAACAGTTTTGAATTTACAGATATTAAATAAGTTATGATATAAATTCATTATAAAACAAGCTAATTTTATTTCTAATCAGGAAGTAAGGTAATTTTATAACCTAAATTTTGGAGAAAATAAAGATCAAACCCTCCTCCCGAAATACAATGATTATTTATAATTTGTGTATTTTTTTCCTGGCCTTTTTTGTTTCCTAAAAATGCTTTTATTTATTTATGTATTTATTTATTTTTTTTAACTTTTATTAATTTTTTATACATATCTCCCCATTGCCCCCCCTCCCTCCCAGGCATACCCCAACCCCCCAGTGTCTATGTTCATTGGTTATGCTTATATGCATGCATACAAGTCCTTTGATTGATCTCTTATCTACCTCACCTAACTTTAATCTTCCTGCTGTAATTTCATAGTCTGTTTGAAGCTTTACTGCCTCTGTATCTATCCCATGTTTGTAATTTCTTAGGATAAATTCCTAAGAGTGGGATTACAGGGTCAAATGGGAGATCCATTTTTAGTTTTTTGAGGAAACTCCATACTGTTTTCCACAGTGGCTGCACCAGTCTGCATTCCCACCAACAGTGCACAAGGGTTCCTTTTTCTCTGCATCCTTGCCAACACTTGTCGTTTGTTGATTTGTTGATGATTGCCATTCTGACAGGTGTAAGATGGTATCGCATTGTCGTTTTGATTTGCATCTCTCGGATGATTAATGACTTTGAACATGTTTTCATGTGTCTCTTGGCCTTCCTTCTGTCGTCTTTTGAAAAGGTTCTATTTAGGTCCGTTGCCCATTTTTTTATTGGATCCTTCATCTTCCTTTTATTAAGTTGTATAAGTTGGCTGTAGATTTTGGAGATTAAACCTTTATCAGTGATAACATTTGCAAATATGTTCTCCCATACAGTGATCTTTCTTGTTGTTTTGTTGATGGTTTCTTTTGCTGTGCAAAAGCTTTTTATTTTGATGTAGTCCCATTTGTTTATGTTTTCTTTAGCTTCCATTGCCTTTGGAGCAGTATTCCTGAAGAAGTTCTTTCGGCATATATCTGAGATTGTGCTGCCTGTGGATTCCTCTAGTATTTTTATGGTTTCCCTTCTAATGTTTAAGTCCTGTATCCATTTTGAGTTTATTTTTGTATTTGGTGTAAGTTGGTGGTCCAGTTTCATTTTTTTGCATATATCTGTCCAATTTTCCCAACACCATTTATTGAAGAGGCTATCTTGGCTCCATTGAATGTTCATGCCTCCTTTGTCAAATATTAATTGAGCATAGTGGTTTGGGTGGATATCTGGGTTCTCTACTCTATTCCATTGGTCTATATGTCTGTTCTTGTGCTAGTACCAGGCTGTTTTGAGAACAGTTGCTTTGTAGTATAGCTTGAAGTCTGGTATTGAGATCCCACCTACTTTATTCTTCTTTCTCAGAATTGCTGTAGCTATCCGTGGTCTTTTTTTATTCCAGATGAATCTATGAAGAATTCTTTGTAGGTCTGTGAAATATATCGTTGGTACTTTAATGGGTAGTGCATTGAATCTGTAGATTGCTTTGGATAGTATGGACATTTTAATGATGGTGATTCTCCCAATCCATGAGCATGGTATGCTCTTCCATCTGTTAACATCTTCCTCTATCTCTTTTTTTCAGTGTCCTGTAGTTTTCTGCATATAGGTCTTTTATCTCTTTAGTTAGGTTTATTCCTAGGTATCTTAATTTTTTTGGTGCGATGGTAAATGGGATTGCTTTTTTAGTTTCTCTTTCTGTAATTTCACTATTAGTGTATAGAAATGCCACAGACTTCTTAGCATTAATTTTGTATCCTGCTACATTGCTGAATTCATTAATTAAGTCAATTAGTTTTGGAATGAAGTCCTTTGGGTTTTTTATGTACAGTATCATGTCATCTGCAAATAAGGACAACTTTACTTCTTCTTTTCCAATTTGGATGACTTTTATTTCTTCTTCTTGTCTAATTGCAATGGCTAATACTTCCAGTACTATGTCGAACAGGAGAGGTGAGAGTGGGCATCCCTGTCTTGTTCCTGTTCTTAGGGGAAATGGTTTTAGATTTTGCCCATTGAGTATGATGTTAGCTGTGGGTTTATCATATATGGCTTTTATAATGTTGAGGTATGATCCTTCTATTCCCACTTTGCTGAGAGTTTTTATCAAGAAAGGGTATTGGATTTTGTCAAATGCTTTTTCTGCATCAATTGATATGACTATGTGATTTTTATCTCTCAATTTGTTTATGTGATGTATCACATTTATTGACTTGCGGATATTGTACCATCCCTGCATTCCTGAGATGAATCCTGCTTGGTCATGGTATATGATTTTTCTGATGTACTGCTGGATCCGGTTTGCTAGAATTTTGTTGAGGATTTTGGCATCTATGTTCATGAGAGCTGGAAGTTTTAAAACATGCTTTGAGTCATCTGAGAAATGTAGACTTCAATCATCAGAAGTTTATGTAAAGATGATTCAAGAAGAAGGAAACTAATAAACATATGGAAGGCATAGTTATGTGCCAGACATTGGCACTTTACATGGTTTCATTCATTAGTTAAAAACCTCATATAAATTCAGAGCCTTGCACTAGGGATATTGAAAATAAGTCATATATCTCTAGTTTTGTCATTTATTTTTTGGATGGTGGGCAAGATGCATCACAAACAGGTTTGTTACAGATATGATAAATGTTATGTAGAAGAGATAAAAGAATGATGTCAGTGTGTGTGTGTGTGTGTGTGTGTGTGTGTGTGTGTGTATTATATTGGGGATGGCAGATCTTAGCATTACTATGTGCTTGCTACTAAGATAATAAGAAAAATCCAGTCTGGTTTAGAAATCCTCTTCCTCAAAAAATTGATCATATGAAACTTATCCATGATATTCATCAAGACAGAACTTGGCTGTGCATTTTTAAAACAAGGTTTTTTTGTCCTGACTAGTGTGGTTCAGTTGGTTGGAGCATCATCCCATGAACAGAAGGGGTCACAAGTTTGATTCCTAGTCAGGGCTCATACCCAGTTTTGGGTTTGATCCCTCATCAGGATGCTTACAAAAGCCAACTAATCAATATTTCACTCTCCTTTCTCTCTCTCTCTTTTTCTCTCTCTCTCTCTCTCTCTCTCTCTCTCTCACATCTTCCTCCCTCTCTTCCTCTTCCTTCTTCTCTCTCTAAAAACCAATAAAAAATATCCTTGGGTGAGGATTAAATAAATAATAAATAAAATAAGTAAAATAAGGTCTATCTAATCTAAGAAAATAAGGTCTATCAACTAAGAAAACAAATCAAGAAATCCAATATATTAGTTGGAAGATAGAAACTATTCTAGGTTTAAGTTCAACAACATTTTAAAAAGTTGTAGGAAGACCTAAAATAAACACATCCAGGAGAGAAACCAAGATGGTGGCATAGATGAACACCTAAACTGCTGCCTCACACAACGATTTCAAAACTACAGCTAAAAGACAGAATGAACATCATCCAGAAGCACAGGGAAGTTGGCTGAGTGGAACTTCTACAACTAGAAAGAAAGAGAAGGGCTCACGGAGACTCAGAGGAGCTGTAAAAAGCTGAGGTACAAAGACATGCCCTTGGAAAGGATGGGTCGTGGAGTGCCTGGCTGGCTTCCTCTAGGGGGAAGGAGACAGAAACTCCTGACTGCACTGAACCCCTTATCCTACTGCATTGAACCCCAGTTCCAGGTGAGAATCATTCGGGGGGAGTTTGGACTGTCATGAAAAGGGAAGAGTGCTCAGAAACTCAGGGAGCCGCGAAAGGCAGAGGTCTGGAGGCGCATGTGCCAGTGTGTGCAGAGAGGACTGACTACTGATTGTGCTGCTGGCTTTCTCTAGCAGGAGGAAGATAGAACCTCCCATCTGCACTAAACTCCACTTCCGACTGCACTGAACCCCAGTTTCAGGCAAGACCCTGGGGATCTTAGCATGTAGCCAAGGGGTCATACATGCTAAGATCATACATGTCCCTGGAGCATACAGAAACCCAGGGGAGCCACGAAAGACAGAGGTCTGGAGGCACATGAGTGCACACAGAGATAGCTGCAGTGATTATGGAGGGACACTGAAACCAGGAGCCAAGTAGGGCAGGGTTGATGGGAAGTCAAGGCTATCTGCTCAGCCCTGAGACTCCGCCCCATACAAGCTGAGCACAGATGCTTTTGAAATTTTGCAAGTCTAGTATCATAAGGCTGACTCCAGCACAGAAGTTCTTCCAGTGTAGAAACAGCTGATAATCACAACCAATGGGCTTGAAGGTCAATTTCCCACAGTGATACCAACAACAAGGCTTAACTACAAGGCTACATACACAGCCCATAAAGGAGTGCACCAAGAAAGTCAACTTCAGGTAACTGGGGAGGTGGAGCTACTGGGCCATATAGGACACCCAGCATACAAAGTTAATCTATCAACTCAAAGAAGCAGCAAAAATGAGGAAATAAAGGAACAGATCACAAACGAAAGGAATGAAGAAAAGCAAATGACTGGATATAGAGTTCAAAACCATGGTTATAAGGTTTTTCAAAAATTTCCTAGAAAAGATGGATAAATTTAGCAAAACCCAAGAGGAGATGAAAAAGGACCAACTAGAAATTAAACATACACTGACTGAAATAAAAAATATTATACAGAGACCTAATAGCAGACTAGAGAAACACAAAATTAAGTCAAAGATTTGAAATACAAAGAGGCAGAAAACACTCCACTGGAAAAGAAAAAAAATGTGAAGATAGTGTAAGGAGCCTCTGGGACAACTTCAAGCATACCAACATCAGAATTATGGGGGTGCCAGAAGAAGAGAGAGAGCAAGATAATGAAAACCTATTTGAAGAAATAATGACAGAAAACTTCCCCCAACCTGGTGAAAGAAATAGACTTACAAGTCCAGGAAGCATACAGAACCCCAAACAAAAGGAATTCAATGAGGACCACACCAAGACACATCATAATTAAAATGCTAAGAGCAAAAGACAAAGAGAGAATATTAAAAGCAGCAAGAGAAAATCAGTTAATTACCTACAAGGGAGCACCCATACGATTGTCAGCTGATTTCTTAACAGAAACTATGCAGGCCAGAAGAAAGTGGCAAGAAATATTCAAAGTGATGAATAGCAAGAACCTACAACCAAGATTACTCTACCCAGCAAAGCTATCATTCAGAATTGAAGGGCAGATAAAGAGCTTCACAGATAAGAAAAAGCTAAAGGAGTTTATCAACATCAAATCAGTATTATATGCAATGCTGAAAGGTGCTCTTTAAGAAGAGGAAGAATAAGAAAAAAGATAAAGATAAAAATTATGAACAACAAATATATATCTATCAACAAGTGAATCTAAAAATAAAGTGAATAAAAATCTGATGAGCAGAATAAACTGATGAATATAATAAAATCAGGGGCATAGAAAGGGAGTGGACTGACAATTCTCAGGAAGAAAAGGGTGAGGGGGGTGCAGGGAGAGACTGGACAAAAATCGTACACCTACGGATGAAGACAATGCGGGGGAGGTAAAGGCAGAGGGAGGGTTGGGAGCTGGGTCGAGGGGAGCTATGGGGAGAAAAGAGAAACAATTGTAATAATCTGAAAAATAAAGATTTATGAAATTTAAAAATAAAATAAAATAAAATAAAATAAAATAAAGACATCCACACATCAACAGTTCTAGGGTTCTGAGAGGCAAAAATGCCACATGTTCCATTAGGTTTCCTGTGCAGTTTGTTAGGACATTCGCAGATGGTGTATGAAATAACAGACCTTTAAGCAAACTATTTCATCAGTTCAAAAGAGATAACAAAGCAATTGAGCTGCATGGGCTGTGAGGGTATAAATGACAGCATTGAGGCTCCAATGTGACCTAAAGTAATATTAGGGGCAATAATAACAAATTTTAATAATAATATCAACAGTTATTATGGTTAGGCACTTTCCAGATGCGAAGTCATTTAAATGGAAATTACTCTCACAAAGGTATTATTATGTCCCCTCTTCTTTTTTTTGTTTTGTTTTGTTAATCTTCACCCAGGATCATGGGGACAGAGAGAGGAGAGGAGAAACATCGATGTGAGAGAGACGCATCCATCAGATGCCTCCTGTACATGTTCTAAACCAGACCAGGCCTAAACAAACAACCAAGTGCATGCCCTTGCCAGGGAATCAAACCAGCAACCCCTTGGCACACAGGCCTGAGCTCCAACCACTGAGCAATGCTCTCCAGGGCTCTCCCTGTTTTAAGATGGGAAGGTCAGTAACTTTCTCAAAATAAAAGACAAGAACCAGTCTTTAATATTAGGTCCATTTGGTTCTAAGTGCCATGCTGTATAGAATTTGATAGAATGAAAAGGGGGGGGGGGGGGGGGGGGGGGCGCGGGGGCAGGAGGCTGCGGAAAAGACAGAGAAAGGGAAACAAATGAAGAAGGGAAGAGGTAAGAGAGAAGTAAAAATTAAAAAAAAAGAAGAAAAATGCACTAACACAGAAATCCAAGGTGTCCAATGTGTAAAGTGTGGCCCTGGAAAGGGGATATTGAATGCAATTACAAATCTCTTAGAGCATATTCATTGTCCAAAAGAAATAAATGCAACTTCTGAGGACATGAACAACTTTTTTTTTTTTAATGTACACAGATGCTTTGGAACCAGATCATTCTTAAATGCTATAGGGGATAAATAGCATTCTTAAATGCTATAGGGGATAAATAGCGCTGGCTTCAGAATGAATGATTTGAACTAGAATCCTGATTCCAACATGCACTGCCCGATAAACCTGAGCAAATCACTTAAACTCTCGTTTTCGCATCTGAAACAGCGTATCATCGCACCCACTTCTTAGAGTTGGGACAATATTTACAAACCATTTAGAACAGTGTTCTGAATGCCAAAACAATGAACAGAAGTTTGTTATTCAAAATAAAACATCCACACAAACACTCAAAAACACTGAACAAAACTTTATTATCATCATATCTATTATAGTAATAATGCATATGTGTGAGAATTGGAATCTTACTACTTCAGAGCACAATTAGATTCAACATGGCATGGTTGGGGATTTACTGGGAAATTGCCTGAAATAAGCCATCATATTGCAATTAGGAATTGGTTCTTTTGAGCAAAACGTTTAGACAGATGACAGATTTAAAAGCCAAAGACACAAAAGGTGACAGCAATTACAAATGGTTTCTCCAGCCATAAAACACTGATGGGACAGCGCTGCTGGGCATAGTCCATTTCCTCTGTGTACGAAGTGCCAATCACAGACATCAGGACTTTAGCAGTATGACAGAAAAAATATCCCAGTTAAAAAATATAAAGACTAAGGAATGTGTTTAAGAACTGAAGACAAAAAATCTTTAAGTATCAAAGAATGCCATTTTCCCCCATTATTTATCTGACGTTTTATTTGTAGTTTATTTCAGCACCTTTTTGTGATTAAAAATAGCAACTGAGTGCCTTCTAGTTTCTAATTTAAAAGTTTGTTCAAAATCAAATACTATTATAAAAAACCATTTGGCTTACACACGAAAATGATTTAGTTGGGAAGCCAAGGTAATGTACTAACTCTAGTCAGACTTTGAAGTACTTTTTGGTTGTTGTTGTGACTGAAAGGTGAAGAGTGTGTGCTTAGCTGGAGACAATGCTCAATGCTCGCTGGGCTTCCATGTCAGCTGCTGCCTGACAGGGCTGCACGGCTGATCTGAACTGCTCCAGGAGTGTCCAGAAAAGGCAATATCAAAGGAAAGCAACAGAACAACTTTAACCAATTAAAAGGTTCTCTTTTATCCTTGATTGTCTGTTTCCAGTACTTCTTGGACAGACTTAAATGGAGTAACAAAGAGTAGGTTGTACCATTGGAGGCATCTGTTCGGGCACCAAAACAGAGAGAGGGTGCTCCCCACAGTGCAGCTCTCTATAGAACTTCAGGGATGGATTGTCCATGCTGTTTTTATCCTTTCCCACTTACAGAATATGACTTTCATGATTTAACAGAACAGAATCAACAATAACAATGATTAGGGTAAAAAATGGTTAAGACCTAACTTTTTGTAAAATGTTTTTTTATTTATTTCAGAGAGGAAAGGAGAGGGGGAGAGAGAAACATCAATGGTCTGCCTCCTACACGCTCCACACTGGGGATCAAGCCTACAAGCAGGCCCTGGTTCAAAGGTCAATGCTCAATCTCTGAGCCACACTGCTGGGCAAGACTTAACTTTTTAAAAAACTCAAAGCTTGTTGATCAGAACTCAATGCCTTATGTACTGTTTACCTTTATTACTATTATACTATTATATGAGACTGGGATATTTCTGCATTAAGTCAGTTACAACTAGACAGTGAAGTTAAAGTCTATAAAATAAATAGTTTGAGTTAATAATATATTACCCAGCCATCTTCAAACATGCACATTGCTTCATAATCAATTTCTGCTTAGTCAAGAGGTAAACATACTTTCTGAATTCAATCTTATTTAACACTGGCTGGTGGAAAGGCCAAAGAACCAGAAAAAACAGGACACACACACACACACACACACACGCACACACACATGCATGCCCACATGCACACATATTTGGAGCACTAGCCTCTATTCTTGCTGCATCCCAGTTTCTCCATTTAAACCAAATCATTGGTTTGAGCCAATTACATTTATATTCTTTTAAATGTATTTTGAATCATATCGCTTGATTAATTTGAGAATTTCCTACCAGAAATTATCAGACACTTTCATATTATAATCATCTTGCATGTTTATTTAAAATTAGACTTTCAAATATGCTATGCATTTATATATATTGGAAAATTCTATATGTCCATGATATGTTGATTGATATACATTTAAAAAACTGGATTAAAATATCCAATCATTTTGAAACTTGATTATATATTTAGCAATATTTTAAAAAGGGGTCAGCAAACTATGACTCCTGGACTCTACGTTTTGGTAAATATATTTTTACTGGAACACACATTTACATTCATGGATTATCTATGTTGCATGTTCAGCACAACAATGGAGTTGAATAGTTGCACAGGGACCATATGACTTGCAAAGTCATATTTATTTACTCTCTGTCCCTTTGCAGAAAAAGTTTGCTGAATGCTGTTCTAGGCACTTTACCTATATTAAATCATTAAATCACAAGCAACCTATGAGAAAAATACTGTAATCATTCCCATTTTATAGATAATAAACTGAGGCACCAAGAGGTTAAGCAATTTGTCCAATGTCACAAAGTTAACAACTGGCAGAGCTGGAACAAGGCACTCTGATTCCAAGCTTTTGTTCTTAGCCATTGCCTGTCAAGCTAATTTAATAGAAAGGAACTAAACAAAGAACACTATTCAAAACCTTTTTTTGTTGTTGTTGAATCTATATCTATTTTAACTTTCTTTTTATTCTTTTATTATTTACTATTACACGTCCCCATTTTCCCTTTTGCCCACCTCCATCTTAATTTTTTATTGTAACATCAATTTTATAAAATCTGATTATGATAAAGAAGTATAAGACAGTTCCTGCAAACTGGCAAACCTTGCTGCCAGTGTTTTTATTCAAGTTAACCTGGAGCACATTATTTAAGAAGTAGTTTGCTAGTTGTGAAATTAAAAATTATTCTTTAAGTATTCAATAGTAATAGATTTTCATAACAGTAGTTATTTATACATAAAACATACAGTAGTATCCTTCGGAGTCATGCTATGTGTACTGAAATCCAAAAAAATCTACTTCAAATCATTAATCTTGATGCTTTCTTGCTTCAGTGATATACTTTTTTGTTTTGCTTCTAAAAGATGAAGCTTTAAGGCCAACTTGTTAGAAAGCATCAGAATAGCCAATCATTTCAAATAGATTTTATTGAATTTCAAAATCTTTAATGTGCACTTCCTTTCATCTGGAGGTGAAATGTTCCGAGCTTTCCTTCCAGGAGGGGTAATGGGCCTCTCTGATGAAGCCAGTACAGAGTCTGCCCTTCTTTAAATTCTGATGGATTTATATACTTCCAGAAAAAACACACACACTTTTTGTAAGACCTTGAAAAAATAGTTAAAATAATATAATTATAATTCTCTCTTGAAAAGTCAGTAGCTCCAAAGGCTCCACCTTTGACTTGATTAGCCCAATGATCTAGTTAAAATTAATGTAAGTGGTAATTCTAACAGAATATAAATAATGCATTTATTCAGTACTATTTATTGAGTGCCTCCTATGTGCTAGGCTTTGTTCTAGGTACTGGGAATACAGCAATGAACAAACAAAACTGATTTAAAAAATTCCTGACTAGTCATCCTTAAAGTTTATCATAATTTTACTTTAAAGCGGCTGTAAATAAAGAAGTCCTGTTCAGGTGGTGGATGTGCCAATGGCTGGATCCTGGGTGGAGGGTAGGGGAAACCTCCCTACCCACAATGCTCTGTGCGGAACCTAGAGTCTGTGCACAGCATGTTCCTGCTGACAAATGTTTCATGCTGTCTTCCCAGAACCCTCCTTCCTTTCCAAACGTGTTCTCCTTTTGAACTTCCCATCTCTGCAAACGAAATTGCCATCTGACCAATTCTTCAAGTGAGACTTCCTCACACTCACCCCCAATCCAGTTATGCAGACAAAGAAGGTGCCTTCTTATCTTACTGAAAAGCAAAATGCATAAAGGACTAGAATTGTGGAAATAGGAGAATGAAAAACACAACTTAGAGACCCTGACTACTCTCACCCACCATTTTATAACATCATTCCAGAGAAAAAGAAAAATTCACATCACTGGACAGAAGAAACACTCAGGTTTGAAGACTCAGTGCCACTGTATAGATGTGATGACATCACTCTGGATTTTACTATCTGCTTTCAAAGTTTCTAACACAAAGATGTCTGATATGAAAAAAATAATCTATAATAATCAATGCATAATATGATAATTAGACCAGACAGCTGAATGGCCTTCCAGACACCCTTCCGGACAACCTTCTGGATGAAGCCGAGGCTGAGAGGGCCGAGCCCTTTGCACAAATTTCGTGCATCGGGTCTTTAATAATAAATAAAATAAAAAGCCTTGCTCTAGAATTTAAAGAACGATGAAAAAATATATAATGCCCTAACCAGTTTGGCTCAGTGGATAGAGCATTGGCTTGTGGACTCAAGGGTCCTGGGTTCGATTCCAGTCAAGGGCATGTACCTTGGTTGCAGGCATATCCCCAGTAGGGGGTGTGCAGGAGGCAGCTGATCGATGTTTCTCTCTCATAGATGTTGCTAACTCTTTCTCCCTCTCCCTTCCTCTCTGTAAAAAATCAATAAAATACTTATTTCTTTCAAAATTAGGACACAAAGAGAAGTAAAAAAGTTTTACTATTTGTGCTACTGAACTGTAAGAAGATTCCTTCCTATAGATATTACTTTTCAATCTGGCTTTCTATGCCAGACCGCCCCATTGGCTATATATTTTTCCTTAGAAATTTTTACACATGTTCTTAAAATGCTGACACTTAATCTTTCTCCTCTTGTCAGAAAAGGACTTTTTTCATTTGAAAGTTATGACTTGGGAAAGTAAAGGAAGAGATATTTTTTGCTCCACACCATTAGAGTCAGTAGACATTCCATTATTTATCTAGTGAAGTCGTATGCATTCTGAGGACACAGTAGACAAAGTGCAAGACACAGAGAAAATACATGGGTTTCTGTGCTCGGAAATGGTGGAGACCAACACTGACTATCAGCAACTACAGACAAGGACATTTCTACAAGACATTATGAAAGCCAGTGGGGCTTCATGGCTATGCTTACCACTGCCTCGTTCTTTAACAATGTTCATAAACAGATCTGCTTCCCAAAAGGCATCTTGTCAGGAAGGAAAGGGAAATAATGATAACCTTTTAGATGAATGATCAAGGTGTGGCTGTTATCAAATATGTTTTTCATTCTGTGGACTCGCCTTCTGAGTGGTTAAACAGGATGAAAATAATCTAAGAGATCTGCACTTAATGTCAAATGGCTCTGGTGCTGTTACTCATCCACATTCAGGGAACAATACATATGCCATTGTCAGGGAGTAAATTTCCTTAGACAAGCACAATAACTTGTTTTTAGACCTAGGTCCAAGTGTTACTGTATCTCTATAAATTTATTTCATTTCACTCCTTGGTTCACTCTGTGCATAATTCCAGCTACCTAAAAATTTTAACTGGTAATTATAAATTTCTTTTTTTTTTTTACTGGCCAGTTATCATTTATGAATAATTTATACTCAAATAATGCAAAGTACAAATATGTCATGTTACACATATAAACAAGATAAAAAAAAGTATTAGTTAACCTGACAGTCTTCTTTTTTAGAGGAACTAAAACCAAGCCACAGAATAGCACCAAATTTCTAATATCTGTGAGTGAGGTAATTATTTCCCTTAAGAAGTCATTTCTTTACAAACGATTGATACATATCTTTGCTACAAGTCCAGTATATTTTAATTCAGAGACTATCCCAAAAATATTGTAGAGAAGCCAAATCATTAGTTAAGAAATATGTCTTATTATTAATTACACAGGAAACTTCCTAAAATCTAATTAGTAAAAAGTATCCTATATAATAAAAGCCCAGTGACTGAAACAATAGAACCACTAGAACAACCAGAGAGCAGAACAACTGTGGTCCCTTGCCCCGGCCAGCCCTGCCCCGCCCAGGAAGAATCCCCTCAACCCCGATTGGGGACATGGTTGGCCTGCAACCCGCCCAAGGTCCCTAGCCCCAGATGGTCCCACCCCCCCAGCAGGGACCCTCACCTTGATCCAGGGCCCCCATTAGGGCAGGCCAACCCCCACCCATGAACCAGGACTCTATGCTATCTAATAAAAGGGTGATATGCAAATTGACCCTAACATGGAACAATCACTCAACCAATCACTATGAGGTGCACTGACCACCTATTGGTCCCTTTCCCCAGCCAGCAGGTTCTGATCACCTGATGGTCAATGGGGAACAGGTGGCAGGGGGAGAGGGGAGAAGGGTGGGGCGGGAGGGCCGGTTGATTCACAAGGTGGAATGGCGGGAGGCAGCGGGGGATGATGGCCCTGATTGCAGACCAGACCTAGGGACGGTACCCTCATACAAATTTTGTGTGCCAGGGCTCTAGTATTAGAATAAAACATTTCATAGCTCTGTTAGTAACGTAACGTTGAATTCCCTGCATATGGCATATAAAATTTTATGAATAGACTGATGAACATAATTCTTTCCATCACAAGTTAGATTCTAAAGTAGTGGTGAAATCTTTATGCTTTCTGTATTCTTTATTTTAATATCTTTACTTCATTAAATGTCAAGGTCTCATATAACTACTATACTTTGCAAACAAAATGTACCTTATAAAAGCAATTTTTTTAGCAATTTAAATACTTATAAAATAATGGCGATATACTGCTGCAGTTTTTCATGATACCTATTTTCCAGCTTTGCTCAATCTGTTTTTAATCAAAGAAACCTCATTAATAAAAAAAATTCCTTTGAAATATACAAAATGGCAATAAACTGATTATGCTGATTCTTTTTAAAAAATCTTTAGTACATGGAGAATTAAAATATAGTCTCAATCAAATAAAGTGTGGATCCTTGATTGGAAGTAATACTTAACAAATGAGGTTTCTGATGAACTTTGTAGTTATCATCAAGCAGACAGCCCTCCTTGTTTACTTCTACTTAATTTTTTTTTTTACCAAAATGTATTAGGATGTTTTCCTTAATATGCAGGAAACTATCAGGATCTTTACTGATGACTGAGGGTTTGGTGATAATTCAGAGATATAATTCTGAATATAATTATCATTCCACCTTGTGAAGAGTTGTTTGGGCTGAATTCATTTCCTGGAAGCTATTTTAGCTGCTATTCCCCTAGTGTGTTATGCATGGATTGGTCTTAACACTTAACACATGATATTGAAATGAATGTGTACATGCCTGAGCATCCCAAAGGGGGCTTTATCACTAGCAACCACACTCCCACTAGGCATACAGTTGGTGCTCAATAAATATGTGTTGAGTTGATTCATTCATAGCCCACATCAGAAAAGAATAAAAATATTTCCTCTGAGATCAAAGAATATAACCTTAATCTAAGTGTATATATTAGAAAAAAATGTTAATGTGGTTCTAAAAATGGAGCAAATAACCTTATTTTATTTCATTTAAAGTAGTGTCTTATATAACTTCTAATTGACAAGTATGGTTCTAGGAGAACAAAGAATATTAAGCAAAAAATAAAGCGGATTTAATAACACAGTCCTGTGAGTATAAATTTAAAAGAATTACAATTTACCGTAGCACCAAAACTGCCTGAATTAGACACTGAAAGTCTAGAGATTTTTATCTTTCCATTCTGAAAATGGTTATAGGGTTGATAAAAGAGAAGAGAAATGAGGCAAAGGCACAACTTAATATATACAAAAGATGTCTATTTTATTATGCTTTTAACTCAGTAAATACATAATATAATCTTTATCAAAGTATACCTTACAAGTTCAATTTTTATTGAAAATAATTATGCTTCACTATAACATACAAACTGGTTAGTTTAATGATAAAAAATAAAATACAAAATCTAACCAGAAAATTAAAATGTACATTAATCTTTAAAAAAAGCTACCATTTTATTGAGCATTCATTATGTACATGTACTGTGTTAATTCCTTTACCTACATTGGACCTTTTGATTCTTAAAACAGCTTTGTAGAATAGGTATCATTTTCACTTCTATCAGATAAAAAAAAAATTAAGAAGTTAAATAAACTTCAGGTTTAAAACAAGAGTATATACACTTCTAATCAAGTTTTAATTCTTTTTTTTTTTTTAATTCTCACCCAAGGATATGCTTTTCATTGATTCTAGAGGGGGAGGAAGAGGGAGAGAGAGAGAAAGAGAAACATCTATTGGTTGCATCTCCTGCAAGCCCCAAAAGAGACCAAAACCATAAATTGAGCATGCACCCTGACTGGGAATCTAACCTGGACCCCTCAATGCATGGGTGATGCTCCAATCAATTGAACCACATCGGCCAGAGCTCTAATCAAATGTAATTATATTAGTGGTTGTATGACCTGCTGAGCACTGCTTCTGACACTCTGCTTTAATTAAATTAATATAAATTTTCTATAGCCTGGAATGGAATGTTTCATTTACAATCGACTTTGATGAGGCTGCTAAAATACACAGGGAAGAGTGAATGAAAGGTAGAGTATTAAAAATAGTAACTGCTCTTTCCCTGCCCCCTTTTTTAACAAACCTCTGAATTGTGCATTAGAAAACTATGGATTGGGCTAATGATCTAAGATACAAATTTTGATCAAATTACATAGCTGTTTTTACTAGTAAGACATTATTCTGTTCCAAAGTGGAAAAGATGACGAAAGGAATGTGTTCACATTTCTACATGTGATAAAAGGATGACAGAAATATGTTCTTTGTCTGTCCTATCTTTTAAAATATTAGTACTTATAAAAACAACAAAGCCAACTGTGTTACTGCAGGGTTCATTGAGGGGTTGTTCTTTTTTCATCAGAAGAGTATAGTTAAATATAGAAACATGTGAAGACAAGAATCAAGGAAGATTGAATTCCTGTTACATAAATGAGTTAAATGAATAGTGCCTTACAAGGAACTTAAAAAAAGACTTGTATGAAAAACTAAAGTATGGGACCAGATTTCTAAAAGATAATACATCAGTAAAATTAAAAATATACATGATACTCAGATCCTATTAAAAGGCAAGCCTTTTATCTCTAATTGAACCAGCTGTTACGAATTAAGAAGTTAAAATACTACATGATATCACCCAGCGAATGAGTATATAATATATAAGAAAGATCTAAACTTTAAGTCAATTTTTAAACTTCACTTATGATTTTAAATATTTAATATAATATTTTCCCACATTAGATTTATTTCTGGTTTATATTGCTCACTACGAAATAAGTAACAAATTTTTCTAATAAACCATAATACTAATGGATATTTCTCTGAACATGTAGATAGCTACATAAATACAGTTGTAGTTGAGGAGCTAACCATGTTTCAAGCTTAACAAATAGATTATAAATCATGCTCAGTGTTTTTTGTTGTTTTTGTTTCTTTTTTTCCAGGCAGATTAAGACTACTTTTATATTTAAACTAGAGGCCCAATCCATAAAGATTCATGCAAGAATGGGCCTTCCTTCCCCTGGCTGCCAGCACCACCCTCACTCTGACCGGAGCCCACTTTCTGCCTTCACACACTGCCAAGAGGCCCAGAGCGGCTAGGGTGGTGCAGAATGCCTGCATCATTGCTGTGGTGATGACACAAGCATCCCACCCCATCCCAGGCCGCTATGTGCCTGTGTATGCAAATTAACCCATCTTTGTTGGGTTAATTTTCATACTCACTCCTGAATGGCTGGTGGGTGTCATGAAGACCCGGTCAATTAGCATGTTACTCTTTTATTAGTGTAGAGAAACCAAGATAATATATAATCACTTTAGAAAAATCATCAAAGCATACATGAACATACTGTCAAGATATTGGTAAGACTTAAAGGTATTTAAAATTTTTATGGATTGTCTTACTAATTTCTGACACATAATTTTCTCTTAATAAGAGTATAATACAAAAATAAAAAATTATAGATGTTTAGGATTACAGGCTCCATTTTTTTGTAACATGGAGCATAGTGCTTCTCTGTGGCCTATTTAAGGCACATTGGAGAAAACATTTTTTAAAAAGTAAAGGCTGTAATTATAAAATTTAAATGAGTAATTATATTACGATTTGAGTTCTCTGACCATTCCTGACCTTATATATATTTCATATATCTCATCCCAGTGCATATGCTCAGATGATTGCTGTGATAGACATTCACCTAAAGACACAGTGCATTTTGAGGGGTCATTTGAATCAAATGCTATAAAAGGGGTTTGTTGAATAAATGATAGCTGGGGACCTAACTTTTTTGGAAATTGTATTCCTTTAACAATATTTAATACTGATTCTAGTTTCAAACTAACTGATCATATCTTTCTTCTTCATGAGACCTCCACAGCTCATCTCCAATAGCTAAAGGTGTCCAAGACAGGATAGTTTCAAACCAACTCTTGTATCTAAAAGAGAGCAAATAAAACAACCAGTATTCTTTTTTAAAAATATATTTTATTGATTTATTACAGAGAGGAAGGGAAAGGGATAGAAAGCCAGAAACATCAATGAGAGAGAGACATTGATCAGCTGCCTCCTGCACGAACCCTACTGGGGATGCACCCGCAACCAAGACACACGCCCCTGGCCGGAATCGAACCTGGGACCCTTCAGTACGCAGGCCGACGCTCTATCCACTGAGCCAAACCGATTTCGGCACAGCCAGTATTCTTAAATGAGATGGATCTCCAGCCAGTTGTTTCATTTCTGACACAGGTCCCGATTGCTCAAACCAAGGGGAGTTAATGCAATGGCTTCAGGCACCTGAGCCATTGAGCTAAGCTTCTAAAAAGCCTCTAAATACTAATCTAAAAGCCTTAATAAGTGTCTATGTCACCTTTAAGGTAGAGAAAGAAAGGGCCCTGGTGCATAATCGGCGAGACATTTGATAGATGTTGAATTAATAAATGCCTTGTGCCCAAAACTCAGAAGTTGCATTAAGGTGTTAACTAAATCTTATGGCAATTTGGGTAACAGAAACAACACTCGATCTGCAGTAAAGAGGTTCTACTCCCAACTGGCTACTGATATGTGACCCCTGGGAGGGAGGCACAGGGCAGTCACTTGGTCTTCTAGTCAGCAGTGTCTTAATTTACAAAACAAAAGGTCTTGACAAATGTCTAGTTCAGATTACAGGCTTTTGAGGGATGCTGTGCAAATGGATCTAGGCTGTGCCTCTGATTTCAGTCAGAGTCTCTCTCTCTCTCTCTCTCTCTCTCTCTCTCTCTCTCTCTCTCTCTCCTCCCCCTCCCCCCGCAAAGTGTAGAATGTAGAATTGGGTCAGAGCGGTGGTCAGCAAACTCTTTAGTCAATAGAGGGGCAAACGGGCAAACCACGGCTCGCGAGTCACATGTGGCTTGTGAGCCGCAGTTTGCCGACCACTGGGTCAGAGCAGCTGGAATGCAACTCTGATTGTGGCCACTGACTCACCTGGGGGAGTTCCTGCACCTCTCCATGCTTCCGTCTCCTTGCAGCTACAAAAGGGGAAATGATGGTGCCCACCTCATAAACTAGGGCATGTCACCCATGTAACAGCCCTCTACAAAATACTATGCTAAGCTGCACATAATACTATAACCCAGATTTCATACAATAACTATCATGCTGTCATCTTCACTGAAGAGAAATCTTATAGGAAAGATGATTTAGAAGTAAATTCTTCATTACATTGATGTTGCATGATGGTGAACACATGGAAATTTTCAAAGGAAAATTATTCACATAGTCACAGAATGGCATACTACAATGCATACAAAAAAATGACTTACAAAATGAAAGAACTCATCAAATAATCAAGACAGAAAAAATACTTTCTATTTAAAATGTATATTTCATCATAGATAAATTTTCAAAGAAATAACTTTATTACAGATGAAGTAATTAATAATTCAATGTATTAAAATATTGCTTTAACCCTCAAGATCGTAATACTCAGCTTATAATCAATGCTTTTCTTACATTCTTTTGCTTGCTACTTCCTTTAGAAATGAAGGGTCAAGGAGAAGTCATGTGGTTGGATTATAAATTATGACAACCATTTTTAAGTAATAACTACACAGAGTTTGAAAATTAAAGTTCTGAGCAGCAGCTGCTACTACAGCAGAAACAATGAAAGCCAAAGTCTTAACTAGAGTTTAATATCAGCATGCCTAACATTACTTCTCCACACTGTATTTTATGTCAATAACATACTTTCCCATACAAATTATAAATGGAGAGCTTTTCTACAGGAAAAGCCAAGAGCACTTTATAGTGGTCTGAAATCTGTAGGAGCAGCTGGGTTTCTTTCCCCTTTGGCTGCCCGCCACGCCCAGGAAGAAGCCCTGGGCCCAGCCTTCCATTCTCAGAGACCCTCACAGCTGTGCCACGCAGCAAAGGGCACCAAGTACCCTATCACACGTGACCGCCCCAAAGCAGCATAAGGACACAGGGGCTTTTGCTTTTTATTCCTAACTCTGGTACTTTTATTTCACCAGAGATAACTTTAAAAATCATGCTTTCAAATCCTACGTTTGAGATGAGCAAAGGACCTCTAGCAAGAGCACTGGAAGGCAGAGAGAGATGAGCATAAACACACTTGAATCATTTCCATTGGAATTACTGTACTGACTGGGCCAGATTTCCCGGGCCAGAGTCAGTCCACAGGGGGGCCAGTTAGTTTCTCCTTCCTGTGGTGATAATCTGCACACTCAGACTGGGACATTTCATCCCTTGTACCTGATTCTCACAAAGGGCCGGGCAGGCATGTAACCAGACCAGGATAAAGGGTTGCAAGCTCAAAGGCATCCCTTCTGGCCGAGGACTGAGAGAAAGAAGCTATGTGCCAGGAAATCCCATTTGTTCCAAAACAGATTTGATGAAATTCTAACATTTCATATCCAGCTACTTGGGCTAATAAGTTATTTTGACAACTATAAAAAAATCAGGGATGGTCAATCTATTAAGAATGTAGGGCAGATAGGAATTTACCAAGCAGACAAAGTAAAAGCCTTCCCAGCTGAGGATCCAGCTTGTAAAGAGTCACGGTGTTGTGAAAGAGCGTATGGTTCTTAGAGAAAATACAACTAGTTTTGGGTTTTAGAGGCAGTACAGTAATTTTTACGTAGATTGTGAGCAAGGGCATATCTTGCAGTCTGTTCTTTGTCAATAGGGAAGCATTGGGAAAAAAATAAAAAACTAAGCACAAAAATGCCTTATGCAGAATGTGTTTAAGGAAGACTACTGTAGAAGCAATCTCTTGAAGAGGGCATGGGCTGTGAGGCCACACCTCATCACTCTTCCAGGAGATGACAAGGCCTTTAATCAAAGCACTGCCTGTAGAACTCCAGGAAAACAGATTTTACCAAATGACAACACAGCCTGCTGAAAATGTCCAACAGAAGTCACACCAAACAGCAGTGGATTCGGGGGATAAACTTTGAAATCAAGAAGAAACTAAGTTGCATTGGAAATGATCTAAAAAATTTAGCAGCTATTCAGACAGAAACATTTTATATTCATCTGAACAAGAATAAAAGTTTTATATTCAGAAAATAACTAGTCGTATAGGAATACAATTTGCTCAGGTCAGTTGAATAATGCGGTTAGAGGCAGCCAAGCTAGGACTATAATAGGATTCTAGATTCTTTAAAATTCTTCATTAAAAGTATAATTAGGGAGAGGTGGAGGGTAAGCTTTGTTCAAAAAAATTATAATTAAATAAGGACAAATAAAACAGGAATGAGCTCTTTTCAGGGAAGCCTATGATCTTGCACTGAGTAATATGATATCCATCAACCATTATGGCTGAGAGGACTAATTCCTGGTAAGGTCTGACTGGGGTAGGCAGAATCTATGACACAAAAGTTTCACAAACGCCATAGCTAAATGATAACTCATGAGAGGGGAATTGAATGAAAGAACCATCAAAGGGAATAGAGAAGTGGGGAGCATCATGTGAGAGAGTTACAAAGACAGTGTGAGAGTAACAGAATGCATAAGGCTCATCATGAGGTCAGAAAGCATGAGTGACCCATCACAAGACCCAGTCAGTGGGCTAAACACCATGTAGCAGAGACAGGGCAGCAGATGGGAGAAAAGGGCAGAGCAGGCAAGATAGGCCTATGACACAGAGCTGATGGCCATGGGACGACACAGTCAATACAGCACATAGGCAGCAGGGAACATGCAGGATGGCATGTAAGAACTGGATATTGCTAGAGGATCAAAGATGAGAGTTTCCCTACTTCTTCCTTGCCTGCTTTTGAGTGCATGATGGGTGGATGGGGAACATATTCTTCAGTGTCTAGCTGCAGGGCGTTTTCCCATATTCATTCAGACCCCCCCCCCACACACACACACACAACTACAAAAATAGGCCAATGGCTGTTTTCATGGTACAGCTTTCCCAGAAAAAAAGCTCCTAAAACAGACATGAAAATTATTACTTAGCTAAGAAGGGTTACTACCATCAAGAATTTTACCATATGAAAAAATACTGAGATGCCTACTTCTGTACATTACAGGTTGGGAGAACTAACATGGGCTTGTTCATCATTCCTGGATACTAGGAATAGAAAGTAGAAAGGAAAATGTTCTAGGGACAGGGGTTAAGTATCCTCAAGTGGTCCCCTCTCTTGTATAATTTTTCATCTTTTTATTTTTACAGAACCCTGATGTCTGTTAAGCCATGAGATTTTCTTAGGATGCTTCGTTTCGGTATAGCTAGAACTATTAATAAACTAGAGGCCCAGTGCATAAAATTTGTGCATGGGAGGGTAGGGAGCCCTCAACCCGGCCTGCAACTTCTCCAATACAGGACCCCTCAGGACTGCTGGCTCCTAACTGCTCACCTGTCTGCTGGCCTGATCTCCCCCTGCTGGCCTGATCTCCCTAACTATTCTCCCCTACCTGCTTGATTGCCTCAACTGCCTCTGCCTCAGCCCTGCCACCATGGTTTTGTCCAGAAGGAAGTCCAGAAGGTCATCCAGAAGATTAGCATATTACCTTTTGTTAGTATAGATTCTCAATACAGATGAAAAATATGTTGTTTTTTCAAAATGAGCATGCACTAAAATACTAGATGTAAATTAAACAAATTAGCATAGGAGTACTTCCCCCTTTTAATGAAAGTTCTAGTGCAGGAATTTCAGTCCAAACCACTCTCTCCTGGGCAATGGATGGCTAAAGACCAAAAGGGAAGAGAGACCATAGGTGCATTTTAGCAGAACAGTCACCTTAGGTAGTGAAGAGCTCTTGTCCCCACCCCCTCTGCACAACTCAGCTTTAGTGCTAATTCCTAAAGCTGAGTAACGGGTGAAATAAAAAGAAGTATTAGGCTCTGGTACGTTGCATGTGAATTTTGTTACTCGGGTCATAAAAAATTTGGAAATACAAGTTTACAGATGGCACCCTGACAATGGGTTCTTACAGTAAATAGACACATTCAAGCTTTATTACCTAGTTAAAGGCCAAACAGAAACCAAAGCACACAGCCCATGATGACAATGCCAGAAAGACGATTAGGCTGAATGGAACAAGACGGCAGTTCACACGTTTGTTGTGATGATGTTCTGTGCACATTTTATGTTCAATAAGCTTTTAGTGGGTTTCAGCATGGGAGTTCTCATTTTTAAGTAAAACAATTACGTTTTCGGGAACCTTCAAACCAATTGAAATACCATACCAAGAAGAAGTACAAGTTCTTTTTTTTTTTAAATATATTTTATTGATTTTTTACAGAGAGGAAGGGAGAGAGATAGAAAGTCCGAAACATCGATGAGAGAGAGACATTGATCAACCGCTTCCTGCATGCCCCACAGTGGAGATGTGCCCGCAAGCAAGGTACATGCCCCCAACCGGAATCGAACCTGGGACCTTTCAGTCCACAAGCTGACGCTCCATCCACTGAGCCAAACCGGTCTCGGCAGTACAAGTTCTTTCATTGCAGATTCCTGGTAACTAAAAGTGTTGTGCCTTTGGCCCTCTGCCTCAGAGGGGATACACAGTAATCACAAGTAGGTACTTAAGGTCAAACCTTTCCCTACTGGAATACTCAGTGCTGAGGAATTAGTCCTAGTCCAGTGGTCAGCAAACTCACTAGTCAACAAAGAGGCAAACCGTGGCAAGCCACATGTGGCTCAAGAGCCACAGTTTGCTGACCACCGTCCTAGGCTAATGAGGTTTCAACTTGAAAGAAGTCAAATAACTACAGCTGCTGTTCCCTAGAAATTACAAGCCCTGACCCAGTAACTGGGTTTATTAATTGAGTCTACGTGCACTAAATGCCAGTGGTGGCTGTTGTCCCAGTTGGGTGTTGCAAAAACAAACAAACAGAAATGAATGTACGACGTCTTTGCAAACTATTGGAAAATGCAGTCGCATATTGAGGATAGAGATGAGTGAGCACCCAAAAGGGGAGGGAACAAAGGATGGTAGAACAATAGGGGCTAACCAAGTTCTGGGAAGAAATGATTAATAAGGATGGAAACCGTTGAGAATGTCTTGCCAGGGAAGATGTCTTGAGCCAGACATGCAATACGAGTCAGATTTGCCAAAGCAGCAAAAACACTCCAAACACAGAGAACCTTACAGCAAAGGATTCATGTTAGGAGCCACCAGAGCAGATTCAGGGAATAAAGAGGTAGAGAGAATTTTGAATTTGTGGGTTCAGAGCGGTAGTCTAGAGACAGTTTAGAGTGTTTTTAGAAAATGATGATGTATTTCTTAAGTCAATCTAAGTAATTCAGATTTGTTTACTCCATAGGTAGAAAGCAACACTCATGTTCTTTTTGTTCGAAATACCTATTTTAATTCAGTCACCATTCCAATCTGATTCATAAGGGAAAATATTTTTTTGCCAGAATTATTTAGTCACTGCTGGTTAAACAAGGCACACTGAGAGTTGCTCCCGGAAAGGCAGCCCTTTCACATTTTTTAAGTAGCTAGAGATGAAGAGACGTAGCTGGATTCCCAGGAGACCCCAAGCATGGGAAGGTTTACAGTCACTAGAGATGATCTCACTTTACAAAACGAACATCCTTGGAGACAAATTTCATGCATAATTTTAGACTATCCCCAATTCTCAGCCACGCCTAGTCACTTCTTAAGAATGTTTGTTGACTGACTAAATAGGAAACCTAAACTGCATGGTAATGTCTCTGAGCATTATTTTAAATTTCTAAAGCTCCCTTTCTAGAAGCAACGTGATACAGCTTTAAAAAATGAGGATTGAAAGCAGATAAACTTGAGTCAGCAGGGTTTTTTTTTAGCAATATGGCTTTAGACCAATAACTTCTGTGAGCCACAATTTTCTCATTTGTTAACGGGTAATAATACTACCTTGCAGAACTGCTATGATTTAGATATGTAAAAATCTTGCCTAGCTCAGTGCCTGGTAATGTAATAACAATTCAACCTAATAGCATCTTCTTAAAGCAACATGTTATATTTGACTAATTAAGTAATATATTAAATGTCTACTATTTCTCTTTGTTAAATAATGCCAAATCTAAAATGCAGTCACTTCTATCTTTTTTAAAATTAATTTTATTAATATTAAAATAGATGCAGTCACTTCTATCTTTATTTATCTCCACTTAAGGATATGTTTCTATTGACTTTAGAAAGAAACAGAGAAAGAGAGAGAGAAAGAAGAGAAAAAGAGAGAGAGAAACATCGCAATCTGGGCATGTGCCCTGACCAGGAATCAAATCCAAAACCTTTGGACAACTCTTCAACCAACTCAGCCACTCAGTCAGAGCACTGTTCAGTATATTCCCTTTGAATTTTAAATATTCCACTTTCTTCTAAATGTTTTCATATACATATTTTTGTTTTTTATTGATTTTGAGAGAGAGAGAGAGAAAGAGAGAGAAACATCAAAGTGAGAGAGAAACATTCATGGATTGCCTCCCATACACACCCTGACTGGAAAACAAACTCAAAACTAGGTATGGAACCAGATCAGGGAATTGAACTCACAACCCTTTGGTGTATATAATGCTCCAACCAATTGAGGCACCCAGGCAGGACTTCGTGTATTTTTAAACAGAACACCAAAGAATGTGCTAAGTGGACATGTTATAGGTAATTATTGCAATGAACCTTAATTTTCTAGCTTTGTGGAAAAGAACTGTCATGACCTTCTATTTATCTGATACAATGGAAGCATGTACACTGACTTAACAATAATAACTGAGAGTTGCATATATCAACTCACTTTTCCCCTAATGCTATCCATACATAACCAGGTTTCGATATTTACCAAATTCAAATCACAGCATGGCTTTTGGCAGCATAGCTTTACAACCTAGAGTAGCTAGTGACATTAATAATCAAATTAGATCCACACAGCATGCTTTGTTCACAAACAGGAAAAAAAAGTGCATCCACAGTTATACAGAAAAAATCACATCTATAGTATCAACCAAGTCATACAGAACAGCATGAATAAAGTACACAATCTACAAAATGCTCCTATACGATCAGTCCAATTCCTCTAAAGTGTTTTAGACAAATATAAAATTACTCTGAGGGCACTAATGCTTAGAGTGCCTGCTCATGGATTTGATTCCAGTCAAGGGCATATACCTCAGTTGCAGGCTCCATCCCCATCAAGGGTCTGGGCCCATGAGATAGGCAAACAGTCGATGTTTCTCTCTCTGTGCTTTTCCCCCTCCCTTCCACTCTCTCTTAAAAAAATCAATGGGAGCAAATATCCTCAGGTGAGGATTAACAACAATAACTAAATTACTGAGGGGCTCACCATGGATCAAATGCAAGCATCTTTTAATGTTAGCATGTCATTTAAGATGTGTATCACTGTAAACATTTTCAACCTAACAACATTTATTATTCATCTATCTGTCTGTCCTTCCGTCCATCCATCTGTCCATCCATCCATCCCTGAAGTCAAACAGATGTTTACTAGATAACTGAATACCTCTTACGTGCCAGTCATTCTGCTAGGCCCTGGTTATATGAATGTTTTATAAGAGAGATATTTTCTGTGATTAAAGTTGCTCAGACCCCAGTGGGAAAGACAGAAAAGAAATGAGTCAACAGACAAATAAGACAATTACAAGTTCTAATAAGCCTTAAGAAAGAAGAAAATAAAAGGCTGAAGTAGAGATCTACATTAAATATCACCGTCAAACAAGGCTGATCTGAAGAGAGAGCCTTTGGATGCCAAGAAAGCAGCTTTGAAAGCAGAAGGACTTCTCTACAAGCAGAGGCACAGTCTGTGGCAAGAACCCGAGGGCAGGAAAGAGCTTGGAGCAGTTGGAGAAACTGAAGGAGGCATAGCTTTCATTTTACTTACCCAACAAATAAATATGTGCATAATGCTTCATTAGCCTTTGGCTGTGAGTTCTTTTTTTACCCTTGATTCAACAGAAAGTAACTGCTTTAATATATTAAAGTAGAACATTGTGCTCAACCTTATATTCCTGGCTGACCTTCAGCTCTTGTAGAAATTGCACTTAAGATTACCTTACCAAATTGATTCCACCATTGAATAAAAGATAAAAGAATTTAAAATTGGGAAGGAAGATAAATTTTCTACTTCAAAGAATCTTGAAAACCCACTTACACTATATGCTTTGAAATTGCATGTCCTTTGTGTAAAGAGAAATGAATTAAATACTTTACAAGAAAGTTTCTAATCAGGTCTGAGTTCAGTCAGGCAAATAAAAATAACTGATAGCTGCCTTGCCAATATGACTCAGTGGTTGAACGTGGACCTATGAGCTAGAAGGTCACAGTTCGATTCCAGTCAGGACATATGCCTATATTATGGGCTGGATCCCCCATGTAGGGTGTGCAGCCAATCAATGATTCTCTCTTATCATTGCTGTTTCTATCTCTTCTTCTCCCCTCCTACCTGAAATCAATAAAAATATATGTTAAAAATAATAAAAACTGATAGTTTTCTATTATATTTCAGGTTAAATGTCTATAAAAAGCAAGCAAATGTGTTTAGCATGCAATCAGTATACTTAATAACTTAACTACAATTATATAATGCTTAGTTGAAGAAAATATGCACCGTAAAACATGATCCTTTTAATTACATTAAGTAATGTTTAAGCATTAAACATTAATGAGTAAATCATTACCTTGATAATGAAAGTAGTATCAATTACTTTAAATAAAGTGGTATTTATGCTGATTGCAGAATCTGGTCCCAAGCTTATACCAATTTATTTAACCCTAGCTATGCTACCTTTTAACCTCATGTGTGTGTTTGTATAAGTACAAAGTAAATTTTTTGAAGTATCTTTTTACAAAATAAAATAAATAGGAAAGGATTAATCACAATGGCATCAAGTTTCTTCGTCTGACCCTTAGACACCTCTCTCAAAAGATATAGTAATTCTATAAGATATACACAAATGCATAACAACATTGATTAAACTGATGTGCTATCCATTAAGTATGAACACTTTTCATAGCAATAGATCACTACCCCAAATGCTAGTAAGATAACTTAAATCAGTGGTTAAGAAATGCCCAACGAGTGAGTTAAATGCAGATTCCCAGTCTCCACTTCTAGAGATTCTGACTCACTAAGTCTAAACTGGGGCCAAGAAATCTGCCTTAACAACCACTCATACATTTCAGATGCAGGAGGACAATCATTGGCCTGACCTTTGGGAAACACTGCCCTTCATAGTCTGGAACATCTCAACAAGAATGTTTAAGTACACATTGGCCTATTTGTTCTGGGATCTTATTGTCACAGAATGCTTACCATTTAACAAAATTCTACAGTCAAAATTATTGGTCCCCGTTTGCTTTTGCTTCTGCAAAGTCCGAGAAAGATCTGTCAGTTGTAGACAGTTCTACCTGAACTCAAAAGAACAGGTGAGAATCCAGCTGCTCATATCAGATGACTAAACTCTCTATATACACACGAGTAGAGTTGCAAAATCCTTACCTGGCTTTTCCCAAGGTCAGTGTTAAAAGTTCCAAGTTTTGACCACCCATCTGAATAGTTTAATGTAGCACAGTGCATTTTGCACCCACTATTCAGTTTCAGTTTGCCAAATTACAGTAAGGCAGATAATGTGAATATTGAAAATATGAATTGAGCATACAAAAATAGAAGCATTGGACTTTAAAAAGAGGCCAGACTTGAGAGCTAGCAAAATTTCAAAAGTATTAACAGCACAGATCAAACGAAAAACAGAGTTCAAATTCATTTTAAACTATATGTAAGTGTGGATGTAGAAAAACATATTATGAGAAGTCTCTTAAATAGAAATAAAAAAATGAATGTATATTTCCAGTACAGTCTATATTTAACAAAAAAACAATCTACTTGCTGACCTCTTAGCCATAGATATTGTGGACTGCCTCTTTGTGTATCTTTATACTAAGGAAACATTTTATTTTAATTTGCAGTGGATTTTAGTAGAGTACACCATTATAGTTTATGATGAGGGGAAAGGAAACTTACCTGTACCTTCACAGGATTTATTCCTATTATATCATATTTGCTCCTTTCTTGCCATTTCAACCAAGAAGTCATGCAAAGTAATATATATATATATATATATATATATATATATGACTTAGCAGTAAATTAAATTCCATGAAAAAAAACTAGACATTAATATTGTTTCTCAATGTGTCCTTTAAAAACCCTAGGACAGCTGATTCCAAACACTCAGGCAAATTGATGCCTGTCAAATGAAGTGCATAATGCTTGGGGACATGGCCAGCTTTAAGCACAGTTTGCCTTTGAATGCTCCTTTCTAATCATTCCCCGTCTTCTATATAATTAATAGCCACTCTCCCAAATCACATGCCAGTTAATGAGATGCAGATAAAGGCGTAAAGGTCTGTGCTGCAATTCAGTCTTAATGAAAGTCAATATCCTTTTGCCAAGAAAGCTCAGATCACATTTGGCTTTCTCCAACAATTAGGAGGATTTTTATGAGACCAAATAGTAGCAGTGACTGGTAAATATTAGACCTTTGAAATAAATGCCATATTTTTTGAGAAATAAATTTGTTTTATTTTCTTCAAAGTATATTTACAAGTAGACAAGATACACATATACTAGTATGTGCATATCCATAATTTGCATGTCAGATACTTTCTATAAAGTATGACCACTTGAAAGTCATCTTCATTTAATTCTTCTTGGATTGAATATTAACTCTTTAGACTGGTGTAAAAGGCCCTCTATTAACTGATTCCCTCAAACTTTTTTCTCAACCTATATTAATGGGACCTGGGGAAATTAATACACTATCCTGTATATCAGCGCCATTTGCATCCTTCTAAAACTGCACTTCATGCCCTAAAATGTTCTTTTGTTCCTCCCTACCGACATGCATCAGAGGCCAAGCTTTCACTTGGAATTCTTCTTAGAATTTTCTCTGTACTCGTTAATCCTGCCAGAGGGAGATGTCTAACACGTGAGTACAGTGTTGCCCAGGAACCATGTTCCAGCTCTTTCCTGCATCCAAACATCATCCTACGGATTATGTTAAACAACCTGCAAGAGCCAGGGTCACTGTCTCTTCTCCCAGGCCACTGCTACCTGAGTCAGGCAGACCTTTTGCAATAAACATGATGTTATTTAGTCTCATTTAGGTAAATAAAATTATCTGAAGAGAGAAATAATATTTCTATTTTCCTCCCTCCTTTTTTTAGAGATGAGAATACCATACTCATATAAGAAAATGAAAAATGAGGGGAAGTCTGACAGAGGAAAATCCAGATTAAGATATTTAGACCAAAAAATCCTGATTTTATTTCACTCATCTTTTATCGCTTAACTTTTCAATTCAATTTCAATCTAATCCCCAAGTTTGAGAATGACTGTAAATTGCATTTTAAAAATTATTGTGATGACACAGTTGGAAAAACTCTGGGCTTTAAAGTATTTAAATTTTGAACAATTTTTAACAAAAGATCATTGATTTTCAATTCTAAAATATGAAGAAAATTGAAATAAGGGAATCTAATAGTCTTAAGCTTTTTCCTATCCTCACATATATGGAAGAAATATTTTGTTTTGCATGTGGAAATACACCCTGTGTCAGACCAACACCCAAATTACCACACCTTCAAATAAGTTTGTTAGAGTTTTGATGCTCCTCCAAACTAAGAGTTGAATCAAGCTGACCTTAAAAATCATATTTAATGAACATCCAGGCAGTATTGTTCGGAAGTGAGGTCCATTAAAACAAAGAATTGGTGAGAGAAGCCTATCATTTTTATTTTGCAGTAGAGGAGTAAAGTCTGACTTTAAACATAAAGTCCTTTGATTATAAAAGGAATGTTTTTTCCATTACAACCCTGTCACTCTGAACTGGTTATATAAATAGAGGATGGTCAGAATCATTCATTTATTAAGTTCTTAAGTTGCTTTCGACACAAGTAACACTAGACATGTTGAGACCCTACACAAGGAGTCCTTTGACTTCAGGTGTAAAATTACTTACAGTGTGCTCAGTGTAAGACAGGCAACATGGTCACCGAGACAGAAAATGAGGTCAGGCATTGACTCCCCTCCTATTGTTACTTTTTATTGCCATTTTCCTTTTCCTTTTCAAGGCCAGAGCCAAACACATTTCAAGACAACTTATCCTCAATAGTAGGGTAGAATCTCTCCCTCGAGTAGCCACAGCATAAAACTGGAAAATTTTATGGAACTAGAAAAAAAAAATTTACTCAAGAATCTTGGCTGAATTTACAGGCTGTATACACTCCAAGCTGATGCGAGGGGAATCTTTCAGTTGTGGTTCCTCTAAAATGTACTAACCCCCCAATAAATATATTTATTTATTGTTAAAATTGCATTATCTAGTAACATCTTATTATCCAACGTAATGCTTGTGACGGCCCAATGACATGGGGCTATGATTGCCCCCTTTTTATACAGAAGTTCAAGAGAGAGAAGGGTTACCTGGCAAGCAGGTGGCAGAGCCAGGATTCAAACTTTTGCCATGTGGCAAGGTTTATAGAATGACCTATGTATTTGTTGAGCAGTGCACTTAAGAAACAAGACACTGATTACCGCCATTCACCATACATAACATGGTGCTATGTACAAGGCAGTGGATAGTTTGCAAAGATAGATTTATTTGGATGAAGAGATTAAATAGAAGAAAAATATTCCATACTTGAGCTTTCACCACACAAACATGCCTCAAACTTTCAACAGCTGCTATTCTCCAACTGTTTGGTATTTCTAATACTTTAAAGAGAATTTTTCTTTAACAGCCTACAATACAATTACAGGATAACATCTGGAATAAGGCATGTCGTTAGGAATGTTAGGAAGACTCTTTACATCTTTATAAGTGTGTACAGATCTCCCCTCATCAAAATATGTTTCTGTTGGATGGAATCCAGACTTGGAAATATGAGGAGAGTTAGTCAACTATTCCTCATCTAATAGCTTTTAAAACAAGAATTTAAGACTCTGATCTCACTAATTGAAATGTTTTTCTACCAGAAAATTTTACAAGAAAGCAAATAGTTTATGAACAAGTGTCTTATAATATCGGACAAAGTCTCCAGTGACCCCCCCCCATTCTTCTTACAGCTGCAAAGAATGACTGAAGAAGAAAATGTTTGACAAGTGTGGAAAGACAACTACCCTATAGCAATTAATTAATGTGTTAGAATTAGTAACCTACTATTCCAGGTTTCTTTTTGAAACCTGTCAATTACCTGGTTTCAATGAAAACTTTCTTCAACTACTCTCAAAAGGATTGCATTAATGCACAGTGTATTTTAAATGGAACAACCTCAAGGCCCACTACAACCTCAAAATAGCTTTTCATAACTAAAATTGAGAAGTCCCCAAAGCAAGCGCCTACAGTGTGTATTTAATTGTCAGTTAAAGCTAACTTTCGATGACCTACATGTGAAATAAATTGTACTATAGGTAAATATAACTTGGAAATCCTTCAGTAAAATGGAAGAACATGTGATAGTGTCAGATTTTAAAGCTGGCTGTTGTGGATCAGATGTGTGTGTGCCCCAAATTGGAGGATAAGTGAGAGATAATTAGGACACGAGGGTGGAGTTCTCAGGGTGGGATCGGTGCCCTTATAGGAACAGACATAGAA
This sequence comes from Lasiurus cinereus, assembly GCA_011751065.1. Classification (NCBI taxonomy): domain Eukaryota; kingdom Metazoa; phylum Chordata; class Mammalia; order Chiroptera; family Vespertilionidae; genus Lasiurus; species Lasiurus cinereus. Next base: position 8,688,873 of record JAAGEH010000293.1, read on the forward strand.
GGTAGCTGTCAACAAGGCAGGAATTATCACTAGGGACCAAAGTGACCTGCACCCTAATCCTGGACATCTAGCCTCTAGCCCTGTGGGAAACAAATTTCTATTAGTGAAGCCACCCATCTAATAGCAGCCCAAGTTAACTCTGATACTGACTGGCAAAGTTCTTGGGAATACATCTAGCCAAATCCTGCTTCTTTTAAGATGAGAAATCTAAATACTAAAGAGGTAACATCATTTGCCCAACGTCAAGTGCCTATGTTTACCAGAGGTTGACCTAAGAACCTAATTTCTGATACCCCTTTTGGAGTTTTATTTTATGAAACAGCATGCACCCACACCACTGCCCAATCTCTCACCTCCTAACATGCAAATTCCTTTTAAATCCAAGTCTTTGGTACCACACATACCTAAGAATTCGAACTAATGATGAAATGTGGGTTAACAAAAAATTGTTTAAATCTTTTTATAAAATAAATGTGTGCTGGGGTGCTGGAGGCAGGCCAGCGGTTTTGTCTGTCTTGCCTATAGCTCTCTGTTGGGCCAGCTCCGATGAGGATATTGTCCTGAGTAACTACATCCATACTGCAGACACTATGGACATAGAGGTGGGGTGGCTCCACTAGTCAGTCGCCCACAGAGGTGAAGGAGAAGGTCCTACTCCCCCTTTTAGATGATTCTAGCACCAAGTCATTGAGAGAGCCTCCACTGGCTCCCCAGCTCACTCAAAGGAAAAGCAACATCTCAACCGTGGACTCCAAGCCTGCAACAGTCTGCTCCCGCCCCAGCACCTCACAGATCTCATGCCACTGTGCTTATTAGCTTTGCTCACTCCTCTCCTCGCCCCCCTGGCTGTCTTGTTCAGCCTGTGAGTCCTCACAAGGCCTTTGTAGTTTCTCTGTGTAGATCACTCCTTCTTCAGGTCTCTCTGTACATGTTCCTCTGAGAGCGCTTTTCTTCATTTTATTTTATAGCACTCGCCAGCACTTGACATGGAATAATTAACTCGTTGGTTTGCTGCCTATTTTTTGGTACTAAAATGTAAATTCTAAGAGGGCTGAGATTTAGTTTTCTCATCTCGGAAAAACCTTAGTGCCTAAAACTCTTCTTGGCATATAATAAGCAATGATGATTTTCAACAAATGAGTTTAACAATACAAAACTCCTGTTCATGCTCTTAACATGTTTATGAAAGTGGCACACTAATATTAAATTTTATTAGACAATGACCTATGCCAATATGTGCTCTGGCTACAGAAGAATTAGTTTCAGGGTATGAATATTAAACTTGCCCCTCAAGTGCCAACTCATTCACTCATTCATTCACTCATTCATTCACTCATTCAGAAGTGATTTATGGGTGCCTGCTATGCTCCTGACAGAGAGATGCAGGCAGCAGAGATGCAGCAGTGAACAAAGCAGGCTTTTTAAAAAGAATCTCCTGTCATGAGCTTACAGCCTATGAATTGAAAAAAAAAAAATTGGGCACAATCCCAGTCACTTGCAGCTGATAAGATGAGAACTATAACTTTTAACTAAAAAGACATAGTTGCCACAGAAATCAGTATCAGCAGAGATGGCTCCTGGCACATGCAAGGCCTGGCATCTCACACTTATCACCCATCCCCTATCCTCTCTCTCGCGCTCTCACTCCCCCGCACCTCTCCTCTTGTCACTGTATAGGCACCAGCATTGACATCTATCTTTCAAATGGCAGATGAGGAAATACTCTAAGGTAGTGTCCTGATGTCAAAGTGAAGCTCAGCCCTGATTCTGATGACAGAGACTGTCACAGTTCACAGTTCATTACACCTGGACTGGCAGTAAGGAGACACCAACACAGCATTCTGATGAAACATGTAAAAATGTTTTCAATTAAAAAAAATTAACAGTGTAAATTGGTAGAAACTAAAGTCTGTAAATGATTCAACTTCTATTTTTTCATAGCAGATTAAACATATTTCAAAAAAGATATCCATGTTTGAATGGTAAAAATGCAGGGGGATGGGAAAGAAAAATCAAGAATTCTTTACTTCTAGAGCCATCTTCAGTCACAGCTCTAAAAGAAAAAAAGAAAATGTGTACACCATGAGCACAAGTTTGTACAGGGAGGAATACTCTTCATACTAATTTGAATTTTACACATACCAGAATTACTAATAACCTGTCTCCTGTCAGTAATGAAGATTACTTCTAAAATGATTAAAATTCTGTGCATACTATCCATAGGGGGTAAGTGGTGAGGTGGTGACCATACTTTAACCCAATCCCAGATTGTTAAACTACAGCTGTTAAAGCAAGGAGAGTTGAAGAACACGCACCGTTACCAGCTGGGAATCCCAGGCAGAACAGAGGCACATGCTATTGGCAGGAATGGAGCGGGAGCTGTTGGAGCCTCCACACTACACATGGATACACACTTCAGCTTCAAGGAAGATTATAATTACTCCCTTCTCTTTCCTGGACCCCTATGACCTTCTCCTACCTTCTCCCCAAGCTGGACAAGAGCCTGTCTGATGGGCCAGGGGAGGCTGTGGTGACAGTGTTGCGAAGCCCACCTTAAGGGAGGACACCATGCCTCTCCTGCCCCAATGCACACGCTCAGCCTCCAGCCAGACCAGCAGCTGGCACATCAGGCACTCTTTTCTCGAAGTAGCTTCCAGCCCACACAGATAGCCAGGCCTCAGAGGAGCTGAACCTCACTCCCATCCTGCTCAGACTGCCCTACTGCTCACGAGGTGGGCCTGATGGGGAGGCTACCCTCCTTAACCATTCCTGACTGGCACTCACGTTTGAGAAGTGAGGATGGAGGAATAAATATTATCATGACTCAGACATTTTTTCATCACAAGTGACTTACAAGGGGGACACACACACACACACACACACACACACACACACACGGGAAAATTTTAGGGTTTTTCAAGTTCTTGAAGGGAAAAACACACCCGACATTATAGAGGACTGAAGATCAGCTGAACCAATACTGTAGAAGAAAATAAAAGTGTGTGTTTTCTGAGTCACATGACGTCTGTAACATTCAAATGATGACTAAGGACAAGAAACACCCAGCAGAAGGTTGTAGATTCTATTCAGCCCTGCTCTGGGCTTCATCCCAAACACAACTAAAAATAGGTTAATTTCACTGCTGAAAGAGGGCTGCACTGTGAAAACCAGCTGACAGTGGACTCCTCAATGTCATCTGCTAGTTATTTTCTCACAGCTTCGCACTTCAGTAATATGTGAACAGTGCACACAGCGGCCAGAAGTGTTACATTTATACCCACCCTTCGAGGAGCAGCCCGGGAATTAGACGTGGGCTGTTCATTCTGACTTTGAAATTCAAGTGTCATAATGAAATTGCCAACTTCCTTTTTGCTTCTTTGTCCAAACAAGAATTTTTAAAATGTGTGTTGTGAGCTATCAACCTCGGCAGTAGGTGAAAATAGGTTCATTAAAATGACACATATAATAATGTATTTATAATAACCATAATCTACTTCCTTAACCTGAAGAATAAAGTAAGGTCACACCTTTCTTCATAATCAATAGGATTCTAACCCTTGGCTCAGCACGGAAGTCATCTCTTGCCATCACATTGTAGTTTGGGTCAATTCTGGTCATTCATTCTGGCTTCATAATTGAAGCTTGGCAGCTGCCTTGAGTTTCCTAGAAACCATCTTGAGGTTCAGAGAACTCAGCAACAGGACATACAGCACAAACCCCACCTGGAACTGGCTGCCCCAGCATGGCTACCAACATCCAAGATTGCTGTAATCTAGTTCACAACCCAGGTGTTCTAACCTCTCATAGAGTCGATTTACCCTTCTAGATAACTGCAGTAGTTCTAGATAATTCCTCTCCTTCTACTGGAGTTTTCATGTGACTTCAATCCCTGAAGCAGGAATTCTGCAACTGAGTTAATATGTGCAAAAGATCCAGAGTCCACAAAGAAGAAAAGCAGGAGTTCTCTGCGTGAGCAGAGAGAGAAGGCAGTGTGCCTGGAGAACAGGGAGCATGGGGAGCGAGGGAGGGCTGCAAGTGCAGGCAGGATTCCATCCATGTGGGATCATGCAGGCCATGGGGCGGAGCATGGTTTTTATTTTTCTTGCTATGGGAAGTGACTGAAGAGTTTTAAGCAGAGGAGTGACAGGTCATATTTGTACTCAGAAAAGATAAATACAGCTTCAAATTGGAGAGCAATCTTGAATTAGAAGTCTGTTGTAATCTCTCTGGTAACAGGTGATGCTAACCTAGATGATGGTGTTCAGAGAGGCTGTGGAAATAGGGAGATATTCTGGAGACCTTTAAGAAACAATGTCAATAAAACCTGGGGATAGATTGAATTCAGGAAGTGAGAGAAGAGATCATGTTTTTATGTGCAGCTGGCTTTCAATGATGCTATTTACTGAAATCAGAGGCTCAAAGGCAGGGAATGGTGTTGAAGATCATGGGTTCAATCACGGAGTTGTTGCGTGTGTCTTGTTTGAAGTGATTCCTTTGAGATAAAGATGGTATGGGAAAGAGAAGAGAGGAATTGATCATGGGGATTTTGCGAAAGAGTTGGGGATATAGCAAACAAAGCCCAGAGGAAGGGGTTGATATAATATAAGGCAGGACCCCTGTTATGTAACCAAGGGAAAAGTTGAAAGGATGCCTGCAGATATGGAGGTAGTGTGCTGGTTTGGGCTGAGGGAGCTGAGTTTCCATGTGATGACTTCTTTGCTTTTGGACGGATCCATCTGTGGAGAATGGCATAGGAAATAAAAACCATGAAAGTAGAGAAGATATAAAAATATTGAAAGTATTTTTTAACTACATTGAAAGTATTTTTTTAACTACCAGAGAAACAAAGTACAGTTGTTGTACAGTTAATGTCAGGTTGTGCTTTTATAAGAAAGTTTGAGCTTAAAGGGAGTTATGAAATAGAGTAAAGTTACTGAAATTATAGTCCATGGTGTAAACACACACACACACACACACACACATGAAAGGAAGAAAAGCGAAAACAAAAAGGGGTAATAGAAAGAAAAGTAGAAAATAGTTGAATGATTATGCTGAAGAAAAAAAAAAACACAAAAAAACTGTGATTACAGAGGGACCATGTAAGGTAGTGCTGAAAATTAGTAAAACAGAGGGATGAGTAAAGCCTGAAGTTTTTAGGGCTTCGGGTATCAGAGGAAAATCCCAGGGCTGAGTGATATTGTGTAGAGTATGTGTCCACTTTACATGGAAGTAAATTGACCATTATTCCTTAAAAGGAGTAAGTGATTTAACATTTTATTCTCAAATGAAAGGGTTCAACTTTGGCAGTTCAGGCAATTTTGAAGAATAATTTTCTCTGTTTTGCTGTGGGTTTCACATGCCAGTATTAGAAGAGATACTACACCAATGTGAACAAATTTGTTATTCTCTCTCAATACAAACCCTTTTATCACTCTTATACACCTCCCCTACTTGTCCTGACTTCATATGTTACAAGTAGGAAAGTAAGCATCTTGAGCAACTTGAGCTATGTCAGAAGTACTAAATTTAAAGAGGGAAGGAATAAAGCAATTACCCCTTGCGGTGTATTCCATGCATTAGCTGTAATTTCCACTGCCCATTTTCTGAAAACTCACGTCTGTACCATTTATGGTGAAAAGCAAGTCAGACTTGCCACAGTCAACCAAACATTCCAATTCAAGTCACTCTGGGAATAATTTCAACTCAGAACATGCTGTGGAAATTTTCTACTGGTTTGTGCATATCCACTGGTGGACAGAGTATTCAGAGAAGCTTAGACCATAAATTATAATTTGATAATTCAGAACACTAGACTCAAAGTAAATTATTACTAGGGCATGCCTTTATGACACTTTCCTATTTATGCTAACATTGGGAGCAGGGTGTATATATAAAATGTGCCATAAGAATCTGCTAGATAGATCCCAGGAAAACAATAAACTATTTTACTTCTTAAACACTGAAGCAAATGAATTATTTTAAAAGTAATAATTAGTATATAAAATAATTGATTTAACTAAAACAATTCTGATGCAGTTTCACATTTACAAAATCATCAGAGATTATTACATTGAAAGTTTTAAAACATAAAAAAAAAATAAATCTAACCACAGCTAGAGTTGAAGTTACATAACCTTTTTTTTATCATTTCCATTTTCTCATGTATTCAAGTAAAATACCCAAATCCTTGCTCATCTCACTATAGTGGTCCATTTCAAGTAATAAAATCTATAAATTGATTTAAGTCATTTCATTAAAAAATATCAATCCTTGAGGAGGAGAAACCAAAATGTTGGCATAGGTAAACACCTGAACTGCTACCTTGCATAATTACTTCAAAACTACAACTAAAAGACAAAACAGACATCATCCAGAACCACAGGAAGGCTGGCTGTGTGGAAGTTCTACAACTAGAAGGAAAGAGAAAAGCACTCTGAGACTTACAGGAGCTGCAGAATGCAGAGGTACTGAGGCACACATGAGGAGAGGGCTGGCATCTGAGTACACGGCCGACTTTCTCAATCAAGAGGGAGACAAAAGCTCCCAAATGCTCTGAACTCCAGTTCCGGGAGAGACTCTGGGCCCAGACTCAAACAGGAAGAAACTGGACTGTCTGGGTGAAACTCAAGGGTGGCTTTCTCTCAGAGGTGCTTGCAGCAATTACTGTGGGACACTGTGACTCGGGGCCTAATAGGGCAGGGCTGATGAGAAGCCAGCCATTGCTGTTTGCTCTGCCCTGAGATCCCATCCCACAAAGCCATTGCCATTTGCTCTACCCTGAGACTCTGCCCCATCCAAGTTAAGCACAGAGGCTTTTGCATATGAATGGCCTGGTCCTTTGAATTCTAAACTTACCTAACAAACTGCAGCTGAGACCCAGAACATCCAAAAGAAGGCCCAAGGCCCCACAGCAGCTAGCATTGCTTCATAGTTGGGCCTCATCTGGGCACCTCCAAAACCCCAAAGAGAAGAGGAATCTGTAGATCTCTCCATAGCTCCTGCTGGGTAGCCCAGGCAGAGGCTAAATTAGCACCTCTTTGGAGATCCAAAAGCCAGGATATCCAGGGGTCAGAATAGGACCATCCAGGTTAGAACTCCTCAGATCCATAAGGGGCACACTCAGGGAGCAGACTCAGTAAGCACCAAAGCCCCACTGAAGCAAGTCTAGTCTCAGAAGGGTGTCTCCAGCACAAAAGTTCTCCCATCATAGATACAGCTGATCCTCACAGCCAATTGGCTGAAGAGGTCAATTCCTCCCAGTGATACCAACAACAATCAAGACTTAACTACAACAAAATTGTGCACACAGCCCACAAAGAGGTGTACCAAGAGTATCCACCTCAGGTAACTGGGGAGGCTGAGCCACTGGGTCCTATTGCACACCTAGCACACAAAGCCACTCTATCAACTCAGAAAGCAGCCAAAATGTGGAGACAAAGAAATGGGTCACAAATGAAAGAAATGGAGGAAAGCAAATGACTGGATATAGAGTTCAAAACCACAGTTAAAAGGTTTTTCAAAAAATTTTTAGAAAAGTTCAATAAATTTAGTGACACCCTCCAGGATATGAAAGGGGGCCAACTAGAAATTAAGCATACACTAATTGAAATAAAGAATAATATACAGAGATCCAACAGCAGACTAGAGGATCGCAAGAATCAAGTTGAAGATTTGAAAAACAAAGAAGCAAAAAACACTCAACCAGAAAAACAAAAAGAAAAAAGAATCCAAATATATGAAGATAGTATAAGGAGCCTCTGGGACAACTTCAAGCATATCAATATCCGAATTATGGGGGTGCCAGAAAAAAAAGAGAGAGCAAGATATTGAAAACCTATTTGAAGAATAATGACTGAAAACTTCCCCCACCTGGTGAAAGAAATAGACTTACAAGTTCAGAAAGCACACAGAACCCCAAACAAAAGGAATCCAAAGAGAATCACACCAAGACACATCATAATTAAAATGCCAAGAGCAAAAGACAAAGAGAGAATATTAAAAGCAGCAAGAAAAAAACAGTTCATTACCTACAAGGGAGCACCCATATGATTGTCAGCTGATTTATCAACAGAAACTATGCAGGCCAGATGGGAGTGGCAATAAATATTCAAAGTGATGAATAGCAAGAACCTCTACCCAGCAAAGCTATCATTCAGAATTAAAGGTCAGATAAGGAGCTTCACAGACAAGAGAAAGCTAAATGAGTTCATCATTGCCAAACCAGTATTATATGAAATTCTGAAAGGTACTGAAGAAGAAGAAGGAAAAGAAGGAAGAGGAGGAGGAAAAGGAAGGGGAGGAGGAGGGGGAGAAGATAAAAATTTTGAACAACAGATACATATCTACCAACAAGTGAATCTAAAAATCAAATGAATAAAAAATATAATGAACAGAATAAACTGGTGAATATAATAGAATCAGGGGCATAGAAAGGGAATGGACTGATAATTCTTGGAGGGAAAGGAGTTTAGGGAGTGTAGGAAGAGACTAGACAAAAATCGTACACCTATGGATGAGGACAGTGGTGGGGGTAAGGGCAGAGGGTGGGGTGGGAACTGGGTAGAGGGGAGCTATGGGGGTGGGGAAGGAGAAACAACTATAATAATCTGAACAATAAAGATTTATTAAATAAATAAATAATAATAATAAAAATTTTAAATAAAAAATATTCATCTTAATTTATTTATTAAAAGTGTGCCAAGTAATGAAATCCCAACATCAATAGCCATTTTTAGGAATATGATCAAATAAATTTTGAGGCACATTTTCACCATGTTATTTTGGTCAAAAATCTTCAAAGCTTCTCCAACATTTGGGAAATGAAAATTCATTCACACATTCACATTTCTTAGTGAGTACTCCTACATGTCAAACACTAACCATCCTTCTATGGACCAAAGCAGGTAAAGAAAGAGGCCAGAAAAGCCAATAAGTGCAGGATAAGGGCCACATTGGAAGGATGTGCCAAGAACAGAAAGAAGCTGGGCATATTGCTGTCTGTAGGGTGGTAAAATTGCACTAAGGGATCCCAGAGAAGTCATTTTAATTCCACCAAACTGTTGTCTATTGTCATAAAACCAGCAGGTCTACTCAGAGTTCTTGAGATTAGGGATTCCCTAAGGTTTGTGTGAACAACAGAACCAAAATCAGAAATGCTTAACATGACTCAACTCTGGGGCTGTGAATAATCACAAAAAGATATCAGAGAAGTTTCAAAGTGCTCTTAAAAAAAGGATATACTGTATGTTAATTATAATAACAGAAAAAATACAGTATTAAAACTGCTGTAGTCCTGTCTTATCCATGGAAGATGCCTAAAACCTCGAATAGTAATGAAACCCATGTATACGGTGTTTTTTCCTGCACATACACACAGATGACATCCTTTAATTTATAAATTAGGCATAGTGACAGACTAACAATAATTAATAATTAAACAGAATAATTATAATAATACCCTGTAATAAAATTCATCACCTCTCTCTCTCCCTCTCTCTCTCTCTCTCAAAATAGCCATTGTATTGTACTCGCCATTTTGCCTAAAGGAAGCATTTTATAGCTTCTCATTGGCAAATCCACATTGCCAGTCTCACTGCTCTTGTTCTTTGGGGCCATCATTAAATAAAATAAGGGTTACGTGAACACAAGCACCGCGATACCTTGACAAGCAGACCTGATAGCCAAGGCTGTGACTAAATGACTAACAGGAGGGAGCATTTCAGTGTGGAGACACAGGATAAAGGAATGATTCATGTCTAGGGCAGAATGGAGGGGCGGGGCATAGGATTTCATATGCAATTTAAAACTTATAAATTATTTACTTCTGGAATTTTCCATCTAATGTTTTGGGTTGCAGTGGACTGCATCCCAAAACATTAGATGGAATATTTTGGGAAGTAAAATATTCCATCTGATATTTTGGGAAGCAAAACCAAGCATAAGGAGGGACTACTATATAACAAAATGTACATAAAAAGTAAAGCTGTGATTAAAGAAGGCTTCCAAATGTGTTATTGCTCTCAGCATCTTTCCCATGCTGGTGACAGGAATCTTAATGCAAATAAGTCTAAAAATGCTGTCCATAGAAATCTCTTTTATCTATAATTTTACCTCTTTAGTTGCATATTCAAACTGAAAACAGTAAGCTCAACTATTCCAGATCATAAATATATTTATTGTTATTTTCCCCCTTTTTAATAATATTGAAAGTGACACATCTCATATTCTTTCACATGGAAATTAGGAGTTTCTTTGCTCTATTGAGTTAAAATAAATATGAATATGAAAAAATAGAGAATAGAGTATTTGTGTTCAAATCTTTTATCCATAGCATACAACTTTCAAGATGCAAACCATGATTCAAATTACAAACTCTAATCCCAGAGATAAATTTAGGAAGTAGGAAGGGTAAGCATCAACAAGTAACACATTATTATTGGAAAATGATGAGATTGGCATTGTTTCAATCATTTGGCTAGTATTATTTATATACCTAAGAAACATACAAACAATACCGAAGAAATACACAATTAATTAAAATTAAAAGCTTGTTTATAACAAGGTTAATAGCAACATTAACTATAATATTAGTACACAAGGCAGAATATAAAGAAAAGCATGGTAGGTCTCACAAGAGAGAGAGAAATAAGGTTGTAAGTAAAAGTGGGGAAAAAAAAAGTGAGAGCACAATTCATTGGAGTTTATCCAGGGGGACTTTACTAAAAGGGGCAAGATGCAAGCTGACTTTGAGTGCTAAAGAGGACTTTGCTATGTTTGGCCAATAATCAAGGGTAACGACTCATTTATTTAAGCAAGTAGGGAAATACTGAGTGCTGTATTTTATTCTTTTGGGGATTAATCTTTACAAATTTCTTTGGCTATTCAAAAATGATCTCTCTCTAAAAGAAATTCTCTATTTTCTTTTTAAAAAGTCACTGAACACAATTTGACATGGTGATTATATGACCTATTTTTCATAGTGTCTGATTCCATCTTCTATGTACTTTTCATCTCCAGCGGACTACCTACTTTTTACTATACCTCTTTTTCTTTTTAGATTTTTCTATGAATAAGAAACAACAACAGGAAAGCAACCTTGTTAGACAACCGGAATCATAAAAATCATTGAAGTCCTATATGGACATAGATAGACAACAGTATAGTGATTGCCAGAGGGAAGTTGGGATAGATGAGATAAAGAAGAGAAAAGGAAGAATAAATGATGATGGAAGGAGACTTGACTTGGGGTGGTGAACACACAATATAATATACAGATGATGTACTGTAGAATTGTACACCTAAAACCTGTATAATTTGATTAACCCATGTCACCCCAATAAATTCAATTTACAAAAAGAAATAAAGTTCATGATTTTAAAAATATATAATATACATATATATGTATATATATATGTATATATAGCATATAGATAGATAGATAGATATTTTATTGAGATCCAAGAGAAGCAGGAAAAGGAAGAGAGGTTTAGAAAGATTAATGATGAGAGAGAGCCATTGATTGGCCACCTCCTGTACACCTCATACTGGGGATCTAGCTGAGCATGCAACCGGGGCACATGTCCTGACTGTGACCTCCTGGTTCATAGTCAACACTCAACCACTGAGCCTAAGGTTTTTGTGACAGATACTTTGGAATCTCAGCACTTCTTAAAATTTACTTTTAAATCTGTTTTGCAGATTGAAAATAATTGACTCTTAACTTGTTAATAAGTAGGATTTCTCTGAATGTAGAACCAGCAGTAGAGTAAAATTTAATGGATAACAAAAATAATCCAATGAAAGTATATAATTTATAAACATGCTAAAGCTTTCTAGGGCAGGCTAGGGGGTCATCCACTTGACACCTCCTTGTTTGCCCATTTGCTCTAAGCAGTATCTTTCCAGTGCTTCTAAGCCAGCACTTCCTCATACACACAGCTCACTGCCATACACCACTCCTGAGGGCTCAGCAGGGAGTAGGCCTAGTTGCACAATATTAGAAGAAACCCACACTGCCACCTTAGAATAATCAAACAAAGCTTTCATTCAAATTCAGGCAGACAACCAAAAATCACCAGATTTCCAAGGAAAATCAACAGCAGGAGTAAGAAAAGACAGGAAAGCAGTGCTAATTTAGATACAAAAGAAACACACACAAACTAATAACACTCAAATATTCAAGAGGGGTATCATATCCATAAAAATAAATGGATGCTCTGAAAAAAAAAGCAACCTGAAAACCCTTAAGAAAGCTACAAATTTATCAATTTAAAAATCAGTAGAAGGGGTGGAATATAAATTTGAATATATTGTTCAGGATATAAATTTGAGAAAGAGGAAACTATAAAAGGTAAAACAGAGAATCAATACTGCAGATAAAAGATCTGACTAACAAGCATTAATTTCAGGAAATCAATGAGAAAAAAAATGGAGCAGAGTAATGTATCAGAGAAAGAACAGAGGGGGGAAATCCCAAATCTGAAGGACACAAGTATTTACATAAAAATGAATATGAATCTACAACACCCAGACACATTATAATTGTCTTGCCATACAGTATATTTGTACCCATGTTTGCTCTTTCAATGGAGCCAAATTGGGCTCTTTTCATTGCCCTGAGCTAAGGGTAGCAGAAGAGAGTCAGACTGAATATAAAAAAAGAATCATTAGAACCAAAATGAAGATAACAATATCATCAGTGCTCACTATGAGAAAGGTCTTGTAGTAGGTCAGATAGATGACTAATTGTTTAGTTGTCATCATCTGCTGAAGATTACATAAAATTACTAGATTTGATATATTAAAATTGATAAGATTAAAAAATATTCTTAGAATACCTGTGTATGCATACTAGTTTAGTCATTCTTGAATGGAGGTGGATTCTAAAAATTTTTCCCAAAGTTCCCATGGCACTCTCACATATCTGAGCATTAAACAGTAGAGATATCATTGTTTTCTATTTATACTCTTCCAACTATTTCTCAAAAATGTTAGTCACATGAAGACCTTATATGTTCTTCTTTGCACTAATGCTGCATATTTGAATCTATTGGAGATTTGATAAAAACCTGAGTAATAATATTAACTCTCAAAATATGGGAAAGGCATTATAAAAACCAAAAATATTATATTCATTCCCATTCTATCTTTCCTACCTGATCACATTTATATATATATATAAACATGTATTGCTTCAATATAATTACTCATATTAATACCAATTATTAAACATTAAAAGTAATCTACTAGTACACTAAAATTCTTTGGTATTTAATGTAACCCGTATTTTATATAAAATAGAACATTTCACATATTTTGTTTAAATGTACCTTTTTTAATTCAAAGAGAGTGTAGATTATTGCAAAATTATCTATGAATTTACACAATTTCAACCTAAACAAAAAGTTCACGTAAGTTTATAATTATGTTTAGAATGTTAGATTTAAAACATTTACTTTCAATGTCATAATTTGATATTTTATGTCGACCTAAATTTGCATAATAATATCCTTGTCTGAATAAATCTTTTCTGGAAATATTTACTCCCCAAAACTCCTGACTTGTCTTCAAAATTATTCTTTAGGAAACAGCTATGAAATATAAATTTTTTTCCAGAAAGCTCTACTTTTTCTAGAACAAACAAAAAATTACTTCAACCATGCTACTTAACATCAGCCCACATACATAAAGATAAAAGAAATAGCTGGTGAACAAAATAGCTATATTCATAAAGGTGAAAAATTCAGCCCAGCACCTCTCTGTACCTCACCCAGCACCTCACCAAGTCGAGTTGTGCTTCTCTGACGCTATTTAAGTCACTGCTAAGTGTGGGAAGACTGTTAAAAATAAGTTTTGTGGCTTGAATAATATTTTTACAGTTCCACTTCTCTCAAAGTCTTGTTCTTTTTTTCTCTGAGAGAGTCAGAGCCTTTTAGACCTACACGATTAAAAAATTTTGAAAGTACCAGCCTGTTGATGAGTTTTTTTAAAAACTTACTGGCAAAGTTTCAGAGCTGGTGCTCAATGACCAGCATTATTTTTCCTTAACAAGAACAGAAACTGAATAAAAAAGCCCACAGGCATTTTTACATGTCCTACCATCTGTAAGATATTATGCTACATACTGTGAGGAATATAAAAAATGAGTGAGAAATGCTCAATTTTTATCTATCCGTCTCTTCTCCCACAGTGTCCCCAGTGAAAAATCCATGACTCTCTTCTCTCTGTGTATCCTCAACATATAACAGTGTTTCTCAAATTTATCCAGACAAAAGTATCCTTATAGGCAGAGGATATAGATCCATATCCTCAGGGATTAATGGTATATGCTTAAAGCCAAAAAAGAGTTTCTTCATTAAACTTACAAATTCCTATAAATTAGGTGCTTAGTTTTTTCTTTCTTTATTGATTAAGCTATTCCATATGTGCCCTTATCCCCCCATTACCTCCGCCTCACACACACACATTCATGCCCTCATCGCCCTGTTGTCTGTGTCCACTGATTAGGCTTATATGCATGCATACACATCCTTTGGTTGATCTCTCCCCCTTACCTCCCCTCCTCTCCTACCTTCCCTCTGAGGTTTGACAGTCTGATCGAAGCTTCTCTGTCTCTGGATCTGTTTTTGTTCATCAGTTTATGTTGTTCATTATATTCCACAAATGAGTGAGATCATGTGATATTTATCTTTCTCTGACTGGTTTATTTCGCTTAGCATAATGCTCTCCAGTTCCATCCATGTTATTGCAAATGGTAAGAATTCCTTTTTTCTTACCTCAGCATAATATTCCATTATGTAGATGTACCACCATTTTGTAATGCACTCATGTGCTAATGGGAGCTTAAGCTGTTTCCAAATCTTAGCTATGGTGAATTGTGCTGCTATGAACACAGGGGTGCATATATCCTTTTTGATTGGTGTTTCTAGTTTCTGGCGATATATTCCTAGAAGTGGGATCACTGGGAGTTCCATTTTTAGTTTTTTGAGGAAACTCCATACTGTTCTCCACAGTGGCTGCACCAGTCTTCGTTCCCACCAGCAGTGCTTGAGGGTTCCCTTTTCTCTGCATCCTCGCCAGCACTTGTCATTTCTTTGTTTGTTGATGATAGCTATTCTGACAGGGGTGAGATGTTTGCATTATTGTTTTGATTTGCATCTCTTGGGTGATTAGTGACTTTGAGCATGCATTCAAATGCCTCTTGGCCTTCCTTATGTTTTCTTTCAAAAAGTATCTATTTAGGTCTATTGCCCATTTTTTTAATTGGGTTGTTTGTCTTCATTTTGTTAAGTTGTATGAGTTCCCTGTAAATGTTGGAGATTAAACCCTTACCGTTGATAACATTGGCAAATATGTTCTCCCATGCAGTGGGCTTTCTTGTTGTTTTGTTGACGGTTTGGTTTGCTGTACAGAAGCTTTTTATTTTGATGTAGTCCCACTTGTTTATTTTCTCCTTAGTTTCCATTGCCCTAGGAGCTGTATCAGTGAAGACAAAGCATATGTCTGAGATTTTGCTGCCTGTGGATTCCTCTAATATTTTTATGGTTTTCCGTCTTATGTTTAAGTCTTTAACATAACTTTATTTCATAACTAGGAGCCCAACGTGCAATTCGGAATCGCGCAGCGCCGCCCAACCTCCAGTCGCCGGTCCAGCCCTGCCTCGCTCCCGGGACCCCACAGCAGCTGTGGCCACTACTGGTCCAGCCCTGCCTCTCTCTCTGGCCCTTGAAGCAGCCGTGGCCACTGCTGATCAAGCCCTCCCCAGCACAGGCATGCGGAGCCCCCTGTCTCCCCACCCTCGACACTGCGTGCGCAACCTCTACTGTCCAGTTGACCCGTTATGATGTCCTGCTTAATTAGCATTTTCCTCTATTATATGTATACATAGATAGCTTTTTTTGTCCTTAAAACTTCAAGCAAAGCTGAGACTTCAAGAAGCTGTGCCATTTTTATCCTGTGGCTTTTCTCAGGGTACCCTGGCCAATTTGAAAAGAACAGACTAGCAATTTTTGTTTCAGCTTCCTCCCAGCAGGCGCATGTGCCATGTGCCACATTCCTCCTGCCCCACAGTCTCCAAATGCCCATCCGCACCTACAAAAGCCAGGGCAGTGGCTCACAGAAGGCTGCAGGATGATTCACCGACTGTGGATATGGCAGTAATCAGATATTTAAGTAGACATCTGTTTTTACTGAAACCCAACATTTCCAATTCAGTTAATTTGGGGAGACAAATTCAAAGACATAAACAGAAAATAACAGATTTCTTACCAAGGGACCATTAGTGTCCTAAAATTACCATTTGACATCAGCATTTGCTTAATAAAATGACAAGTTTTCTTAATCGTGCTGTGTCATTTATTTTGTATTCAAAAAGCCATTGTTTGGTCTAAAATATGAACGCACACGTTGTGAAAGGTACAGAGAAAAGAGACTTTTTGTTCCCCTGACCTGTGTATAGTGTGACTTGATAAGAAGCATGCATTACTTTTGTAATTAAAAAAAGAAAGAAAGAAAGAAAAACTATACAACCTGAAATCTTCATCTATAAGCAGGATACATTTGTTTTCACATAACACTTTCAAAAGTGTATTGATCTAAACATTTAGATACAACGGTTTCAAATACTAAATTAACTTCACTGTTCCGCCTGAATGGATAGAAGGCCCATAGGCAATTTATAAGACCATCTTCCTACATAGTTTGTAGTTCTGTTTAAGAAAATTAAAACAGAGCTCTTTCTTGTTATCTTACACTACCAGCCGAGTGCAGCTAGTCTTCTCCCTCGTCCTCACCTCTGCCAGCAAACCACCTGGGTATCTAGATGAGTCACTTATCTTGGTCCAAGAAAGGAGACCTCTGGGTTAGAAGTGCTGACTCTTCCTCATATGAATTTCAGCTGGCTCTTTCCCAAACTCCACAGGAAAGAGAGCTTGTAGACTAACTAAGTGTTGATGCCAAGAAGAAAACAATAGTTCTGTGACTATTGCTTATCACTTTCCAAGAGGAAACCCTAAGTTTAAGAATCCTAGAAGAGCTATCATTAGAAAAGGGATTTAGCCTTGAATAGTAGACAAATATTCATAGGAAGCAGCTTCACTGAAACTCTCATACATATGTGTTCCCCAGCTCTGTGCGACCTGCCTAGCATTCATCTTATTTTGTGAGATTTCCAGTTAATGTCTTCCAAATTTTATAATAATGTTTAATAGTTGACCCCCTAAGCCTCATTTTTTATAGTGGCAAACCACAAACATAGCAATCCATTAACATCTGAATGAACATCAATTTAGCAGGATTTTAGTATCACAATTATTTTGCAATTTATTTAGAGCAAGGGGAGCTTTTGAGTCCAGATGCATATATGTATGATCACCATTTGATGAAGCAATTCCTCCATCATTTTCTTCTTTGTGAACTACTTCAAACCTTTTTTCCCAGGGGACATTGTTGATGTTTTAATCTTCATTATGGTTTTAATGCACTATACTTATATCCTTCACTCATGATAATGGAAAGAGTCCTATTTGGCTCCAATGAAAGAGTAAACATGGATATAAATATACACAGTGCATGGCAAGATGATGCTATCCAGAAGATCCATAATTTCTCCATGTGTCATTATATATTTTCAATTTTTAGCAAAACAAAAATACAATAACTTGTTAAGAGAATTTGAACCCATAAGATTCCCTGAGGTCCAAGAAAGGACTCCAAGGGAGACTTTCCATTGATAGTAGGATAAACATAAGGACCAAATAAAACTAATCTGTAAATTGTTATCCATTCAATCAGCAACATGCCCTAAGTGAAGAAAATGGTAGATATAAGTTCTACCTCCCAAATCCATCATCAAATAAAAGATTGTAAGGTATCAGTTTTCTTTACCTGTAAAATGGGGATGAAAAACATACCCTCAAGGTTATTGCAAAAACTAAATAAGTTAATATATATCATGTTATGCATGGTATCTGGTTCAATACATGTGAATACCTTCTTTTATTTCAGCTAATGAAAAATAAACTTTAAAATAATAATAATTATTTGAGGAAAGGATGGACCAGTGAATACAGCTTAATAATCAGTATGACTTCAAGTTCCACAAAATAACTGAGGCATGGCACCTCTTCTTGAAGAGCTTAAGCGGGGAAGAGATAGAAAACAAAAAGCGAATAAGAAAGCACAAGCCAACTCAGCTCTAAGTGAAGTGAGATATTTCCTCCTAGGGCAAAAAGGAAACCAGCAAGGAAGATGTGGTTATTGAGGTAGACCTTGAAGTACAGGCTACATAAATGAGAGAGGAGAGAATTCCAGACTCAGGAAATAACCTGAGTCACGTCACAGTGTCAGAGATGTTGAGGATAACGGGGAGTATATGGCCAGAATGCAGAGTATATGAGGCAACATGAGGGTGAAACTAAGTAAGCTATGAAGTTGGTAGCTTAAGACTCTGCATGTCACATACATTTTAATTTTTTTCTGAACTTTCATCATTTATATTCCATTCCTATGTTTGAGGAATCCCCCATTTTATATATGTCAAAGAAACAAAATATTGGACATGGTCACATTCACAACCTTTCTTAGAGCTAGCTGCAGGGCGGAAATCTGACCTAGGAATTCCCCACCAGGCCCACCTGATCTAGGAAGCCACTGAGGTGAAGAGGTAAAAATAGTGCAGGTTGCTGGCCCACAAGAGTGGAGGCTCTAAGACAGCTACAGCTGATCTCCTGTAGCTCCATGGGCAGTGCCTGCTGTATGTGCAGCCACGGAGACACCCGACTTCTAACCAGATGGGGGCTGGAGCATAAGTCTGGCAGCCTGGCCTCAACCTGGGTCTCCACCAGAATTCTGTGAACTGCCCAAAGTCCTTTAATAAGTCTCCTCTGTATAAATTAGCCAGAGGTGGTGCTTTGCTTTCAACCAAAAATCCTGATCCATAAGCCATGCAAAAGTGTTTGACCTTTATTTTGTAGGATATGTAGAGCCAAAAGTCAATTAAAGGCAAATTCATTTTCTCCAAATGTGGATTTTCTTTGAGAAGTGTTCTTTCTTTTTTTCTTCTAAAAAATTTTATAAACTTGATCAAATTTTCCTAAAGTTTTACATAAGGACACACGTATTATTTAATTATAATATAAAATAGATTATCTTTTAATTAGTATTTTGGGAGAGCTTTGAAATCCTGAAAGTTTTTAAACCTTCAAGTTATTTTTTGCCAAAAGTTGCCTTCCAAATCAACAAATAAAAAGTTGTCATAGGCCAAAACCGGTTTGGCTCAGTGGATAGAGTGTCGGTCGGCGGATTGAAGGGTCCCAGGTTCGATTCCAGTCAAGGGCATGTACCTTGGTTGCGGGCACATCCCCAGTAGGGGGTGTGCAAGAGGCAAGTGATAGATGTTTCTCTTTCATCGATGTTTCTAACTCTCTGTCTCCCTTCCTCTCTGTAAAATATCAATAAAATATATTTTTTTAAAAAGTTATCATAGATGTAAAAATCCTCAACAAAAGATCAGTAAACTGAATGCAATAATACATTAAAAAATCATACCCCATGATCAAGTGGAATTTATTACTGGGTGCAAGGTTTATATAATATCCATTAACATGATATACCATATAAACAAAATGAAGGGTAAAAATCATGTGAATATATTAATAGATGCAAAATTGCATTCCACAAAACCCAGTACCCACTTGTGATAAAAACCTCTTAGTAAAGTGGGAATAGAGGTATCATACCTCAACATAATAAAGGTCATATATGACAAAGCCATACTCAATGAGGAAAAGCTAAAGGCATTTTCCCTTAAGATCAGGAACAAGACAGGGATGTCCATTCTGACCCAAGTTATTCAACATATTAATTAAAGTCCTAACCACAGCAATCAAATAAGAAAAAGTAATAAAAGGTATCAAATTGGAAAGGAAGAAGAAAACTGTCATTTGCAGATGACATGACACTAAATAGAGAAACCTAAAGATTCTACCAAAAAACTAATAGAATTAACAAATTAATTCAGTAAAGTAGCAGGATACAAAATAAATATTCAGAAAAATGGGTTGCATTTTAAAAAAAATTTTCATTTACAGTTTACATTCAATATTACTTTGTATTAGTTTTGGATGTACAGCATAGTAGTTAGAAAATCATGGGGTTAATGGGGCAAAATGGACACAACTATAATACTTTCAACAATAAAGATTAAAAAAGAAATACACATGATTTAAAAAAAAAAAGAAAATCATATGCTTTACAGAGTAGTTCCCTGATGTTTCAAGTACCCACTTGGTCCCATACATAATTACTACAATATTATTGACTATATTCCCTATACAGTAGAATATATTACTCGATCAAAAAATAAAAAAGAATGAAATCTTACCTTTGGTGACAGCATGGATGGACCTAGAGGATTTTATGCTAAGTGAATTATCAGACAGAGAAAGACAAATACCGTATGATTTCACTTATATGTGGAATCTAAAGAAAAAAATAAAGAAAGAAAAAAACTGAAACAGACTCACAGACACAAAAAACAGACTAGAGGTTGACATAGGGGAGGAGGTTTGGGGGCTGTGGAGGGGAAGGTGAAGGGATTAAGAAGTACAAATTGGCATTTATAGAATAGTCACAGAGATGCAAATTACAACATAGGGAATACACTCAATAATATCCTGATAACTATGTATGGTGCCAGGTGGGTAGTTGAAATATCGAAGTGAACACTTTATAAAGTATATGATTGTCTAACCACTATGGCTTACACCTGAAACTAATATAGAATATTAGTGATAAACCATAATTGAAAAAAAATATTTTTTTAAAGATCTGTGTTGTTGGAACAGGCTCTGCAGCCATCTGGATTTAAAAATGCTGAACAGATACCATTCTGCGTCAGCTCTACAGATGAATGTGGTCTAATAGCAGCCTGAGGTGTGTGAGCTATTTGAAGTCAACACCTGAATGTGGCAACCTTGGTTTAGAGTTTGAGAGTGGTGAATGTCGTGTTATAGCTCTTATTTTAAAAGGCAATATTTCCATGTGACTGACTCAGAATTTAGCAAAGAGTAAATAAATCAAGAGTATCTCCATCTCATTTCAAAGTACAACAATTTTCATTTTTCTTTTTCATCCATTCCTCCTTTTCATCCAAGCAATTCTGTTTGTGAAGAATTCCCCTACTTTCATCCTTGTTGTGGATGAATGAACTCTGCAAATGCAAACTGTGCCAAATGCATGTTTTGTCCAAATGATAGATTGTTAAGAACCAACCTTTTAATTGGATGAATGACAGAGTGACTTCAAGAGTAATGTCTGCCCTTCTTTATTTGACTTGGGAAAATGAGTATTCTGAGGTAAGGCTGTGTAGCGAATATGATTTAATGACACAGAATAAAGATATGGACTGCACAAAATAAACAAAAGTTTTCTTTGAGTTTCTTACTTCATAACTCATATATGATTAATGTGAACATTAGAAGGAAAAAATAATACATAATTTAAAAAAACACTTCACTTATAGTTGTGATTAGAAAGAGAAATTATTTAATCATTAAAGGGACCGCTCAAAACAAAATATTTCAGAAACTTTATATCAGAAATGTGCATTTGAACACTCAAAATTTTTCTCACATTAAAAAAAAAGGTAACTGCATTAAAAAAAACAAACATGTTGCAACCAAGGAAATTTTATCTTCACTAGAAATGTACTCCTTAGCACAGTAGTTAAAATAGGTCTTTTCAGTTATTTGTCTTCCTTTAAAGCCCAGCTCTGAGTATGTTTCATGTAACATGAGGCTCTCCTTTTTCTGTAATTTATTTATCGTTGACACTATTACTAGATGTCCCCCATTTGCCCCAACTATGCCCACCTCCACTGAGTCCCCATACCCTATGCCCTGGCCTTCACCACACTTTTGTCTATGCCCATAGGATATGTATATATATTATTTGGCTAATCTCTTCACCTTATTTTATCCAATAGCCCCTACTCCCTCCCCTCTGATATCTGTCAACCTATCGCATATATCCCTGCTTTAGTTCTATAACTGAGATCATACAGTGTTTATCTTTCTCTGACTGGCTTATTTCACTTAGCATAACAATCTCCAGGTCCATTCACGCTAGAGCTCCTTCTTTATTACATCTGCATAGTATTCCATTGTGTAAATGTACCACAACATTTTTATCCACTCATCTACTGATGGGCACTTGGGCTATTTCCAGATCTTGACTATTGTAAATAACACTGCAATGAACAGAGAACATAGTTGTCAATGATAAGGGGTTAATTTCCAAAATATATAAAAAATTTATACAACTCAATACCAGAAAGACAAACAACCCAATTTAAAAATGGGCAAAGGACCTGAATATACACATCTCCAAAGAAGACATACAGATGGCCAAAAGACATATGAAAAAATGCTCAACATCACTGATCATCAGAAAAATGCAAATACAAACTACAATGAGGTATCACCTCTCACTTGCCAGAATGGCTACCTCAAAAAATCAATACACAAGTGCTGGCAAGGATATGGAGAAAAGGAAACTCTAGTACACTGTTGGTGGGGATGAAAAAGTATGTAGCCACTGTAGAAAACAGTATAGAATTTCCTCAAAAAATTAAAAATGGAATTATCTTTTACCCAATGATCCCACTTCTGAGAATATATCCTAAGAATTCCAAAACACCTATCAAAAAGAATATATACACCTATATGCACATAGCGAGTCTAATTCTTATGATAAGATTATTATTATGCCCATCATCTGGCAATAAACACACCATTTTTGTTTGTGTTTTTTTTAACATTCCCACATACAAAGCACTCTAAATTTCATTAGAGTACCCACAGTATTTTATATATTAATATACTTTTATAAAAAAATTTCAGTGCAATGTAGTACCTTCAATGTTCTAATTATACTACAATATATAAATACTAGAGGCCCAGTGCATTGTGGGGGTGGGGGGTCCCTTCAGCCCGGCCTGCGCCCTCTCGCAGTCCAGGATCCCTCAAGGGATGTTTTACTGTAGGCTTAGGCTTGATCTCAATGAGGAGCAGGCCTAAGCCAGCAGTGGGATATCCTTAGCGCTGCCATGGAGATGGGAGGGGCTCCCGCCATTGCCACTATGCTTGCCAGCCGTGCAATCGGCTTTTGGCTGAGCAGTCCTCCCCCTGTGGAAGTGCACTGACCACCAGGTGGCAACTTCTGCATTGATTGTCTGCCCCCTGGTGGTCAATGTGCCTCATAGCAACCAGTCATTCCACCATTCAGTCTATTTGCATATTAGCCTTTTATTATATAGGACTAGAGGCCCGGTGTAGAAAATTCGTGCATGAGGTTGGAGGTGTCCCTCAGACCAGCCCGCACCCTCTCCAATCTGGGACCCCTCGAGGGATGTCCAACTGCCCATTTAGGTATGACCCTATATAATAGTTTTGTCTGGGCCTAAATGGGCAGTCAGACATCCCTCTCACAATCCAGGACTGCTGGCTCCCAACTGCTCACCTGTCTGCCTTCCTGATTGCCCTGAACCACTTTTGCCTGCCAGCCTGATCACCCCCTAACCACTCCCCTGCCAGCCTGATTGATGCCTAACTGTGTCCCTGACAGCCTATTTGCCCCCAACTGCTCTCCTCTGCAGGCCTGGGTTCCCCACAACTGCCCTTCCTGCTGGCTGATTGACCAAAACTTCCCTCCCTTGCAGGCCTGGTACCTCCCAATTGCCCTCCCCTGCTGGCCATCTTGTGATGGACATCTTATGTCCACATGGGGGCAGGATCTTTTACCATGTGGGGGGCAGCTATCTTGTGTGTTGGAGTGATGGTCAATTTGCATATTACTCTTTTATTAGATAGGATAGAGGCCTGGTACACAGGTGGGGGCCAGGTGGTTTGCCCTGAAGGGTGTCCTGGATCAGGGTGAGGGTTCCCTTGGGGCATGGGGCAGCCTGGGCAAGAGGCCAGTGGTGGTTTGCAGGTCATCCACATTCCCTGGTGACCCAAGCAGAGGACCTGGTATCTGGGATTTATTTATCTTCTACAATTGAAACTTTATAGCCTGGAGTGGAGCCAAGTCATTTGCTCTCTCGGTGGTGGCAGCCTTTTCTGTTGGGATTTATTCATTTTTTATAATTGAAATTTTGTAGCCTTAAGTGGAGACCAAAACAAGCCAGGGCTGCAGAAGAAGCTTGGCTTCCTCCATTACCGGGGGCAACCCTAGCCTCCTGCTCTCTCCAGCTCTATGGCTGCTGCCATTTTTGTTGGGATTTATTTATCTTCTATAATTGAATCTTTGTAGCCTGGAGTAGTGGAAGCCTGAGCTGGCCAGAGTGTATGGAAAGCTTGGCTTCTTCCATTGCCAGGGAAACCCAAACCTCCCTCCTATTCTCTCCATGGCTGCAGCCATCTTGGTTAGGTTAATTTACATAGTTGCTCCTGATTGGCTGGTGGGCATGGCTTGTGGGTGTGGCTTATGGTGTAATGGAGTGTGGTTAATTTGAATATTACTCTTTTATTGATAGGATATTGAATTGAGGTAGTGATATATATTCCATTTTTATCCCATTCTGTTTACAAAATATTATGTCATAAGCATTTTTCTCATTCATATAATAAATATAGGAAATCATTTTTAATGGCTGTCTGTAATTCTATCATATAAATGAACAATAACTTAACTATTTCCTTCTATCGTTTAGGTTGTCTCACATTCTAGATATTACACACAAATCTAAAATCATCTCTACCCCACACAGGATAAATGTCTAAAAGTGAAACTTCTAGATCACAAATAACTAACATGAAAAACTTGAAACAACTTTGAAATTTTGAGAGTCCATTTTACATGATCAAGGAAAAGAGTTAACAGCTAGTGCTTAAGAGTTTCAAAATCAATATTTTTAAAAGAATTAAACTACTAGGTATACATAATAAATTTTATAAATGAGAAGTTGATATCATATACAAGCATTAAAATCATTCTCCCAAAGGCATTTAGAATTATATGAACAAAGTCAGATCAATATAAATATAGTCAGGGTTATGTAAATCCCATTCAGCAGGTATATTTATAATCAACTATTTTTGGAAGTTTAGCTGATTTTGATATGCTTGAAATGATGTTGATTTTTAGTCGGCCTAATTATTCTAAGTACAAGTAAAATTAACTAACATCACAAAACTATTTAAAAGCTGTTCTTATAAATACAACATTAGGTAAGCTCTTCTGTTTTTTTTTTAATTAAAAAAATTAATACTTAGCTCTGGAAGTTTGTTCTTAAAATATTTATTAAATTGATTTTATTTTATATTTTATTTTATTTAAATATTAGTTGAATAATTGTTTCCAAAGGAGAGGGCAGAACAAGAATGGACTGTAACAGCTGCCATGCTGACCAAACCTAGCAGCCTGATGTTAATTTCAAAACATTCCTCATTCTGCCAGGAAATGGCCCTTGGATTGCTTTCCTCAGAATCACTCTTATGAGATGCAAGTTCCTCTGAGGCTCTCTGAGCTAAAGTTTACCCATCAGACTTTGGCCCAGATCAGTGGTCAGCAAACAGTGGCTCGAGAGCCATATGCAGCTCTCGAGCCGTGGTTTGCCGCTCTGTTGATTAATGAGTTTGCCGACCACTGGCCTAGATCATTTCTATGTCTGCATCAGCTCTAACCTTCCCATTTGACAGCTCATTGGCCAAGCCATTCTCCAATCAAAGAGGTGATTAGAAGACATTTTTCTGTATATTCTAATGTCTGTACATATTTTTATCATCTATTTCATAAACCATTTTTAGATCTATTATCTCATTCACTGTCACAATTCAGCAGGAAAGGTGGGAAATCTATTACTAGTCCTCTTTCATAGGTGGTTCAGAAAGACAAACTGAGGAGCTAGCTGATATCAAAGCTAATAGAAAAACTCCCATTATATTCAGGCCAGTCAATATTCCACTATCCCTCCTAGCATGGTCCATTTAGATAGAAAACCAATCTTATTGGTTAAAAGGCTATAAGTCATTTTCCACCTACAACTAAATAAGAGCATAAGCAATCTCAATATACCGTTTTTTTAAGTCATTCCCTTGTTTAAATGGATATTAGCTTTTTAACTGTTTCAGAATTAACATGAACATTTTCTTAGATACATAGAAAAATTTTTTTCAATTTCCATGTTTTCTAATTTTCATGTTTAATACACAAAAACTAAACATGAATTAGAAAGATGTCAACACACTGAAACTACTACTGGTCTTGAATATGCAAAAATTCTAAACCACTGGCTATGATCAAACCTTAGTAACTAATGTAGGTGTGATGGTTAATTATATGTGTCAACTTGGCTATACTATAATACCAGCTGTTTGGACAAACAGCAGTCTAACTATTGCTATAAATGTATTTTTTAGATGTGGTTAACATTTAAATCAGTAACGTTTGAATAAAGCAAATTACAATTCATAGTGTGGGTGGGCCTCATCCAATCAGGTGAAGACTTTAAAAGAAAAAAATGAGGCCCCCCCCAAAGAAACTAAAAAGAAAGGAATTCTGCCTCTAGACTGCATTCAGATTTGAGCTGCAACATCAACTCCTGCCAGAATTTCCAGCCTTCTACCTTCTCTGAAGACATTGGACTTGCAGGCCCGCAAATAGTGTAAACCTTAAAACTTCTTTCTTCATAGATAGCTAAATAGGCAGATAGATAGACATATATCCTATTGGCCTGTTTCTCTAGAAAACCCAATACTATAAGTTAGCTGTATTCACACCTATTCCAAAGCTCTTTCTTCTTTGCTTCCTTCTGCTATGGAAACCAGAAGTACTCAGTTTACCCACCTCTCTTGCAGCCACAAATGGCTACATGGAACAATTCCAACTGGGGATATATATGCAGAAGTCCATGGGGAGAAATAACATCACTGAAAGTAGGACTAATCTCAAGCCAATAGAAAGTCTTTCTTTCCCCCTCCAACCTGGAACTAGGATCAGATACTTTAAAATGCCTAAAATCTATTAGCATGAGAACAGGAGCCAATGCACTAAGGCAGCAAAGGCAGAGCAAAAGGGCAGTAAAAGCATAGGGCCATGATGATATCACTGAGCATCCACTTAGTCATGGCCTCCTCACCTGTGCATCTGGACAAAAACCACTTTAGCCACCTTTTCTGTTTTCTTCTACTAAAGTCATTCTTACCTGACACAATAACTTGTAAAGTGTCTTTACACACATCTACCCTAATATCTATAGCATTACGCTGATAAATGTTGATTTCCATATAGAAAGGTTAGTAAAAATTAATTTCAAAAAGTGCAAATATTAAAAGCCTGGATATAATTTATTCAGCACTTAATAATGTTCTTAATTAAAATTTGAGATAGCAAATAATGAGTGTCTTCTTTTCAAAAGCCTTCTCTTACAGTTATGCTGGAAAAAATAAGCCCTGCCAATCACTGAGACGCACGAGGCAAAGAGTCAGGTTCTACAGCTAAACAGGAACTGTTTGAAGTGGATTATTCAAAATGAAAAAACAAACATTTTTTCAGTTAGCATGACATATAAGCCTAAGCTCAAAGAGTCAAGTACCATCAGTGGTAGAATAGCATTAATAAATAAGAATATATATATGTGTGTGTGTATGTGTGTGTGTGTGTGTGTGTGTGTGTGTGTGTGTGTGTGTGTTCCTCATATGCAAATAGACCAAATGCAAGAACAAACAAACAACCAAACAACTGGTCGCTATGATGTGCACTGACCACCAGAAGGCATGCATGGAACATGGCAGGCATCGGCAGCAGGCAGCAGAGTGCGGAACATGGCAGGGGTGAGCCATGGCAGGTGGTGGAGCAGGTAAGCGGAGGCGCCAGACCAAGGCAGAGTGCTGGTCGCTGTCATTAGGACAAACTGCTGGTGGTTACTGAAAATTCTTTGCTCCCATGTGCCGCAGTCCCACCCAGCGCTTGCACATGCTGCTGGCACCTGCCCCAATTGCCCTGAGCTGTCAGCGGGTGTGAGCAGGGCCAGTGCCATCAGCATGTGGGAGAGGCAGTGGCAGGAGCAGGGCTGCTTGCAGACAAGGGACACAGTGGCACAGGCCCGGGGGAGGGGAGGCCATCAGGGGAGGGCTGAGCAGGGGCACAGAGGATGGGCTGAGACACACCTCTGTGCCCACTGCAGCCTTGCAGCCTACAGTTCCTTTCAAGGTGCATGAATTCATGCACTGGGCTCCTAATAGATAGATAGATAGATAGATAGATAGATAGATAGATAGATAGATAGATAGATAGATATAGATTAGATATAGATATAGATATAGATATAGATATAGATATAGATATAGATATAGATATAGATTTACTACTTACAAAGCTTTACTAAATAGCTAAACAGGAACTGTTTTCAGTGGATTATTCAAAATGAAAAAACAAACATTTTTTTCAATTAGCATGACACATAAGCCTAAACTGTTGCTATAGGCAGGTTGTAAAAGTTCCTGGAGGCTGAGATAGAGGCAACTGGATTGGAAAGATTGAGATACATTTGACAAAAATTTGAATAAAACTGTTTGCAAAGAGGAGATTAAGGTAACCTAATGGTCGGAGGGTTCCCTGAATTCCAATTAAAAGAAAGCTAGAAGACATCCTCAGTCCCTAGAGGTAAAAGAAGACTTGTATTCATACTTTTTAGGGTTCATTTATCATCTCTTGTCTGTAGTTTTTGCATTGCTTTTCACCAACAGTTAGACTCTTATGGAGTCACTGGCACAATCAGTCCTATGTGGGTAGAATCTCTAGCTCCCTCTTTTTGGTGCAGTGACCCCCTCTTCTGTAGCTCTAACCTAAGTGAAGCCAGCCTGCTCACCATGCCCCAGGGCATCGTGCACAGCCCATGCTTGGAGAACTAATCTACCTATTCTACAAAATCAAGATCATTGTTTCTACAAAGCCTTCCTGCTTGAACTTCACAGTTCCCCCAGTGATGGCTCCTTTTAAACACCTTTAGTGCTTGTCTATAAGCAACTCATCAATGCCATGCTCACTTCATGTTATTAATATTTTCAGTTAGCCATCTTCTTTTCTAATTAGACCCTAACAATATAAGGAGGGAGATCATGTTTAGACCAATACATGGGATCTTATATTTGATAAGTGCTTCCAATACACTCATTCAGACATGGTCTAATGTTCTGATATTTCTATTGTATGACCTTACATTTTGACTCCAGTACCTTTCTTAATCTGTTACCAAAATACCATCTTTGGCCAAAACCGGTTTGGCTCAGTGGATAGATCGTCAGCCTGCAGACTGAAAGGTCCCAGGTTCGATTCCAGTCAAGGGCATGTATCTTGGTTGTGGGCACATCCCCAGTAGGAGGTGTGCAGGAGGTGGCTGATGGATGTCTCTCTCTCTCTCATCGATGTTTCTCTCTATCCCTCTCCCTTCCTCTCTGTAAAAAATCAATAAAATAGATTTTTAAAAATACCATCTTTGTTTTCATGGGCTTCCTACAGCAAACATATAGTTGGCACTCAACCTGAGCCAGATCACTAAAGTAACTCTAGCAAAAATGGTAATAAGCTCATTTATCCTTGGGAATTGTCACAAGAATTTATTAAGAGTGTAAGTCCATGTAAACGTCACTCCTAGAAACAAATAATTATAAAATAGTACTCATGGTAGCCTGGCTGGCTTGGTTCAGTGGGTGAGTGTTGACCTATGAACTAGAAGGTCACAGTTCCATTCCCAGTCAGAGCATACGCCCAGGTTGTGGACTCAGTTCCCAATGTGGGGCATGCAGGAGGCAGCCAATCAATGATTCTTTCTCATCATTGATGTTTCTATCTCTCTCCCTCTCATTTCCTCTCTGAAATATATTAAAAAATATTAATAAAATGCTCTTAGGAAAACTAAAACAACAAGGGTTTCTATAATATTTTAGCTCTTTTGAATAGTTACATATTTAACTATTTCTATAAAATCTCTAAGTATATGTATTACTGAGCAGTAAATGAAAATCTTCATTCTATCATAAACTAATTATCTTAGGAAGAAATATTTTCAAAATAAAATAATGAGTTCTCAAAGTATATTGCAATAAGTGAAATTCTAGTGTGATAACATAGTTCATGCGCTGTTGTTTCTAAATAGTACAACAGAAAGAAATACAATTTAGATAAAACAGACAGCCCACATTTTTATTCTTGCCCTGAGGTAGAGCAAGAACTTTCTGTTTTTATTGAAAATGGAAATTTTATTGTTGTTAGGTATTCTTCCTGTAAACCTACATGCTAAGCACTAGAACTATAATAATTTTGGTCCTTTCATTCACTTTTCAATGTCTAGCAGGTAACCACATCTAGTAAAAAGAATGCGAAAATCGATGACATCAGCTCTCCATTTAGAGTCTTTATCGTCTGACTTTTGTCACCTACCTCTTTTCTTTATGATTTCCTCATATTAAATATACTTGAGCTTTCTACTTCAATCTGACATTGTCGTTTTAAAATAAAAATGCAGTGTCATTCTTTGAATCCTTAGGCAGAATGTCAATGTACATTTATTTTAAGAAGAATGTGGTTTCTTAAATCAAATAAACCAGAGTTCAAAGCAAGACGCTAACAGCTCTCTAGCTGTGTGACTTGGGCAAATGAGTAACCTGCTCTGAGCCTGCTGTCCACTTGTGCCATAAGGCAAGAGAAACTTCATCTCACTCCCCCTCACAGCCCAGTATAGTATTTGGTAGTCAACTAATGATTAACTGTTTATTTTTATAGCTAGATATAAATATAAATCAATTTGACAGTTATTATATTATATACTCAGGAAGAAAGTTAGAAGCTTAGATTATTGTTCATTTTAAGCATAATGAAATTATATACACTTCAGATATTTCCAAGCATAGTATTTATTCTTAATGAGCTAGAGTAGAAATTAATAGCTACAGATCAGCATTTGATCAGGTTGTTGTCACTGCTTTTTAAACAATAAGACCTTGATCCTGGCTTCCACTGTCTTCATGGGCTATATACCTTAACTGTTAAAATGATGCAGACTCATCTAAATGTACATCAATAGTAGGTACAGCAATTAAAGGAAACAAATCTTTTGTAACATAAGCCTGGCCAGTGAGGCTCAATTGATGGGCTCAGGATGTTACACTTCGATTCCCGGTTCAGCGCATGGGCCCGGTTGTGGGCCGATCCCCAGTGAGGGCATGCAGGAAGCAGCTAATCAATGATTCTCTCTCATCACTGATATTTCTGTCTCTCTCTCGCCCTCTCCCTTCTTCTCTCTGAAATCAATAAAAATATATTTTTTTAAAAAGTAAGAACAGAATAAATGGACAAACAAAATTTAAAGACTCATAGAGAAAAAGAACAGGCTGATGGTTGCCCTCCCTCCCTTCCTCTCTCTAAATTCAATAATTTTTTAAAAAAAATTTAAATAGGAGAATAAAGGAAAGAAAATTAAATTTTATTTAAATTAGGACCTTGGCTCTGGCCAGTTTTGCTCAATGGGTAGAGCATAAGCCTGTAGATTGAAGGGTCCCAGGTTTGATTCCTGCCAGGGACACATGTCTGAGTTGTGGGCTTGATCCCCATTAGGGGGTGAGCAGGAGGGAGCCGATCAATGATTCTCTCTCATCACTGACGTTTCTATCTCTCTCCCTCTCATTCTCTGAAATATATATTTTTTTAAAGTTTTTAAATTAGAACCTTATAGGACCTCATAAAAAGGCCTAAATTTTACAAAGTGTGCTTTGAGTTTTTGTTTTATTATAGAAATGTCACAATTATATTATGATCATAATTATATATTCCATTATATAATTCCATAATTATATTATGATCATAATTATATACTACCATTCACTATCTTGCTTAGGTTTCAAAAACAAATTTATGGTAGCTATTAAATGCTCTTCAAGTGGAAAAAGAAATCAATTTTAATGGATTTTGAAATTATTTTTTGAATTAACTGTTATGCAATCTCTATGCAGAATTTACTGGACTGGATGTATAAATATTATAACAAATATATTAAAAATATGCATAATAACGAGACCAATCATTACTTACATGCTTATAACCAATAAAAATAAACATTTAAAAACACAACTGTAAAATATACTGTCGGAAGAGCAAATACTGATAAGCGAATATTATTTGATTATAGTGAGTCTTTCCATTGACTTTCCAAAGTCAGAAGACATTCTTGCTGTAATTTAATAACCAGAATTTCATAAATCTTTAAGGTTAAATTTTAGAAAAGGGAAACTTCGACAAGAAAAAGGTTAAATATGAGAAATGCAGAGTTTTAAACAAATATAGGGGAAAGATATAAATCTTAATGTAAGCATTTACATGGGTAAGAAATCAAAGATGATGTATTTACATGCAATGTAATTAATCTGAAGGTATCCTGCTCTAAATCTATTTGTAGCTACAGTACCTATAATTCAATTAATTAAGACACAAAACTGTTCATAGTTCCAAAACTCCAGTTTCACACAGTAAGGTATGTACCTCAAGAGATTTGGAGCACTAAGCTAAAGCCATTTCAGATAGACATTTTCTAAAATAATTCTACATTATAAGAATAACCTCCAGGTGTAACAGCTAATGTCTTGTAAATATGCAATAAATTACTTATCTAAAATTATCAATCAACATCTCAAGGGAAATAAAAAGAACTTTTGTCTATTGCCAAATAATTTGTGTGATAAAGTTCCATTGTATATGCTTTAATGACTCAGAATTTGTTTTGTAATCCTATTGCAGAAAATCATACAATGACTTAGTTTATTGTATATAAGTTCTGGTAAATCACATATAGTAAATGGAAGCCCAAATTTATAACAACATTTATTATGCTTTATGTCCATTATCTACTTATTGTTCATTTAGTAATACTTTTGTGACTTCCGATTAAATCTGTTCTCACAAGGTCATCCTATCTAATAAAATAGTAATATGCAAATTGACTGTCACACTAAGACACAAGATGGCCACCCCCATGTGGTCAAAGATGGCTCCCCCCATGTGGACACAAGATGGCCACCACAAGATGGCCTGCAGGGAAGGGCAGTTGTGGGAAGTTAGGGGTGACCAGGCCAACAGAGAAGAGCACTTGGGGGTGACCAGGTTGGCAGAGGAGGGCAGTTGGGGGAGACCAGACCACCAAGGGAGAGCAGTTGGAGGGGAACTAGGCAAACAGGGAGGACAGTTAGGGATGACTGGGCTGGCAGAGGAGGGTAGTTGGGGGAGACTAGGTCAGCAGGGCAGGGCACTTGGGGGGAAGCCAGGCCTGCAGGGAATAGCAGTTGTGGGGGACCAGGCCTCCAGTGGAGGGCTATTGAGGGGGAATCAGGCTTGCAGTGGAGGATAGTTGGGGAGGAACCCTAGGCCTACAGGGGGAGCAGTTGGGGGTGACCAGGCCAGCAGAAGAGGGCAGTTGTGGGGGGACCCAGGCCTGCAGAGGAGGGCAGTTGGAGGGAGCAGGCCTACAGGGGAGGGCAGTAGTGGGCAATCAGGCCAGCAGGGAGGGCAGTTAGGAAGGACCTAGGCTTTCAGGGGAGGGCAGTCGGGGGGGAGGGCAGGCCTGCAGAGGAGGGCAGTTGGCAGGATGACTGGGCCAGCAGAGAAGGAGAGCTGGGGGGTGGGGGAGAGGAAGACCATGCCAGCAGGGGAAGACAGTTGGGGGGTACCAGGCCTGCAGGGGAGGGCAGTTGAGAGCCAGCAGTTCTGGATTATGTGAGGGATGTCTGACCACTGGGATCGGGCCTAAACGAAAGGTCAGACATCCCTCAAGGGGTCCCATATTGGAGAAGGTGCAGGCTGGGCTGAGAGACAGCCCCCCATGCCTGATTTCATACACCAGGCTTCTAGTATATTAATAAATGTGTTATGCATATATATTGCGTATATATACATATACTAAATATAATATGCATAATTAATATATATTGATATAATTAATGTATAATATAATATACTAAATGTAATATTTAGTATGCTTATATTTAACTAGAGGCCCAATGCACAAAGATTCATGCAAGAATGGGCCTTTCTTCCCCTGGCTGCTGGCACTGCCTTCGCTATGATGGGTGCTGCCTTTCCACCTTCCTATGCTGCCCAGAGGCCCACAGTGGCTGAAGGTAGTGTGAACACCTACATTGTTGCCATGATAATGATACAAGTGTCCCTCCCTGCCCCCGCCCACTCAGTCCCTGTGTATGTAAATTAACCCACCATCTGTGTTGAGTTAATTTGCATACTCACTCCTGATTGGCTGGTGGGTGTCACGAAGGTACAGTCAATTAGCATGTTACTTTTATTATGTAGATATTTGACAATATTCAAAAATATAGTTTTTAAATGGTACAGTCTGCATCAAGATACCTTTCAGATCACACTATATGTATCTAAAAAATCAGATCATGATTTTACATATTTAAATACAAATTATTATTTAGAATACAAAAATAAGAAACTTGAAGCCAGAAATGTCACATCATTCACTCAGCTCTTTAAAAATCTTCTCATTCTCTTATTAAGCATCTCTTCTGCCCCCTGGTTCTCGCCTGTCTGGAACTTCATTCTTATACCACTTATCTCTGGATTTTTATACTTAAACTACATTGGTCACTTCTACACACACCTCAGGGCCTTTAGCCATATATTCACCTCTTCCCAATTCATTCTAAAGCTCTGCCTCTGGGCTCAAATGTTACCTCTCCTCAGAAGCCTTCCCTGGCAAAGGAAAGAAAAGAAAAATAAACAAATGGGACTATATCAAACTAAAAACTTCTGCACAGGAATGGAAACCATCAACCAAAAAAAGGCAACCTACTGAGCAAGAGGAAAATATTTGCAAATGTCATATATGGCTAGGTACTTATATCCAAAATATTTAAAGAACAGATATAACATTAAAAAATGAAACATTTTGATTAAAAATAAATAAAGGATCTAAATAGACATTTCTCCAAAGAAGACATACAGATGGCTAAGAGACATATGAAAAGATGCTCAACATCACTAATCATCAGGGAAATGCAAATCAAAAGAAAAATGAGACATCACCTCTCACCTGTCAGAATGGCTGTTATAAAAAGACAACAAAGAATAATATTGGTGAGGCGGTGGAGAAAAGGGAGCCCTCTCAGGCACTGCTGGTGGGAATACAGGTTGGTGCAGCCAGTATGGAGGTTCCTCAAAAAATTAAAAATAGAACTACCATATGACCCAGCAATTAATTCCACCTTTGGGTATTTGTCCAAAGAAAATGAAAATAATAATCTGAAGAGATATGTGCACACTATGTTCACTGCAACATTATTTACAACTAGAGGCCTGGTGCACAAAATTCATGCACTGGGTGCGGGAGTGCCCCTCTGCCCGGTCTGCGCCCTCCCTCTTGCAGTCTAGGAGCCCTCAGGGAGATGTCCAACTGACAGTGTAGGTGGGGAGTAGGCCTAAATCAGCAGCCAGACATCCTTAGCAATACTGTCCACTGCGCTCACCAGCTGTGAGCCTGGCTCCTGGCTGAGCAGCGCTCCCACTGTGGGAGCACAATGACCACCAGGGGGTAGCTCCTGCATTGAGCGTCTGCCCCTTGATGGTCACTGTGCATCATAGCAACTGGTCATTCTGCCATCTGGTCAATTTGCATATTAGCCTTTTATTATATAAGATAGCCAAGGTATTCCATCTCTTTACCTCCACTTCCACTTCGACTTAGAAGCTCATCTCTCATTTGGTCTGGCACAATAGCCTCCTAACTGTCATGTGTGCTATCCCTAGGCACGAGAGCCTCCAATCCATCCTTCCATGCTACAGACACTGCATGGTGGTCTGAACATGGTGTTCAGATCATGTGTTCAGAGCTCTTCAAAGCTCCCCAAAATCCATGAAACTGATTTTCACTCTATTTGTTAGACTTTCCCAGAGAGATGTTTAACATACAATTCGTGGACTCCATCATAACTGAATCTAAACCAATTATATTATCCACAGTAATTTTAAGAATCACTGCTTTACAATGTACACTCTAAACCTTTTCAGATGATATATATAGTTCATCATCAGTTTTACCAACAGCCTTTGAGCCTCATTTTTCCAGTCTCCAGATATACTTGAGCCAAACACACTATTCCCTATCATGCTACTCGCCCATCTTTGCCATCCCATATGTCCCCACTCTGGCATGTCCCTCTGCATTACTTCTAGTTTGGAGAAAGCTTTGCATTTTCCTCTGCTCCTTGGGATCTTCTTCCCTTTCACTCTTATATATCCTGTACTTACCTGGATTGTAGCAGTTGGCTATAGCAGTAGGCAGGAAAATACTGGTTGAAAATGATTGATCAAAGTCAATTACCCACTTATTAAATAAGTTATGGTTTCTGCAATCATCAAACAAATCACTTTCTTCCCTTTTGAGCCTCAATTCAAGAAGTCAACATTAAAGCAATCGAATCAATGAAAACATTCAACCTATACAGACATATCTTGGAGATACTGTGGTTTCAGTTCTAAACCACCACAATGAAGTGGGTATCACAATAAAGAGAGTTGTAATATTTTTGCTGGTGAAGGGCCTTGCTTTCAATTTGTAAACAAAACAACAATAACAACAAAAACACCTGTGAAGCACAATAAGGTGAAAAGCAATAGAGCAAAGTATGCCTATATTTTAAGAACTCTATTACTATATATTACTCACATGTCATAAATAAAAACAGCTATAAAACCTTAAGCCTTGCATGAATACACATTACATCTTTTCCTAAGAATGTTTTAAGTCCATTTTGAATTTTTTTTTTAAAAAAAGGAGCTCTATGCAAAAATGAGCATCAGACCATAAGAAAGCACACTACAGTTGTAAGTAACGGCTTTATATTTATTCACTAGAAGCCTGGTGCATGAAATTCATACACTCAAGGGGAGGAAGGTCCCTCAGCCCAGCCTGTGCCCTCTCACAGTCTGGGAGCCCTCGGGGGACCAGCTTAGGCCTGGTCCCCACAGTTGGACATACTTAGCACTGCTGTGGGGGCAGGAGAGGCTCTCGTCACTACCGCTGTGCTTGCCAGCCATGAGCCTGGCTTCTGGCTGAGCAGCGCCCTCCTCCTGTGAGAGTGCACTGACCACCAGGGGGCAGCTCCTGCATTGAGCATCTTCCCCCTGGTGGTTAGTGCGCGTCATAGCAACCAGTCATTCCACCGTTTGGTTTATTTGCATATTAACCTTTTATTATATAGGATTGTCTTTAATCCAGTGACTAGCTCTTTGGAACAGATGTAGAAAGACCTGCAGAAGTGTTTATTACTTTACTGTGATTTTCCCAAAAGGAAAATAAAACAAAAAGTAATTTTTAAAGAATAAAGAATAGATTGGATATTTGAAAACAGAAATTAATAAAAGAATGTACTATACAGTGGTCTAGAATCACTAATGTGGGAAGTTTTATGCATACCATGCTATACCTGTAAGAGATTCTGGTCTAATGGGTCAGAGGTGGGCTTCAGCATCAGAATTGTTCCAAGTTCCCCAGGGGATCCCACTGTGAGTCAGGATAGAGAACCACAAATCAGCACCTTCCCCCCTATTGCAAAGCCTATCTTTCAAAAAGCAACTGCAATTAACTCTTTCCAGTCAACGTTATTTTTCTCCCGTGAAGGGAAAATGGAATATGAACATTATTAACTGGAATATATTAACAACAGTTAACAGATATACTGGAATTATTATGTGTCAAGCATTATTCTAAGAGTTTCTAATACATTGACCTTTTTATTCCTCACAATGGCTCTGGAGAGTTGGCACAATTTTATGCTATTCTATAAAAATAGCTAACAGTTGCATAATGCGTAACACTGCCACATATTATTCTGAATGCGGCTGTATACATGACTCGTTCAATCTTCACAAAATTTCTGTTAATATATCCATTGATAGAGACAAAACTAAGGCACAGAGAAAAGTAACTTATGTAAGGCCATACAGTTAATGAATGATAGCTGGGATTTGAAGCCAGGTGGTTGTCTAGCTCAGACTTAATTAAAAAAAAAATCCTAGTGCTCTGCGCTTGGCACAAAATATACTAATATGCAGTTGGGTTACTAAACATGTCTTTATTTTTCTCCTCTTGAGAAGACAGTAATACAAAGAGGAAGATGCTCATTTAAGAAGAGTGAAATAAGAATCCTTTGATTTTAGGTTCGAGACAGGTAACACTACTGGACCCAATTAGAGTTTTCATGACTTAGAATGAAAAAGAGTTAAAGATGATGAAGACAAGAAATCCATGATGAGACATGAAGGCAAG
The DNA here is from genome assembly GCA_011751065.1 of Lasiurus cinereus. NCBI lineage: Eukaryota > Metazoa > Chordata > Mammalia > Chiroptera > Vespertilionidae > Lasiurus > Lasiurus cinereus. The sequence continues at coordinate 8,727,205 of JAAGEH010000293.1, forward strand.
AGATTGATTCAAAGCCTGACTCCTCCTCCCCGTGAGCTCCATGAGGACAAGGAACGGGTGTGCCTTCCCTGCTCAGAGAAAGTGCTGGGTAAATATATTTGAGCAAATGAAATCAGAAGATGTAAGATGACTGAATTGTAAAGTACACTATTTTTAATTTTTTAACACTGTTTTTCATATTTCAAGATATTACTCATGTATGTTACATGTCCTTATTTCATAGAAAATTTAATTCTGTACAATAGAATATCAGATGACTAAAATATATTATTTTTCATCAAAATGTTGTTCTTTCAATATTTTAACTTATGCATGCAAATTTTACCTTAAAATTAAATATATATAAATTTAATAAATATATAATTATTTATAGACTTAAAAAGATACTCATATAATTATTATGTTTATGAAAACTAACATTTCTAATAATCAGCTCAATGCAATCGCTAGGCGACCACATTGCTAACTCAAGGCCAAGTTGTTAGGCAATCTCTTGGGCCTGACTACTCCTCAGGTGGGGTGGCCATCTGTCCCTTTATCTGGTTTGATTCCTCCATTTGTAGCTGGTGTCTCTGCCTTCCTCTTGATTCAGAAAGCACAACCCTAGACCTTCCCTTAGCCAATGACACCACAGCTGCATTCTGGGTTCTCACCAGAAAATAGGCATAATTCAACCTTCCCGTTGATGAACCTAATATACAACATTTGAGTCATCTCTGAAGGGCTCTCTGAAGAGCACTCTAAATTTTAAAATAAAATGAGTAAGGACCATAACTGCATTGTCTCCAAGTAGAATTCCTCCTGCACAACTGCCCGCTGTGTGACAGTCCTGGCCTACATTGAGGGGCTATCTAAGAAACACCCAGGAGAACCATGATGCTACGCCACTCACACAGAAGTGCTGCTAAGGATGGGGAGCCTCTGTGGAAAAAATTTCTCTCAGATTTGAGTATCATGATGAGCTAGGGATCTCTTTCATGTCAGGAAAACAGATGCCCAATATGTCTTTTACAAATTTTTTTTCTTATTTTTCTATGTTTTTCCCTTATTTCATCACATTTTAATTTTATTTTATTGAATGTTCTTTTCATTAACCTTTATATATTTCTTTAAACATCTCTTTTTGGGGTACTAGTATTCTATGAATAAACTGTTCTATGATAAAAATATATGAAACTAAAAGGGATAATGAAAAGTTTAGATACCACTGACTGTGAAGAATGAGGGACATGACTTTCAAAATTATAAATGGTAAGTAAAGATTTCACAGTCTCAAAAAATTAAGGCATCACTTCATTCATTCAATGGTTCCAAACAGTACCTGCTGAATTTTTTCAAAAATTATTTTGATTCAATTAATTTAGAAACTTGTAACGTACTTATTATACTATAAATATCCAACACCTTTGCGAGAAAGGGTGCTAAATGCTAAGTCATGACTCAAACTGATTTATATTCAGTGAAGCTTTAACTAGAGTATTGTTTAATAGACACTACAGTATTTTTAAGTAGAGAGTAAATGAAGAGAACATTAGAATTCTGAGAAACTGCAACCCCTCAATATTAAGGTTTACTTAGGTTTTCTTTAATAACCTAAAAAAATCAAATAATGACTTGACATTAATTTCTTAAATAATGATTTAAGACACTAATTATTTTTATTTCCATGAAGCTTACATTTAGCTCAAATACCTCATTGAAAACTATATCTTTGTGCAAAAGAAATGACATGCTGTAATCAAATTAAAATGTAGTATAGTTATATGACAGATTTCTTTGTATGTTGACCACTAATTTACTACATAGAAAAGAGACTTACTGAAATAAATGTTTCTCAAAACAGCTTTTTGGCCCTGGCCAGTGTGGCGGTGTGGCTCAGTTGGTTGCGCATTGTGTCATGAACTGATGAGGGATTGCTGGTTCAATTCCAGGTCATGGCGCATACCCAGTTTTGGGCTCCATAACCTATGGTGAGGTGCTTATATCAGACAGTCAATCAATGTTTCCCTCTCCCATCCTCTCTTTCTAAAAATTAGATTTTTTCAAAAAAGCTTTTTTAAAAAACACCAGTTTTTTGGAGACCAAGACAAAAAAAGTGGAAATAGAAATTGATTTGAAAGAGTTTTCAGAAAATTAGAATCCTTATGATCAACTAAAGAGAGAATATCCAAGGTTTTAAAACTAATATGAATATTTATGTTATCATGGAGCTTATTTCAAACTGCATAAACTCATTGTCCAAACTTAACGTGTTTCACAACTGTTGGAAATCACCTTGGAAAGCATACATTGTCATGATCCAGGGGATAAGGCATTGGTGAACAATGAAAATGAACTAACTCAGACTACAAAATATGGAAAAACCATACTATACTTCTTCTTCAACTGGAAATACAATTTTATTTTGCACAATGAAGGAAACAATATGGCAGAAAAGAAATTTCATAAAATCAATGCATGATGATTTCATCTAACAAGTTGAATGGGGGTGGGGAAGTAGGTGTGAGAAGCTTATGCCTTTAGTAAAGTTGAAAACTAAATACTCCTGAATCAGAACCAAGAAAAGATTTTTGAAAGACTAAATTTTAGATAAAAATTCCAGAGCTATACTTTCCCGCAGATATTAATGAACCTCTTGGGCATATACCATGTTCATGATACAACAAAATCAGCATTTCATAAGATGAAAGCCCATAACAGGAAGAAACCACAGGACATGCAATAGCCCTATAAGAACGGCATGCATATTTAACCTTAATGGTAATGTTAGGAAGAATTTATATGTTGTTAAATTTTTTATGGTGTAAATCTCTGGTATTACAAGCCCAGGGAAACACTTCCAGAACATATCCTTTTGTGAAATAATGGCATTTTCTAGAGTGTTTATAGCCTTTAAGGGTAAGACATAAGATATTCTGAATTTAATTCTTTAAGAAATCGAATAAAAAACTATTTAGTCATATGAAATGGTTTCTTCAACCTATAGAGAAATATTTTTTTGTGAATACAAAGCTAAGTTTTCTTTAAAACAACATTTAATGAGGTGAAATAAAGATATATATTCTGTGGCTCCTTTTAACTGTAAACATTAAAAAGATAAATTCAAACTATACTAAATATGACTCTTAGATGAAATACAAAACTCCCTAATAGGGAAATGAATCCATAAAATTAAAATTATTTTAATGCTTGAATATAACAGATCCTACTGAAACAAAACAACAACCAAAAAAAACCCAAACACCAGAATTTCCAATTCTGCTAAGACACTAGCTGAAAATGAGTTATAGAAATAATCTTTTAATTGTGGGACTTTCTAGTTATTTAGTGAAAACATACCTATAAAAAGAAAATACATATAACTATATTGTATGACATACTGATTCTAACAGTCAAGTTTGAAAAAAATTATTCCTCCCCTAAATTATTTAAAATACACATCTCATTCTCACTGGAAAAAATGACTTCATTTTCTAGAGGATATTTTAATGAAATTTGCAACATGTGGGTTATCTGGTTCAAAATATCAAGATTCTTATGCCTACCTGAACCACTTAAAATAAGTGCACCAGGAAAATTCAACATGCAAGGAGTTAAAATAAACCTGGGAGGAGAACCTTGTGGACAACAATAGGACATCAAGGGGACTGAAGACTGCTAAAGTCATCAAAACACAAAAACAAAAACCCTAAACCACTCCACGTCCCTGCCAAACAACGTTTCAGAGCCATATGCAGCCTCCCAAGCTGCCAGATGGCAGCTCAGATAACTAGAAAAACAGTAGCCAAGATTGAGCTCAACCAAAATGTGAACTGAACCAGCAGTGGATGCCAATCAATTCTAACACTCACAGAATGAATAGAATAATTTTTCACAAACATTTAGTAATTTTTACGGATACATCTTCAGGTATAAATGAGTATAACAGTGACCCAGTTACATCTGCTGGTATTAACATCTGTCACGTGTGTAATACCTTGAAAACTTGGTGTTCCCATCTCCAGGTGAGGAAGGCAGAATCTCAATTCTGACTCTCCAATGGCCTCAGGCTCACAAAGAACCAGTCGGTCTGAGGCTGACCAGCAGCCAAAGACCTCCTTATTCAGAAGAGGGGCCCAGGTGTGATCTGGATGCACATCCTGGGAGCCATGAGCACATTAATTTACGGAGGAGCTGATGAAAAGCAGTGTATATTACCATGCACTTAAAATTTATTTATTCTTTATCATTAAGGACAAAGGGAAAAGAAGTGGTTGGAGTTGATGAAGAAGGAAACAAAGCAAGAGTCTAACAGAAAGACAAATTTTCTCAGACCACCAGGGCCTAATTGTGAGAATTAAAGCTATACATCATTTTCCTGAGAAAACCAAGGAACTTGGAGAGGCGGTTCCAGCTGTCCTGAGAGACAGGTTCCTACGAGTTGATGGCAGAATGAGCTACTACTGACTTCCTTTTCTTCAGAAAATTCTAGAGAAACTCAGAAAAGTGGGCTATTATTCTGGAAACGAATCTAGAAATCTACACAGTAATCATTTTTTATTGTAGATAGAGTCTGATCTCTTTGTATTCTTTATGTAGGTTAAGTAACCGCTTCTTAAATAACATTTTCCACACTGCCTTCTTTTAAAAAAAATATGTTTTTATTGATTTTAGAGAAAGAGGAAGGGGAGAGAGAGAGAGAGAAACATCCATGGACTGCCCCCGCATGCACCTGGATGGGGGACCAAACCTGCAAGATGGGAACTGAACCAGCAACATTTCAGTGTAGGAACAACACTTCAACCAACTGAGCCACACCAGCTAGGCTCCCCCACTATCTTCTTAAGATCAGTTATTAAATATGATGTTCAAAGGCTGAAGCAAATATTTGTAATGCATGTTTTAAACACTCTTCCATCTTTTATAATAATGGATTCCTCACACTTCTAAAATACTGAAATAGCCCTGGCTGTTTTGGCTCAGTAGATAGAGCTTTGGTCTGCGGACTCAAGGGTCCCAGGTTCGATTCTGGTCAAGGGCATGTGCCCAGGTTGTGAGCTTGATCCCCATCAAGGGGGCAAGCAGGAGGCAGCCAATCAATGATTCCCTCTCATAATTTATGTTTCTTTCTCTCTCTTCCTTTCCCTTCCTCTATGAAATCAATAAAAATATTTTTTTAAGTAAAAATAGCCAAAACCAGTTTGGCTCAGTGGATAGAGCATCAGTCTGAGGACTGAAAGGTTCCAGGTTCGATTCTGGTCAAGGGCACGTACCTTGGTTGCAGGCACATCTCCAGTAGGAGGTGTGCAGGAGGCAGCTGATCGATGTTTCTCTCTCATCAATGTTTCTAACTCTCTATTCCTCTACCTTCCTCTCTGTAAAAAAATCAATAAAATATATTTTAAAAAATAAAAATTACTATGTGTAATACCTTAAACAATAAAATTAAATTTAAAAAAATAAAAAGAAAATACTGAAACATATTGGTTTCATTTTTTTTGCCAAAAAACCTTAAACTTGAATTTTTAACTACAAAAAAGTATTGTCTAACTCTTGATATAGATGAATCAATTAATCCATGTTATATATAATATAGTAAGTACATGACCTATTCAGCATTGTAATAATAATAGCTAACATCTGACAATTTACTATGTGCCAGACATTATATTAAGAGCTTCACATGGAATCATTTATTTTACCATTTCACTTAATCTCCAAAATCAATGAGGTAAACACTGTTATAATTTCCACTTTCAGTTCAATTAAACCAAGGCTCAGAAAAGTAACTTACAAAAGACAATGAAACTAATTAGTAGAGTGATGACTCCAACCCAAATTCAAGTTTATATTTTCTTCTCTGAGTTTCTCTCCTTTTTCTCTCTTTCTCTCTCAATATTGAGCTTAATTGTATATACAACACAGATAAAGCAGACTTCAACTGAACAGTAAAGAAGAATACTAGAAGATTCCTATGTTTATAAAAATATAATTTATATTTAAGAAAAGCTACATGATCTATGTATTTTAATATTTTTTATCCAATTATTTCCTGTAAAATCTGAAAGCCTGCTCATCATCTTTTAAAAGATATGATTGCATCATGAATGTTTCATCTATTCAAATTCAAAAATCTTGAACATGTGTCCATAACAGTGCTGTTACCTCTGTAAGAACTTTTATTCGGAAGAAAAGTAGTTACAAAATCCTGAAATCCATGGAAGATATAAATAAAAGAAATTCAAAATTTTAAGGAAGTTCTGTCGCAGATGGTTCTTTTAAAAGAAATATGGAAACAAAATTACTGATCAATTTCATAACTTATTCTATTACCAGATGTGAAATCTCACCTTTACTCAGGATGCCAACCCATAATGGAATAGATCAGTTTTTCCACAGAATGTGAACACTAGAAAAGATGGGCATCATTTCAACTAACCTGAAATCCAAACAGGAAAGCCTTAATGTGGCTGTGCCCCAACTGACCTACTCAGGTGTTTCATAAATATAATATTCCTTGGTGATGAAATTTTCCATCATTCTTTTAAAGAAGACATTGAGACTTCGTATAAATATTAAATCAATGCCTCCTCTAAAAAAAAAATATTAAGTTGCTCCTTTAAATAGTAAAACTCCAAAACAAAATAAATTCTATATAATTGCTTAGCAAAACATAAAGTCAGCCAAAACCGGTTTGGCTCAGTGGATAGAGCGTCGGCCTGTGGACTGAAAGGTCCCAGGTTCGATTCCGGTCAAGGGCATGTATCCTGGTTGCAGGCACATCCCCAGAATGGGGCGAGCAGGAGGCGGCTGATCGATGTCTCTCTCTCTCATCGATGTTTCTGACTTTCTATCCCTCTCCCTTCCTCTCTGTAAAAAATCAATAAAATATATTAAAAAAAAAACATAAAGTCAACACTCTGGAAGAGTATTCCTTCAGAAAATAATATTTTCTATTGCTAGGAAAAAAGGTAAAACTGACTTTTTCATACAGATTCTGAACTCAGTGATTGACAAGTATCAGACTAAAATTCAAAATGTATTGTGAAAAGTTAATAAAAATATGGCAATCATAAAGTTACATTCTGTGAGACCTGGAATCCCTTCTGTTTGTCTCTTCCTTTATATCAGTTCATGGAAAGATCTCAGTTTCCACTACTCTAACAGAGAAGACACACATCTATGATAACTCCCTTTGACTTTAACCAAAACAAATGCCCATGTTATAAGTAAATCATTAAATAAATTCTTGAGCTTGTAGTTCACTTGAGTATAGTTTACTCTCTTGGAACATGAATGAGTAGTGTGGTATGTAAGGGTTGTACCTTCATAACAGAATCAATGAAAACTTGAAGGGAGAGACACAAACAAAACCTCAGAGAATTTTATAAAACAAATCACTGCAAAATGGTTTGTTAAAAGTTTATGTGTGATGTTAAGACAACAAAGTGTCAAATAAAACAATAATTTTCCATCTTCATTTTTAAATATGAATGACTTATTTTACTGATCATTCAGAGTGAGTCTGCAAAATAATATCCACAAGTCAACAAAATCCACTAAGTGTTTCCTATGTTGAGTATTTTTTCTTTGCCTTTCAGTTAGTTTTATATTCTAGGACAAAAGACAGTTTTTTCATTGAGTTTATATTTTACCTACTTTTAAACTATAATGTATTTGCATAAATTTTATTCTAAAAGTTAGTAGTAAGAAAAAATTTATAAAAGAAAAATACTGTTTTTCTTATCAAAACAAATTATGTAATTATTTTTAAGTTTGCATAGTATATATTCCAAATAACTACTTACCAAATAATTTTTACTTTCTATAATAAATATAAGAACTATATCTTCACAGATAAATACCACGAAACAGAAAAGAAAGCAAAATTTACAAAAGTGGGATTAAACTTCTAAAAAAATGAATGAGACTGTGTAATCTTGAGTATAATGACTTCACAGGTAATACATATATTTTCATAAAATGTTTTTTCTATACTAAGAGACATGAAAATTTGAAAAGTGAATGAGTTATCATTTACAAAGGTATGCACTAGGTAGTTAAAATATGTTAAACACCAACTACTTAATGAAAAGTAGTTTAGTTTCACCAAACTATAATGAAAACCTCAATACACTAATTAAGTATTAAATCAATTTTTACTATGATTACCTTTCAGGAAAACTATGTTTTCTAAAAATTGTATTTTACTTAAAAACCAATTTCTGAAGGAAAAAAACCCTCAGAGTATTTTATAAAACAAATCACTGTAATTAAACAACAGTTCATAGCTCAGGTTATTTTAATAATAGTTGCTGTTCAGAAAACAAAATAAGGACAGATATAAACAACCTCTAAGGAACCAATCAAAATATTAAGCAGTTACTTAACATCTTCTAAAAACAGAACTACTTCTGTTTTTCTAGATAATTCACTTTAAAATTTTGTACACAGCAAAAGAAACCAATAAAAGAACAAGAGAGCCCACTGCATGGGAGAACATATTTGCCAATGTTACATCAGATAAGGAGTTAATCTCCAAAATTTATAGGGAACTCAGACAATTTAACAAAAGAAAGATAAACAATCCAATCAAAAATGGGCAAAGGACCTAAATAAACACTTTTCGAAAGTGGACATACAGAAGGCCATGAGGCATGCTCAAAGTCACTAATCATCTGAGAGATACAAATCAAAACAACAATGAGGTACCATTTCACACCTGTCAAAAATGGCTATCATCAACAAATCAACAATTGTTGGTGAGGATGCGGAGAAAAAGGAACCCTCATGCACTGCTGGTGGGAATGCAGATTGGGCAGCCATTGTGGAAGACTGTACTGGGTTTTCTCAAAAAATTAAAAATGAAACTCCCATTTGACCCAGTAATCCCACTTCTAGGAATATATACTGAGAAATCAGAAACACCAATCAGAAAGAATATATGCACCCCTATGTTCATAGCAACATAGGGGTGGATGGACCTGGAGAGCATTATGCTAAGTGAAAGAAGCCAGTGGGAGAAAGATAAATATCACATGATCTCACTCATTTGTGGAATATAATGAGTAACATAAATTGATGAACAAAAGTAGACCCAGAGACAGAGAAGCATGGAACAGACCATCAAACCTCAGAGGAGGGTGTGTGGGGGTGTGGTGTGAGAGGGGGTGGGGGAATGGGATCAACCAAAGGACCTGTGTGCATGAAGATAAGCATAACCAATGGACACAGACTCTAGGTTGGCAAGGGCATGTGCTGGGGGGATGGAAGTAGCCAGGGAGAAGTCAGTGGGGGAAAAGTACTTTGAACATTAAAGAATTTATATTAAAAATAAATAAAAGTTTGTGAATAAATCTATCATAACTGATACATTATGAATTAACTTTTCCTAAACTTTGAAAGAAATACATGTTAAATTTCCACATGAAAATCTTCATAGAAACTTCAGATTTTAACTATTTGAAAAAAACAACAGATGAAATTACCATATTTTCCAGAGTATGAGATGACTGCTCATATAAGACGACCCTCAACTGTTCCAGTTAAAATATAGGGTTTGGGATATACTCCCCCTATAAGATGACACTTGGCGTATAAGATGACCCCCAACTTTTGAGAAGATTTTCCTGGGTTATAAAGTCGTCTTATATGCCGGAAAATACGGCACATACCTTGCCAAAACAACAACAAAGTGCCAGGTGCTAAGAGCTATAGCCCAAGAGAATTAGTCCTCTTGTTAGAGACAGGAAATGGATAAGCATGTATATAAACACCAATAAAGCAAATAAAAGGGGAGAGCATCTTCAGACCATATTTCTAGGCTGCTGATTAAAGTTAAGGATAAGGTGGTCACGCCAATGAGCAAACCTCAGATGGGCCTAGCTCTAATAAGAAAGGTATGTCCCACAATCACCCCATTTCCATCACCAGCTGCTGCTATCATTGTCAAGCAAATTCAAAGATACAGACAGAACAAACAGAATCACTGCCCAGACTGTAACATGGCATGTACCTGCCATATGTGAACATTTGCAAAACAGCTCAAGTCTTACCTCATAAGACCAGACACACTGAGTCCCACCAAACCGTCGAACACATCTTCCTACTTCCACATCTTCGTGAGTCGTGTACATTTCTCTGAGGCACTCACCAATGTGTGGCACCATCCTCCGGAGGACCTCGCGGCTGAAGATCATGCCGGGGCCTCCCATACAGAAGTTCTCCCCCGGCTCCAGGCCCAGCTTCCCGAGTTCTTCAATATTCCCCAGGCCAGTCTGGCCCAGGTAGAGGGGCTTGCTGCTATTCAGTGACCTAAGAAACTCTTCTAACTTGTCACCTACAAAGAGAAAGGCAACAATCATTCTTTTCCTAATTTCATAACCACCTACAGAACTTCCAATATTGTGTGTAAACTCCCCATCAGTCTTACAGAAATGAAGAAAAACTCTCTGAATATTCTATTTTTTTTTTCAGAACTAAATTAAAGAATCAATCTTCTAGTCGAAATCACTGAAAAACATTAATAAGTCTAACCATCATCAGATTTTTAAAAATTTTTATTTATTGACTTTGTTTTTAGAAAAAAGAAGTTGTTCCACTTATTTATGCATTCATTGTGTACCCTGACTGGGAATCAAACACGCAACCTTAGCGTATGGGGAGGACGCTCTAACCAATTGAGCTACCCAACCAGGAGGAAACAATCATCAGATGTTTAAAAGTGAAGGAATTAGGGATAAGGAGAATAAAGAGGTTTCTTAGCATATTGGAAGTAATGATAAAATTCCCAGAAATATTAAATATTGATATTTAGCACTGACTGACAGTGTTCATATCCAATAATTTTTTTTCTGACAATTGATTCAGTTTAGTGTTTTGTCCTTAACTTTTCTTGAAATTTAACTTGGGAACTTTGGAAAGTACCCTTTTAGAAAATAATAAATGTTTAAATTAAAAGAATAAAATTGGTTTAGTTACAGCTTGTTGAGCCATTAGGAAAAACAAGTTAAAATTAACTAACACACTTCAAAAGCATGTATTAGTCTACACAACGCTAAACTGGAATAAGTAGTCACCTTCTTATATTTCCAAACAGCATCTTTACTAACATTTTTTTTTATGAGCACAGCATTTGCACTCTATCTTGATTCCCATGCCACGCCCCTTGCATCTCAATGAGTTTCATCTATTATTGGGTTCTTAATACAAAATGCATTTCATTCTTGATAGAAAGGGAAAGGCTGAGGCATGTCAATGTTTTGAAGGACAATCTTTCAAAGCGTTAAGAGAAATGCTAGTTTTTCCTGGAGCCCTGGGGAAGGTACTGCTTCCTGAATCAGGGGGAAGCAATGAGGCTACAAGGAGAGAGGCTCAAAGGGAGGAAGGGCTGCCCGGCTTTGTCCAAGAAGCTGGGAAACGTGGAACGCACAGGGAGAGCTCCCTTCCATACACCCTTCTACCTCCCGTGCATCCCTCTCCATCCTCGCAATAGGCTGGCCTGGAGAGATTTACTCCAGCCCTCAGTAACTTCTCTCTGCTGAGTGTAGAAATCTCTGGCCAGAGCCACCCACACTCAGGGTGAAGGACCGCGCCTCTTTAAAAAGCTGACAAAGTTTTCTCATGCTGTGGCTGCGCGTGGTTTGGGAGACTTCCAGCCTCTGCTTATCACAGCAGCCAAGATGGTCTGGAAAGGATCCATCCTGTGTGTGCTAGCACAGCTTGGAGCTCCTGGGGTCTGGAATATTCTCGGATGCTATACCCTCCTTCCCCACCCCCCACCCCCCCACCAAATCTGACAATACCACTCATCGCCTGGGGGTTTTACTGAGGTGCGGCGGGGAGGGTGGGGTGGAATGGGGACGGCTAGGTGCTGCACGGTAGCGGCTGGCAAGCGCTTGGCGCGCTGGAGATGCTCAAGGACTCCCAGAGCGGAGGGAAGGAAGGGAACGCACAGAAGGGGGTCCAAGACAGGGACGAGGATTCCTCAGTCTCCCCAGTTCTGAAACTGCGCTCCATCCAGTTAAAAGGAAAAGGTGAGGGAACAAAGCAAGAACCGCGATCTCCAGACTGGCTCACGCCCGCGTCCGCAGCCTTCCCTTTCTCCACCGAGGACACGCCCCTCCGGGCTGATTTGGGAACCTGCCACCAGCCCGGGCTCTGGGAGCCAGGCAGAGTGGGAATAGCCTTTGGTTGAACCCTCAGGTCCCGGTCCTCACACTTGCAGAGGAGGGCTGAGCGCTGGGAGGGCACGGAAAAGCCCGAGGGAGGAAGGCGGATACAGCGGGGTAGGTGTGAGGAGAGCCCAAACCGCCAGAGGGGAAGGAGAGCGGACCGGGGGTGGCAGGCAGAGGCGAGGGGTGGGGACGGCGGGCTGGGGGCTGCAGGCGCCCAGGGCACGTGCTGGCCGAGCAGAGGGGTGCTGGGCAGGGGTCGGGGTGAGAGGCAAAGGAAGGAGGCGAGCAGGCGGGGCAGCCGGCGCTGGGAGGTCACCTTTGATGTAGACGTCGTCGTCGGCGCGCATGAACCACTCATACTTGTCCAGGTAGTGGTCGTGCATGTACTTGATCATCATGAAGGACTTTTTCTGGGGAGGGTAGGAGTCGTCCACCCCAGGCAGCTCGATGACAGGCAGGGGTGGCGGGGGCAGGCCGAGTCCGGCGTTGGGGGGCTGCTGGCTGGAAAAGAACTCCACGCGGCCGGGGATGAAGCGCGCCCAGGTCCGCTGCGCCGCCAGCGCGCGGCTGCCCAGGTACTTCTGCGCGGTCATCACCCCCACATACAGGAAGTCTCGGGGTCGGGAGCTCGGGGAGGCGGCACCCCCGTCCCCGCTGCCGTTGTGGCTACTCTTGGGCCGGCCGTCTCTCCGCTGCCCGGCCGCGCCCCCGTCCTCCTCCTCGGGTTCGCCCTCCGCTACGGGGGCGCCGGGGAGCCCCGTCGCACCTTCGGGCTCGCGTCCTCGCCGCCGCTGCTGCAGCGGAGGTGGCTGCTGCTGCCAGGGGCTGCTCCGAAAGCCGGGCACCCCCGCCGCCGGCTCGAGCAGCGGCGGCCCCTGGCGCTCCTGGCGCGCGGGGGGCGGTGACTGCTCCGGCCGCGGCCGGGGCTGAGGTTGGGGGAGCGGCTGCCGCGCGCCGGGGCCGGCGGCCGAGCGGCCGTAGTAGGAGCAGAGGCTGGAGCCGCGTCTCTTCCTCTCGCTCAGCTCGGCCACTCTGGGGGCGATGAGCCAGGACGCGGCGGTGAAGCCCAGCACCAAGCCCAGCGCCACGCTCATCCACGGGCGGCGGGAGCGCACGGCCATCGCGGCTGCCCGGCGCCGACGCTAGCGGAGCGGCTCCGGCGCGGCGCGCGGGTCCGCGGCTCCCACCCGCCCCTCCGGCGCCTCCGCACCCCCAGCCCCGGCCGCTCGCTGCCCGCCGACCCGGCGCTGACGCCGGCTGGGGTTCGGGGCGCTCCGGACGCCCAGCCCGCCGCGGGTTGCAGCCGCCGGCCGCGCTCCCCAGTCGGCTCCGGGTCGAGGGCTTCCGAGCGACAGTCGGGAGTTAAACTTCTCCCGGCGGCGGCGGCGGCAGCGAGAGGAGCTGCAGGAGGAGGAGGAGGAGGTGGAGGAGGTGGAACGGCGGCAGCGGCAACGCGTCCGCTCCTCGGCTGCCACCCTGTCACTGGCGCGCCTGGTCCCTCCCTCCTCGCTCCTTCCCGAGCCCCCGCCCTCGCTCCCGCCTCCCGCTCCCCCTGCTGCCGGGCTCGGGACTGGCCGGAGGAGGAGCCTCCGACACCGCGGCTGCCAGCGAGGGGCGGTAGCCGGGCCGCGGTATTTCCCCGTCCGCCGCCCTCCGACGCCCCCTGTCCGCGCCCGGGTCCAGAGGCGGCCTCCCCTCCGGAAGGAAACGATCCCGGTCGGGCCGCCTCCGGCTGCCAGCGCCGACGCCCCCTCGTCCCTCCTCCCGTGGCCCTTACTCCCGTCCCTTTTCCAGTGCCGTCCCGCCCCTCCGCCAGCCTCCCGGCACCCGTGTCCGGGGGCTCCGCTGCCTCCTCCCGGCGCGTCGGCTCCGCTGACCTCATCGGCGGAGCTCGGGTCCCCGAGCCCTGGCTGGCCTACCCCGGCCCCTGGTTCGCTACGTCCCGGAGTGACCCTTCCTCATTCGCTGCCCTGTCCATCGGAGCTCCTCTCCGAGTTTTTTGGTCCTTTTCGGGTTTCTCTCTTGGCTCCTGGTCCCGTTCCCTGCTCAGGAATCCAACAGCCCGCTCATCCCAGCACCTCCTCCCAGCCTTTCCAACTCCCCAGTCCCTACCTGCATCCTTCACCACCTCTCCACAGAAGCACCATTGTCACTGGGTGTCTCTCCTAAGAAAATCTCAGGAGGATTGAAAAGACAACCCTGAAAGGCCGGGAGAGATCGTGGGAAGTGAGGCTTAACCCCCAAAGAACATAAAATAAAAATAAAAAATAAAAAAACCCTGTTCCCCACCTGTTGAGTTAGGAACTGTGGGCCTGCACGGTGGCCCCCTCCTCAGCTCTCCCTACTGGTCTCTTGTCTCCAAGTGAAAACCATGAACTATTTTCAATCTTGGCAGTAGACTGGGTCAGTAAAACTGGAGAAATGTAAACAAATTTTAGGACCCAAACCTGGAAGATTCAAACTACGAAAATTCTTCCAACCCTGCTACCCACCCCCCGCCCCATAAGTGAATTTAAAAAATAAAATAATTTAATCTTGTCTAGTAACAATTTTATTTTCTAAAGCAATGACGACAATTAGGGAGGTGAAATCTCCAGCAATAGAATCTCAAAGTGTATTGGCCAAAGACATTGAAAGTTAACATTTTATGAAGAAATTATTTGAAGATATGTGACATTTCGAAGAAGGAATCGTTTAACAAAACGTTCTCTCTAGACGTTGTGACTCTAACTTTAGTCTGAGTTGCATTCAGCATCCCAAACCCTTCCCTCTTCTTCAAATGTCAGTCTTCTGTTTTGTACATCAAATGCAAAAGGATGGTATTGAATGGCATTAGACATGGGGTTCCATCCAGCAAGGGGCTGGCAGCTTCCCTGGAACGTAGGCCTGCCCCAGCCCTTGAAGGAGTGGTTCTTTCCATACCAGTCATGGCTCTGCACGTCTGACTAAACGTTTCAGCTCTGGACAACCAAGCTAAGCTTCTTTTCACATAATAGGTCCTGACCAGAAACACTTGGGGATACAGATTATTGGATTCTTTCTCAAAGTTTAATTTTTATTAGAATACAAAGCTAGCCAAACAGGCCTCTTCCAATTTAAAAAATGTATCTTCCTAAGGACATTTTAAACTTTCTGAAATAGTGCTGTTCAATATAACTCTTCCTTAACGGGTCTTTTGTCTGTGCTGCCCAATAAGTCAGCCACTAGTCATGCATGATTATTGAGCAATTGGAATATGGCTTGAAATGATTGTTCCGTTCTATTTAATTTTAATTAGCCTTGAGTTAAATAGCCTTATGTGTCTAGGAGATGCCATGTTGGACAGTGCATTGTCAGAAGAAATCCATACCATATGGTCCCATTGCCTACGGTAAACTGTGAGGAACAAATAGTCCCCCTACACACCAGCATATTCTCCCTGCAATATTCTGCCAGGCTTTATTCCAGTGGGTGTCATTCAGGTAGTTGATCTACAAAACCTTTAATTCTCATCATTAATTCTCACAAATAACCCACTCATCAACTGTTATAACATTTGGGAGAATAGGAACTTGATTTGTTCTTTTATTCAACAAGTAGATGTTAGAGATTAAGCATTCCACAAAGGGAAGGCTCTGGTCATGGAAATGTCAACAAGATATTTGCTGCCACTTATGAAGTATACAGTGCCAATAGAGAATACAGACATTAAACACCAGACAACACAGTGAATTATAACAGTGACAAATGATATGAGGGGACAATGTAGAGTGCATACTCTGAAGGAGTATTTGTAGGGGCAACTAATTTAGTCTGGGAGTCAGGGAAAGCACTTGGAGCCATTGAAATAAAATGAAAAGTATTGAAATGATGTTCTATATTGGCTAAGTAACTTTGGGAAAGTTATTTAAATTATCTGAGCTTTAGACTTCTCACCTGTAAATACCTTTTGTGAGGATTTATTGAGATATATGTAAGTGTTTGGCACAGTGGTCTAGTTTATTGTAGGCACTCAGAAAAAGTTAGTTCTCATTTTTCAAACTATTCCCTTATAATAAAAATCTGTTAGATGTCACCTTACTTATTTTTGTAAGGATATCTCATCGTTTCACTTATTTAACAAATTTTATTTAGTGTCTACCATAAGCCAGACACTATTCTAGAAAAACAGCCATAAATGAAACAAATGTTTGACTGCATAGGGTTAGGGTTAACGTTATAGCTAGGGCTAGGACAAGGGTTAGGGTTAGGTTTAGGTCTTGGGCCAAGGGGTTAGGGTTAAGATTAGGACAAAGGCTAAGGTTAGAATTAGTGTTAAGTTTAGGTTTAGGGCTAGGGTTAGGGTTAGGTTTAGGGTTAGAGCTAGTGTTAGGGTTAGGATTAGGCCTAGGGTTAGGATTAGGATTAGGAGTAGAGCTAGGGTTAGGGTTAGGGTTAGTGCCAGGGTCCTTGGATGCACAGTGGAATCTCCTGGGGAGTTAGGCTAAGGTTTGGGGCTAGGATTCCTGCCCCCATCTTCAGGGATTCTGATTCAGAAAAACTTCAGATTTATTATTGTTATACACATTTAAACATTAGAAACATTTTTGTAGGATTCCTGAGGATCCCATTTTGAGAAACTTGACCTAGGAACTTGACCTAGGTGCTAAAATTTTAATTACTGGTAAGGTGTCACTGCCAGTTGGGTTCCATGTGCCTATATGACTGGATCTGACTAACGGCTGTATCATGTCCTGCATTCCCAGTTCTGTGCTGCTAATCATAAAACTTGATTTTAGTCTGACTCTGATGGTGCTGCTCCTATTCCTGCCTGCTTTCTGTAAAGGCAGACATGGGAAGTACAGACTGGAATAAAGAGGTGTGGTGTAGAATGGAGGGTGTGGTAGCATAATTCTAGCACAGGTTCAAGAATGCAGAGCTCCACTCCTCCGTTATTTCTAGGATGTGCCTCAGCCATGTCTTCTTCTGAATCTCTTTGTGCCAGTTTGGGAGATGAAAGCCGAAAGCACTGTTGAGAAATCACTTGGCTATGAGGCTAACATTTGCTCATATTCCTCTCTTGAGGCTCATTTTCTATCCTCTTTCTGCCTAATGGAGATTCAGAGGTAAGGCCACTGAGGCCCAATGAAAGTTTCATCATCATCCTCTCCTACTCATATTTTCTATCTTGAACAATATTGTTCATAAAGCAATTTCCATATAATGACCACTGGTTTCATTTATAGGAGCCAATTTAACTTTTTCAGTTAGTTCAGTTTTATTTGGATTTTGCATTCTGTCTATTCCTAGAGCTCCAATTGGCTTCAAAAGGCAAACAATTGCACCTTTCTACTTTATTGGTATGGCAATGCTATCTTTTTTCTTCACTAAATTTTATGACACTCCAAGTCTAGAGTTAACTTACTGAGACATTCTTTCTTTGGCACAGTAATACAAAATGGTTGGAGCCTCATAACAATGTTCTGTCTGCAGTTTGTTTTTATAGAAATGAAAAGGATCACTCCAAATTCATTAGAGACACAAATTAGAAAGCAGAAATGTCTGAATGATTTAAATTCTATTTGTCTCACCTATATGCCATTCCCTTTTAATAGCAGCACATGCAAAGAAGAGTCAAGCACTGGCATCCTAGAATGCAACAGGTGTGGATCTAAAAGAACAGAGGCAATGCACTATAATAATAAAAGCATAATATGCTAATTAGACTGGAGGAAGTCGGGGCTATGAGGGAAGCTGGTGCAGTATCCTGGGAAGGAAGGCTTACTTTTTTTTTTTAATTCTTTATTGATTAAGGTGTTACATATGTGTCCTTATTCCCTCATTACCCAGCAACCCCCTCCCCTACTCATGCCCTCACCCCCCTGTTGTCTGTGTTCATTGGTTAGGCTTATATGCATGCATACAAGTCCTTTGGTTGATCTTTCCCCCTTACCCCTACCAGAAAGGCCTGCTCTTGTACTCATTTCATGAATTGGGCCTCTAGTACACTTCTCAGCCTATTAAAGCTTCAAAATGCAAATTCAAGGATAACCACTCTCATGTCATCCTAAACTATTAGAATCAGTGTTTTATCAGGAGTAAGACATCCTAACTCTTGATTATCCCTTCTAAAAAAATTGTGCTATTTCTAAGAGAAAAAAAAATGAATGAAGGAACTTCCTTAGACCAATGTTTTCAAATGTTTTATTATTGGAATCCCTATACAGTCTTAAAGATTAATGAGAGAATATTATAATACATATATAGTATATGATATATAATGTAAATAGTGAGAAATATTAATTTTATGAGAAATTAAAGATCAGAAAAAATGAAATATTAACTCATTAACTCACATGGAAATAACAAATGTATTACATCTTTTTTTCAGTGTTTTTATTTCAAGAAAAATGATTTTAAATATAATATGTTACATGCAATAAACATTAATATCTCAAGAAAAACAATTTTAAATATTATGTTAAATGCAATAAACACCAATTATTCAAGAAAAATGATTTACATATAATAATTTTACGTGCAATAAACATTAATATTTCAAGAATAAAAGAATTTTAAATATAATAATATTACCAAAACTTCACAAACATAATATATCACAAAAGTTGTAGGAAATACTAAAAATCTGAAAATAACAGGATTATTTCTATTATATTCTAGTATATTTTTCCCCCTCTGGCTCTATTTTTTGTTCATCAGTGTATGTCGTTCATTATATTTCACAAATGAGATCGTATGATATTTATCTTTCTCCAACTGGATTATTTCACTTAGCATGATACTTTTAAAGTAAATTTTGTCAGAGTTGAGTATTGCTATTCCAGCTTTTTTTTTTCTTTTCCATTTGGAAGAAAATTATTTTCCATCCCTTCACTTTCATCCTGTGTGGGTCTTTTGTTTTGAGGTGGGTCTCTTGTAGACAGTATATAGTTGGGTCACGTTTTTGTATCCATTCAGCTACCCTACACCTTATTTTTTTACCCTACACCTTTTGCTTGGAGCATTTAATCCATTTACACTTAGGGTTATTATTGAGAGGTACTTATTTATAGCCATTTTAAATCTGTATAGCTTGGTTTTTCTCTCTATTTCTTCTCTCAGCAATCCCTCTAGCATTTGTATTGATGGCTTGGAGGTGATGAACTCCATTAACATTTTTTTTTTTTGTCTGGGAAGCTCTTTATTTGACCATCTATTTTGAATGAAAGACTTGCTGGTTATAGTAATCTTGGTCTCAGATCCTTGCTTTCCATTACCTTAAGTATTTTATGCCATTCCCTTCTGGCCTGTAGAGTTTCTGATGGGAAATCAGGTGTCAGCCTTATGGGAACTCCTTTGTAACAGTTTTCTTTTCTATTGCTGCCTTTAAGATTCTCTCTTTGTCTTTAATTTTTGGCATTTTAGTTATGATGTGTCTGGGAGTGAGTCTCTTTGGGTTCTTCTTATTTGGGGTTTTCTATGCCTCCTGAACTTGTGTGAGTTTTTCCTTTTCCAGATTAGGGAAGTTTTCTACCGTTATTTTTTCAAACACCTTCTCTATTCCTTTCTCCCTTTCTGCCTCTTCTGGCATACCTACTATTCTAATACTGTTGTGTTTCACATTGTCCCACAGTTCCCTTAAGCTGTCCTCCTGTTAATTGTTTTTTTTCTTTTTGGTTCTCTAATTGAGTGATGTTTTCAACTCTGTCTTCTAATTTACTGATTCAATCCTCAGATTCTCCTAATCTACCATGTATTCCTTCCAACATGTTCTTTATTTGTGTTATGTCATTCTTTATCTCAGACTGCTCTTTTCCCATAGTTACTAAATCTTTTTTCATACTGTTGAGCATTTTTAACATCATTACTATGAACTCTGTTTCAGATAAATTTTTTATCTCTGCTTCATTTCTCTCTTCTTCTGAAGAATATGCTAGTTCTTTCATTTGGGGATTCTTTGTTTTCTCATTTTGTTATCTGTTTGGGTTTGTGACTATATTTTAGGTAGACCCTCTATACCTCTCAATCTCTAGTGCAGGACAGTGTTAAAGGCTGTTTCTGACTAATTGAATCAGGCAAAGACTCAAAGCCTTCAGAGACTGCCTCTGTCCACAGATTAATAGGATTCTTACTTCAATTGCCTCCAGGCAATCATCCTCAGGTGTGGCGGGAGGTTTTTCAACAAGGTGGGGCAGTTGCTTCTGCCTGAGAGCTAATTGTTATTTTTAATCTCTTAAGTGGCCTCAGGGCAAAGTGTTTTCCAAAAGGATGTGTTGAATGTCTTCCCCCCAGGCAAAGCAAATGTCTGTGTGGGGAAGATATTCTCCACTGTGTGAGAGAATGACTCAGCCCAGAAAACTTGGGGTGTCTACCTTCTGAGCTCTATACCCTAAGTCCCCAATCTTGGATTCTGCTCTCACAGCTCCAGTCCACTTTACCCTGCCTCTGCCAGAGCAAAGGTGGGTGGTTCCACAGGGAATTTTTGTGCATTGCCCTTATAAGAGGATGTCTGAACTTTCAGCTGCCACTCCCTGGCAGACAGCACCCCACTGCTTTTCACAGCTAGATGTTATGTGGGTACTCTCCTCAGTTTGGTGCTCTCTGCTGGGGAGCCCAGCTTCAGGATTAAATCCCAGAGTTCTCAGTGGCTCCTTCTGACAGCTGATATCTCTCTCTGGGATTTCAGTTTCCTGGCCAGCCCTTTCGTGCCTCTGCCCCTCCTACCAGTCTCTATTAGGTCTCCATCTACAGTTCTTGGGTATCAGGGTTCTCTCCTGTGAGTTTTCCATTGATTATTCAGGAAGCCTTTCCGTATTTCAGTTGTAATTCCAGCTTGTTCCTGGGAACATGTCCATGCAGCATCCTCCTACTCTGCCACCCTTTTTAATCTCCTCTAAATGTATTACATCTTAACATGAATAAATAATATAAACACATAAGTGTATTTTCCAAAACAAAAAAAAATATGAAGAGTGGAATAAAAAAAATAAATAAAAATCTGGCCTCCCAGTGCTAATATTTTATTGGAATCCATAATACCTGACCTTCAAAACTATTGAAAGACTTGGGTCATTGTTAGCTCACTATGGATTTAAATAAAAGTACACTGCTGGAAGTTCTAGCCCGTTTGGCTCAGTGGGTAGAGAGTCAGTCTACAGACTGAAGGATTCTGGGTTCGATTCTGGTCAAGTGCATATGCTTGGGTTATGGGCTTGATCCCTAGTAGGGGACATGCAGGATGCAGCCAATCGATGGTTTTTCTCTCATCATTGATGTTTCTATCTCTCTCTCCCTCTCCCTTCTCTCTGAAATATATATATTTAAAAGTATACTGCTGGATACAGCAGCCTTCAAATAAATTATAAACTGTACTTGCCTCATTCACTCAAGATACAATGACAATGGGTTGAGAGGTGTGATATCTAACCTTTTTTTGCATCTTAGTAAAATATTCTGAAATTAAATAAAAATAGGAATAACACAAAAGAAAAAACCCCTGATCCCTTTTCTTATGCTTATTTTGTAATGATAGTGTGGACATAAATAGTGCCTTTTTACTTACAAAAGCTTGATTGGGTGTTTTGCTTATGTCTGAGAGACTGTCATTGGAGCCCAGGGAAACTAAAGAAATCTGAATTCTGTTATGGTCACCTCTTGACCCTTTCAGATATATTTATATAATATTTATATGTATCAGTATGCAATATATGTATTGATGCATAAGAAAGCAGCACAGTAAATCCTGTAAACATTCTGAAATCCAGTTATTGCTTTGTTATTCAAAAAATGACCTTTAAGAATGCTCAGAACTGGGTATGATGTATAAAATGAAATAAAGTATATTATTAAGATGAATTTTCCCCCTTTTTATTTTTTAAAATGTGGCGATTAGAAACATGTTAATTACATATGTGATGATTACATTTCTTTTCAACAGCAGTTATCTGTAGGACAGGAAAAGAGACCAAGAATTTAATAGGGGCTGAAAATTAAAGAAAAGAAAGGTAACACATGCATTTTAACTTTTCTAAGAGAAAATACTGAATTGGAGCTCATTAACATTTTAGAAGAGTTGTGAAAGGAGAAAATCAAAATAAAAAACCTTGTTAGAATAAATTCAGATGGGTGATTAGGTGCTCTCTGAAGATTTTGCAGCTCACTGCCTAATCCTAGACTATCACTATTTAAAAGGAACAAATGTCCTCACATCACAAATAGTGCCTCTTTATTTATAAAAGCTTGATTGAGTGTTTCAGTTATGGCTAAGAGTCTGTTTACAGCCCAGGGAAATGGAACTTTTAATTCTGATATGATCACCTCTTGACCCTTTCATAGTGACAGCAGCGGTCTCATTGATGGTTTGACCAAGTGGACCATGTCATAGTTAGATAATTCTATAGGAAATAAAACTGAATGTGTGCTGATCTTAAAATATTTTCTTTAAAACTTTTTATTATAGAGAATTTTAAATCTGCCCAAGGGTAAATACCCAGACCCAACAGTCACCAATACCTCGTCCATCAAGTCTCATCCCTATCACCATCCACATAACAACCACCCTCAATCCCATATTATTTGAATTCTACATATTTAAATATTTATCTTCAACTTTCATTACTGATCAAACTATGATATTCTCATTTGTACCTTTTTCTGTAATTTTAGAGTTATTGCTAATTCCTTCCGATCAATTGAAACACCCAGTGTAGTACCTTCAGAGCAGTATGCTGAGTGGCTCTGAGTGTGTCAGACTTAGTTTTGGGGTATGTGACATTAATGTCACGCCAAAGACAGGGACACAGCTCCTACAAGAGCTCTGCTTCAGAGTGAATGCAGATGATTTCTATGTTCTAATAGTTTCAGCTCAGAGAAGGTGGCAAATGATTCAATAGTCAACTGTGGACATATTTGAAATTGTTAAAAAAATGTAGAGAGGGCAAGGAATCCGTTATCATTTTCTTGAAACTATTATAATTTTAAGACGTTTTTGTTTTATTGTTGTTGTTTTCCCGAAACATATTGAAGTGCTTCATAGAGATTTTATCTGGTTGTTCAAAAGTATAACTATGGAAACATTCTTATTTATATAAGAGCAGCAATCCTATCAGTCACTTTTAGTCAGCGATATTAGAATTTCTGTCTTCTTTCTTCCAATATCGCATACAGATCTATCTATATTTCAGTATGCATTTATTTTGTTTACTTTTCTTTAGTGACAAAGTCTCTATACAAATTTGTCCCTTTACACTCCTTTTATCCAAATAAAGATGTTTTCTTAATTTATTCCTAGAATGCATTACTCTATTTTTTTTTTAATATTTGTTTATTGATTTCAGAGCAGAAGGGAAAAGGAGAGAGAGAGAGAAATATCAATGATGACAGGCATTAAGCCTGCAACCAGGGCACGTACATCTCCATTTTAACATTTCTGGCATTTTCTTGTCTTTGCACCACTGACAGCTGTGCTGTGAGGAGCAGGCAGGGAGCAGATGAGTGTTATTTTATGTGAGTGGACGTCCGCGACTTTGAATTTTAGAAAGAGTGGTGAAGAACTACTACTTTCTTGTTCCCAGGTCCTTACAATTTTTTTTCAAATATGTGCACAAATATGACCACTGGAGCTTTATTCTGAAGTTCAAGCAAAAACAAGGTAACTTGCTAAGTCTTAGCTATTATAAATAGTGCCGCTATGAACATAGGGGTGCATATATTCTTTCTGATTGGTGTTTCAGTGTTCTTGGAATATATTCCTAGAAGTGGGGTTACTGGGTCAAACAGCAGTTCCATTTTTTTTTTTTAGGAAACTCCATAATTTTTTCCACAGTGGCTGCACCAGTCTGCATTCCCACTAGCAGTATACTCCATATCCTCTCCAGCACTTCTCTGTTGACTTATAATTGATGATAGCCATTTTGTCAGGTGTGAGGTAATATCTCATTATAGTTGTTTTTCTTAATTCTCACCTGAGAACATTTTTTCCATTGATTTTTAGAGAAAGTGAAAGGGAGGGAGGACAGAGAGAGAGAAACATCAATGTGAGAGAGACACATCTACTGGTTGCCTCCTGCATGCGCCCACCCCAGGGCCAGGTATTGAACCTGAAATTGAGGTACATGCCCTTGACCAGGAATCTAACCTGCAACCCTTCTTTCTTTTGACTGATGCTCTAACCACTGAGAAAACCAGCCAGAAATAATTATAATTTTAATTTGTGTCTCTCTGATGATTAGTGACATTGAACATTTTTCATATATCTATTGGGCATCTATATGTCCTCTTTGGAGAAGTCTATTCAGGTCCTTTGCCCATTTTTTAATTAGGTCATTTGTCTTCCTTTTATTGAGTTGTATGAGTTCTTTATATATTTTGGAAGTTAATAATCCCTTATCAGATGTATCATTGTCAAATATGTTATCCTATACAGTGAGTTCCCTTTTCATTTTGATGATGGGTATGTGGTTGTTTTTTGTTTTTCTGTGCAGAAGCTTTTTAGTTTGATGCAGTCCATTTGTTTACTTTTTTTCTTTATTTCTCTTGCCCTACAAGATGTATCAATGAAAATTTTGCTACATGAAATGTCCGAGATCTTGCTTCCTATGTTTTCTTCTAGTACTTTTATGGTTTCATGACTTATATTTAAGTCTTTTATCCATTTTGAGTTTATTCTTGTGTATGGTGTAAGTTGGTGGTCTAATTTCATCTTTTTGCATGTACCTGTATAATTTTCCCAACACACCATTTGCTGAAGAGACCAGTCTTTACTTCATTGTATATTCTTGCCTTCTTTGTCAAATATCAATAGACCTTAATGGTGTAGGTCGATACCAGAACAACATTTTTAAGGTAATAATTGCACTTATCTTCTGTGTCTCTCCATCCTATTTTAACCTGGTCATTTGTAGTTCCTTGCTCCTGGACTTTTTGCAATACTGAAGTAGAGGTCCTGAGGAGGACAAGAGCCATTCCTATGTTTTGTAAAAGTATTAGCTTATGGGTGAAATCTTTTTGGCTAGCCCAAGTAGATAAGGAGAGAGGAAGAGTAAGTCCTTTGGGGCCAAATAGTGAGAGGGATGACATTTCTAGAACCAGTGAATGGGACAGAGATTGTGTGTCCCCTTGAGTCCCCCTTAGGTAGTGACCTTCAGGGAGCCTGGACCCTAGACACAGTGGTTTCAACCTCTATGAGGACCTAGAGTACCCAATAGAAGCAGAGAGCTGCTACACCTGAAGGGACCATTCTACTATGCCTGAGGAATGATGGAAGGATGCAGACTGTAACTTCAGCAGTATTCTAGATATTGGATGCTGCACACAACCCTAGGATTTGAGATAACCATGGTGGGGGGGAGAGTGGTAATATATCCCGGCAATATATTACATTTAATTTCTTACTATCTACACCAAATGGAGACCTGGACATGGACTGAAGATGGTTTTTAAAAATAAAGAAATGTGACATGATGTGTATATTGAGTATTCAGTGTAAGATTTATACCATACATGGTCCCACCTCCCTTAGGCAATAAAGACTTTTAAACTTATTAAAAAAAAAAGTTCCTTTCCCCAATGACACTTCTTTTATACACAGAATATCCATCAAGTACTTGCTGTTGCTTCAAGTTCTTGTAACTTCTGAACTTGTTTCATTTAACATGTTCTTAGCAATCACATTTATTCAGCTAAAGAATGTGAACAAAGCTGACATTAATCCAATAGAAATTTCCACTCTTTGATTTTACACACTCAGGAAATTGCAAGTAAGAGTTACGATGCATAGAATATTAAAATGTTTTTTTAAAGATTAATTATCACCACACACTGAAGGACTAGACCAGATGAGTGTATAATTTCATTCATTTAAGTGTATTTAATCTTTTAAACGCGATACCTACCATGTAGAGGCCATCTGAGAATGAAGAGAAAGAATCCACAAGGAGGGCAAGAGACAGACCCCGCTGTAATTTCAGCATCTGGATCGAGCAGTGTTTGGAAGCCCACTCCTAGATGTAATGCCAGGTTTCATGAGCCAATAGTATAATAACTTTCTGTACTCATGACTAATAGAACTTTCACAAAAAGATTGTTAAGTGTGCATTGAAGTTGGACCATATGTTGTCAAAGCCCAGTCCTGCCACTTGCCAGCTTTAATCCTTTGTGCCTCAGTTTCTTCCTCAGTATTAGAGGCATCACTGTGGTACCAGCCTCCTTACTGGGGAGCATTCATTGTGTGTGTGTGTGTGTGTGTGTGTGTGTGTGTGTGTGTATTATCCCACAAGGCCTGGCCTTGGGTAAGTACTCGGAAAATGCAGGCTACTACTGTCACATGGGCACACTGAAGAAAAATCACCTGCTTAAGAATAGATGCATTAAAGCAACCAAGTACAGTGGTGCCTCGAGATACGAGTTTAACTCATTCCATAACCTTGAGGCATGGGAAACTATGAGACCCTCGAGTCGCAGTAAACTGGTGGGTCGTGATCAGCCGGCTGATCCTCGAGATTACTCCTATCTCAAATGTTGCTGGTATTTCAAAGCAAAAATCGCTCGCTCGATGGCTCGTATCTCAAAAAACTCATGTTAGGGCACTCGTATCTCAAGGTACCACTGTAATAGTAAGAAATTGAAAAACACCACCAAAGCAAAGTAGAGGTAAAGAAAATGTAACACAATGAAATGAAAATGAAACTCTAAGAAAAGTGAAGAAATTCTTAGTTGAAAATAACATAAAAAAAAATAAAGACATAAATTTTTATATTTGATGACACCCGCAGCACAAAACCCATGAATCAAAAGTTGCCAACCAGACATTCTATTTATTTTATTTTTTAAATGGAATCTTTGATTTTGGCACTAAAACAAAAACTCTATGGATAGCACCAAGCAGTAGCTATTCTAAACTGGCAGAATTTTTGTTAGCTATTTCAGTACTTTAGTCGTAAATTTTCCTTAATTTTTTTTTTCTGAGTGGTGTTAACAGAATTATATGAAACTTGAATATTAAGTTTCCAGGTTCCTGAGAATTTTATATACACAGAGCAGACATTTCTACAGACATGTTGTAACAGATACTTAATGGAATGCCGTTCCAGTCTGAGGCATTTAATTAGAGTTTGAGGCAAGTAAAATAAGACATTAAAAACCAAATTATTCTATATTAAAATTGGAAAAGAAATTATATGGCAGCAATTTTATATTAAAATGATAATTTGTATTAATATTTTATAGTTTCCTTTTAAATATAGCTGCTCAATTCCTAGGCTTGAATCAGAATGTAAAAATGTAAACTGGGTTAAAAATAATATAGGTAAGAAAATAGAACAAGTCATCAACTTTTCTGACTATAACAAGGATGTTTTTATTGCTGGTTACTTATAAATGTGTCCACCTATTCTATAAATATTGAGCTTTTATTAAACCTTAAGATAAAGTTTATTACTTTTTCTCTAAAATGAATTCAGTAAGAATGCTCTGAAATTGAAGTA
This sequence comes from Lasiurus cinereus, assembly GCA_011751065.1. Lineage (NCBI taxonomy): Eukaryota > Metazoa > Chordata > Mammalia > Chiroptera > Vespertilionidae > Lasiurus > Lasiurus cinereus. Next base: position 8,754,800 of record JAAGEH010000293.1, read on the forward strand.
TTAGCCAAATAATCCAAAATACTGCAAATTGCATAATTTTACATAAAATAAATGGGTGAACCTATCTGAAAATGATTGTAATTAATCACTTCTTATCATATCAATGTAACCAAATAATTTAAAGAAATATTTAAACAGTATAATACCTATATTTTTCTACTTAGAGTCCTATGTTTCCAAAATGCCTGTGACTTAGGTTATATATAATTATGTGCACACAGCTACTATCATCAAGTTCTTTTAAATAGATAATTATCATGGTATTAAGTCCACATATGTAGTCAGAGATGTCCAAAGAATGTGAGGATCATTTTCTAAAATCTCCACAACGAGAAAGAGGCACTGGATTGGAGGGGAATTCTAACAACAGCTCATTACTTTTTGTTTTAAACAGTGTCTTTTGATTAAAATCTCTACTGCATTAATATTCTCTTAATCTAAAATTAAACTTCATACAGTGCTCTCCCTCCCGTTCACTTTCCTCTCTCAAGTAAAATCAGGGTACAGGGGAAAATCTGCTGTCTTCAAGGCATGGGGCAAGTGTTTCCCAGTCTTGCCTTGTGTGGTCCTTGTATTAGCCTTTGCCATGGGAGCCAGTAAAAGTGCCCTTGATCCTTGTAATCACCTCCCCACCAACTCTGTTATTCCCCTCACGGTGGAGAGGGGTCAGCCTGTGGGTGGTCTACCAGGGCTCTAAATAGAGAACAACGTGAAAGCTATTCTGTTTTCCACTTTCTCCAGAACATGTCTAATAGACACTCAGGGATTCCTAGGGCACTAGCCTGGAAAGGGGAAGTCAGGACACAGGACATAGACTGCCTGTGTTCTTCTTTGCCCAAACCCAGGTCCATCAGGGCAGTCGCTCTCCCTCGCTGTATGATAAGGACTGCCCTCACCTTATTCTGCTTTTGTTCTATTCTTGGCTTATGCTAACATTCTATGATCTGATCCTCAAAGCTTGGCCCCAGATATGTTCATGAAATCCTCTTCTCAACAAAGCCTAGCTTTCATGCCTATTTTTATTTTATTCACTCAAAACTCCCATTCTAGACATCGAATACTAAACGTTAACTCTGTCTTCCTCTTGGCACCCTCCGGTAACAATCAAAATCTCTGCTGAAGAACATAATGCTACCCGGACTAGTTCGGCTCAGTGGATAGAGCATCGGCCTGTGGACTGAAGGGTCCCAGGTTCGGTTCTGGTCAAGGGCATGTACTTTGGTTGTAGGCACATCCCCAGAAGGGAGTGTGCAGGAGGCAGCTGATTGATGTTTCTCTCTCATCGTTTCTAACTCTCTATCTCTCTTCCTTCCTCTCTGTAAAAAAATCAGTAAGATATATTTTTTTTAAAAGAAAAAAAAACACACGTTTGTGGAAGAATGAAGGGAGAAGAGTAAAAGGAATTTTTTAAAGGATAACAATACACAAATTTATTTAAAAATCTATTTCAATTAGAACAGGCCTACAGGTTTTTATTTTTTGTATTCAGATTCAGTGAATGGTCACACCTGTATTATTTTGAGCAATAACAACAAGCTAAATATGTTAAGACGTGAAAATTTATGGAAGGGTATGGGAAATAAGGTCAGTTGTGATACAAACATAACCATACAGAAACAGAAAGGGAAGAGAGTATTTATAACTCTAGCAACAGCAATGTGAAGATTTGGAAATGTATCTATCCCTTTGAGAGGATTAGGCCTGTGCATCATCTCCTCCTCCTCCTAACTATTGTATAAAAATGTTGGGTAAGATTTGTCTGTAAGTAATATAATAGTTCGTATTGGAAAGCTAAATTGGAAGAGTAATTAACATAGCAAAGAAAGAGAGAGAGTGATTCTCTACCAGAAATGTATACTGTGGGTGGAAAAGGGGCCACTCACTGAACCTGTCGAGCTCAGGGGAGGCCTCCATGGCTGGCCTTACAAACTCAGAGGCCTAAGGTAACCACATAGGATGGTCTGAACATAAACATGCCAGCTTAAGAGCAGATCATGGTGGTAGTCAGGTCCTGGGCCTGTAGCTTCCTTGACAAAGGTCAATCTTTACCTTAACTGAGCCTGTCTATTGTCTTTGCATCTGCAATAGCATTTCTTTGGAGTACTCTCTTTTCCAGTCTCCTCAGGGCACAATCTTCCATCAGAGCACAAGACCACGGAACCCTCATCATTATCTTGTTTCCCCAAATACCATCTCTATAAATGGTGCTGTGAATGTTAAGTATTAACTATCCTGTACCCACCAATGTAAAAGAAGTATTCATTTTACTTTTTACCCAATCCCAGAGATTTCTCTGCCTTGCTTTCTCCCACCTCCTTAATCTACCACCAACATACCTTCTGTGATCCTCCACTACTTACACCTCCTCCTTTGATTCTAATAGACAAAATAAGTTGTAAAACTGGCATTCTCCAGAGCATTTTCTTAATCTGTTGAGATTTTGTTTCCCAGAAAGTGTCACTTGGGCTGAAATAAAGTCATAAAAATTCTCTACAAGTTTGAACATTTCTTTTTTATTATTATTTTAAACTTTTTATTGATTGATTTTTAGAGAGAAGAATGGAGTGAGACAAACATCAATTTGTTGTCCCACCCATCCAGTTACTCATTGCTTGCTTCCCATATGTGCCCTGACTGAGCTTAAACCCTGAACCCTGGCACAACTGAGCTCTCCAGCCAGGGCTTGGCCATTTCTCACATCGACAATGTAATGACCGTTGAAACTGCTTCTTCTTATTTGGGGAGAGGAGAACAGTTCCATTTGTATGAAGAATAGTTGCATTATGTTAGGTGGGAATATAGAATTCCCAATTTTTATCAAAAGTTTTATAAGGATGCTGAGTAGTCAAAGATTGACATGCTGGTTATTAAGCTATTCTCTCTCAGCTCCAAACTCTCTTTCCATATCATTTTGAGATATTAGGGCTGAAACACTACAAATCACATTGCTGCTTTGGGTGACTTCCTGTGTCTGAGCTGATACCCGGCACCAGAGAGAGAGAAGCTGTGGGAGGGAGAAGAAACTTGTTCCTTCCTGTTTGCTTTGGGTTTGCCTCCTGTTTGCTTCCCACTCCTATGTGCATCATCTTATCAATGCTTTAAAATACATTTTTCCAACAAAGGAAGTTGTGGCTTCTTTCTGTAGCAGTGTTTGAATTCAGTTTATATTTTTCCAACACTTTCAGAATCAACCTCACTGAGCTGCTTTCAGAGACCTTCATGCCACATAGTGGACCTTCGATAACACAGATTTGAACTGCATGAGTCCACTTATACATTTTTCCCTTTGTAAACAGATTATGTGTATTTACAGTATCAATAAACGCAATTCAGTACTACAGGCGTATTTTATCTTCCTTATGATTTTCTTAACATTTTCTTTTCTCTAGCTTATTTTATTGTAGAATACAGTATATAATACATATAACATACAAAACTTGTGTTAATCACAAGTTGGTATTATCTGAGAGGCTTCCAGTCAACAGTACACTATTTGTGTACTTGGAGGAGTCAAAGTGATATGAGGATTTTTGACTATGTGTAGGGGTGTGTCGGTGTCCCTAACCCCTGTCATTCAGGGTCAAGTGTAGTGTCTTCCTTAGAGACCTGGGTTTCAGCTTCACTGGGCCCCTCCTTCAAGCTTCAAATTTATACTAATTTTCATCTCTTCGTTTTGTTTTCCCCAATGTAGGAGAGATAGCTGCTTCCTGCAGCTGCTATTCTTGTGATACCATAGTGTTCTTTTTTGCCTTTTGTGCTAACTAGATAACAATTGCTTTTGGAGAGGAGATGGTGGTAAGAGATCAACCAAAGGACTTATATGCATTCATATATGTAAGCATAACCCATGGATACAGACAGTAGGGGAGTGAGGGCATGTGCTGGAGAGGGTGGGAATGGCCAGGGAGAAATCAGTAGCGGGAAAAGGAGACATATGTAATACTTTAAAAATAAAGAATTTAAAGTTTTTAAAAAGTATATTTTAAAAAATAAAATGCTAAAAAATTGCTTTTGCTAAATGATCTCTCCTTTTAAAATACCAGGCTGATGCAAATGATATGGTTTTGTGAATGTTCTATGAGTTCTGGAAAATAAAATATTTGCTATCTTTTGGGGGGTTGATGTTCTAGATAATAATATACTACAGACATTTTCTAAAGACATTACCTATATTACTTTATTTAATTAAAAAGAAAAAAAAGAAAACCCTGGGTGATGAGTAAAAATATTATAATTCCCATTTATAGGCAAAAACAAACGAACACACTGGAGCATAGAAAAAAAAAAGTAATTCACTGAAGATCACACAGCCATTAAATGTTAGAACTAAGATTCCAAAACTGTCAGGATATCGCTCTCTGCTGCCAGAGGTGATATATGTGTAATGGATCCAAGATCATATCAATCAGAGTTCAGTGCAGGAAATAGAAACCCATTTAGATTATTTCAAGCAGGAAAGGATTTACTCTATGGGATTAGGTCTTCACAAACCCACTGTATGAATGAAGGGGACACAAGCTGTCATTAAACTTGTGAAATAAAAGTGCTCCCTGACACAGCAATCCAGAATCTAGGAAACAATTGCCGCCATTCATGATTCTGGAAACTTGTGTCACTACATCACTGTGTTGACACAGCTCCTCTGCAGCAGGTTCTTTACAATGGATTCAGATTACTTTCATGCCCCACTCTTTTCCCATTCTTGCTGCCTTTAAACCACAACTTCCATCACATCCCCACAATAATGACCCCAAAGATGCCCACATCCTGTTAAAAGATAACTAAAGCATGTTAAAAATGTCAAGAGTCTTTTCTGGCAAACATCAAATTAGGCAGCTCCCACCAGGAAAGTGGTTAGGGGCACTCTGAGGACAGGAGCCTGTGAAAGGCTTTTTAAAGCAGCTCTGGGAACAAAGCAAGGGAATTCTTTGATTGGCTATGATTTAAATGGTTGCCTTGTTTGGGAACCCAATAAGGTTGATGATTGGGTGTTCTCAAATTCCTTTTTCTGGGATAGGAGAACATTTCCAGGAATTGACTCTGGCTTAGGTTTGGTTTGTTTATGGCAGCTACAAGGCATTAGAATCACCACAGTCCAATGGCCTTGAAGGGGAGAATTTGCCAGCCCAAAATATGTCTTTAGGCAAAAGGATTATTTTTAGGCTTATTATTTTGAAGCAATATCAGACACAGGTAAAGCTCTAAGAGCAGAGTAGGAGCGACTCTTTTGTAAGAGACATTTTCACGGAAAAGAATCCTTCATTTGTAAAGGTGCCTTCCTTTTCTTTATTTTTTAAAATATATTTTATTGATTTCTTACAGGAGAAAGGGAGAGGGAGAGAGAATTAGAAACACTGATGAAAGAGAAACATCAATCAGCTGCCTCCTGCACACCCACTACTGGGGATGTGCCCACAATCAAGGTACATACTATTGACTGGGACCCTTGAGTCTGAGGTCCATGCTCTATCCACTGAGACAAACTGGTTAGGGCTCTTTTTCTTTTCTTTTTTTTTTTTTTTTTAATATATTTTATTGATTTTTTACAGAGAGGAAGGGAGAAGGATAGAAAGTCAGAAACATCAATGAAAGAGAGAGACATCGATCAGCCACCTCCTGCACGTCCCCCACTGGAGTTGTGCCCCCAAGCAAGGTACATGCCCCCAACCGGAATCGAACCTGGGACCTTTCAGTCCGCAGGTGGACGCTCTATCCACTGAGCCAAACAGGTCTCGGCCTCTTTCTCTTCTTAAAAGAAGGGTGACTAAAGCTCTAGAAAGTGTTATTGCTGCAGAAGGCAGTGACTTAAATCTGCACAGCAACCTTATCCTTGTTTACTGTGCTCTTCCTTGGTAACTTTCTGCAACCAGTTTCCCTCTCCATTCCCAGCATCTTTTGTCTTTAACTGGGGATGGATGGTATTTAAGGTGGTGGCTTGGGCCATTTGGGAAGTTAGCTAATTTGCTTGGATATCTCCTATATATACAGGAGGGATACATGATGCTGAATTTCTGTTTGCTTTTTTTTTTAACCTATCTTTTACTACAGGGGGTAGGGTAGAGTGGGGTGGGTGTGGAGTGTCTCAGCTCTAAGAGAAAATCTTGTTTCCTTTTTAATTACTTTAACAATTCCAAAACCTAGGTCTTGTGAATATATTAACTTACATGGCAAAGGGTCTTTTCAGGTATGATTAAGTATTTTGAGCTGAGGACATTATCCTGAATTGGCTGGGTGAGCTCAATGTAATCTCAAGGATCCTCATAAGAGGGAGGTAGAAGGATCAGATCCTGAGGAATGGAAGAGGTTGTGGGCTCTAAAGGTGGAGGATGGATTTAGGAGCCAAGACAGGCAGAGAGCCCCTAGAGGTAGAAAATACAAACAAAACAAACAAACAAACAAAAAACAACACATAAACAGACTCTTCCATAGAGCCTCTAGATGCAACAGAAACTTGATGAACAATTTAGGACTTCTGATATCCAGAATTCTATGAGAATACACTTGTGTGGTTTTAAGCACTCAATGTGTGGTAGTTTTTCACATCAGCTATAGGAAACTAATACAACAGGAACAACACAAAGTCTGACCCAAGAAGAGACAACTTACCCTAAAAAAGAATTGCAAGCCCAGCTGGTATGGCTCAGTGGTTGAGCATTGGCCTATGGACCAAGAGATCACGGTTCAATTCCTAGTCAGGGCACATGCCTGGGTTGTGGGCTCGATTCCCAGTGCAGGGTGTGCAGGAGGCAGCTGATCAATGATTATCTGCCATCACTGATGTTTCTATCCTCCCTCTTCCTCCCTCCCTGAAGTCAATAAAAATATATTTAAAAAAAATAAAAAAGAATTGCAAGATTTTTGCTAATTTTTTTAGAGAAATCTAGGGAATGCATATAGAAGGGCCCAACTAATGCCATATTCCTTCTCCTCTGAGCCGTCACTTTAAAACCCAATCCCATTCAGAGGAGGGCATTACCGAGTCTTTCAACAAGGCAGAGCCAATTCAACACAAGGGACAGGAGAAGCAGTCTCTGTTGGTCAGAGAAGCTCTGGAAGGTTCATGGATTCAGAGTTCCTGGACTCATTACACTCCAGCCTAACCCCAACATTCCAATTCTCAGGGGGCCACTGTTTCTCAATCAATCCCCACGCTTTCACATAAGAGTCCTACAGAGACTGGGAATTCTGTGATTGCAGGTTCAGACTCTTATCTGATTTCTGGCTTATTTTGCTACCAGTCAGGCACATTCTCCACCTGTATCTCCACTCTCTCTGGAGCGGGTTGTGTTTCCTCTGTATCTCCATATTTCCACTTAGATGTGCCCAGCTCCTTCTCATCCATCATGTAGACTCTATTCTCAGTTAACCAAAATTTCACCCATCTTCTAAGATCCAGTTTACGTTTAATCTTCCTTTGCTAGTTCTTTCCTCATTTTTCTCTTTAGAGCAAGCTATACTTCTGAGTATTCATTATACTTAATGTCTATTAAGTTATTTTAGTATTTGATTATATAAGACCTAGAGGCCCGGTGCATGAAATTTGTGCGTGTGTGTGTGTGTGTGTGTGTGTGTGTGTGTGTGTTCCTCAGCCCAGCCTGCACCCTCTCCAATCTGGGACCCCTCAAGGGATATCCACCATCCCTCTCACAATCCAGAACTGCTGGCTCCCAACTGCTCACCTACCTGCCTGCCTACCTGATTGCCCCTAACCGCTTCTGCCTGGAAGCCTGATCACCCTCTAACTGCTTCCCTGTCAGACTGATCGTTGCCTAACTGCTCCCCTGCTGGCCTAATTGTCCCTAATTGCCTTCCCCTGCTGGCCTGATTGCCCCCAACTGCCCTCCCCTTCAGGCTTGAGTCACCCCCAACTGTCTTCCCTTGCCGGCCATCTTGTGGTGGCCATCTTTGACCACATGAAGGTGACCATCTTATGTGTTGGAGTGATGGTCAATTTGCATACCACTCTTTTTTTGATAAGATTTATTCTTATTCATGATCCCATTTGAAGTAAACTTAATTATTTAATACTGTCTGGGCCTATCAGTGCTTCATGAAGGGTAGAAAGTCCACAACTCATGGGAAATGGATAAAAGTTACAAAGCAAAGGTAGGTAGTTTCTGTCATTTCTTAAATAAAACAAAATATTTGTAGGGTTTTTATAAATTTCAAAAGTCACATTGGCTGAAGTTGCAAGCTTTTGGCTTTTCAAGGCATTCTGATTTTCTTTATAAATTGCATTGCTTTACATGAAGCTATAAATATCCCAGAGAAACACCTTTTTACTAAAAGCATTAGTGAGCAGCTAAGAATTTGCTGGACATTTTATAAGTGAGATGGAAGAATGTATTTAAGTCAAAATCACTAACAAATAATTCGGTAAATGTTCATTAGGTATGTGTGGTGTGTGAAAGTCTTCCGTTAACTATCTCTGACTCTTAGTACAACACTGAGCACTTTCTATCTTCCTCCCCCACATTTTATTTAGCAGAGTTGCTTCCTTTTCCCATAGGAACCTGGGAACTAACCTGAGATGCTTTTGTTCCTAGCTGGCCTTAGCTGGTTTTTCTCAGTGGGTTAGAGCATCGGACTGTGGAATGAGGGGTCCTGGGTTCGATTCCAATCAGGGCACATACCTAGGTTGCAGAATGGATCCCCAGTAAGGGGCGTGCAGGAGACAGCCAATCAATGATTCTCTCTCATCATTGATGTTTCTATCTCTCTCTCTCCCTCTTCCTTCCTCTTTGAAATCAATAATAATAATAATAATAATAATAACAACAAAAAAGTGTACTATTCTAATCCTTTAAAAAAATATATCTTACTCAGTAAATGTGTTTACCCTACACTTGAATTATTGCACTAGTTGTTAAGATGCTTTTAAAAACATATTACATTTACATGGGCAGAAATAGCTCTCAGGTTATATGCATAGGTGGTTATAGCTATATAGTTCTGAATGTCTACTGGTGATACAAGTTTATTACACTGAAATATTTAACTTCTATATCACACCTTAATTGCTTTTTCAGACATTACTTTTTCTCTTCCCTTACTATTTCTTAATTCTCCTTAATATTCATATTCACAATAACCTCTTTTTTTTTCAACTCTTTCCAAACCCCTGATTCTCTTCCTTCTATGACAAAATTAATCTATTTTCATTAATAGATGAAATTACTTTGTGGTTTCATACACAACCACAGCTGTTATAAGAATTTACATCCAAAGAATATTGGGGAATTGTTCAATTCAGAGCACTTATTTCTGTAATCCATGGGGTGCATCTGTCTTTATCCCCTGAACCTTCACATTTCCTCCCCTTCATTAACGTGGTGCGCCACATCAACTCTGACTCTTGGGAGCTCTTACGTACTCTTTCAATTAATGACAGCGGGTGGTGAAATGCTGGGTAAACACCCACTGAGTATGCCTCATACTCTACATTCACCACTGGCCTCTACCACAGCAACGAAAAATAGAAAATGAGAGCTGAATGAATCACGCCAATGAAATGAACAAAAAAAGGCACTGTCAGAAGGCAGATTCATGGTTGACAAGAGTTGCATGTTTGCACTCCAAAGAAAAGGAAAAGCTTGATATCTTTCTCTTAAATAACTTACAGCAACACTTATTTTAAAATAAAATCTAAGTCTTTGTGCTATATTTGCATTAAGCAGAGTTGTGACTGAGTTTTATGATTTTCAAATTTGATCTATGATACTACCTTTGGTAAACTTATGTATTTATCACTTTTCTCAAAGAAAACACAAATAGCCCTAGCCAGTGGATAGAGCATTGGCCTGAGGACTGAAGGGTCCCAGATTCGATTCTGGTCAAGGGCATCTACCTCGGTTGCAGGCTCAATCCCTGGCCCTGGTCTGAGTGCGTGCAGGAGGCAATCAATTGATGTGTCTCTTTCACATTGATGCTTTCACATTGATGCTTTCACATTGAGTCTCTCTTTCTCTCTGTCTCTTCTTCTCACTTCCACTCTTTCTATAAATCAGGGTGGAAAAATATCCTCAGGTGAGGATTAACAACAACAACAAAAAAAGGAAAAACAATATAAATAAACCCCACTTATCTATTATTTTTCTCAAACAGTCATATCCTTTGGATTTTACAGTAGAGATAACAATGGCCACATGTGGGATGGCTTTGCCTTCCTCAAAAATGCAGCTGAAACGAGAGATTAAATATCAAGTCTAATTCACAGGTGCCCTGGAAAACAGGAAGGGTTGACATAGCAAGGCCAGGAAAAGGTGGACTTCCTAAAAGACATAAAGTAAACAGTAACAAACTGATCTCAAAATCTAGAAGATTGGAAAACTCTGAAATTCCAAAAGGTGCTATCGGTGGACAATAACAAACAAACAAACAAAACAAGCAAACAAAAACTCGAAGTCCAAAAGGTCGGGTTGTTTTTTTGTGTTTTTTTTTTTTTTTTTTAGCCAGAACCTAAAAATAACGAGAAGATAAAAGTGTGCCAGGACTGAATAAAAAGGCAAGTAATACCAAGTAGCAGAATCACAGAGGCAGTTTGAACCACTGCCTCTTATGTTTAGCCTTGGGCCATTCTCCAACCTCCACCACAGTCACCCATGAATGGGTGTTTTTCACCCAGAAACTACCACCTTACACGTGTCTCCCAGGCCCACCCCACACCTGTACAATTAGTCATGGAGGTCAGGTTCCAAATCAGAATTGTCTTTGATTCTTGATGAATAAATTATTTGGGGTGATATTATTTAAACTTGTTATATCAATAGAGAAATATAGGATGAAATATTAATAATTTAAAATAGGAAGTTAAATACAGAATTCTATTGATCCTGTGAAATACAGAATTCTGTAATAGTACTTTCTGTAGTAGTAATAATAATAATAATAATAATAACAATAATAATAATAGAATTCTCTAACAGAAGACAATAAAAGAGGAAAAAATAACTGATCAATCCAGCAAAGGTGAAAAATAAAAAGGAAACATTATGACAAATAAAAATTTTTTTAAATAGAAGAAGATAACCAAATGCTATTCCCCCCAACCCTGACTTTGAATTGCTATCAATACTTCATCCATCTATGTGTTTCTCTGCTCTCCCACATGTGGGGATAAAGTTCTTAAGATGCCTCAGAACACCAAGTCCAAATGTCAATCTACTTGAGCTAGTTCTTAGGGTAGTGCTTATCAGAGTAAGAACAGAAGGCTGACTTTGGGTAAGGCTGAAGTTTAACAGAGGTGAGCATGGGACAGAATTGAGCAGGTTTTTGTCTCTCACTCATGAGGGACCCAAACCTTGGGGTCTATGAGAGTACTCTGGGACGCCTTTGGGCTCCGGGCCTAAAATGAGTGACACAAGGCACAGGGGAGAAATAAAGCCCCCTTATACTGGGCCATGGTTCCTTTTCCACAGTTTTGTCAGTGAGTGGAGCAGGCAAACAATGCGGAACATTAACCATGAGATTTTGTACTTTCTCCATCTTGACGAGAGTCCATAGGAAAAGCAATAGGTAGCTATGACCAGAAGATTTCTAGGTTTTCTGATCCTTTAGTAATTCATATTCCTTTTCTCTATCCTGATTCTTAATCTGTATTACATACCCAAATTCCTCCCTAGAACATCTGAAAGTGCAGATAGAGGAATATAGGCAGGTAATCAAGTCATGATCTGTCTCCAAGTTACACAGTATATCATTTGCATGCGTTTGTTTCCTCGTTATAATATTCTTTTATTTTAGGGGTGCTTTCAAGGTTATTTTTTCCCCATTTTTTATTAATGTATTACATGTGTACATATCTTATTGTCCCCTCCACCCCACTTCCATACATGTCCTCACCCCTCAAAGGTGTCATTCTTATGCTGATAACTTCAGTTATGCCTTAAGAGGCCTTTCTGATGTTCTATCCAGTTGGCATCTTATGAATAACCAGAGGCCCAGAGCATGAAATTCATGCATGGCTAGGGTCCCTAGGCCTGGCTGGTGGTCAGAGCCGATATGCAGGGCTACTGGCGGGCTTTAGGTGGAGGAGAGGGGGGAGGCATTGGTCAGGGCCTGAAGACTGGGGGCAGCTCCTGCATTGAGTGTCTGTCTCCTGGTGGTCAGTGTGCATCATAGTGACCAGTTGTTCTGCCATTTGGTCGACCTGCATATTAGGCTTTTGTTATATAGGATGTGTGCATTAGGAGCAGTGGGGATGTGCCCAGTATTACACCTACTTCATTACAAAATGGGTCTCTTCCTCTGAGGTGATATTATGTGAAATTCCACAATGATAAATCAGAAACTCTGAGCCTTCATATAGTAGTAGGGAAACACAATCAACTAGTGTCTGTTGTTGTATAATTGAGGCTTCCCTCAATATTCACCCAAGGACTGGGAAAGGATGAAAAAATATAAACATGTATCAATTCTTATAAACCCAAATTGCTGTGTCCTCCAGGCTGAAAAATGTCTGATTTACTCAATTTGCCACTAGGTGGCTGTTTGGTTCTTGATGAATAGTACCATATTTAGAGTTTAACATCAATTTTTTTTTCTATTGATTGGTTGAAATCCAGCTCTGGTAGTAACTACTCTGGCAGCCTTGGCATGTACATGCAAAACCTCATCCCTGACTTTCTGGATACTCCATTTAAAGAATAATTTTAAGCACTGGGCTGCCATGGAAGTTGCCAGAGTACCAGGGATAAAGGTTATGCATATGTGTTTTCACACTTCAAAACACTCCCCTTCCACACCTACCTAATGGCCGGGTATACCATTTAAAGATCTTCCAACTGGCCCTGGCTGGTGTGGCTCAGTTGGGTGAATGTGATCCCATGTATCGAGGGTTCACTGAGTCAATTTCCTGTTAGGGCACACACCCAGGCTGCAGGCTCAATTCCCAGCGGGGGTGGGGAGTGCAAGAAGCAGCCAATGGATGTTTCTCTCTCCCTCTCCCTTCCTCTCTCTCTAATATAAATAAAAACATATTTTAAAAAAGATCTCCCCATGGGAGAATTTAGCCCTGCTGCTGTCTTTTGGAGACAACTTTGAGTGGTATTGCAGTATAGCAGCAATACACTTTGGAATTTTACCAACATGACCACCTGAACCTATCACATTCTGTCAGCTGGTCATAAGGAATCCCCCACAAGGCCATGAGTATAAGTGGGGGGATTGGCGTAAGTGTAATAGATAACGGTGTCTTGGAGAAGAAATCTGGATCATCTTTAACTTTCTTATCCCATCCAGACCCTCTTTGCCCTGAGCTTTAATGCATCGTTTCCATCTTATGTTTTTACCCTTCAATCTTATTACTTGGTAGGTCCGACAAATTCCAGATATTGGTGGGCAACTCCATCACATAGTCACTTGATATTCCACAGTCAGATACTAAGCTTCTATGAGGATCCAGGAACATGTTACGAGTTGATTTTTAAATGATCAATCATTCTCTGTTACAGATGGCATTGTCTTACTCCAAAAGTATAAACTGTCTGTGCTGCGATTCTTCTCTTCGAGTTTGCAGAAAAGGTACATAGCATTCTGACTGAGAAATGTCTAGCATCATAGGATCTGCCAGGACATATGGCTCCTGCAGCAGCAAGGCTTATAATGTAGCCTGAATTTACTGAAGAGCCCCATTCAAAAATGACAGCCTTCCATGTTAACCAATAAAATGGGTTCATATCATCTGTCATAACTCATCTCACTTTTTGAGGGACCAGGTTAGATGAGGATATAATGGGAACTTGCATCCTTTTACATTTTTTGAGGGCAGTACTAATCCCTGCAGTTCACAGGATGACATACGGCTTCTGACGTATCCTCTTGGCCAGAGTCAGCGAGTTCAAGAGCTCCCATTTGGCCTTTCCTCCCTCTGGCTCCTGCTGCCAGGGAACCAGCGTGAGGGTACTGCCAGCTACAAAGGATAGCCATACCAACTATGCATGCAGAGACCAGGAACGTGACATGTAGGTCCTACTGGGAGACAAACTTTGAGCCAAGCCACTATCACCAGCCTTTGCACTCTTAAAGTGGGGGAGAGGGGGAGCCACAAAAGCAGTTTTGTGCCCTGTGTTAGACTTACTTCAGAGCCCTTATCCAACTACCTAAAAGGTTTGAATATCCTCCTTTCCACAGAGAATGCATGTCACCTGAGGAAATGCTCATAGCTCCCTAAGGAGGAGGACTGGGGGAATCACACTATAAACATTTCAGAATCTTTCCTCGAGGGGACCCGTCTTTTCTTACATGTGTGGGTTCCAGGGCTGAGAATAAGCCCAGCTTCTCAACAATGCCCTTCACTGGCAGATCCCTTGGTTAGAGCAGAAGGAAGTCTCTGGGGCCTTGAGGGGAACACAATCAACTAGTGTCTGACATGACTACTTTTCTGAGGCTTTCCTCAATATCCGCCCAAGGTCTTCTAGCTTTTCCATCCATCATTTTTTCCAACTTCAGGGAGCTACATGAGCAGCCTATTAGGAATAAGTGTAGGAGACTCTCGCTGCTAGGACATTAAACCCTAAATCATAGGATATCCTCATCCAGTACCCAACATGCTCTTGCAGTCCCTGCCAGGTCCAGAGGTGTTTTTGATGAATAACGCATTTCCCGCCAAAGCAGGGCTCATACTTCCCTGGTCAGGCCACGTTGAGACTGAATTGAGTTAGTGGTTTAGAAGCACTGAGGGAAGTTAGGGCAGATCTTGAGAAGAGCCAGACTCACCTCAAATAAGGCCTTTAAATGGTCTCCAAGCAAGAAGAGAGTGCTTATCTTGCAGCAACAGGAGGGACACTTCTGCTGGCTTTGCAGGTTCAGGCAACTCTGGGAGTCTAGGTCTCTAGCACAGCCATCTGCCTCTTCCAATCCAGATCTCAGGATCTCATTCCTTTATCAGAGCTCTGGCATTAACATTGAAGACTTGTGAGGGCTGTTCATTCAACAACCTTTGTAAGCCTGCTAGAGAAACAACAGCGCCTGGGGTACTTTACAAGCAGTGCAATGCCTCAGAGTCTCAGTCTTGCATCCCTGAGTATATCCTTAACCCCACCGGCTCCACTGATAATTGGGCCTCAACAGTTCAAGTGGTCTCTGAACTGAATTTACTCCTCTCTCAAAAATAAACTGCCAGATCTCTCTCACTCCTCTTTCCCAATCTCCTGAGACAAGCTCATCTCATAAGGTTACTGCATGACAGAACGCAGAGGAAATCACAAAATATCTACAGGCAAAGAAAGTTATTGCATAACGGGGTACAGCAGAAAAAGCATCTTCCTGCCAGCATCCAGGAGGAATAAAAGGGGGGAAATAAGGGAGAGGGGAGGAGAAAGAGAGAAGAGAGAGGGAGGGGGTGGGAGAGACTGAGACGGAATAAAAGAAATTGACCTGAATGAGCACCCAAACTTTCAAGTCATTCAAACGATAAACTAATTTTTCTCTAAATATGTTCATAGTAATTTTTTAAATCCTTGCCTGAGGATACGTTTATTGATTTTAGAGATACAGGAAGGGTAGGAAGGAGAGACAGACAGACAGACAGACATTGATTGGAGATGTATTAATTCATTACCTCTTCTATGTGCCCAGACTGGGGATCAAATCTGTAACCTGGGCATGTGCTCTGACCAGGAATCAAGCCTGCCATCTTTTGGTGTATGGGACAATGCTCCAATCACTGAGCCACCTAACCAGGGCCATAGTATTTTTTAAAAATTCAATTATTAATAAACAAAACATAGTATCATGGTTGACTATATAGCAGTAGATTTGAATGACTAATGCTTATTGCTTTTCTGTAAAAATAAGCTAGAAGCACCCAGTGAGGACGGTGCACCCTGGAAAAGAATCTGGTCCTGCTGGGACACACTTTAATACTTTCAGGACACAGGGTATGTATGCCTCAGGAAGGTCTCCCTGTCAGCAGAAGCACTGGTGGAATCTGGCAGCTTTAAAGAGTTTTAAATTCAGTGGGAAATAAAGACTATGCCATTGAGTCACAATAATATTCCTAGCATACATCACAGCATGATGGATTTTTTTCTACCTGCTGAGCTCATTCTTGCTTTCTGTAGGGTTTGGTGGTTTGGCCAGACAGTTGATTCTCTGAGACACATCTGGCTATGTCATTAAGTTATTCCTGAATGTTTTGGCTATTGCCAAAGTGGTCTGCTGGTTTAAAAAAAATCCGAGTACCATCTTGGGAAATATTACTCTTGCAGACTGCCTTTTACAGTCCAACTCAGTCATCCAGACAAATCTATTTTTTAGCATCCCTTAAATCCTCTGAGAGAAAATGCAGGGGAGAGTTTCTGTCTTTATTTGTCATTAAGGTTAGTCACATCTGTTTTCTTTCTCATTTGCAATATACTGATTACAAGTGTCAATATGCTCTAAAGTATAAAAGTTCTTCCAACATATTTCCATTTTCCGGGAAATAGAAAATATCCTCCAAGAGCCTCTCCCTTCAAATTCTTAGTAGAAAAAAAGACACATAGGTGGAAACCCTAGACATTCCTTTCATGTTCCCTTTCTTTATTTTATGCTCTCGTTGATCTTTGACTTTTTGGGTGTTCAACTTGGTGAGAAAGTATTTCCAAGAAGTGAGTCATCTCCAGGTAGCAGATAGAAAATGTTGAAATCCTGTACTTTTATTCTCATTCTAAATATGTAACCCTCTTATGGGAGACAATGATATTTTCAAAGTGCAGTATTTAATAAACAACTACATCCTGATCTTTCACAAACTTAACAGCTAATATTTGTTTTGTTTTTTTAAACTCTGCCTATATGCCAGGCACTCTTTAAACACCTTCCTCATATTACTCATTTCATCGCCCCAACAACTCTATGAAATGAGTTCTATTTTTAATCTTCATTTTATAGATGTAGAACTGAGGCACCAAGAGGTTATGTAAGCTGCCTAAGTAAGTGGTAGAGTTGGGACAGAGAGCAGCAGGCTTGTGTCAGAGCCTGAGTCCTTACCTATTTCGCTAAACTGCCTATGGGTACCCTTCCCTTATTCACATCTGGGAGAAAGCGAGGTAGATACCCTGATGGAACAGCCCCCATTCCCATTCTCTTCTTTAGCATCTGCTTGGAGGTCGATGGTCAGTTTGACGTCAGAAGACTTGCAGCAGCCCAAGGTGACACAAATAATGCTAGGATTTAAGTGGGTACAGCTGCAACTTAGAGAGCTATCTCTGACAGACTGTCTAGGAAAGCAAAACAAAACATCGGGTTTTAGTTCAGCCAGTGCTGCTTCTATTTGCCTCATTTTCTTCATTCAGAAATACAAAGCGTGTTCATAAACCACAGGGGTGTAAAAGAGAAAATAAAATGAACTCGAGAGAAAGCAAAATCCCAACAAGTCAGCCATTGTGTCTGCTTTTAGCCATTTTTACCACTCCAGCTCAGGCCACCAGCCCCGCTCACTTGGGCCATGCCAGTAACCTCCTAACAGTGCTTCCTGGCTTTTGCGCCTGCTCCTGCTCTTACAGTATCAGTTCCAACATTAGTGACTTCTCCTTGCAATCAGAGCACCTGCAGTCTCTTCAAGACCTTCAAGTTCAGGCTTCTGGCCACTTCTCAAGTCTTTTTCCTCCTATCAACAACGTGCCAACCTCACTGAGCTTCTTGCAGATTTTTCACAACACTTTCTGTATTTTCCTGAGGCTCTTTGTGCCTGCTATTCCCCTTTCTTTACTACGTATGAAACTGATCCCTGTAATCATACATGTTTTATATGTTACTTCCTCAAACAGGCTTTCCTTCACTTCCATTCTTACTGAAGTATTTTTATTCTATTCTCTCTTTATTAGTGTTCCAAATCTTCTTTGAAGTTATTGCACTTTTTTATAATCACTTATATGTGTCATTGTTTAAGTCTAACATTTTACTCATCAACTGAATACCCAGCACATGCATCACAGAGTCTGTCACATAACATTCACCACCAGGTGGCACCAAAGCACAGCAGGGACCAGGGTGGAGTTGGATCACAAGACTTTGGACTCCAGTCTTCCCAGGTTATTCCACCTGATAATATCATTGACCTGCATTTGAATTTTTGGACCAGCTCCCTCCCCAAATGTACTAGAGTGGGGTTTCATAATAATGTGTTCTGCTCTTATTCTACACTCTAGAAGTTTGATCTATGAGAGAATTAGAATATAGTTTTGATAAACTAGACATGTTTTGGTTCTAAAGACCAAAAGCCTTAGAAATACAGAAGTTATATAAAAATAAATGACTATTCTAATAAAACATTTATACTTAAGCCTTCTTTGGATGTAATGACAAAAATCCCTACCACTCTGAGTTGTTCGAGAAGAGATAAGATATCTAGTTGCCCAGATGCTGTGTTAAGAGATTGAAGACTCAGTAGGAGGCTGGATTAGATGACCCACAGAATTTCAGTCTTGAGAATATATGCTTCTAGATTCTAATTTAAATATTTAAAAATATATAAAAGTTCTTTAAGAATGGTAGTTTTGGAACTATTGGTATTACTCTTCAGTGGAATATAAATTTGCCTTATAGTGATAACATATTAAAAAGTGCTTAGATAATGGAATCAGACTGACCTGAATTAAAACTCAATCTACCACTCTTTACCTATGTGACCTTAGACAACTATTTTTACCTGTTTCCTTATTTCTAAACGGAATATTAAGACCACATTACTGAATTATCATTAAGCCTCTATCAAGCCCAAACTATTATTTATATTTGGTTTTTAAAAAATAGTCATTCAGGGAGAACCAAGATGGCGGCATAAGGTATACACCTACACGTGCTGCCTCTCACAACCACACCAAAACTACAACTAAAAGACAAAACGACTATCCCCCAGAACCATGGGAAAGCTGGCGGAGTGCAAGTTCTATAACTAGAAGGAAAGAAACCCAATTTACAAACCTGAGACCCAATTTACAAACCCACCCAGCTGTGGACAGTGGCTTTTGCATATGAATGGTCTGTCAGCTTAACCTAACAAATTGCAACTGGGTCAGACAATTCCAAAACTTCCAAACTCCAAGAAAAAAAGAGAAATCTGCAGACCTCCCTGTAGCTCCTGCTGGGTGGCCTCAGACACTACATGACTTGCACCTCCTTGGAGATCCAGGAACCAGTGTACCTAGAGGTCAGTGTGAGACGACACCAGATTTCAACTCCTCACATACATAAGTGACACACTCAAGAGGCAGACTCAGTAAGCACCAAAGCCTCACTGAAGCAAGTCCTGCCCCATAGGAATGTCTCCAGCACAGCAGTTCTTCCATTAATAGACACAGCTAATCCTCACAGTCAGTTGGCCTGGAGGTCAATTCCTCCCAGTGTACCAATAGCAATCAAGGCTTAACTACAAGACTATGAACCCAGCCCACAGAGGGGTGCACCAAGAATGTCCACCTCAGGTGATTGGGAGGCAGAGCTACTGGGCCATAAAGAACAACTAGCACACAAAGCCACTCCATCAACACAGGGAAGTAACCAAAATGCAGAGACAAAGAAACATGTTAAGAATGAAATGGAGGAAAGCAAACGACTGGACATAGAGTTCAAAACCACATTTATAAGGTTACTCAAGAATCTTCTACAAACCTCAGAGGAACTTAGTGAGACCTTCAAGGATCTTAATGAGAATGCCAATAAAATGGAAAAGGACCAGTTAGAAATTAAGCATGCACTTTCTGAAATAAAGAATAATATACAGAAATCCAACAGCAGACTAGAGAATCAAAACAAATATTTGAAATATGAAGAAGCAAAAAACACCCAACCAGAAAAACAAACAAAAAAAAGAGTCCAATAATGTGAAGATAGTATAAGGAGCCTCTGGGACAATTTCAAGTGTACCAACCTCAGAATTATGGGGGTGCCAGAAGAGAGATAGCAAGATACTGAAAACCTATTTGAAGAAATAATGACAGAAAACTTCCTCCACCTCATGAAAGAAATAGACTTACAAGTCCAGGAAGCACACAGAATTCCAAACAAAAGGAATCCAAAGAGAACCACACCAAGACACATCATAATTAAAATGCCAAGGGCAAAAGACAAAGAGAGAATCTTGAAAACAACAAGAGAAAAAAGTTAGTCACCTACAAGGGAGTACCCATATGACTGTCAGCTGATTTCTCAACAGAAACTATGCAGGCCAGAAAGGAGCGGCAGGAAATATTCAAAGTGATGAATAGCAAGAACTTACAACCAACATTACTCTACCCAGCAAAGCTCTCATTCAGAATTGAAGGTCAGATAAAGAGCTTCACAGATAAGAAAAAGCTAAAGGAGTTCAACACCAAACCAGGATTATATGAAATGCTGAAAGGTACTCTTTTAGAAGAGGAAGAAGAAAAAGGTAAAAGCCAAAAAATTATGAACAACAAATACATATCTATCAACAAGTGAATCTAAAAATCAAGTGAATAAAAAATCTGATGAACAAAATAAACTGGTGAATATAATAGAATCAGGGGCATAGAAAGGGAATGGACTGACAATTCTTGGGGAAAGGGCTGTGAGGGGTGTGGGAAGAGATTGGACAAAAATCTTATACCTATGGATGAGGACAGTGGCGGGGGGTAAGGACAATGGAGTGGAGGGTGGGGAATCAGGTGGAGGGGAGCCATGGGGGAAAAAAGAGAAACATCTGTAATAAGCTGAACAATAAAGATTTATTTTAAAAAATAGCCCATTCTTCTGTAATAAGATATATATATATATATATATATAATTATTAAAAACTAACAAATAACCTATCACTACCACCATCAAAAACAAAAGTCAAAATTTCTCTCTTGCCTAATTGTTTCCAAGTCACTTTTAAATAACAAATAATGTAATGTACCCCCTTGCAAGTATGGCTCAGTTGGTCGAGCATCATCCCATACACCCAAAGGTCACTGGTTCAATTCCCAGTCAAGGCACTTTCCCCAGTTTCAAGCTTGAGCCCCAATAGAGGGTGTGCAGGAGGCAGCTAATTGATACTTCTCTCTTTGATGTTTCATCCTCTTTCTCCTTGTGCCTTGCACTCTCTCTAAAAGTCAATAAAATAAATAAAATGGCACATAATGTACAAAGATTGAAGTTGAAGATATTTTCTACTTATTCAATCTACTTTAAAAATAGAAATAGTTTGGAAACTATTTCCCCCTGTTCAAGTAGGGGCTGGGCACAAATGCTCTTTTCTTTTGGGTTCCCATCTTCTGGATAATTAGGAAACAAGAGGATTTCGTGCAAGAGAATAGAAAAACATCTCTATATCAACAGCATCGCTAGAGAGGCAGAAAGACCTTTATTTTATTGGCTTTGGCAGCTTAGTGGAATTAGAAAGATCACCTGTGGCTTATCCAGTGAGAAGGAATATTGAGCAGCCCACAGACAACTGGCAGGGACTTTGACAATAAGCCAGTTTAGTGCTAGTTTATCCTTAAATCCTGAAAATGAGTGTGACACTAATCTAAGATTTGGAGTGGTTTATTCAAATATTTCTATCAATAGCTGTATATAAAATTAAAGTTAGAATTTTATGAAATATATTTTCCTATTTCCCCCCCTAAAATGAATCTACATATATGGCAGGGAATTCTTACAAAATCACCATAGAAACCCTTTATTCAGGAAGTGAATATTGATAAAATCCTGCTAATTGTCTAATTTACAGACCCTATTCCTCTTCACATTTTGCCAACTACCACAATGGGGATCCCACCCAGGAACACAGGCTGTGTGAAGTTGTCCTATTCTTTGAGTCTCCTTCAGTCTGGAACAGTTTCTCATCCTTCCCTTTGACAGCTGTACAGAGTACAACCTTCTCTTTGGTGGGACAGCAGTAACCTGCATTCTTCCTCTTGTGCAGTCTCAGCCATGCCTTTCTGGCAGGCAGGCCACAGAAATAACACTGCACTTCACACTACCTCATCTCAGGAGACACACAAGGCCGACCCATTCCCACTACTGCTGGCTTTAACCTTGCTCACCTGCCAATTCAGTTTCTGTCTGTAATATTTCTCCACCATCTTTACCCAAATATAGAGAACATTTTCCATTTTTATTTGATTATTTGTAATTAAATATATGGAGAGATATCCACATATTATGGAAATATTTTATCCTTCAAAGGTGTTATTGCTTTTGGGCTCTTTTAACAGACAGAATCAGGAATCATATGCCTGTATACATGTACACAGACACATGTACATATATATATATGCATACATATACAGCTATTTCTTTATATATTTCTATTTATATATTTTTTAAAGTGTGAATTCATACCAATACTTAAAACTCTAATTCAAAACCTATGGACAAGTTATATAAGATGAGGACTGAGCTTGTATTTAGCAATGTGGAATTTCTTGGTGACTTTTCTAAGATACTTCTAATGAAATGGTGGAGGCCAAAATCTGTTTAAATAGAGTCAAGTGAGTAAGAGGAAGAAAATCAGAAACCAAGTGTAAGACAACCCTTCAAAGAGGTTTTGCTGTAAAGAGAAGGAGAAAAACATAATACTCATTGGATTTGTTATTAATATGGAATAATTTATGTACAGATATGAATGTTGCCAAAGAGAAGAACAAAAGTATTTTCCATGTGCAGTACCAGGAGATTAAGTAGAGAATCTGGGGAAAGATGCAGGTCAGTAGGTACATAATGGAGGGAGCTGGTAGGAATTTTCTTCTGAATAAGGAGAGAATAGGAATTAATCATTTGGTAGAGTGATAAATGAATGGAGATAAGGGATCTAGTGTGAGTGCCAGGCAACTACAAGTCTATTTGTTAATGATCATGTCTTTAAAATGAGAGAAAGTGTCAGAATTGTGTATTTTTCTTTTGAATGCAGAGTTGAAATGAACTGACAAAAGGTAGAACCAAATGAGAGTGGAAGGAAGACAGAGGAGGGTGTTGAGAACATTTGCTGTGAAGTGGTTATGATTGATTAGAATTTAACTTCGGAAAGGAAAGATGCACTGGTGTTAGGATCAATGACTTGGATGTCATGGTGATATCTAAGGGTTGACGCAGAGGGGTTATTAGGGGTAACTTGAAGAGATATGAGGTCAGAGAGTAGCATCTTTGAATTGAGATTATGAGGGATTGTAGTAATTTGTAGTGACAAGGTCAAGGGTATGACTATAGAATATAAGTAAGAGAGGTAAGGTGGTGAGGAATATATCAAGGATTAAGAGGCCAGAGGATTAGGTAGATCATTTACGTGGGTGTGGACATTACCAAGCAGTGGACAGAGCTTTACATCTTACATAAGATCATCAGGGGAAAAGGGGAAATGTCCTGGCAGTGATAGATGATGGCAATAAGAAGAGGAAGGTGTCTGGCTGGTGTGGCTCAGTGGTTGAGTGTCAACTTATGAACCAGAAAGTCATTGTTCGATTCCTGGTCAGGGCACATGTCTGGGTTGTGGGCTCTCATCATTGATGTTTCTATCTCTCTCCTCTCCCTTCCACTCTGAAATCAATAATATATATTTATGCTGAGTGGCCAGATCATTATGATTTCTGAACACATAATAATCTGGCTACTCAGTGTTGTACATATACTAGTAACCCTGCGCACGAATCTGCCGCCCTCCTGTAGTTCTCCATCCACTGCTTCATCACCCTCCTGTAGCTCCCTCTGCTTCCCCCTCATAGCCTGCTGCCCTCACCACTCCTATAGCTCTCTGCCTCCTGCTTGCTTGCTGCCCTACCCTGTCCCGTAGCTCTCCGCTGCCTGCTTATAGTTCGCTGCCCCACCCTCCTGCAGATCCGTGATCCAATCGTTAAGTAGTTGGTCGTTACACCTCAGGGCGTAATGGATAATTAGCATATTCCTCTCTTATTATATAGGAGATAGATGATAGATAGATAGATAGATAGATAGATATAGATGTGTGTGTGTGTGTAGATAGATAGATGTGTGTGTGTGTGTGTGTGTGTGTGTGTGTGTGTGCATACATATATACACACGAGGCAGGTGTACTGTATCCTGATAATATGACATGTATAACTGGAGATTTTTAGGGAGAGAGGAAGAATGATCTGAAACCAGCAATGAGGACCAAGAAGGATACTGATCCCTTTCTACAGGCCAGGGGTATGAGGGGAGTGGAAAAGAAAGCAGCCATTCCATGGAGGAAAGCAGAGACAGCAGCATCCTCAACTAAAGCCCAGATATTTTTAGAGCAAACTATGAAAGAAATGCTCAGAGAGATGGATGAGGACACAGGGAATTTCGTTATTAAAACTTTTGAGTTATAGAAGGCACACGAAAGGGCTTCCAAAAATTGCAGAGGCATAAAAGATGGGGTCATAAAAGGCAATATATAAAGCCACCTGGAGATTAGAGTGGGGGTTGAGCGATGACTTAGAATGTGGCAGTTCACCCTCACAGAAAGGAAGAGATAATGAGATTAGGCCCCCTGTTCCTATGATGATCATGGAAATTGACCGTGAACACTGACAAGGATGTTTGAGATTCTCATTAGCCACATGCAGGTTTAGAGACCTCAACTGACTCCTGAGGTTGGTGGTATAAAATCCCACAGAGGCACAGTCTCCCCTGACCTCAAAAGCACTCTCTTACCCTCCACCCTCAGGCTCGCCTTCAATCCTGTTGACAGTGGTAAACAGGACATATAAATGCCCTCATTTATAATGCACACTACCTCCTGGAGGGTAGTTCCCATTGTTGGTGTCTGTCACAGAATGTGGAAAATAAGATGAAGTCTCTTTGGGCAGCTAGATGGATGTGGCCATTAGATCCTCTACTTCCCAATCTCTGTTCATAAGCTCTCCTGCCCCTTCTCGGCCTGGATCAGTGAGAATTGAGTTTCCCAAGAGCAGAGAGAATGTTTGTTAGCACCTTAAACTGAAAGTACTCTCTGTTTCTCCATGTATAAATAGTGACTTGGTATTGTAATGTTTGCAAATATGTAGGAAAAGTAGAGATTAAAGGCCTCCATACTGAACGTAGTAAAGGCTCAAGGGCAGTTAGAGATACGGGCTCTGGCTGTAAGCCACCTCTTTGTTCATCTTAATGCTATTATAGGAAAATATGCTAAATTATTAGTAGTGACATTCCCTCCCCCGCCACAAAGCTTCTTATATGAGCGAATCCTGAGAATCTTTTTGCTGAGCAAGTTGATAGGTAAAAAGGCAATATTTGGCGGGGGGGCAGGGGGGGCGGCGGTGACAGGGAAGGGCACCAAGGAGATGATGCAGAGATCAGAGAAAAAGAAATACTGGTGCTGAAACCAATTTGGCTCAGTGGATAGAGTATCGGCCTGCGGACTGAAAGGTCCCAGGTTCAATTCCGGTCGGGGGCATGTACCTTGGTTGTGGGCACATCTCCAGTGTGGGGCGTGCAGGAGGCAGCTGTTCGATGTCTCTCTCTCATCCATGTTTCTAGCTCTCTGTCCCTCTCCCTTCTTCTCTGTAAAAAAAAACACAATAAAATATTAAAAAAAGAAAAAGAAAAAGAAATACTGGTGACACAAGCCTAAAAAGAGCTGAAAGGGAAGGAGAAGACAGACGCATGGAACGCTGGCAAGCACACTAGCAGTGATCTTAGGAAAATGAAAGAATCGTGGAGAGGGTTAAGTTGTTGAGACCATCACTCTGAACCATGAGATGCTCCCTCCTTCCCCTGTCTCCCTAAACAAATGTCAGTAACATTCTGTGGTAGGTTTGTTAGTTTTGTCATTGCTGCTGTTATTTTTATTGTTAGATACGATGGTATGGAAGACTGGATTCTAGCCCGGGCTGTGTGAAGCCTGGCCTGCCCACGGGGGCTCAGCACCAGCCTTTCTCCCTGGTTTTTTTGGAGGTGCCACTTTCTTTGGAGGCAACCATAGCTAATTTACATATTTGATAAAGCCTATCTTCAGTATATGGATATCACTGCATTAACATTGTAATTAGTATTTCTGAACTTCCTGCCTTATGAATTTCAAATTCAAAAAATATTTTGATAAAATTGGAACCTCACATATTCATGCACAGCTATAAGCACTCAGTTCTGTAAAGCTCCAACCCAAGCTGTGTGTCCCCTTCCCAGTGCGGCATCCCCACATCCAGCGCTGAGGGAAAGCCTTGGGCTCCACTGGACTGCTCAGTTTGACATGTCTCCGTTTTCTGAGCAGCCTTGGGTTACCAGGTTAAAATGCCTATGTCCAGATTCTTCACCCGTAAAAATGGGGTGAAATACATCTGCGAAAGCATGTAAATTCCTTAGCACAGTGCCCAACACAAATCCCTTAATGAATGCTAGCTAGTATTAAAGTTATAATAATTCCTGATTTTGGAACATTCATTATACTATTTCACATTAACTTTGTTCACAATGTTCTCTCTCTCTCTCTCTCTCTCTCTCTCTCTCTCTCTCTCTCGACATT
>JAAGEH010000293.1:8781588-8924177 GCA_011751065.1 Lasiurus cinereus
GAGAGAGAGAGAGAGAGAGAGATTCTATATTATGGTATATACACCATAGCTTAATAGTTATTCATAAAATTATATTATTTTTAAATGGAGTTAACTCTTCTCCCCTAGAGTTTTCATTATAATGCCTAGTTTTTAAAATTTATATTATTTACTATGTTCTGCTCCTCAATTAATGCTTATTAGTTATTCACATCTGATAGTATTTCATATTTTTCTTCTACTGTTTTAATATTCTCTGTTATCATAGTTGTAGAGTTGTATTTTTATCTCACATAAATTCATTCTCTAAGATCTCAAATTTTTCCTCTAGCTTATTATTATTTTTTATACTCACCTGAGTATATGATATTTTTATTGATTTGAGAGAGAGAGAGAGAGAGAAAGAGATTGGTTGCCTCCTGTAGCACCCTGACTGGGAATGGAACCTGCAGCATAGGTATGTGTTTTGACTGGAAATCGAACCCACAACCTTCTGGTGTATGAGATGACACTCCAACCAACTGAGCCACTTGTCCAGGGCTCTAGCTTATTTCAGTCATCACACATATTTTGTGGTTTTCAAATTTTAATATTGATAAATGTTACAAATACCTATATAACCTGAGAAATAATCACTACCCAGTTCCCATCAGTATTATTTATAAGTCAAGTGGTTGGTTTTCACTTGACAACTTGATGTTTGTGCACTTGTCACTAGGACTGAACAAATACCTCACTTAGCTGAAGCTGGAGGAAAAGAGTCTAACATTATATGTGTATCCTCAATTAATCAATAATTAAAAGAAAAACAGACAGGCAAGCAAATGTGTACACAGATAGGTAGTTAAACAGATGGGAGTGCCATAAATGCTGCTCTATTATTTGGATTACCAGAATCTTCAGGAAATCCTTCTTAGCAAAATGCCCCAAAGCTGTATCTTTAATGCTAAAAAAATACACCTGTCCTTAGCCTATTAATTCACTGCAGCTCTCTCCTGTCTGATCTAAATGACTGCTCAGCTCCTTTGGTTTTTCTAATAACCTTTCCTTTGGAACAAGGCTGAATTGATCTTCACTACTCATCTCTCTTGCTGGTCAACCATGATTACACAATTTATAACAAAAAGGTAAGCAAACTAACACTCTCTCACTCTTGATTAATTAAAGGAGGGCTAGGTTTCAGTAACAAGTTAGCCCAAGCTCAAAATGGCTCCATTTAATAGACATTTATTTCTTACTACCTCAACAGTTCTGTCTGGGACCATGAGTGGGTGTGGTTGTTCATGGACCCAAGAGACTATCATTTCTATATCAGGCTCTCGTGGTCGCCCTTTTAATGGCTTTCTGGAAGCTGAAGGGATGGCAGTGAGATAAACAGTGGAAAACCTGCCATTTTTAAACAAGTTATTGGAATGGTTTCCAATGTTAAGTGATTAGAAACATTGTTCTCTGTTCTGAGAGTCCATTTTTAAACCTCGGAACAGCAGTTTAGAGGGTTCCCTCATTGGTATACTATTTTATGACTTTTTTTTTTTAACAAAGAAGCTTGCATTTTTTCAAATGTATTTTGCTAAATGGCATTTTTGGCACCAAGGCACAACTTCATTAAGTGATCTGCTCTCTGACATAGGCTAATATTTATCTTTAATAATCTAAAGCAGTAGCAAATAACAAAATGGAAGAAACAAAAAATATGCCGTAATTATAACATGAGTGTTTCCACACTACAATAGACATAACCATACTATAAAACACATATCTATGCTTGATGTCTCTATCTCTGTCTCCAGGACTGAACTTGATGATGGCAGCACTCTGTAGAGATAGCTTACCTGATTCAATTATTTCCTATCCAGTATAATAAAAGCCTAACATGCAAATTGACCAAATGGCAGAACAAGGGGTGGAATGACTGGCTGCTATGATGAGCACTGCACACCAGGAGGGGAGACACTCAACACAGGGAGCTGCCCCCAGTCCACAGACCCCAGGCCAGCCAAGGCAGGTGCCAGCAGGGCCTCCTGATCACCCTGCTGGGGCCCCACAGAGGGAGGTGACTGGCAGTGGTGGTAGTGGGTGGGGTCAGCTGGTGAGCAGGTGGCAGCAGGGGGTGGAGCCAGCTGGCAAGTGAGCTGGCGCCACCCCCAATCACCTTGCTGGTTGCCTCCCGCAGAAGGAGTCAACCAGAGGCTATGGAGAGGCAATTGAGGGGGTAGGGCTGGCAAGTGGGTAGCACCAGGCCTGCAAAAAGGCAGGTGCCAGTGGGGGTCCCCTAATTGACCCATGGGTCACCCCACATATCAGCCCTGATTGCTGGCCAGGTGTAGGGACCCTACCTATGCATGAGTTTCATGCACCAGGCCTCTAGTCTTACCTAATAATAGACAAACATGTAAATTGACTGTACCTCTACTATGCCACCAGCCAATCAGGAGTGATATGCAAATTAACCCAACAAAGATGGTGGTTAATTTGCATACACAGGCACCGAGTGATGAGGGAGGGATGTTTGTGTCATCACCATGGCGATGACACAGGCTTTCTGCCCCACTCTCGGTTTCTCAGGGCCTCTGGGCAGCATGGGAAGGTGGGCTGGAGCAAAAAGAGGTGGCTCTAGGGCCTTAGCAGAAAAGGGCTGGGCTAGAGTGGAAAGGCAGTGCCAGCAGCCAGGGAAAGGAAAGCCCATTCTAGCATGAATCTTTGTGCATTGTGCTTCTAGTTTTTATATATTTCTTTATTAACCTAAAAAATATATTTGTAGCATACATACATAGAAAAAGAAAAGCTGATTTGGTGTGAAATATGATAAAAATGGGAAAAATCTTACTCTCTCAATTTCTATTATACACACTTCACATTTACTTTTTAATATTTTAACATTGTTAATGACTTCTCTCATCTTGGCCTGAAATTTAAATCAATACTGGACCTATGAGATGTTTGGGAAACTGGGGCTCTGTCTTGGAGCAAAGCTTCAGAGAGTATTGGCTTGCTATCTATTGGTCACTATAAACTTCTGCCCTCTGGGTTCTGGTGTTTGCAACTTGAACTTGAGCTGGTATAGAAGATTTTGGGGGAGATTTGGCATCTCCAGCATCTTTTAATTGCTCTGTGATTTTGACCAAACGTGGAACATCTCACTATTTATTTCCTTCCTTGAATCAACATGATGAAGAAACATAGATGGCTTTCTTAGTTTTTTTTTTTACCTACAAGGCCTCCTGCCAGCATCTTTGATTTTGAACAATCTATTATAAAAATTATCCACATTCCTTTCTTTGTGAAGGCATTAGTGCAGATGAAATGTGTCCTTTGAGTGACAAACCTGGCCCAGGGTGCCTCTAGACTGGAAGAGCCTCAAAGCAGTGTGCTGCAAGGTCAGATAATCAGGGATCCATCTGCCATTAGGACTTAGACTTCCTCACTTCTAGGCCAGCAAGACCATACCATCTTTTCCTTCTCTAGGGTTTTGTCTTCTGTGTGTCATGAACATGAAACACAACCCGTTTGTCTGTTTCTTCTGTGTTAACCTGATACATAGGATGGATTTCGGAACCAGCTGTTCCCAGAGTGCTTTCTGCAGAAAGGTGGAAAAGGAGTGTAACAAACGGGAGATACTATTCATAAGCAATCTCTAGCCAACTCATTCGAAACCCCAGCATCACGGAGGCATATCCTGCAGGACATAGAAATGCCACTCACAAAGACAGTCTTTCCTAGCCATTTCTGCCCATCACAGTGGAAATGCCTCTGGCCCGGATCACCTCACTGGTGTCATCCCAAACCTTGTAGTCCAAGAAGTCTAGGGCCAGCTCCCAGAAACTTTCTCTCTTATTTTGATTGCAATTATGATAAAATCCAGATGCAATACCTGAGGGTTCTTTTATCTCATTACTTTATGGACAATACCTCCCTAAATTTTTTATACAATTAAATTAGCACAAATGCCTAAATCATATGTAACCAATTTCTAGTATAAGCTTTTCATTCCTCTTAGCAGAATTTAATTAAAACATTAAACGAGTGCCCCAAGAATCCTCTTTACTCAGTTCTGGGAGAGATTTGGCTTTTTGAATCAGTCAAGATGACCTGGACCATATGTTTCTACCACCTGTTCTTGTCCAAAATGCTCTGTTCAAGAATGGCACCTGCTTGTGGTACTCTTTCCAGATCGTCCTCAACTGCTACAGCTGCAATGTATCTAAGATTATAGGTATGAGATTTTATGATTGTGTGTTTACAGAGATTGTTTTTCCCCCCACAAATATTGCCCATTTCTAAAGGGCAGAAATTTTCTCCTGCCTTTTATTTACTGGCCATTCACTTGCCTATGATTTTTTTTTTCCTATCTAAATGTGCCTGCGTTTTATAATTACTAAAAGGTTTCTTATGAGAATAAAATACATATTAGTTTAAGAATACTTGCAGTTTTAGTTTTTTTTTCCATTTTCTATTATTTCTTGCAGTTGTTATAACTAAGATTTTGTGATGAAGCGGGTAGATATAATCCAAAGTTTAGTTAATATGTTGGTCCCTTCAAAGAAGATTAATTACCCAACAAATAAAAACAATGGTTTAGAGTCTAGTTTCTCTAGGCTGGGCTAAACCAAGCAGTTCTATATCTTCTGTCTTAAAGCAGTGTCAATTCAGAGAGATATTAATCTTAATTACAGCACCACTGCTAATTAGCATATGACCCAAGGCATGTTACTCATGATCAGTTTTCTAAGCATTAAAATGGAGATAGTAATCTATCTAATAGCTTGCTATAAGAACTGAATGAGGTTACTTATACTAAGCTCCTAAGACATTGCCTTATACATAGTGAGAGTTAATAAATATTATCAATTATCATTGAAAAGTGTTCTTTCATCTGGTCACTTTGATGATTTTGACTTTTTCTGATGTTGATTTCAGTTGTGTTTGATTTCAGTTGTGTGTTGTTTTTTTTTAACCTAATTTTCTTAAAAATTCCCTTAAAGAAATGCCTGCTTTTTAAAATTGAGTTGAGAAGGCATGGAATAAAATACTGGTCTCAAGAAGCCATATTTGGATTCAACTCATTGATACAATGTTAGAGAGTTAGTGTTTCAGTTCCTATTTAGTTCAGATAATCCAATCAATGAGACTGGAAAAATATGGCGATGGAGATTTGGGGGGTTATTTTTGAAGATCCCACAGTTTCCGGAATGGTCCATGGCCATGGGGTCTCTCTTCTTACACTTTCTTCTCTCCTGCATGGCAGTGATCTGCAGAAAGAGGAGGCAATAGCTGTGCTGCAAAGATCCAGGGAACGCTCAGGTTCCATGTGAACGCAGAGAATTGGTGTTGACACTGCACCATGCTGAGGAGGAGATGGTGCTTTCTGCACAGGCCTGGGGTCCCACTGCACATCTGTCAGTTTCTAGCTCTCTGCTGAATGAGAGCACACTGAAACAGGAATGTGCTGACATGTGCATTAATGTCAAGAGATAAGAACCTGAATTTGCCACAGGGAAAGTGATAAACATCAGTAATAGAGGAAACATTTCATCTTTTCAAATCTGTTAGGAGCTAGGGGAGATAAAAAATATCTATAAAAATGTATTTGCATACCCTTTTAAATGTAAATTACCAAAAGGCAACATACTTAATAAAGGACCCATGTTGAAATAGAATATCTGAGTCAACTGCAGCTTCTTACTAATGAAATAAATCATGTTCAAAGTCCTTTGAATGTTCAAGTCATGCTAATGGTTTTAAATATTTCTCATCAGTTTTGATCCTCTGTGGGTGAGGAATGGATGACAAAAGGCTACCTCACAGGTGACAGGCTGATTTCTAAGGTTTGGTTTCTACCTTCTGAAGTGATTCTCAGGGTCGAATAAAAGTATTTCTGGCCCTGAAGGAAAACAGATTATGTAACACGGTTGACTGTTGAAGAAAATAAGATGAAAGTGAGGAAGAGAATGCATTTCAACCTTACAAGAATTGTTAATATTGGCAAGTATGAAGGTACAGCTTATATTATTCCCTCTGGCATATACATAGTCACCAAGGATGAGGAATAAGAGCAAGTGTATGCCCAGAGATAAAATGCAAAACATCACCTTTAATGAAACCTTTTAGGCCTGCTTTTAAAGCTCAATATTTGAGAGGTAGTACTATAGGCAACGAGAAATTCAAATGTTGTTACTATACATAAATATACATTGAAGACATCAAAATTCCACTGACATAGGCTTCTAAAATCATTATTGTAGATACAGTCTCTCATAACTTTGTTTCAAACATCTATATGTATACTTCAGTATATTCTTCTAAATTGGGGGAAAAAGCGGTTTTATAAAACTGAAAATGACATACAAAGATATATTTCTCACTTTTAATGACCTCTTTCATTTTGTCTTGTTAATCCTCACTGGAGGATATTTTTTCCAATGATTTGTAGCAAGAGTGAGAGGGAGGGAGGAAAGGGAGTCAGAGAGGAGAGAGATAATGAAAAACATCAATGTGAGAGAGACACATCTATTGGTTGTCTCAGACCATAGCAGGAACAAAACAGCAACTCAGGTATATTCCTTTACTGGGAATCAAACCTGTGACCCTTTGATGCATGGGCCAAGACTCCAATCACTAAGTCACACCAGCCATAGCTAATGACCTCTTTTAAAGCAATTATATACTAGAGGCCTGGTGCATGAAATTCGTGCATGTGGAAGGGGGTCCCTCAGCCTGACCTGCACCTTCTCTAATCCAGGACCTCTAACTCCTAACCACTCATCTGCCTGCCTGCCCTAATCACTCTGTCTGCCTGCCTGATCCCCCTAACTGCCCTCTCCTGCCAGCCTGGTCGCCCCTATTAACTTTTTGTTTTAATCTTATCCCCTTCACACACAATTATATTTGTCTTTTTTACTGGCTTCTCCCTCTCACACAACTTTTCTCTCTCCTTTATGTAACACTTTTTCCGGCTGACGCATCATTTATAAACTTTTCTTTCCTCCTCATTTCCTACTTCTGTTACATCATCCTTCTTCCCATCTACCCCCTGCCAAACATTCCTTCTTTCCTTTATCTTTACCCTACCCTTATCCTTACTTCCCACCTTAATTTTTTTTTCACTTCCTCCCTCAGACCTGCTTTGCTCCCTCCTCCATCTTTTCCTTATTCCGATTCTATTTTTTTAAGCTCTACTGGCTCCCCTTTAAAGTTTTTCTTCCCTCCCTCTTTCTCTGTCATCATACCTTTCCCATACATTCTTCTCTACTTACTTCCACTGTTTTAATATCTATCTACCTGCCTGCCTAATTATTCACAATCATTTATCTTTTTTCTTTTCTGACTCCTCCTTTTAAAATCTGTCCCCAGTACACAACCATGCTTGATTTTCATTATAGCTCCTACAGTTCACTCATACCTCCTCTTTCCTTCTTTATGAAGTTTCCCCCTCCCTCCCCTCTTAAAGCTCCCATTGGGTAGGGAGGCATTAACCCCCAGCCCAGGGCTCAGCCCCAGCCAGGTGTTCGTCACTTCCCTTCCCTGGCCTCCCCGCCACCATCCCACTCACATTCCCTGCCCGGGATGGCCGGCCCAGCGAGGGTGGCCAAGGCCTAGGTGGCTCAGGCACTGCTGCTACCACCACAAAGCAGGAGTGCCTCCGCCCAGGCCTCAGACCGTCCACCACTCCATCCTGGATCAGTGGGCACCTCCAATGGCCATGCCGGGGGCCACCCTCATCCTCCCACATCTGAACAGGGCTCCCGCCCCGGCCCTCACCAGGCACACCTGGTCCCCTCCCCCACGGCCGCCACCTCCTCCCACGTGTAGCCCCCTGTTTCCTTCCCTTTTCCATTTCTATGTCTTTTTCTTGTTTTCTTTCTGTATTCCTATTTCTCCTCTCAGCCTGTCTGCACGCAGGCCTGCTTTCCTCTCCTTCTCCTTTCTTATCCCCTCCTATTGTATCCTATCCTGCCCCAAGCCTTGCCTGAGCAGAGGGTGGTGACACAGCCTGCTGATCCTGTCCAGACGTGATGCTGTAATGGATAATTTGCATATTTCTCTATTATTAGTATAGATAGTATCTTTCTTACTGGTAAGAAAAAATGAGCAAGGTTTAGATTTTAACGTGATCATATTATGCTTTGTCATTAAGAAAAAGACTTACCATATACATGGAATGATTCTTATACTAGTAAGTACTTCCCGTTTTCTTTTAAACCACAACTTTATCTGGCAAATTTTAGAATCTCAAAGATAGAACATACAGGAAAAACTAAGTGGGTCACTACCACCTTGGGTTTTCCTCCCATTATTTCATTAGAAGCATGCTTACTGGATCTGAGTGCCATGCATATATTTGAAGCACTTCTCAAAACATACATAATTGTAGATAAGATGATCTTATAATTATCATAAATTTTAGCTACAAAAATGCTAATATCTTGTCTCATACACTCTGAAATATCAACTGTATATTTCTACTCAATGCTGCATTCAGTGATATGTAACTGTGTTTTAAAATTGAGGCTCTTGAATAGCCTTTAAAAAGTATAACCCATTTAAGAATGAAGGCTCTTGGATGGTAGATTAAACCATAAAATGGTAGGAGACCAAAACATGATAGTAAAGAGGTGCTGGCAGTCATCAAATACTGCTTGAGAGGTGGAGTCTTCTCTTGAAAATAGAAAGTGAATCCCTTCTGTGTGGATTGTCACAGGTTCAGGACACATTTAGGGAACAGTGTTGACTCTCTAGTAATGTGCATGGAGCAGAAACCTGAACATAAAGAGCAAGGAGCAGAGCTAATAGTGATATGGGCAAGCTGAGGGACAATGCCTATGACAAAATAACACTTAAAAGTTCCCAGGAAGACAAAGTTCACTAGAGTTTTAATACTTGAAGTTATTTGCCCTGGAGCTAACTATAGATGTCCTGGAGAAAAATTTAGAAAACAATTATGGAGTATTATTCTATTCAAGTAACAGATTCTGCAAAAGCACTAGATGGGATACCTTTCTTGATATTTGATTTGCCTTTCCTTAATCACTGATGATGTTGAGTATCTTTTTATGTGTTTGTTAGCCAATAATTTTAAGGTGTGGGCTTGACCGGTTTGGCTCAGTGGATACAGCATCAGCCTGCGGACTGAAGGGTCCCATGTTTGATTCTGGTCAGGGGTGTGTGCCTTGGTTATGGGCACATCCCCAGTGGGAGGTGTTCAGGAGGCTGCTGATGGATGTTTCTCTCTCATCCGTTGTTTCTAACTCTCTATCCTTCTCCCTTCCTCTCTGTAAAAATCAATAAAACATATTTTTTAAAAATTTGAGGTATGTTATCTTATTTGGAGAGCTGTTTATTTATACCAAGTGCCCATCTTTAATTGGATTATTTGGCTTTTTATTATTGAGTTATATGAGTTCTGTATATTTTTGGAAAAATAACAAATGTTGGCAAAGATGTGCAAAAATTGGAACTTTCATACATTGCTGATGGGAATGAAAAATGGTGCTGCCTCTGTGGAAAATACTTTGGCAGTTCCTCAAAAAGTTAAACATGGAGTTATATGATTCAACAATTTCACTGTTAGGTACATATCCAAGAAGATTGAAAACATATGTCCACATAAAAACTTGTACACTAAACATATGGTCACAAAAAGTATTGTTCACAACAATATTATTCACAATAGCCCAAAAAGAATAAAATAACCCTTAATAAATTAATGGATAAACAAAATGTGATATGTTCATATAATAAAATATTATTCAAGAATAAAAAAGAATGAAGTGCTGATTCATAATACAACATAAATGAACCTTGAAAACATTATGCTGAGTAAAAGAAACCAGGAACAAATGGTCACTATTACAGGATTCCATTCATACAGAGAGAGAATAATTGTGAGCAAAAGTGGGGAATTGGGAGTGACTGCTCACAGGTACAAGATACTTTTGTGAGTTTTGATAGAAATGTTCTGGAAATAGATATGGTAATGATTGCACCATGTTGTAAAATCCTAAAAACAACTGGATTATGCACTTTAAAATGATATATATATATATTTAAAGATATTTTATTAACTTTTTACAGAGAGGAAGAGAGAGAAATAGAAAGTCAGAAACATCGATGAGAGACATTGATGAGCCGCCTCCTGCATGCCTCACACTGGAGATGTGCCCACAACCAAGGTACATGCCCCCGACCGGAATCAAACCCGGGACCTTTCAGTCCACAGGCCAACGCTCCATCCACTGAGCCAAACCGGTTCCAGCTAAAACATGATATATTTTATGTTGTATACATTATATCTCAATTTTAAAAATGAACTAGAATTACTGGTACAATGAGCAGACATTGGTACCTAATTGGTATCTGAAGGTATATCGGTTCATTTGTAGATTCAATGATACAATTTGAGACTGAAAGTAAACTGAGCACCTCTCTGAGGTTGCTGCTCCTAGTGAGTTTAGATTCAAGAGAGAGGTTCATTCATTCAGCCAGCTATGGGATGTAGAAATTAGTTCCAAGGGGAAGACTTCATCTCTGACAATACTAGTTGAGAATTTAGTTATAATTCTGCCAAAGACAAACAACCAAAAACAACAACCAAAAACTCTCTTGCAAACCAGCCATTGTGTCCCAGGCAATAGATCATTCTTATTCCTGATTTTTAAAAACACACAAATTCTTCTAGAATTATTTTCTCATTCACAAGATCCAGTTGGTATTTTGAATTTTAAAAGCTATTGTCAAGATTTTCTGGCAGCTCAGTTCTTTTTTGTTCGAGAGCATTTCCCTCACTGCGCTCTCAGAATTGTTTCTCTGAAAAAAAAAAAAAAAGCCAACCCATCATCTGAAAAGAAGAAAAACGTGTGCATATTTGGAGAGTGGTGGTAATTCTGTGATTTGGGGAAAATCATAGGCTAACACTTCCTTGGAGAACCTATATAATTCTTATCATCACATTAAGATTTTGAGAAGTCCTGTTGTAAAAACCAACCGATGCAAGAAAAAACAAGCCTGATCAAATTGCTTCACCCAGTTTATTGCAATATTACCATTTTCAAGGAATATAATTAACATCTTATCTATGTTCCTTTGACTATAGTTTGATAAACAACTTGGTTAGAGCCTAGCTTTGCTCTACTAATTCAGAGCTTCTAATTTTGGTTGGACATTTGAAAATGCATTTTGTTTTTTTGAAATTTCAGGATTATGTTTAGTGCAACTAGATTTACAGTTGGATGTTTATTATCCCTTTAGGGGGAAAAAGCCTTGGTCTACTTATCCCTGGGCAGCAGTGCAGTCTTTACAAACAAAGTAAAAGAGTTAGGGCTTCAATTCCTATTTATAGTTAATCCAATCAAGGAGATGAAATTGCTATCATCTCCAAAAGTGTTATTTTCAGAGTACTAGTATGTGGCCATATCAGTGAGGTGAGCTATTCTTGGAAAAAAAATTTAAAGGAATGTGGTTCTATTTAAGAATATATTTAAGAAGTGTAGACTCTTAAAGCCCACCTTACAATGTTAGCAATGATTTTTTTTTTTAAAGAAACAGGAGAAACCAAGATGGTGGCATAGGTGAACACCTAAGCTGCTGCCTCACACAACAATTTCAAAACGACAGCTAAAAGACAGAACGGACACCATCCAGAGCCATAGCAAAGCTGGCTGAGTGGAAATTCTAGAACGAGAAGTAAAGAGAGGGGATCACAAAGACTCAGAGGAGCTGTAAAGAGCTGAGGTACGGAGACACAGTCGCTCATGGAGAGAACGGGCAGAGGAGGGTCTGTCTGGCTGGTTTCCTCTAGCGGGAGGGAGACGGAAAATCCCAACTGCACTGAAACCCAACTCCAGGTGAGACTCATAGTGGGAGTCTGGACTGTTGTGAAAAGAAAGGAGTGCACTGAAACGTAGGGGAGCCGTGAAAGACAAAAATCTGGGTCTCGCAAAAGTGCATGTGAAAGTGCCCTCGAAAGTGTGCACACAGAGAGCTGACTACTGATTGTGCCTGGCTTCCTCTAGTGGGAGGAAAACAGAACCTCATAACAGCACTGAAATCCAGGTCCAACTGCACTGAACCCCAGTTTCGGGCAAGACCCTGGGGACCCAGACTTATACGAGTCCCTAAAGTGCACAGAAACTCGGGGGACCCAAAAGGCAGAGATCTGAAAGTTCGTGTGCATGCGAAAGGCAGCGGTCTGCAGGCAAGCCCGCATGCTCAGACACAGCTGAGCCTCACAACCAATTGGCTTGGAGGTCAATCACCCCCAGTGATACCAACAACAATCAAGAATTAACTACAACAAGGCTGTACACACAATCCACAAAGGGGTTCACCAAGAGTGTCCACCTCTGTCCCACTGGGGAGGCAGAGCTACTGGGCCACATAGGACACAAAGCTACTCTACCAATTCAGGGGAGCAACGAAATATGCAGAGACTAAAGAATAGATCACAAATGAAAGAAATGGAGGAAAATAAATGACTGGATATAGAATTCAAAACCACAGTTATAAAGTTTTTTAAGAATTTCCTAGAAAAAAAATGGATAAATTTAGCGAGACCCAAGAGAGATGAAAAAGGACCAACTAGAAATTAAACATACACTGACAGAAATAAAAAGTATTACACAGAGACCTAACAGCAGACTAGAGGAACATGAGAATCAAGTCAAAGATTTGAAATACAAAGGAGCAGAAAACACTCAACTGGAAAAGAAAAAAGAATAAAAAAAGTAAAGATAGTGTAAGGAGCCTCTGAGACAACTTCAAGCATACCAACATCAGAATTATAGGGGTGCCAGAAGAAGAGAGAGAGCAAGATACTGAAAACCTATTAGAAGAAATAATGACTGAAAACTTCCCCCACCTGGTGAAAGAAATAGACTTACAAGTCCAGGAAGCACACAGAACCCCAAACAAAAGGAATCCAAAGAGGACCACACCAAGACACATCATAATTAAAATGCCAAGAGCAAAAGACAAAGAGAGAATATTAAAAGCAGCAAGAGAAAAACAGTTAATTACCTACAAGGGAGCACCTATAGGATTGTCAGCTGATTTCTCAACAGAAACTATGCAGGCCAGATGGGAGTGGCAAGAAATATTCAATGTGATGAATAGCAAGAACCTACAACCAAGATTACTCTACCCAGCAAAGCTATCATTCAGAATTGAAGGGCAGATAAAGAGCTTCACAGATAAGAAAAAGCTAAAGGAGTTCATCACCACCAAACCAGTATTATATGAAATGCTGAAAGGTATTCTTTAAGAAGAGGAAGAAGAAAAAGGTAAAAGATAAAAAATTATGAACAACAAATACATATCTATCAACAAGTGAATCTGAAAATCAAGTGAATTGAAAATCTGATGAACAGAATAAACTGGTGAATATAATAGAATTAGGGGCATAGAAAGGGAGTGGACTGATAATTCTCAGGGAGAAAGAGGTGAGGGGGGCAGGGAAAGACTGGATAAAAATCATACACCTATGGATGAGAACAATGGCGGGGAATGTAAGGGCAGAAGGTGGGGTAGGAACCAGGTGGAGAGGAGATATGGGGTGGGGGAAGAACAATAATTGTAATAATCTGAACAATAAAGATTTATTAAAATTAAAAAAAGAAACAAGACTCAAATACTTTAGAGAAAATGGTCTAGGTCATATTTATGGTTTTCCCCTCCTCTTACAATATGCACATTGGGGAGTTTCATTTACTGATAGTTATGCTCTATTAATGACACTAAAATTCTAATTTTATACAAAATGGTGTTTACTTAATAAACAAATGTGGCAATATAGCAGGATACAAAATTAATACTTAGAAATCTATGGATGTTTTATATAACAATAATGAACTCACAAAAAGAGAAAATGAAAAAACAATCCCATTTTGCCATTGCAACAAAAAAAATTAATATACCTAGGAATAAATTTAACTAAGGAGGTAAAAGATGTGTAATTGGAAAACTACAGGACATTGAAAAAAGAGATAGAGGAAGACATAGCAAATGGAAGAATATACCATGTTCATGGATTGGTAGAATCAACACCATTAAAATGCAATCTATAGATTCAATGCAATCCCCATTAAAATACCAATAGCATAGTTCACAGACATAGAACAAACTCTCCAAAAATTCACATGGAATAAAAAAAGACCCTAAATAGCCACAGCAATTCTGGAGAAAGAAGAACCAAGTTGGAGGGATCACAATACCAGATATCAAGCTATATAACAAAGCCACTGTCTCAAAACGGCCTGGCATTGGCACAAGAACAGACATATAGACTAATGGAACAGAACAGAGCCCAGAAATCAACCCAAGCCATTATGCTCCATTAATATTTGACAAAGGAGGCAAAAGCATACAATAGAATAAAGACAGTCTCTTCAATAAATGGTGCTGGGAAAATTGGACACATGCAAAAAAAATGAAACTAGATCACCAACTTCCACCATACACAAAAATAAGCTCAAAATGGATAAAGGACTTAAATGTAAGATAGGAAACCATAAAAATCTTAGAAGAACCCATAGGCAGCAAAATAGCAGACATATGTCATAGCAATATCTTTACTAATACATCTCTTTGGACAATGGAAACTAAGGAGAAAATTAACAAATAGGACTACATCAAAATAAAAAGCTTCTGCACAGCAAAAGAAACCATCAACAAAACAAGAAAGCCCACTGCATGGGAGAACATATTTGCCAATGTTACTAGGATATTCTATAAGGGTTCAATCTCCAAAATTTATAGGGAACTGAGACAACTTAAAGAAAGATTAAAAAAAATCGAATAAAAAAATGGGCAAAGGGCCTAAATAGACACTTTTTGAAGGTGGACATACAGAAAGCCAAGAGATATATGAAAACATGCTCAAAGTCACTAATCATCTGAGAGATGCAAATCAAAATGTCAATGAGGTACTACCTCAGATCTGTCAGAATGGCTATCATCAACAAATTAACAAGTGTTGACGAGGATTTGGAGAAAAAAGAACCCTCATGCACTGCTGGTGAGAATGCAGACTGATGCAGCCACTGTGGAGAATAGTATGGGGTTTCCTCAAAAAATTAAAAATGGAACTTCCATTTGACTTAGTGATCCCACTTCTAGGAATATATCCCAATAAATCAGAAACACAGTCAGAAAGGACATATGCACCCCTATGTTCACAGCAGCATAATTTATAATGGCTAATATTTGGAAACAGCCTAAGTGCCCATTAGCAGATGAATGAATAAAAAAAAGAAATCAGTGGTACATCTACACAGTGGAATACTACACTGCTGTAATAACATGGATAGATCTGGAGAGCATTATGCTAAGTGAAATAAGCCAATTGGAGAAAGATAAATATCACATTATTTCACTCATTTGTGGAATATAATGAACAACATAAACTCATGAACAAAAATAGATCCAGAGACATAGAAGCATCAAACAGACTGTTGAATCTCAGAGGGAAGGCAGGGGAGGGTGGGAGGGTGGATAAGAGATCAACCAAAGGATTGTATGCATGCATGGACACAGACAATTGGGGGGTGAGGACATGTGCTGGGGGTGGCAGTGGCTGGGGAGAAGTCAATGGGAAGAAAAGGAGACATATATAATACTTTAAACAAATAAAGAATTTAAATTTTTTTAAAAGAAATGGTGTTCTCTAATTTCCTAGAAAATATTTGGAACTTGAACAGAAAATTTTGTAGGACAAAGCTTCTTGGCCCAAGTTAGTAATGTTTGTCCATCACTGTCCAAGTGTATTGAGAACACAATAGTGTGGAAACCAAACTGTCAAGCTCCAGCTTTCAATTAACTCGGTAATCTAACTCTTAAGCTTTGGAAAATACTGCTAAAATTTGTCCTCTAGTTACTAATATTTTTCACAAATATGTCTACTCAACTTCATCTATTAACATACTTTAGACAAGCAAAGTTTAATCAGATGTGATAGCTGCCCTCTGGAATCCGATAGTCTAGTGAGCAGATGGGTGAGCTTTATTACATACTAGAGGTCCAATGCATGAAATTCATGCATGAAGTAGGGGATCCCCTCAGCTCAGCCTGCACCCTCTCCAATCCAGGACTCCTTAGGGCAGCGGTTCTCAACCTGTGGGTCATGACCCCTTTGGGGGTCAAACGACCCTTTCACAGGGGTCGCTTAAGACTATTGGAAAACACCTATTTCCCATGGTCTTAGGAACCAACACACCGCTCCTCAGTGTAGCAAAATGTAGCAATGTAGTTTACTGTTGCCATATTAAGACTGTTACCCATACTATACCATGATTCAAGACAAAATTTCATTTATTTGTAATTAGAAATAAACATTTCACAATATATAATTACATATTGTTTTTGTGATTAATCACTATGCTTTAATTATGTTCAATTAGTAACAATGAAAATACATCCTGCATATCAGATATTTACATTACAGTTCGTAACAGTAGCAAAATTACAGCTATGAAGTAGCAATGAAAATAATTTTATGGTTGGGGGTCACCACCACATGAGGAGCTGTCTTAAAGGGTCGAGGCCTTAGGA
This sequence comes from Lasiurus cinereus, assembly GCA_011751065.1. Taxonomy (NCBI): domain Eukaryota; kingdom Metazoa; phylum Chordata; class Mammalia; order Chiroptera; family Vespertilionidae; genus Lasiurus; species Lasiurus cinereus. The sequence continues at coordinate 8,798,107 of JAAGEH010000293.1, forward strand.
AGGTTGAGAACCACTGCCTTAGGGGATGTCTGACTGATGGTTTAGGCCTGATCACAAGTATCAGGCCTAAACCGTCAATCAGACATCCCTCTCACAATCCGGGACTGCTGACTCCTAACTGCTCACCTGTCTGCCTACCTGATCACCCCTATCTGCCCCCCTGCCAGCCTGATCACCCCTAACCGCCTCTGCTTGCTGGCCTGATCACCCCTAACTGCCCTCCCTACTGGCCTGGTTGCCCTCAACTGCTTCCCCGCCCCTCCCCCCACCATGGGCCTGGTCACCCCATGCAGCCTGCTGTTGAGTCATTTGGTCATCTCTCACTAACCCCCTTGCTGGCCTGGTTGCCCCAGGCAGCCTGCTAGTTGTTCCTGTTACTATGACAGTATCCCAGACAATTTGCATACTCCTCTATTATTAGATAGACTAGAAGCCTGGTGTACAAAATTTTTGCACTCGGGAGGGGCGGGGGGAGTGTCCCTCAGCCTGGCCTGTACCCTCTTACAGTCCAGGAGCCCTCGAGGGATGTCCAACTGATGATGTAGGCCTGCTCCCCCAGCTTCTGGATGAGTAGTGCTCCTCCTGTGGGAGCATACTAACCACCAGGGGGCAGCTCCTGTGTTGAGCGTCTGGCCCCCTGGTGGTCAATAAGCATCACAGCGACCAGTCATTCTGCCCTTGGGGTGAAACCGGCTCTCCAACATCCCACAAGGGGTCCTAGATTGCGAGAGGTCACAGGCCAGAGCAAGGGTTCCCACCAGTGCATGATTGGGCCAGGAAGGGATGCAGGAAGTTGGCCATCCAGGGAAGGATACGGGAGGACTCCATTGCATATGCGGCCTGTCTCGCTCAGTCCTGATCAGCTGGACCTCAGTAGCAAGCTAATATACCGGTTGGAGCATCTGCCCCCTGATGGTCAGTGCACGTCACAGCAACTGGGAAACTGCCCCCTGGTGGATAGTGCACGTCATAGTGAGTGGTTGAGCAGCTTTAGCATATCATTAGCATATTATGCTTTGATTAGTTTAATGGAAGACCAGACGACCTGACACTTAGCATATTAGGCTTTTATTATATAGGATAATGGAAATTGATAATTAAATCACAAGATGCTGTACATACTCACTACAATGGCTAAAATGAAAAAGGCAGGCCATACTAAATATTAGCAAAAATGGGATGCAACAGGAACTTCCATATATTTCTTAGAGAATTATGTTGGTTCAAAAAGCATATTGACCAAGCCATTCCATTTTTTAGGACATATCTCACAGTAAGCTGCACATGTATTAACCAAAACACTCACAGATACTTATAGAAGCATTATTATTAATAATACTTTTGGAAACACTCCAGATATCTTCAAATAATAGATTGGCTTCATAAATCGTGACATATTTATAAAATACTTTACAGTATTGCTTCTCAGATGGGAGTGACTTTGGTCCCCAGGACATTTGGTGATGTCTGGGAGACATTTTTGGTGGCCAACAGGTGGGCTTCCTAGTGGCATTTAGTGAACAGAAGGCAGGGATGCTGGTAAACAGTACTCAGGACGGGTCCCAACAGCCAAGAATTATCTGGTCCAAAATGTCAGTAGTCGTGAGGTTAAGAAACCCTGCATATCAGTTTTCTTAAAACTACAAGTTGCCACAAACTAGGACAAACTACCACAAGTTTAGTGGCTTCAAACGACACAGATTTAGATTAGAAGTACAACCAAGATGCACCGGGCTAAGATCAAGGTGTTGGCAGCATTGTATTCCTTTCTAGAAGGTCTAAGGGAGGGTCTGTTTACTTGTCTTTTCCAGCTTCTAGAGGACACCTACTTCACATTACTGCATCTCATACTTTCTGACTCCTGGATCACTTCCTCCACTTACAAAGCTAGCCAAGCCAGCCCAGTCCCTCTCACACAGTTCTCTCTGACCTGGGGTTCTCTCTCCCACTTTCTAAGACTCTGGTGATTATCCGGGGCCCACCTGGAGACCACAGGCTAACCTCCCTGGAGTAAGGTCAGTTGATTAGCAGCCTAATTCCATCTGCCAATCACTTCTCCTTTGCCAGGTATTGTAACAGATTCACAGGTTCTGGGGATTAGGATGCTGACGCCTTTGGGGGCCACTATTCTGCCTGCCTCACCCTGCTACCCAGCGAACAGCACGGCGCTCATGGATCTCACAAACATGACGGTGAATGGATAACACAACGAGTAGAGAATTTATGTTTCTGTCTATAGACAGTTCAAAAACAGGCCAAACCAAGTCTATTTTAATTTGATGAAAATGGAAGAACCATTCCCTGACTCAGAGGTAGTTTTCTGAGAACAGCACCCAAAGCCTCCTGGTCACCAGAAAGCTTCCCCATACTACGCGCTCTCTGCTGGGGACTGGGCCGGCTGCTTCCTGCCCGTAGACACTAGGGAAGCTTTGGGGCTTTTCTAGAAGCTCACTCTAGATTCCATTGCTTCAGCCCTCCCCTACATGCCAGAAGTGGTTTAATTCTCTAAAAGAAGCTCTCTCTGCTTAAAAGAGCTTGAGTGGATTCGAATCGCTAAGGAAAAAGTTGTCAACATTATGAAGCATTAGCCATAGCGGAGTCAAGGCTCTTGTCAGTCTGACTGAAGTATGAAGCATTGCACTAATACTTTGCAAATATTATGCCATTTAATCCTAATGATCATTGGGTATTATTGTCCTCTATCATAGGTGATGCCATTGAGAATTGAAGAGATTAAATTGCTTACCTGCAGCTAATAACTGTGGTGTTAGCCAGGGGCCCCAAGCTCAGCAGGCCAGGCACTTCTCCCTGTACGCGGCTGCTCAGTCTCATTACCCTTTAAGAGTTAGCGTCCAATATAGTGATTTCACCTGAGTTCTTCCCATAAAGATTTGAGTAGCTCCAAGAAGCATTTAGAACTTGATTTCCACCCTCAATTTATGAACTGCAAGGTTATAGAAGTCAGAACACTTTGTTATGAACAACAGAATCTGTTCTGGTTACTTGAATCAGAAAAGCAATGGATGTGAGCATGTCAGATGGCTAAGACATTCACTGGGATAGTTCGAAACAAGAAAGCAAATACTAAGCTCCTACCAATAACATCCCAAAACATGACACGGAATTAAACTATGGAGGAAACTGCCCACTGCCTCTATCGAGTGCCGAACACCAGAAATTCAGCGTGACTGGCACTGATGGCATCTCTGCATCGGGAACTCAGCCTCACAGCCACTGGGATGCTACTGCTGTCCCTACCCCCTGCCTCCTGCATCTAGTCATTCCCATTGCTCATTTCTGAAAAGAAACAAACAAACAAAAAACACACAAACAAAACAAAGCACACACATACACAAGCGTGTCTGATTACTGTGCTCTGGGCACAGGCCTTCATCCTATCTGCAAATCAGGCTTTTGACTTCCATTTTCACACTGGAGAGATACTGATCATAAATGTAGACATTTCCCCCAAAGCAGAAAGGGGAAATGAAGGGAATGAAAAAGGTGATCTATGTCCATTACAAACAGGGTTGAAGTTTAGTCCCTACTGTCTTTTCTAACCACGTACTGAATTAGGAGTTTACTAGTCCATCAGTAATTAGAGCTGAATGCCATCCACTAATCCATTTCAAAAGCCTGTCATTGGCTCTGCCCTGTTTAAAATAAGCTTCTTTTTTAGAAAAAAAATAAAAAGTATGATGTAAAACCATAGTAGAGAATATTCACTTCACAAATTACCCATCTCACACATGAATGAAACAAATGGTTATTAGCATGCTGCTGAGTTCTCAGTTGTGTACAATTTCATTTTATTTTTTGAGCCTATACAGGCTCCCATGTGTCTTGTGTTTTTAATTTTTAATACTCAGATGTTAAAGTAATCCATGAAAATAATTGAAGAATTATGAATTGAACATATACATTTTAGTCACCATGCCTTTAATTAGGTTCATTTTGTTTTTCTTCTGAACATATGATTTCCTATAATGATTTCACTTCACTAATACTTTGTAGGCTTTTAAAGGACACTGTTAATAACCACAATGTAATATAGGATTTCAAAGTTCCACTTACTAGATATACATAGAAGAACTGAGAACAATTTTACATCCATCAAAAATCAATTCCTCTTTCTGAGCCCCCACAGTTGGTACTCTTCTGTGGACACTGCCTTGAAATATACCTGGTTAGCACACATCGTCTCTTCAGGATGCACATTTTTCTGAGGGTTAAAAATAATTTGTATTATTATATTTTTGAATTTTTGTTATATGTTACCCTTTTGTCTTACATATATATCAATTAGCTGCCAGGGCCTCATTAGCATAAGCATTTTAAGATTTCTTTCAAATGAGATGACAACCAGCTTTGTTGTTTTTTAATTGATTTCAGACAAGAAGAGAGAGGGAGAAGAGATAGAAACATCAATGATAAGAGAGAATCATTGATCACCTGCCTCCAGCACACCCCCTACTGGGGATTGAGCCCACAACCTGGACAAGTGCCCTGACTGGGAATTGAACCGTGACCTCCTGGTTCATAGGTTGACACTCAACCACTGAGCCATGCCAGCTGGGCTGATAACCAGCTTTTTATTTCCGTTGTTTATTAGGAACAAACTATAAGCCTGCCTTACATTAAGAAGCAGTAAAAAGGTACTTAATTAATTTAATCAAATGTATTACCTTTCTGTGATGTATCAGATAAGTTGCAGATGCTGAGACTATATAGTGAGATGTTAGATCTCTTATCTTAAGGTATTTGTAATTAAACAGGACAGAGAGACACGTGGAGATAATTACATAAATAGGCTATTAAGCCACTTAGTGAGCTAGATATCACTATTTCCTGTTCAAAATCCTCAGCCATCCTGTGTCCCCTCCCCCACTTCAGTTTTCATGTTCCCTCTCTCCTTTCCTTTTAACTAAATTCTGAAATTTCTTGAGAGATTTGTTGTCTCAAATTTTTCATTTTCTACTTTATCTAAAACTGTTTACTTGTGAGTTCTACTCACCTCTTACCCACAAGGTCACTGGACCATATCTCACCAGGTCACCAAAGCCATCTCTTAGTTGATCCTTTCACCAGAATTTAGCACTGCTGACCACTCTGTTCTTATTGAAACACTTGGCCCTTGATTTCCCTGACACTTCACTCTCCTCCCTTCCTTCCTTTGTCTTTCTTTGGACATTTTATGCCGGCCTTCTTTGCAAACTCTTTATGCCTGTCTTTTTAGGCTGTGTCTTGGGAGTTGGTCTTAACTTCTCCTCTCTATATATTCCCTGGGACATTTCAACCAAAGCTACTGCTGAAATGATCATCTACATACCAACAACTCTGGCACATCTTCATCACACGTGTGTGTCCTGAGCTCCACACCCATGCTATCTGCACTGAGAAGCAGCTGCACCATATTTCAAGGACAAACAGCATTTCAAGCCATCACCTCACTGCATTTATAATAATGTTACCATTCTCTGAGACTTTTCAATGCTTGTAACTCCCCATCTGTGGAATTTAATGAGCATGTGATCAGAATGTAGATTCCAATCTTGAAGTTCCTACTCAGTGAAATGATTTTGCTTTGAATGTCCTACTCTTCTGACAAATGCTAGGATCTAGTTTGGACAGAAATCCATCAGGACTGTACACCACAGCCCTTCAGTGGAGTTTACACAAGGATGACTTCATGCTGACAGGCCTTGAAGAACAGAAAGTAATGGGAACTCTACATGTCTTGGTTTTATTTATGAGAAATGGCTTCACACTTATAAATATAATGATTTTTGTCTCTCGCTTAGGAAAAAGAAAGGTGACATTTATAAATTTTAAGCAAGTAAAATGTGGCTTTTCAGAAAAATTAATTTCCTAAGTTATAGCAAATGGAATGTGTACCATTTCCTGAGTTCCTCTAAGAAATACATATCTGAGATAATGCCAGTTTATATTAATGGCATTAACACAAGAGCCTTCTTTTTGCGACAGTGAAAATGTGAAGGAATTGACCTGTGAAAGAAACCACTTGGGCCTGGTGCTTTATGTGGGGTAGATGCTTACTAACTCTCTAATTCCTCTATAGAAAATGGTCTACATAAGCTTTTTAATGCTAATAAGATTAGTTTATAATCTGCCAGTACCCAACTGTCCTTCCTTACTCAAGGGTACCTTAAAAAAGTAGAAAGAAGAGACACATCTGAGTGTTACCATAGTATCTCTCTGTCAAGAGTTTAGCTCAGCTACTCTATGGTATTGCCACCTTGGCACCCATGTTATTTGGCCATGCAGCCTGCAATGGCTTTAAACTCAAGCAAGAGCATGAACTCATATGATTTCTCAAACCTCCTTGTGACCAAGTCTCCCTGCCTCCAGTGCCTTCCCTTGAACCCCTTAAAGAAGACACCAATGTGGAGCACAGCCCAGGCCTTCCTCTTTCGATTTGAATTGACCAATCTCACCTCAGCCTTGGAAGCATTGCACCCAAAGACCCTAACAAAGGCTTGTGCCTTACATCCTGCCCCTCTCTCTGTGCACGTGACTTCCCTGTGTGACCTTCAGGCCCTGTGCCAGGGGCTTCCTCCAGAATCTGCAATTGATAAACAATTCAATGTCTCTTGTGGCCTGATGTTGAACTGCAGCAGCTCACCATCCAGCACCCTGTGCTCCACGTAGGAAGTGTTTATTTGACAAATTCATAACATTCTTCCTAATGGGACCTGACCTCATTATCCAAAGTGCTCTGAGTTTTGATCCAATGTAGGCATGAGACCTAGATAGAGATTGGGACTTTCTACATTTGGGACTCAAGTCAGGCCTCTGTTCCCTAGACTTGGATTTTGGGGGTTTTACAATTCAAGTAAGACCAAATTGGCTTTCTGATTATTTTATTTTGGGTGGGCCGCATTAATTATTTAAATAGTCCAGGGAATTCTGAATGTGCAATCATTCTCTGGGATGTTAACTTTTCCTATCCTTCTGCTCTATTCGCCAATATCTGGCTTCTGCCCACCAGATACCTCCATTATTGCTAAAATCACAGAGTCCAATTTTGTTCATTTTAATTACTGCCCTTGCCACTAGAATTCCTGCCTAGAATAAATAGCCAGCAAAGTTGTTTTTAAAGATTCTAGGGCTTCTCTCATCAAGCTATTCCTTCAGAAATTACCCATTTAGCCTAGGTTTTCCAATTTATTTGCATAGAAGTCTGCAAAACAGTATTTTAAACCATGCTGGAGGAAGGACTGACTTTCCCATCTGCCCATGAATGCCTGCTTTATCCTTCTCACTGGTGGCAACATGTGGGAAGAAGGAGTGTGGTCAACATTGAAAGAGATCATATTCCAGGAATGCTGTGATTGAATGTGGCTAGAGAGACATTGATGAAGATATATTGTTCTACATTTTATGCTATAAAATTTCAAGTGATAACTTTAACATGACCAGAAAATAAATTATTGGTCACATTTCCTTACATACCCTGGGTACACACACATTTGTGGTCACCATCCATGAAGCTCAGTAACGCCTTTTGAGAAGAGTACTGGGAGCCAGTGATTGTATCATTGATCCCTGGGCCACATGAAGAATGATGAGGCATCATGAGTAACGATGAAAAAGACAGTTAATAAATTATATTATGGAATTACAGAGGCAAATTTTGTTTCAATGCAAAATACAAAAAACAGGTTCTGAAGAGCATGGCATTGTCTGTAATAATGATGTTGCTGCCTCTTTTCTTGCAATAGGAGGTATGAAATTAGATAGGATGATGATGTGGCAAGAAGGGGTTCTTGGACTCTAACTGAAAGAAATGGTTATGGACACCATGAAGCTTCTTCATATGCATTGACTGGACAATAAGCAAATGTGTAAGTACCTCTTCTCTTATTTAAACCTCCATTGGATTATCAATATATCTCATGTGCCAATACATTTTATAATAATTGTTTCAAATCAAACTATTTATACAGAGAGAGGCCCCATACAAAATGCTGGCTCAGGGCCTCTCACACCCAGAGGCAGCCCTGGCAAGAGGTGTCATTGATCAAGCACTGAGGACCCCCACTGTGCCAAGCACTCTACAGCTGGTCTATGCAGTAACATTAATCTCTGATTCTCACCACCTCTCCATTGGGTAAGTTTTTTTTTTTTTAACCATCATTTTAAAAAGAGGGACAATTGAGTCTCAAAGAGCTAAGCAACTTGTCCAAGGCAATAAAAGTCAAACGTGGATTTAGTTCTAGTTTATCCAATTTCAAAGCCCAAGCTCTTTCTTACTAAGAACATGAACAACAACCAAGGAGAACTCCTCAAAGAGCTTTTAAAAGGCAATATATGTGGAAGTAATGCCTCTATTACCCCAGATATCTTTTGGGATTCACTTCATGTGAATGCTTAGAAGAGTATGTAAAGCATAAAAATTACAAAAAACAAAACAAAACAAAACAAAAAAACAGATAAAAACCATTATCCTTACACTTAGGGACAGTCACCACTGGCCCAAAATCTCTTTTGTTTTTTCTGTCTCACATGCCTGAATGGTAGCAAGAATGGCAGAGGGTTATAGCAAAGTACGAGGGGTTAGATGATGCTGGATCTAGTATCGGGCATACATTAAGAAGGAGAATGGCAGGTTAAGGTTCATTTTTGTGTTCTCCGCTAGCAATGAATGTAGTCAATTAATTACAGAATTAATTGGCTGAAGGCTATAGAAGAAATTGCTGGCCATCAAATTGCTGTAGATCTATGAGGTATAAGGTCCATCTATGTGGTACATTTAATTTTTCAGAGCACTTTAATGTGAATTATGTAATGTCATCCTCATTGGCAACTTGTCAGCTCTGGACTTTGTGTTTGTGGTCTGCAAACATGTCCTTGTGGAATGCTAATGCTGGTAGGACTAAAAAAATCACCCCTTTTATTTACAAAGGAGGAAACTAATACTAAGAAAGGTTAAATGATTCACACTGTGCCATATGGTGGATTAATAGAGGAACCATGACTACAAGCCCTGTTCTATTTGTAGTGATATAAATTTATATGCCTTTTTGGTTTTGAACATTGATTTTTTTTTTGCCCCTGTCCCTCTCCTTAATTTTAGATGGGAGCTTTACCAGTAATTTCAGTGGGGGTTTGTGGTGGGAAGCAAAACAGTCTTTGTTCAGTAATTGCTACACAGTAGACTTTTAAAATACACTAATAAAAATTAGGTTAAGAGAAAGGGCTTTTTAGAGATGTAGATGCTCTTGTGGGCTTGTGCTCTGCCTTACTCATGGCGAGTTTTGAGGGTTGGGATGGGGGCAGGAGCCTATAAACACAGTTCAGTGTGCAGATTCAGGGGAGAGAGCATCATGGTGTGCCTCCCCTTTGAGAAGCAGCAGCAGCTATGGAGCAGTTCCCTCCTCTCCCAGATACTGGAGAGGAGAGCAGCAGAGAATTGGCATGGTGGATTTTTAGAGCCAGAATAGACCTCAGAGAGCTCCACTGGAATTTGACCGGTTAAATTCTAAGTCATTGTCAAACTGCTCACTTTCATGAGTGGCATCTCACTGCTTAGACCAAATACAGGGCTACACTCAATTTGCAGTTCAACTTTTTCTTCTGTGGAACCTGCTCTATTTTTTTATGTATCACATTCTTTTCATGATAATTCTTTTTCGCTTGGGGCACAAAATAACTTGTTCTGTTATAGGTAGCTCAACACCCAACACCTGCTTACGTCATTGTACCATGCGGCACCATAGACTGACTCCACAAATGTCAATATCTTATTTGGCTTTGAATCATTTTATCCCCAAGCCTTTCTCGGCAAGTAGGAAACAATACCCCCTTGCAACAGCAAAGAAACACAAAGGCACGATGTCCCTTTGGATTCCAGAAAGGCCGGGAACATATGCCCTCTCTAGCATCATTCATTGCTAACAGCCAAAAACGCCGAGTAATAAAAGTCCAAGTTTACACCATCACGTCTTTATATGCTTTCACACATGCAGTCATTATGCTGCTGAAGCAGTCTGGGGGCAACGAGAATGAAAGAACAAAGCTGTCTTTCTTTGACAGGGCTCTTCGCAACTTCCAAAGGATTCCGCGGTGTGCTCACTCATTTGATCATCCCAGTGTTGTGAGGAAGGTGTGAAAATGGCTCATTACTTTTTAGTGGATGAAGAACTCGGGTTGAGTGGGTGACTTGCTCAAGGTCACATCCGTGGTAACTGACTAAAGCTGCTGCCTCCTAAACCATATCTTGGCTCACTGATTTTTTGGGGAAAGACAAATTTGACAGAACTGCCTGGTTACAGAAGGTTGAGTACTCGGAAAGCTGCCAACGATGACCTTGTAAATAAATCAAAGCCAGAATTTCACTTTTGCTTTAGTTATTAATTTTTTATAGCATAGATCCACTTTCAATTATTTTCTTAAGCCAAGTATATGTCAAAAGAAAATCAACATTTACCTGCTCAACACCCTTAGCAGCTGCCAAACTCCACAGCATGGAGTACGAATAGTTTGGTCTGACTCTCTTTTATGAGCCTGAAAAGTACTTCCATTTATCTCTGCCTGCTAAAATGTTCCCAGTTCTTTCATACCTCTTCAAAGATCAAAACTCTGATACTCTCAGCCAGGGATGATCCCTTCTTCTTTCAAGTTTACTTGTGTCCATTTGTTTTATACTTTATATGTGCTATGCAATTCATTAAACAAGGAGGCCATTGGACTCGGGTGGCTCTAAGGCCAGAGCAGCCTATGTAAGCTGCCCATCGAACAGTAAGAGGCCTTTCAATTGTATGAAAAGTATGATCAGCCCTAACCGGTTTGGCTCAGTGGATAGAGTGTCAGCCTGTGGATTGAAGTGTCCCTGGTTCAATTCCGGTCAAGGGCATGTATCCTGGTTGCGGGCACATCCCCAGTAGGGGGTGTGCAGGAGGCAGCTGGTCGATATTTCTCTCTCATCAATGTTCCTAGTTCTCTATCCCTTTCCCTTCCTCTCTGTAAAAATTCAATAAAATATATTTTTAAAAAAAGAAAAATATGGTCACTGGTGCATGCAGCTATCTGAGATTGTGAGAGGGCTGTCCAATTGCCAGTATAGACCCACCATCCCCCAAGGGGTCCCAGATTGCAAGAGGATGCAAGCTGGTGTGAGGGTTCCCCCCTCCCATGCATACATTTTGTGCACTGGGCCTCTAGTCTATATATAAAAGCCTAAGCAACCGGCCAACTGGCTGACAGGCAGATAGCTATGACATGCACTGACCACCAGGAGATAGATGCTCAATGCAGGAGCAGAAACCACAGGCATGGAAACATGGAACAGACTGATGAATCTCAGGGGGGAAGAGGAGGAGGGAGAGGGGGAGGGCAGGAAGAAATTAACCAAAGATCTTATATGCATACTAAAAGCCTGGTGCATGAATTTGTGCACCAGTGAGGTCCCTCAGCCTGGCCTGTGAGAATCAGGCCAAAACTGCCTCTCTGACATCCCCTGAGGGGTCCTGGAGGTGCAGTCCAGACCAAGAAGTGCATCAGGCCTCTAGCTTACAAAATAAAGGGAAGGAGAAAGAAAATCCCAGAGGGAATAGAACAATAAGAGAGAAGGAGGAGGGAACTTCAAGTACTTCACATGAAAAGTGAGCTCAGGAGTTGCTATAGTGACCAAATCAGAGGGATATTGAGGCACAAAAAACTGCAGCCTTTATAAATCGTGGAAGAAGGGACTTGGTGGGACTTTTCCCCGCTCCCCACATGGGAGTCTGTACTCGTTCTTCAATAAATTTCCACCTTTTACTATACCACCTTTCACCCGTGGTTTCATTCTTCAATTCCACCAGACAAGGGTCTGGGAGACCATCCTGCCCAGGGGAACACTATGCATTTCCAGTCCAAATTTTCCATTTCAGTTATGGACTCTTCTCCTCCTAGATCAAATACTGCTTTCTTCATCTCGTTTTGTGTCCTGAGAAGTTGGCCTGCCTGGGGCACGCAGGTTGTGTGTGGGTTGGCTACTCAACGTCAGGTTGGGGGCCCCAAGGTATGGCCAGACAGAAATGTGGGTTACATTCCATTTGTGACGAGGTTCCTACAAACTACGGCCAGCTCTCAGGGGAACTGTCTCTTTCCTTTTTTTTTGGTTATTTTTGGAAGTGGCTATGGATCTTGGGAGTGTAGTATCTTTTACACACTCTTTGGGGACATTTCTTGAGTTCATAATATTGTTCAATAATGCCAGGGATATTTACTGTTGGCTCAGCTGAAACCTGACAAGATAGGCAAAAGTATTTTTTATTTAATCCTTACCTGAGGATATTTTTCCATTGATTTTTAGAGAAAATGGAAGAGAGAGGAAAAGACAGAGAAACATGGGCTGGGAAAAACCTGCAACCAAAGCTCATGCCCTTGGCTGCAATTGAACCTGGCACCCTTCAGTCTGCAGGCTGAGGCTCTATCCACTGAGCCAAACCAGCTAGGGCTGCAAAAGTGGCTTTATTGTTAATTGACATTCAGAGCCTGATGGGAACTTTTCTAAGGCCTTGTTCCCTAAGCTAAAATGAAACCATGTACCAAGAAGGAAAGAAAAATTACTCTGAGATCATTTTTGAAGGGATAAAGACACACAAGTCTAGGTCTAGAACATCAGACTGGTTTCCATCTTAGCTGAAGTTCTCCCTGATATAAAGAAGCAAATTAAAGATAACAGATTTGGGTGGGTGGGTCAACCTCTTGATATCATTCAGGCTGCAACTCAATTCTTAGAGGAATAGAACAGCTATATGTCTTACACACTGAATCTACCATATGGTCAAAAAGGGTTCTGTGGAAAGCAAGCTCACAGGGTGATCTGATCATAAATTCCTAACTGAGCAGGTCTGGTGGGTAGTCACACCCCAGGTATATAACTTCCTTAGTCAAAGGGTTTATTTTTGCCTTACACCAGCCCTGTCCATTGTTTCTATGTATCTAGGTTAACATACCTTTAGAATGCTTCCTTTCTCCACATAATCTTTATGCAATCCCCCACCCCTTGCTTCTCCCTCCTCCAGGTAATCTTCCTTTGTTCCCTCCTTAATTCCAAAAGTACAAAAGAAACTGTAAACTGTCATTCTGGGAAGCATTTTCTCAGTCTATTTAGATCTTGCTTCTAGGTGTATTCTCTGTTTGACTCAAATAAATTTTTATAAAATTGGCTTCATAAATAGTGAATGCTCACATGGATGTTTTCTACCTCCATGGCAAAAACAGAAATGTGCCTCTAGGACCAATTCAAACGCTCTTATCCTTTTTACTAATTCCAAATCCTCCCCTATTCATCTCAGAAGGCTTTAGATATTGTACATGATCTGGATTTAAGAAACAAAGCCCTGTTTGGAGAAATTTACATGCTTTCTCTGGGCTTTTGTGTATAAATATCCTACTTTCTGTAGGAACCCAGAGCCATCTCTTGAAATGCAAACTTTAGGGAGGCAATTATTATTAGAAAAAGACAAAAAAGAAACTATTTGGAAACTAGGTGAATGAATGAAAAATCTAAAAAGTCTTTGCCATAAATGTTATTAAAAATCTTTAACCATCTGAGCAGATAACTTCCCTCATTCCATCTATCAGAACATGAGTTGGATCCAGCTATTCTTTTATAAGCTAGTGAGTTTTTCATTATTATACTTGCCTTATGATTAATTTTTTTTAACTGGTTAAATAAAAAATTTCTTATTCTTTTTTAAATTTAAAACGTTTCTTTGTCTGTTATTATGTTTATGTATGTCTCTCTATATAAATGTGTTATTTTTCTACCTCTGTATGATATTGCCAAAGTTAATTTGTAAAGAGCTTTATTTAATTGGCTTAATAAATAGTGAGTGCTCACATAAATTAAGTACCCTCTCAGCAATTTAAAAACAAATCCAAATATTCTAGTTCATATGATCTAGGATAATCTCTGGTAAATAAAAGTTAAAGTTTGCTGGCTTAATTAAAATAGGCATGTCTTCAACATTCTCAGCTTTAAATATAATGCAGACATACAACTTTTATTCTACCTGGGTGTTCAGTCATCAATCATGTTATTGCCTATTAAATTTGTCAGCAAGAAAAATATTTACAAAAATGGTTAGCTGCTTAATGAAATTTTCATGAATAAGCTAACCATAATTATTAAGAACAGGTAGATATAATTAACAGAAAAGGTTATAAGTAAACTCTTCAACAATATTTCTACTTAAAAATATTTTCCAATATCTTTTTGGTAACTTGCAATCTTAAAGTTATATGATTATATAAATTAAGTTAAATGATGGCTGTTATTGAATGGATAATTTTCATATAAGATAAAATCTAAAACATTAATTACTGACCATAGGTTTATCTACTCTTGGCGAAGTATATCTTTTTTTTCTTTCTTTTTTTTTTTCGGCTATTCATTCATCTTTATTCTCTTAGTTTTTAAAAATAAATCTTTATTACAGATGTTCCTCTTCTCCCCTCACCATAGCTCCCCTCCACCTGTTTTTACCCCACCCCATACCCCTACCCCCACTCCCCACCACTGTCCTCATCCATAGGTGTAAGATTTTTGTCCAATCTCTTCCTAAACCCCTCACTCCTCCTTTCCACCGATAATTGTTAGTCCATTCCCTTTCTATGCCCCTAATTCTATTATATTCATCAGTTTATTCTGATAAAAATTATGAACTACAAAGTGATAACAAATCCATATCTATCAACAAGTGAATCTAAAAATCAAATGAATAAAAAAAATCTGATAACCTTCAATTCTGAATGATAGCTTTGCTGAGTAGAGCACTCTTGGTTGTAGGTTCTTGCTATTCATCACTTTGAATATTTCCTGCCACTCCTTTCTGGCCTGCATAGTTTCTGTTGAGAAATCAGCTGACAGTCATATGGGTACTCCCTTGTAGGTGACTGTTTTTCTCTTGCTGCTTTCAAGATTCTCTCTTTGTCTTTTGCCCTTGGCATTTTAATTATGATGTGTCTTGGTGTGGTCCTCTTTGGATTCTTTTTGTTTGGTGTTCTTTGTGCTTCCTGGACTTGTAAGTCCATTTCTTTCACCAGGTAGGGAAAGTTTTCAGTCATTATTTCTTCAAATAGATTTTCAGTATCTTGCTCTCTCTCTTCTTCTGGCACCCCCATAATTCTGATGTTGGTACATTTGAAGTTGTCCCAGAGGCTCCTTACACTATCTTCACATTTTTGGACTCTTTTTTTCTTTTTGTTTTCTGTTATGGTGTTTTTTGCTTCCTCATATTTCAGATCTTTGACTTGATTCTTGGGGTCCTCTAGTCTGCTCTTAGATTTCTGTATATTATTCTTTATTTCAGACAGTGCATGCTTAATTTCTGACTGGTCCTTTTCCATTTTTTTGGCATTCTCATTAAGATCCTTGAAGGTCTTACTAAATTTCTCAGAGGTCTCAATAAATTCCTCTGCGGTTTATAGAAGATTCTTGAGTAACCTTATAAATGTGGTTTTGAACTCTATGTCCAGTCGTTTGCTTTCCTCCACTTCTTTCATTTGTGACATGTTTCTTTATCTTCCCATTTTGGCTGCTTCCCAGTATTGATGGAGTGGCTTTGTGTGCTAGTTGTCCTTAGAACCCAGTAGCTCCGCCTCCCCAATCACCTGAGGTGGACACTCTTGGTGCACCCCTTTGTGGGCTGGGTTCACAGTCTTGTTGTAGTTAAGCCTTAATTGCTATTGGTACACTGGGAGGAACTGACCTCCAGGCCAATTGACTGTGAGGATTAGTTGTGTCTATTAATGAAAAAACTGCTGTGCTGAAGACACCCCTATGGGGCAGAACTTGCTTCAGTGGGGCTTTGGTGCTCACCGAGTCTGCCTCTTGAGTGTGTCACTTATATATGTGAGGAGTTGAAATCTGGTGTCGTCTCACACTGACCTCTAAGTACACTGGTTCCTGGATCTCCAAGAAGGTTCAAGTCAGCTAGTGTCTGAGGCCACCCAGCAGGAGCTACAGGGAGCTCTGCAGATTTCTCCTCTTTGCTTGGAGTTTGGAAGTTTTGGAGTTGATTTCTTCTCTTTGCTTGGAGTTTGGAAGGTTTGGAGTTGTCTGATCCAGTTGCAATTTGTTAGGTTAAGCTGCCAGAAGGCAGGCCATTCATATGCAAAAGTTACCACTCAGCTGGGTGGGTTTGTAAATTGGGCAGGGCGGGATCTCAGGGAGTCTCTAGGCTAGGGTGTGGCAAACAGCAATGGCTGCCAGTCAGCCCTGAGTCCCCTGTCCCAGTGCAGTAAATGATTCCAGTGCGCAACTCTTAGAGAGAGCCACCCTGCCTTTCCTACCAGATGGCAGACAGACCAGTTTCTCGTCAGAAACTGGAGTTCAGAGCAATCGGGAATTTGTAACTCCCTCTCAATTAAAAAACAATAGGGCATGCCAGCCCGATTCACGCACATCTCTGTACCTCTGCCTTTCTGAGCCTCTGCATGTCCTACCAAGTCTGGATGCACTTTTTTCTTTCTTTCTAGTTGTGGAACTTCCACTCCGCCAGCTTTCCCGTGGTTCTGGGGGATAGTCGTTTTGTCTTTTAGTTGTAGTTTTGGTGTGGTTGTGAGAGACAGCACGTACAGATGTATATCTTATGTTGCCATCTTGGTTCTCCCCTCAAAGTATACCTTTTCCAACTAAACAGGGGGACTGACACTGAGCTACAACTGTTAGTGGCCTTACAGAAAAGCTGCCTTCAGAGAGGATAATGCTAAAGGCATGAAGTTACTCTAAGTTTGAGTCCCAATTCAAAGGTAACTACATAGACAAGTTCTTAAATCTCCTGTGCTTCAGTGATAGTAATTCATCATAGAGATATTTTATGACTAAATGCAATAATTCTTTGCAATAACGGTAAAGCAATTACAAAGCCTAGAATGTACTGTCAACTAAAATGAGAAGTTGCTAATTTTCAATAGAAATTATACACCCAATATTTATGTAAAATCCCAGTGTTTATGTAGATAACTTTGTCAAAAAATTTAATTACAGCTGTGTATTTAAAAAATATTAAAAACCCTGCTCATCAATTTTTAGTCTTTGTGAACTTTCTACTTCAGTGCCAATGTTATATAATAGACCTATTAGTCAATGAGTACTGGAGTTGTGGTAGTGACTAAAACCAAAAACCTCTTGGCTACTATGGTTTATTCATTCTAGAGTTGGTGGCATGTGAAGTGGGAACGAGGGAGCAAAGGGTAGGGTGACAGACAATAAACAGAAAAATAATGTATGGGTTAATGAGTTCTACAGAGAAAATTCATTTGGTTAAAGGAAGATGAACACCTATGTAGGATGAGGGAAGATAAACTATTTTATATGGAATGGTTAGAGAAGGACTCTGAACAAAACCAAATCAAACAAAACAAAAAAAGAAGGAAATT
Source organism: Lasiurus cinereus (assembly GCA_011751065.1). Taxonomy (NCBI): domain Eukaryota; kingdom Metazoa; phylum Chordata; class Mammalia; order Chiroptera; family Vespertilionidae; genus Lasiurus; species Lasiurus cinereus. Next base: position 8,815,504 of record JAAGEH010000293.1, read on the forward strand.
AGAGTGGAGAATACATGAGTGGGCTAATCATGAGATTATCTAGGAGAAGAGCTATTGTGGTGACAGGATGAGTAAAGGCAATGGCTCAGGGCTGGGAACTTACTTGGTGTTTTCCAGGAATACCCAGGAATTCAGTGTGACTTGAATCTAGTGAGGAAAAGGAAGATGAAGTCAGACAGACTGCAGGGAGTCAGAGTAGGTAGAACTCTTAGGTCAGAGGATAGACTTTAGCTATGATACTGAATAAGATAGGTGTCTTAAGCAGTTGGGACTGCTATAATAGAGTGTTATAGACTGGGTGGCTTATCAACAATAGAGATTTATTTCTCACAGCTCCAGAGGAGGGAAGTCTGAGGTCAGGGTGGCAGCAGGGTTAGATTCTGATGAGAGCCCTCATCTAGATGGTGGAAGGCTATGATCTTGTAACCTCACATGGTGTAGAGGGCAAGAGAGCTCTCTGGGGTCTCCTCTTTAAAAACACTAATGTCATTCGTGTGGGTACCATCCTAATGACCTAATCACCTCCCAAAGGCCCTATCTCCTAATTCTGTCATGTTGGGGGTTAAGATGTCAACATATGGATTTTGAGGAGGCATAAACATTCAGTCCACAAAAATAGAAAAACCACTGGAAGGTTCTGAGCAGAAGAGTGATATGATCAAGTTATGTTTTTAAAAGGTTTCTCTAGCTGTTATGTTGAGATTGCACTGTAACTGGCAAGCTGGAAAGCAGGAAGGATAGTTAAGAGGCTATTGCAATAATCCCAGAGAGTTTGTGGTAAATTAGAAATGCCAATCAGATGTCTGACTGGCAAGATTGAGTAGGTAGTTGGATAGCCAAGTCTGGAGTAGAGAGGTTAGCTCAGGCTTTGGAATATTTGGAGTTTTCAGTGATGGAATCTGAAATCATGGAATTGTATAAGATTACCACAGAAATGAAGATAGATGAGAAGCTGTGAGGACAGAGACCTGGGGCCTTACGCATAGAGGAAAAGAGACTGAGGAGGATCCAGTGAAGACATAGGAAAAGGAGCAGCCACTGCATCATGAGAGAGTAGATGATCTGGAGGCAAAGATGTGACTACTTTTCTAGAAGGATCATCTAGGCAAACATGTTTGACCAACTGAATAGCTGAGAACTGAAACTGACTATTGGGTTTGGCAATATGACGATCATAGGTGATCTTAACAAGGGAAAATTTAGTATTATGATTGGAAGAGGGACCAGAGCATGAACAGGGTTCAAGAGAGAAGATTGAAATCAAGATTTAGACAGTTTCTCCAAAATTTATTGTAAAGACAATAGAAAAGTGGAGCAATAGCTTCTTGCACATCATATTCTGAACACAAGGCTTTCCCACCTCTATATTGTTAATCATATTATTCCTCACATAGGAAATTCATTCCCCGAATTCTCTTGTTGAAATCCATGTTGGTCTTCAATGTCCAGCTTAAAGCACACACCCTCTGCAAGTTCTCTGATTTTCTTCTAAAAGATTCCTTTCACCATCAGCCTGCTAAGTAAGTACACACAAGTGGTATATTTATGATATATTCCCTTTGAGCTGTTGTGGACCTGTTTTACTATTTCCATTACATTGCATGTACCTGGGGCACTGTGGAATGAAAACATGATTTTCCTCTCTCATAGCCAGCTAGGAAATTAACAGGTAGTTAGGTGGTGGTGGTGTTAGTAGTATTACCAGTAGGGTTAGGTAGTTGTAGTGGTAGGTAGCAGTATTTAGATAGTAGAGAATTAGCTAGGGATAGTAGGGCTAATTACTAGGTAAAGAGTAGTAAACTAGGACTATAATAGTTAGTACTTTTAAAATATGGGTTAATCTTGCCGTGAGTGTGTGAATGCTGATCTGAATGAATTTCTTCTTCTTAGACTTGAATCCCCTTACAAAGAGGGAATAGGAAACTCAGAGTTAAGACCTAAAATTGATTGGAAGGAAATTAGTCATCTTGAGAAATCGCTGATGGAACTGAAATGACACTAGTACTGTTTTTCTGGAGGCAGATCAGTGGCTCCTTTTCTTTTTTTTCTCACTCAAGTTGGTGAGTGTAGAATTTAAACCTGTTGAACACATTTGGGGTCAGCGAGATTGACTTTGTATTCCAGAGACCAGCTTCAGAGACAGTGTGTGGCTGGAGGGCCAACCTCTGACTCACACAGAAATCCGGCGAATGCACAGGAAATCATTACTGCGCTCCCCAAGGTGGTCGAGGCTTTCTCAGTGTTGTTTTCAATCCCAAAACACATTTCTAAGATTTCATTAAACACACACACACACACACACACACACACACACACACACACACAAAACAGCAATACCAATTTCAGCTCAAACCTGTTAAGTATAAAGCGCCTACTGAATAAAGATCAAAATTTAAATATCAGAAGGGTTAAAGTGCCCGTGAATTTTGTATTCCCCGGGAGAGTGAAAAGACAGAGGAAGCAGACAGGACAAAGAGGTAACTTCCAGCTCCCAGCTGCCCTTCTGTTCCCAATGAAAAGCTACCAAGTAGCCCGTACCTTCATGGGAGCCTAGAGTGTTACATCCCACAATACAGCCCAGGATCATGAGAGTCTCACCCTTCCTGAACCCTAGCTTCAAATTCTTTTCTCAAACTTGAGAGAGAAAGAATCACCGAGGGAGCTTGTTAAACAGGCAGATTCTGATGCAGCTGTCCTGGGATTCTGCACTTTTTAACAGGCATGAACCACGGTTTGAGCCAAGACAGCAGAGGACTTGGTTAATGAGTTCTGTGTGCGCCACTTGAACTGCCGTAGTCTGAAGCCTTCTCCGTGTGGGAACCCAATTACTGTCACTTCCCTGTGCTGATGCACACTGGACGGTCTCAGCAGGCCCCTGCTCCCCACTCCGGGGCTTAATCAGCAGTTAATCACTCCTTTTCTTTGCAAGTTCTCCACTCATTTGTCAGGATTTCCATGTTTTTGACACCAAAGAACTAGTCTTCAAATTGTGTGCTGGTGCTCACCTGCCATCTGGTGGCGACAGGCTCACTCTGAGACACAGAAATTCAAGTGATCCTTCTCTTTCTGCTTCTTTGTTTTCAGGCTGCCAAACGGTGCCCTATCAGCAGGATTGAAGAATGGGCATTTGAGGGATTCAACCCCGGAATGCGACTGCAGCTGAATGTGGACCCGGAGGTTTGCAGGAGGTTAGGTTCTCCTCCAAGTGGGTTTGTGTCAGCTCCTCTGGAACTGGGCTCCTGGCTGGACTCTAGAGTTGTGGGAGCGTCCTGGGGCTGCCACCTAATGTAGGGGCCATCCTCCGGGAAAGACATTCTATCCACATCATTTACTAAGAAAGGGCAATTCATCCATGAATACTCTTAACGGCGGGGTCTAGGGTTTAGACAACATGTTGCAGCCTGCTGGCATTTGGTATTACTGGCATACGGGCACGCTCTGCACTTTCTGCAACCATGCGTTTTCTGTGTTCACTTTTGGAGAGTGAGGCAGGAAAGGAACATGGCTGTAAGGGGAGGAGAGAAGAGATACATCTGGGGTATACCAAGTTCTTGTTACAGTCATGTATAATAATAAAAGCATAATATGCTAATTAGACCAGACGTCCTTCTGGACATCTTTCCAGACAACCTTCTGGACAAAGCTGGGGCTGTGAGCACTGAGGCGGCCACTGCAGCAGGCGGGGCTGAGCCCCTTGCATGAATTTCATGCATTGAGCCTCTAGTGAGAAAATAAACACAAGGTTAGTCTCTAGAGGAGCATGCAGACAAGGTTAGATCTAGGCTCCCGCTCCAGTTTTTCTTCTTATAAGTCTTATGCCCCTGAGCTTTCATCTCTTCTCTTGTAAAATGCAGGTTTTACGCTTAATCTCACAAGACTGGAGTTGAGATGAAATGAGATCGTGGCAGTGGAAGGTTTGGGAAATTAGGGAATGTCAAAAGTATGATTATGGCCGAAACCGGTTTGACTCAGTGGATAGAGCGTTGGCTTGTGGACTGAAAGGTCCCAGTTTTAATTCCAGTCAAGGGCATGTAGCTTGGTTGCGAGCACATCTCCAGTGGGGAGCGTGCAGCAGGCAGCTGATTGTTGTCTCTCTCTCATCGATGTTTCTAACTCTATTCCTCTCCCTTCATCTCTGTAAAAAAATCAATAAAACATATTTTTTTAAAAAAAGTATTATTATGCCTGTGGTGTTTATATTAGCCCCAGACAGCGCCAATGAGGGCGGGACAGAAAGGTGCAGGCGTGTGGGTGGAAGGATGGGGTGATGGCTGCCCAAAGGCATCTACTGGAGTCTCTCTGAAGAACTCAAAAAATGGCTCCAAAAGTTGTGCATTTATGTGTCGATGGTAACAAGCAAAATAAAACGTTTTTTAAAAAAATATGGTTAGAATTAATGAAAGAGGTTTGACCATTATATTTTTAAAAAGAACACAATGGCAGGAGAGACAGTGAAATTATTTTGATTCTAAATATGTCAGCTTTTAAATAATGTATTTTTAGAAAGGAGCTGAGTTAACTGCTGTTGCATTTATAGTGACTGATAAAGCTTTAAATGTAGCCTAGCCATTGTTTTATTATTCAGGCAGTTAATCTAAACAATGTCTCACCAACCTCAAAGCTAATTCAAACATGAGGAATTTTAATACTTATTTCATAATTTGGCAAAGCTAACACATTTTAATTAGCATAAGAAGAATTCTTACTTTGTTCTCTTTGTGTGACTCTCATTTCTTTGGCCAACTAAACTTAGAAATCATTTTTTACTAAAAATATTTTTTTTATTTTAAGATTTTTAAAATTTCAAATGTTTATTTTGAAAGAGAGCCTTTTGCATTCGGTTTACACACACACACACACACACACACACACACACACACACAATGCATAGAAAACAAATACACACATATAATTCTCTTTACGTAATATCTCTATTTACTTTCTATCTCTTCAATAGATCCACAGACACTGAGCAAAAATAGAGCACCAGAAGAGACCAGATATTTGAAGCAGGGAGGGAGCTGAGGCGAAGGACAGACGATAAGATGGAGCTGTGGATGAGGAGAGGACAGGACCAGAGAAGCCTACGGAACGTCCCATGTACTTCTTAAGAAGAGAGAGCCCCAATTTGGTCCTGATGTCTGCGAGCAATCCAATCCACACACAGAGAGAAATCTGAGCAGGTACAGGAGTCAGCGTGTCCATAAAGAGAGAGCAGAACCGCCTGGCAGAAAGCTGTGCTTGATTTCTGAAGTTGCTCACTTTGGTTGAATATTCTCACCTCAAGTTTAGCAAGAGCCTGGACTATGTGATTATTTGGAAGGAACCAAAGGAGTTCTCTCTCCTCTAAAAAGCACAGTGTAGACTCTGTGGGTATGTAAGTACAAATCTAGAGAGGTTGCCATTTAACAACCCCATCTAATAACAGTTTGAAATATGAATTCTCACCTATGATGAACTTACATCTTTAATTATATGAGGGGAGCATTTAACAACTGATCATAAACAATGGGTATAGAAAAAAAGGGGAATTAAAAATATTGGAACTCTCGAGAGAGATAAAAATATAGAAATTCAGACCATAGCCTATCTAAAACAAGCAGCAAATTATTCAATATTCCTAAAATCTTAACCAATCTGAGGTTAGGAATGGGGTTAGCTCTCAGAATACTTCTGCTTTTAGCATATTTTGTGTAACAGGGTCAGGAGTGTATGCTGAGGCTCCCAGCTCTGCCTTCAAATGTCAGTCTGACTCTAGGACAGTCTCTTTTCTTGCAAGCTGGGAGGGTATCACAAGGGGGGGAGGGGTTTGCAAGGAACCCTTGGCCACCAAATAGAACTGATTCCAATCGCATTGGCATTCTTAGGCCTTCACCTACCTGCACAATGTCCCTTTGGTAAAGGCCTTTTCATGGACCGAGAACAGGACGTGTCACCACCAGATGGCAGGAGTGCACGCAGAATAAACAAAAGAGCCACCAGACCTTTTTCTTTGTTTCCCACTCACATAACTCTCCACTAGGTGACAGCAACATGTATGTAATGGGATGGCCTTTAATGAGTCACATAAATTCAATTTTTCTTTTAAATATGAGAGCTGCATTTGTTTTTCAGTTTTGAATTTTGATAAGTTTATTTGAGCCAAATTGACATATATGCCAGGGAACAAGATCTCAAAATGCCCTTGAGAGTATCAATTTTAAAAAGTATCCACAGTTGGATTTCTTTCCTCTAGATATAGAACATGCCATACTATTTGCTATTGGCCTCCCTCACATTAATCTAATATACAAAAACAAAACTTTTGGGTGGTTCGCTTTCTAAAGAACCTGGGAAAGATTACTATTTAAAACTATTATTACTTAAGAATTTTTGAAATCCAGACATTCTTACCCCAATTTGGGGGGGTGGGGGGGTGGGAAGTGACTAACATAGTCACTTCTTTGAAGATGATACTTATTATTTATTGACCCCTATTATATGGCAAAGATTATATTAAAATGCTTTAAAACAGTACATTGACTCTGGGTCAGCACTTTTTAAGAAAGCCTAGATTTTAACTTAAGGCTATTTAGGGCCATCATCTCTATATTTTCTGTGACCTTATTGTGGTTTTCCTGCTTGAGCCATTGCAAAACCCATACTGCAGAAATTGGAACTGCGTTCACAGTATGATTTCAAGGGCACACAGGGATATACTCTCTCTATTTATGACACTCACTCTTGTGTAGTTAACATTAACCCAGCGAGGGATAATAATATAGTTTGATTCCATAGTTACATTTAAAAGCTAAAAATGGTCGGGGGTGGGGGGGGCGGTAGAAATGGTGGTGGAATAGATGGACATGTTCCGAGCCTTGTCTTGGAGCTGATAGCAAGAACAGCCGAGGGTCACACAGGGAGTGTTTATGGACGAGTTAAGGGACAGCTATACTCTAGGAGAAGGTGGGGGACTGCTGGATGGGGCTCCCCTGACCGGGCAGCCCCCACTGCTGCTGGGTTCCCTCTCTGAGGGCACCATCCTGAAGGGGAAAGTGGATGTTATCAGAAGCCTAAAAATCTACAACTACAGCACCCGCCAAACAGCTGCAAACCCCAGAACACCGGTCCCCAATTGGCGCAAACACATGGATTCAGAGGAGCTCTACACTCCACCATAGAAAGAGGGGATTTCGCCTGGGATAAGGGGAGGTCTCTGGTCCCACCAGTACAGAGAAATGCGCGCACTGCGGGAGCAGGTGGACGGAGGGAAGTCTGCACCTTGTTGGGGCTGGATTGATCCGTGAATGTGGAAAGGGGTCCCCTCAGAGCTGCTAACAGAGGGGATCTCTAAAAAGCAATTCATTTTGATCTGATACAGAAGGACAGCCTGGGAGTTTTAAAAGTGTGTCAGCTGCTTGGACACAACGGGGGGAAAAGGGACTGCGCAGACTTGCGTGCAGCTCCGGAGTTCACGCATTTGGGCTCCTTCCTCTTCAGATTCTTGCTTCTGATTGCTAAGCCCAATACATAGGATCACCCAGTTGGGGACCCCCTAGGAGACTGAGGGGGGAGTTGTTTTTCTGGAACCTGGGGTCAGAATAGGGAGTGACCATTGGAGAACCAGCTCTGGGGCAGCCCATTTCCACAAACTGGTATTGAGTGCCACAGGGAAAGTGAGATCTAAGCACAGGCTAGAGAGGACCTATAGACTTGGAAGTCAATCTGGAAACACTGCCACCCAGGGGCTGAATAACAAATTGACTCTTGGGTAATCACAAATGAAGGAATACAAGAAATTAAGACACATTGCCTACATAAAACTCAGGACTGGCTTACAACACTGAGTAGCAGTGGAACACAGGGAACTGCAATACTTTCCTGACTGGGAAACAGGTGTGCCAAACAGAACAATAGAGGAAGTGAATGATCTTCACTACTGCACATTCAATTTTTTTTTCATGTTTTACTTAAGAAAATAATTTTTTTTATTTTTTCCTCACTTGATTTTACCTTTTTAATTATTAAATTTTTATTTTCAATCAGTACTACTATTACTACTATTTTACTTTTTTTTTAAGGGTCATTTTATTTTCTCTTTATTTTACTTTGGGATTAGTGTTCTACATTCTATTTTCATCTTTCCTATAGTGTCATTTTATTCCATCTCACCTCTACCTTTATGCCATCACTCTCTTCCTAACTTTCCCTCTTTTGTTGTCCTGTTTCTCTTACCCTTTTCCTACATTAGATTTTCCCTACTCTTTCTTTTTACCCCCTATTAAAATTTCACCCTACTTATATATCTACTTTCCAATCCTCTGCTCAAGTCCATACACACATCTCTCTTCTCTGTCTTCACTATCCAAAAAAAATTGTCTTTCTCTCTGTCCTTTTGTTGTTGTTTACTTGAATGTTGATTATATTGATTTTTATGTTTTTGTGAGAGATTGTTCTGCTTAGGCTTTTGTTTTGTTTGGTTTGTTTTTTTGTTTGCTTTATTTTTGTTTGCTTTTTCCCCCCGCCTTGCTTGATATTAGTTGTTGTTTGTAGTTTGCATTAATCGCCAGTACTTGTTGCTGGCATTTGTTGAGATTAGTGACTGTTCTATTGGAGTTTTCTCCCCATATATATAGTTTGTTCCCCCTTTTTTTCTTATTCTCTTTCTTATCTCTCTTATTTTTTTTTCCTTCTCCCAATTTCAATTTGGCACCCCTTTCTGTGTTTTTTTTTTCTTTCTTCTTCTTTCTCTCCTATCCCCTAATTTGTCTCTCTCTGGTGGTCACCTTTATTAGGGGTTATTAATATCATGAATACATTTCTGTTCAGTGTCTTGTGCATTGTACCTAGTTGTGTTGCATTTTGTGCCTTTAAAATCAACGCAGGAGAGAGGGAACTACATAACCAGACACCTGGAGAAGAAAGGCCATGGGCAGACAAAGAAACAGCCCACATATGAAAGAAAAGCAGGCATCACTAGAATAGGAAGTAAACAAAATGGAGGCAAGAAACCTGCCAGAGAAAGAATTCAGAGAAATGGTCATAAGGTGGCTGAAAAGAATGGAAGACAAATTCCACAATATGAGTAAGAACCAAGAGGAAATGAAGAAGAACCAAGAAAAAATGAAAAATGGCATCACTGCTGTAAGGTACTCAATAGGAAGCATCAAGAGTAGACTAAAGAAGTAGAGGACTGCATCAGTGAGCTAGGAGACAATGTAGGAAAAAATACCCAAGAAGAGTAGCTTCTAGAAAAATAAATTAAAAAGGAGGAGGAGAGTCAAAGGGAACTTTGGGACAACACAAAACAAAACAATATCCACAAAATTGGGGTTCCAGAAGGAGAGGAAATTGAGCAAGGAATAGAAAACCTGTTTGAAGAAATAATGACAGAAAAGTTCCCTGATATAGGGAAGAAAAAACACACACAAATCCAAGAATCTCACAGAGTCTTAAGCAAAATGAACCTCAAAACACCAATGCCAAGGCACATTATAATTAAATTGGCAAACACCAACAACAAAGTAAGAATCTTAAAAGTGGCAGAGAGAGAGACAGAAAGTTACCTACACAGGAACCTCCATCAAACAAGGGACTGATTTCTCAACAGAAACTCATCAGGCCAGAAGGGAATGGAATGAAATATACAAATTCATGCAAAGGAAGGGTCTGAATCCAAGAATACTGTACCCAGCAAGGCTATCAATCAAAATTGAAGGTGAAATCAAGAGCTTCACAGACAAAAATGAACTAAGGGATTTTATTAACACCAAATCAGCAATGCAAGAAATGCTAAAGGGTCTACAGTTAAAAAAAAAAGAAGAAGAAGAAGAAAAAGGAATAGGAAGCAAAGAAGGAACAGAGGGTAAAGAATAAAAATGGTGACAAGTAAGTACCTATCAATAATAACTTTAAATGTAAATGGATTAAATGCCCCAATCAAAAGACATAGGGTAACAGATTGGCTAAGAAAACATGACACATATATATGCTTTTCACAAGAAACCCACCTCAGAAAAAAAAGATGCACCCAGACTGAAGGTGAAGGGATGGAAAAAGGTTTTTCAGACAAATGGAGATGAAAAAAAAGCTGGGGTAGCAATACTTATATCTACAAATTAGATCTCAAAGTGAGGGACATAATAAGAGATAAGGAAGACCACTTCATAATATTAAAGGGAGCAATCCAACAAGAATAAATAACTCTGGTAAACATATAAATACCCAATACAGGAGCAATCAAATATATAAAATAAACTCCTGGAGGATATCAAGGAGAGATTGATAGTAATACAATCAAAGTAGGAGATTTTAATACCTCAATATCACCATTGGACAAATCCTCTAAACAAAAAATCAGCAAAGAAACATCAATCCTAAATGACTCACTAGACGAGATAGAATTAATTGACATCTTCAGATCATTTCACCCCAAATCCACAGAATATACATTCCTCTCAAGTGCACAAGAGTCATTTTCAAAGATAGACCATATGTTGGGCCATAGGCAAAGTTTCTTCAAATTCAAGAAGATAGAAATCATATCAAGCATTTTCTCAGATTACAGTGGCATAAAACTAGAAATCAACTACAATAAAAACAATCCCAAGAGCCAAAAGGTTTTGTTCAGTGGATAGAGCACTGGCCTGTGGACTGAAAGGTCCCAAGGTCGATTCTGGTCAAGGGCATGTACCTTGGTTGTGGGTACATCTCCAGAAGGGGGTGTGCAAGAGGCAGCTCATCGATGTTTCTCTCTCATTGATATTTCTAACTATCTCTCTCCCTTCCTCTCTGTAAAAAATCAATAAGAATATATTTTTTAAAAAATCCAAAGAAATCAAACACATGGAGACTAAACAGCATGCTATTAAACAATGACTAGGTAACCAGAGAGATCAAGGAAGAAATCAAAAACATCATGGCAACAAATGACAATGAAAACACAACAATTTAAAAATCTATGGGGCACGGCAAAAGCAGTCTTGAGAGGGATGTTCATAGCTCTACAAGCATACTGCAAAAACAGGAAATAATGGTAATAAATTACCTAACCATACAACTCAAAGAGTTCGGAAGAAAGGAACAGGAAAAGCCCAGTGTAAGCAGAAGGAAGGAAATAATAAAGATCAGAGCAGAGATAAATGACATAGAGACTAAAGAAACAATTCAAAAGATCAACAAAACCAAGAGCTGGTTCTTTGAAAGGATAAACAAGATTGATGAACCTCTAGCCAGGCTCACCAAGAAGGAAAGAGAGAGGATCCAAACAAACAAAATCAGAAATGAAAGAAGTGAAATAATAACAGACCCCACCAAAATACTAAGGATTGTTAAAAAATACTATGAATAACTTTATTCCAACAAATTGGACAACCTGCCGGAAATGGACATATTCCTAGAAAAATATAACCTTCCAAAACTCAATCAGGAAGAATCTACACATCTCAATAGGCCAATAACTATGGAAGAAATTGAAGCAGTCATCAAAAAGCTTCCAGCAAATAAAAGCCTGGAGCCAGACAGCTTCACAGGAGAGTTTTACCAAATATTCAAGGAAGAATGAAAACCTATCCTCCTCATACTATTCCAAAAAATTCAAGAAGAAGGAAGACTTTCAAGCACCTTCTATGAAGCCAGCATCACCCTAATACCAAAACCACATTAAGACAACACAATGAAAGAGAATTACAGGCCTATATCCCTCATGAACATAGATGCCAAAATCCTCAACAAAATTCTAGCAAATCGGATCCAGCAGTACATCAGAAAGATCATAAACCATGGCCAAGTAGAATTTATCTGGTGAATGCAAGGATGATACAATATCTGCAAATTGGAAATGTGATGTATCCTATGAACAAATTGAGAGATAAAAATCACTTAGTCATATCAATTGATGCAGAAAAAGCATTTGACAAAATCCAACATCCTTTCTTGATAAAAATTCTCAGCAAGGTGGGGATAGAAGGATCAGACCTCAACATAATAAAAGCCATATATGATAAACCCACAGCTAACATCATACTCAATGGGCAAAAACTAAAACTATTTTGCTAAGGACAGGAACAAGATAGGGATACTCACTATCAATACTCCTGTTCAACATAGCATTAGCCATTGCAATTAGACAAGAAGAAGAAATAAAAGGCATCCAAACTGGAAAAGAAGAACTAAAGCTGTCTTTATTTGCAGATGACATGATATTGTACATAAAAAACCTGAAAGACTCCATCAAAAAACTAATAGACTTAATAAATAAATTCAGCAATGTAGCAGGATACAAAATTAATGCCAAGAAATTCATGGCATTTCTATATACCAATAGTAAACTTAAGAGAGACTAAAAAAGCAATCCTATTTACCATTGCACCAAAAAAATTAAGATATCTAGAAATAAACTTAAGTAAGGAGGTAAAAGACCTATACACGGAAAACTACAGGATACTGACAAAAGAGATGGAGGAAGATGTAAACAGATGGAAGAACATACCATGTTCATGGATTGGGAGGACTAACATCATCAAAATGTCCATACTGCCCAAAGCAACTTATAGATTCAATGCACTCCCCATTAAAACACCAGTGGCAAATTTCACAGACCTAGAAAGAACTCTCCAAAAATTCATCTGGAATAAAAAAAGACCCCAAATAGCCACAGCAATCCTGAGAAAGAAGAATAAAATAGGTGGGATCTCAATATCAGATTTCAAGCTGTACTACAAAGCCACTGTTCTCAAAACAGCCTGGTATTGGCACAAGAACAGACATGTAGATCAATAAAATAGCATAGAGAATCCAGATATCAACCTAAACCACTATGCTCAATTAATATTTGACAAAGGAGGCATGAACATACAATGGAGTCAAGGCAGTCTCTTCAATAAATGGTGTTGGGAAAATAGGACAGATACATGCAAAAAAAATGAAACTATACTACCAACTTACACCATACACAAAAATAAACTCAAAATGGATTCAGGACTTAAACACAAGATGGGAAACTATAAAAATTCTAGAGGAATCCACAGGCAGCAAAATCTCAGACATATGCTAAGGAACTTCTTCACTGATAATGCTCCTAGGGCAATGGAAGCTAAAAAGAATATAAACAAATGGGAATACATAAAAATAAAAAGCTTTTTCACAGCAAAAGAAACCATCAGCAAAACAACAAGAAAACCCTCTGTATTGGAGGACATATTTGCAAATGTTATCACTGATAAAGATTTAATCTCCAACATCTACAGGCAATTTATACAACTTAATAAAAGGAAAATAAATGATCCATTGAAAATATGGGCGACGGACCTAAATAGAATCTTTAGACAGAAGGAAGACCAAGAGACACATGAAAACATGCTCAAAGTCATTAATTATCTGAGAGATGTAAATCAAAACGACAATGTGGTACCATCTCATACCTGTCAGCATGGCTATCATCAACAAATCAACAAACAACAAGTGCTGGCAAGGATGAGGAGAAAAAGGAGCCCTCGTGTACTGCTGGTGGGAATGCAGACTGGTATAGTCACTTTGGAGAACAGTATAGTGTTTCCTCAAAAAAATAAAAATGGAACTCCCATTTGATCCAGTAATCCCACTCCTAGAAATATACCCTAAGAAACTAGAAACACCAATCAGAAAGGATATATGCACTTCTATGTTCATAGCAGCACAATCTACAATACCTTATATTTGGAAACAGCCTAGGTGCCCATCAGCAGATGACTGGATCAGAAAACTACGGTACATCTACAAAATGGAATTCTATGCTGCAATAAAAGGAAGGAATTCCTACCATTTGCAGCAACCTGGATGGAACTGGAGAGTATTATGCTAGGTGAAATAATTCAGTCAATGAAAGAAAAATACCACATTTATGGATAATAAAGAACATTATAAAAATGATGAACAAAAATAGAGATACAGTGGCAGTGAAGCATCAAACAGACTGTCAAATTACAGAGCAGGATGGTTAGGGAGAGGTGAGGAAGATAAGAGATCAACTGAAGGACTTGTATGCATGCATATAAGCATAACCAATGGACAGAAGACACTAGGGTGTGAAGGTATTTATGGGAGTGGGGGAGGGGGACAATGGGAAGATATGTACACATGTAATACCTTAATAAAGAAAATGGGGAAAAAAGAAGCTAAAATTGGTTTGGGAGCAATAGCAAAGTGATAACTCATTCATGCTGAAATAGAAATGCTGAGAAGGGAGTAGAGTGGGGCCAGAGAGAGCAGAGTCCTAGGGGCCTGACTCAGCAAGAGGGAAGGGAATGAGATGGGCCAGGAGCAGCTCTGAACTTTTGTGGTTGCCCAGCTCAGAGCCCTTAGAGAGGCTTACCTGCGTGTGGCCTGGAGCAACCTGCTGCGGCAGGAGTTCTTCCCACAAGTAGTCGAAACCTGAACATACTTAAATTCCTTGGAAACAAACAGTGGGCAGTGAATCTTTGAAAACAGAGTATACAGTTGGCCCTCAAACAATACAGATTTGAACTGTGCAGGTCCCCTTGCAGGTGGATCTCTTTCAATAAATAGTTGGTCCTTTCTATCCATGGGTTTCACATGTGAAGATTCAACCAACAGCAGGTGAAAACAGTATTTTCGCATCCCCAACCACAGATTCCCAACTGCAGACAAAAATATTGATTTCAACCTGTGGAGAGTTGAATCTGTGGAAGCAAAGGGCCAATTATAGTCAAAAGTAATATGTGGATTTTTCATCTGTGTGGGGGTTGGTGACCCGTTGTTGTTTAAGGGTCAACTGCAATAGCAAGTGGTTGTCCAGGAGGTGTGCACAATGAGTGGACCTGCCCTCAGATAGTCCCCTGGGCATTCATTTCACCTTGTTTCAGTTCTAAACTGGACTGGAACCTATCATAGAGGAGGGGAGGAGTAAGGCGTTAAAAGCTGAAAATATGCTTAAGAATATTTTTGTGCACAATGATTTTATGGTACAGTATAGTTGCACTTTAAGGGACTTTATTTCAAGTATCTTTAAGAGAAAGACAGCAAAATGATATGGTGACCCCAAAGGGCAAAATCTGATTAATGAGAAATGGAAAAAGTCCCTTTGTTGTTTCTTGTACAACATAGTAAGGCTGGGGGGGTTGAAAGAAAAGAAAGGAGTGGAGATGAAGGACTTAGGAAAGGGCGTTTTAAGAGAGAAAGAGGGGTAATGACTGTATTAATCTGTGACAGAACCATGTCCCCAGGTATTTGCAGGTGACTCCAGGGTGTGCCAATAAGCTAGCACATACTAGTAGCAACAACTGCCTTGAACTATGGAACTACTTCCTGGGGACCAGGCATTGTTCCTACCTGTGTCTCTTATTTAGTCCTTAGGCAAGCCCTGTTGGGAAGACAATATTATCCCTTCTTGGGAGAGAATAACTTCTCAGGTCCAACAGTTAGCAAAAGGCACAGTGAGGATTCAACTTCTGTTCCCTTCAGAGTATTTCCTCTGCTTTTTAGGGCCTTCCTTTCTAAGCCATGGTTGGTGAGACATACCGCCTGCCACCAGGGGCCACCACTAACCAATTTGGATCAATTCATAAGCACAATTGGCTCTAAATGTAATTAATTATATAACCACAGCCTGTCTAAGTTTAGGTCTACTGGAATTACTACATGAAACAGAGGCATTATAAAGGATTACGGGGGAAACAGCAATACATTTAAAGAAAGTCTCCACTTTTCCCTCTTTATTTCTGGCTTAAAGAGGAATAAAGTAAGGTAAAACAGCAGAACTCAACTCAATAGGCAAAACAACCAGAAGCTTTTACCCTGTGTGCCTGGCAGTTGGTAAAAAAATGACCTACTCAACTTTCCTAGTAATGACAGGGAGTGGGGGAGCAAGGTAACATTAGTGCTTTAAAGACGAGGTGAATGTAGTTTGAGCATTAAGACAAAACTGTTGACAATTGTTGGTGCTGCTTTGCTCTCTATCAGCGTTTAGTTTGGGTTGTACATAGTAATTTTTCTGTGGTTTCAATCTTCAGAATTCCTTCCCAAAGGACTAAGTTCAAACTGGATTTCTTACACAGATTTCAGAGCACAAAATAGAGAAAGCCAACAAATCTCAAGCAATCAACAAAACATTCACATCCTGAACATGTTTTTCTGCAAATGTTTATTTGAAAATATTTTTAAGAAATTTCAGGTTGTGTCTGTGGCAATTTCTTTAGGTGAAAAATGTGCTAACAGTCACTATGGAAACCAAGATGCAGGCAATAAGGAGCAAAATCAGACCTATTCGACAGTATTTTGAATGCTTCTCTTGTTCCTCTTCCTTTTTCAATAAGGTATCAAAACCGGGCGTGTACATGTCTCCCAACCAAAACCGTAGGTCATTAGGATTTTCCTAAAAAAAAAAAATTACATGAATAGGCTCAATCAGTGATCAATACAAGAAAGCAGACAAGAGCCCGCCAGAGGTACTGAAGGCCCATGTTCACACTGTCTTGGCTGAGGCTGAAGTATCATATTCAACTAAGAGAGGCTGTTCCCTGAACAGCACCCACACACAAATGCAGCTTCCTGGCTGACCAGGAATCCCTGCGGCTCCAAGCTGTAGGTCTGCATGAGAATTCATTAGGAGGCCTCCATGATTTTCTGCCATATTTCATGCCAATTTAGTGCCTCTTACATTTCATGAGTAGTGTGTGCCAATCAGGTTAGTGAGTTGAAATAAAATTAACATTTCTCCCTTGCTTTAGATGAGCCTTCGAGGTTTGATTTTGTTGGCAAGATAGAGATAAACACAGGTGATGAGTTTTTCAGTAAATCCAGGAGCTGACTTACATGGGAGGAGGAGTAAGACTAAGAATCAAAGATCCCTCCCATGCCTTTCAGGTTGCTGGTCCCCCTTGTAGAGGGGGACAGAATGTTTGCAGAAACTTTGGCACTGTTTGGCCTCCCACACATCCTTCCCTACATCAACTCCTACACTCCATGTCTGTTCCTTTCATGGGCCTCATCTTCCTTTCAGATGGATAGAATTGTCTTCAACTCAACCTCATTCCTGTGTCCAACAAAATCACCTGCGAAACTACTGGTCATACATTAACAATTTTTTTTTCTTCTATTTTATCCAGCTATGCTCAGGGCTAAAGAGTCAGTGTCTGTGCCTGGATTCCAGTAAGTGTACAACAAATGTATGGTGAATGCTGAAGCTCTAGTTTTCAAAAACCCACTTCATTATTTCTCACCAGAATTACTGCAATAGCTTGCAGTTGGACTGCCCACCCTCTCTCTCTCTCTCTCTCTCTCTCACTGTCTAGTCTCAGGGGACTTAAATTCAACCAATTTCCATGGCCAGCTTTAAGGTCAGTGAACTAGTTTCACTCACCAATGCCCAGTAAGAGGCAATGCACATGCCTGCAGGTGGCTGGATGGATTCTGGCCATGGCAATACAATTCTTCCATCACATCACTACTAGTTGCAATATCCTAGTTTTAGGAAAGCTAAAGCATTAAAATAAAATTTGGATGACTGGTGCAAAAGGATAAATTATTTAAGTTGTCTACTCTACTCTCGCCCTTGAGTGTGATCTCATCAGAGGCCTGTACTTTGCCTGCAAGGTTAATTGCCTCAATTCTTCAGGGAGGACTTCCAGAATTCTGCTTACAGCTTCCCTTCAGAGTTAAATATGGGGCTCCTTTTCTCCTTTCTTATTTATAAACTAGCATCCTCGTGCGTGTATTCGTGCACTGCTGGGGTCCCTCAGCCTGGCCTGCATTTTCTTACAACTCAGGACCCCTTGAGGGATATCAGACTGCCAGTTTCAGCCCAAACCCTGCAGGCTAGGCTGAAGGATTCCACTGGTGCGCTGATCCTCTAATGTGTGTGTGTGTGTGTGTGTGTGTGTGTGTGTGTGTGTAAAATCTTTGGTTAATTTCTCCCTGCCCTTCCTTCTCTCCCCTCCCTTCTAAGATTCATCAGTCTGTTCCATGTTTCCATGCCTGTGCATTGAACATCTGCCCCAGAGGTCAGTGCATGTCATAGCTACCAGTCAAATGTTGAACTGTTGAATAGTCGCTTAGGCTTAAACATATCTACTAGAAGCCCAATGCATGAAGATTCATGCAAGAATGGGTCTTTCTTTCCCTGGCTGCCAGCACTGCCTTCGCTCTGCCCAGAGCCACCTTTCTGCCTTCCCTGCCCAGAGGCCAAGAACGGCTCGTGTGGTGCGGAATGCGCCCCACCTTCCCCCGGCTATTCAGTGCCTGCATATGCAAATTAATCCACCATCTTTGTTGGGTTAATTTGTATACCCACTCCTGATTGGATGGTGGGCATTATGAAGGTACAGTCGATTAGCATGTTACTCTTTTATTAGGTCTAGACTAGAGGCCCAGTGCATGGATTTGTGCATGAGTGGGGGTGGCCCCTCCCAATGTAAGACCCCTCAAGGGATGTAGCAATGTGGCAAGTGTCAGGTGGCCAGGGAGGAGCCCAAACCAGCGCAGCGCTGCTCAAATTCATCCCAGCCTGTTGTGCCTGCCACTGCTGCTGCCACTTGGTAGCACTGCCACAGAGTTGGGAGAGGCTCCTGCCGCGACAGCTGCACTTGCCAGCCATGAGCCCAGCTTCTGGCCGAACAGCACTCCCTGTGTGGGAGCGCACTGACCACCAGGGGGAAGCTCCTGCATTAAACGTCTGCCCACTGATGGTCAGTGTGTATCATAGTAACTGGTTGACTGGTCATTCCAGTCGTTCTGTTGTAACAGTCACTTAGGCTTTTATATAAAAAAAGATAAATTCTTAGCAATTTAGAAAAAAGAGAGTGGCCCAAGAGACTTTAAACTATTATAGCCATGGGGGTGAAAAGTTTTCAGAAATAACTTAGGGGCTCTGTCTGCTAAACAAGAGATATGAATAGGCAAACATGAGGGCAAAAGTTGAATTAATGAGGTATTCATTAATAGGAAGAAATTATAATCAAAACAAAAGTCATGACTTCCAGAAGCATCCCTCAAGAATGCAAATGAGCCTGTGACCTGAGGGGCCACTGCTTTGCAGTAAGCAATTTCATGTAGAGGATGAGGGGAGGGGATAGACCCTGCTTATAGAAAAGCAATATAGCCATCATCCTCAAGTTTGAGCTTCTTAAACATAACTCATGGAATTGTCCAACAAAAAAATTACTCCTCATTGCCAATAATATTCAATTTCCTTATTCTTACATTCAAACAATTTCTTTTAGTCTGCCTTAGCCTTATTTTCCCATTATTCTATTACTTTAGCTGCAGCGCCAGCAAAACTAGACTGCTTAGCCTGACAAATTCTCTAACTTTCTTGTACTTGTGCCTTTCCTCTTGCTATGCCTGACAGAAGAACCTACCCCCACATCACACTTATGCAAACCAGCTATATCTTTTGAGTGCTCCACATCTTTCAAACCCAGCATAAATTAACTTTTCACGAGGGTTTTAATAATCCATTGTGGCTTTATTCTCTTCTGAATTTGCACAGCACTTTCTACTACCAAGATGGGCACAGTTCTCTCTCTCAATCTTATCACTATACCTGGTTCTCTAGTTACTGTTTGTTACTCTGCTCAGTTAAATGAACTTTTTGAGGCAGGGACAGTAATATTTATCCTTATAGTCCCCTTGGCATTCATGAAAACAACAAAGAAAAGGGCTCTCATGTACAGTCAGGACATGTTTGTGAAATAAATCAATACATTTTTCCGACTTGTAGGAAGTGACTTCTAAGAGGTTGATCTTCAGGCTCCTGATAAAAAACACATGATTATTGTTGCTATGGGGGAGCATCTGTTATGGAAACCTCTCTGGAAACAAGACGACATTAAGGAGAAGATACATTACATCTACCAGGAGATTAAGAAACTTCAAAGACTCTGGACAATGAGATATTTCAAGGAGTGCACATTTGAGATTTTTAAAGTGTAAGATTTTAAGAGGATATGAGGCTGTTCCCTGCAAAAGTCTTTAGATGCTCAATGTATGAACAGATATGCATAATGGGTACTTGGAAACCGGCAGGGCTGCCTGGCCCCAGGGCAGCAGAGGCAAGGGGAGGCTGGGAGGGAATTCAGTCCACTCAGAAAAGAGAGGGCCACTCTCCTGCTTTTCAGGTATTTCTAGATCTTCTGTGTGATGGGTGACCCTGGCCATGGGATAGGAGTGGGGTGGGGGGACTTACATTGGGTGAGTGAGTTCATTGCATATTTTTTCTGTGTTGAAATGCTTTTGTTTTGTTTTGTTACTGAGACACAGGAAAGAGTCCAAAATGTAAGTCCGAAATCTTAAATCACTGAGTGGGCTTGGAATGAAATGATCTTTGATGAGAACTGCCTTGCACAGTGCCGAAGACAGAACATTGAATCAGTATTTTTTAATACATGTTGAACAAGAGATTCATAAGTATTCATGAACACAGGTGGTCACACAACCATGGGAAAACATAATTTGGAAAACTAATATTCAAAAAACTTTTACCTTCCAGGTAAACCTTGTTTCTGTGCCACATCAAATTTGTTGTAAAACTCAAGTAAATAAACACAAAGAGAGGAGAGAACAAGGGAAGCCAGAGGCTACCATGGGAACCTGGAGACTCTGTGCCCAGTGTAGAATGCCCGTCACCATAATACCCATGTTGTTTAGGATATTTAACTGATTTCCCCCTTCAAACGAAGGACTGACTCTTTGCCCTGAGTACCTTCAGATGCCCAGAAAGGTTTGTATGCAGGGAACGCTTGTCATATTCTTCGATGGTCCATGAAGGATTCTTTTTCCTTTCTTCCATAGCTTCCTCCAAGCTTACGTCACCATATAGTGGGTTATTCTTCAGAACCGATGAGAGAGATGGTGGGGGCCTATCTATGAAGACAGCACCCTTCACACTGGATCCCCTCATTTGTTGAGCAGTAATATTCTTCTTTTCTCTCTGTTAGGAGGCAGAGACAAGGCTTCTCTTACCAATGGGCCACTGATGACAGAGAATGTAATAGTAAAGAACTGTACCCAAAAATGTGTTGATTCTGCCTGGAAACTCAACAGATGAGGATAATGAGGAAAGGAGTCTGGGATCTAGTTTCACCTAGAATTCTATTTCATTGAATTCTTTCTTTTTAAAAAATATTCTTATTGATTTCAGAGAGGAAGGGAAAGGGAGAGAGAGATAGAAAAATCAATGATGAGAGAGAATCATTGATTGGCTGCCTCCTGCACACTCCACCCACATTGGGATCAAGCCCACAAACCAGGCATGTGCCCTGACCAGGAATTGAACTGTGACCTCCTGGTTCTTGGTTGACAGTTAACCACTGAGCCATGCCGGCTGGGCCATTGAGTTCTTTCTTTGCCTATAATCTTTTTGGCTTCAGTAATCATTCATTAAAATGCTATTTTATAGCTAGGGAGAAAGAGCACTGTTCTTTAATTCCAATAGAATTCTGAACAAAGCCATATTTCCCAGCTCACTTGCATTGAGATTTAATGACATTTCATTTCTATTTGTGCATTCCATGACTGATAAGAATAATATTTAATATTGCTCTATTAACCCAGCAAAGTCAAGATTAAAAGGCATTTATAGACATGCCTTGGCTTTCGTGAAAATTCTCTTGGGACTCCTATTTCAGATATCTTGGAGAAATGGACTAAGTTAGCATAGCACTACTATCTGTGTCTACAGATGAGCTGGCTATTAGATGGCTCTAATATTGACCTTCAGATTTTAAAAAGCATTTTAATTGAAGCATAATATACATAAAGACAAGTACACATATCATAAATAAGTTTTCACAACCCACATAAACCTTAAGATTCTACCAACAGAACATTACCAGCATGCCTCATGCTCTCTTTCAGTCCCTATCCCTCACTCTGTCCAAGGATAACCAGAATTTCAAATTTAACAGCAAAAGTCACTTGGACTCTTTTTGTTTTTTGTTTTTTTGCATTTTATATAAATGGAATCATATAATGTGTGCTTTTCTATGTTTAGTTTGACCTTAGTTTTTTCCTTCCCTTTTTCTCCCTTATGGTTACAAAGCTATCATGAGGGCAGAAAATGTTTACGTTAAAATTTGTTCATATAATTGCAAAAAAAACCCAAAAAACTTATAGCATAATGCTTCATTTATCATGGGGCATCAAGGGAGAGGAACTCCACATAAGTTAATTTTAAGAAAACTTAGGCTTACTCCTTAAAAACTGGCAGCAAATTTCATTAATTTATAGCAATTTTTTAAATAAATGTGTTTCACCAAACAGAGAAGATTCAATAGTAGCAATAAACACATCTCTGCATCATTATTTATGATCACCAATAGGTTGATTCCCTCAGCATCTACTAGGGTATGTAGATCATGTTAAATATGTATTTGTATACACTAAGTTGTAAAATAATATTACATGGTTTCCTTTTGAAATGGCTAGTGGTCCCAAAAAATCATCTGTATAAAACCTTTCATATTTTCTTTTGCTTTAGATTTTTCTAATTTTCATAATCCTTACTTTTTTTACATAATTAGAGATAAACTTGGAGATCTTCTTTGACTTTACTAGGTTGTTAGCATGCTCAAAATCAATTTATATTCTGTAATACTGAAGTTTGCAGTGAAATAATAAATCACCTTGACTTAGTATTTCTCTTTAAGATGGATGACCTCATGAAAATGTTTCTGGATTGAGGAAAAACAATTTCATATGAAATTTAGATCATTTCAGATTAGCATAATTCTGACTCAAGCTTCTCCTTGAAGGCTAGACATCTTTGATCATATTTGAGGAGGAATAATTCTTCTGACATTGATAAATTGGCTATGTCAGTTTTCTTGCCTTCTAGACTAGTTCTATAAATGAGGAAACAGTTTCAGGGTAAAGAAAAAATAATACATTCGATTACAATGTATAGGGTCCTTGAAAAACTAATATATAAAACATAGCAAAATAACCAGAGCTATATTCTAGAAAGACATTCAAGTTCTTAACTCTAAATCACATTCTTGAAAGTCTGAGATTTCTCCTCAAACATGGTACCATTTGTTTTTGTGTTGCATGGCAATCTCATGCCTGAGGGAAATATGCTTAAAAATTAATAGTATATTTTTATTAAGAATTTGATGGCTGGATAAAAGTACTAATTATGGTTGGAGTTCATTTATACTTTGACAATATTTTTCAAATAGCTTAAGAAAGAAAAAAAAAGGATGTATTTGATTCTAACTCTTCATCCACATTTTTACGTAGATTTTATTTAGCAAAGGAAAACCTAATAGTAATTCCATTATTTTAGTTATATGGACTGTAAGATAACTTACATTTTAAAATGTTTATGCAAAAAAGTAATACTTTATAATTTACCTAACTTTTTTGTCATTATTCATTATGTAATCCATTTATTCTTTATATAATTTATTATTTATACCATTTACATATAAGTAATTTATTATTTAATAACAAGAGTAAAATAGAAGACATATTTAGACACATAAAAACTGAGAATATATCATTATAGGTTAATAAAAAAGGAATCTCTAAAAAATGTACTTCATTCAGAATAAAATTAGTACTAGAGGGAAAAAAGAAGATGCAAAAAAAATGCTGAGCAAGAGAACAAAAAAGTAAAAGAAGAAAAATAGACAACTATATGTATAAATCTAAGAAAGCATTTATTTTTATGGTAAAATAGAAATCATTAATATATGATTTTTAAAATAAGAGATAGCTAAAACATTAAACAGTGATAAAAGTATCAGGCATTGTTTTTGACACTAAGAAATCATTTCAGTGATAGCAGAGATATTACTAAAACATGTATTGCTTAATTCAGTAAAGCAGTAGGAAAACTTAAGTGAAAAAAAAAGATAAGAATAACAAACAAAAAAATGGGGGGAGGCCTCAGAAAAATAGGAAAAAAGTAGAAATAAGGTAAATAGACTAAACCTTCTATTTAGATGGAAGCTGTCAGATTATCTTAAACATTAAATTCAGTTATGTAATATTTATAGGAGAAATATCTAAAATATAAGGACTCAGAAAGAATAATGAAGGAAAAAGTTATATAGCAGGCAAATGTAAACAAATGAAAGCTGGGTGTTATGGTGACTGGTTAACTGCACACCAATTTTGTTTTCCCTTTTTGAATTTAAACTGGGGCAAACTTTTATTTTTAAGTATGTTTTAACTGACTTTTAGAGAGAGAGGAAGGGAAATAGATAAAGAGAATCATGGATGAGAGATAAACAAATCTGCTGCCTCCCATATGCCCCCGACTGGGAACTGAGCCCCCAGTCCTGGCATGTGCCCTGAGTGGGAATCAAACTGGTGACCTCTCAGTTCCTGGATTGATGTTCAACAACTGAGCCACACCAGCTGGACGGTGGCAGCTTTTTTCTAGCTGACCACTTATGGACCAAATAACAGGGCCTATAGATCCAAGCCTGGCTCTTGAAATCTATCATAAGGTTTTTGGCTCACTTTTCTTCACTTACCTTCTTTTCTGTCACTGTAAGCAAGGGTCTGAGATAGCGGAGCTACAAACACAAAGAACTTGAAGCCGTGGGTTACTGCTTGGAAAAGAGCCACCCCCAAAACACACCTGCTCTTCCTCAGACTTTTCATGAGCAAGAATGTTTTTTCCTTTATAGTAACTGATAGGCTCTGGGGTATTTGTCATCGCAGGATAGCCTATTGTACCCCTCCTAACACACAAGTGGCATCTTGAAATTCCACAAAAGTGTGGCGTTGGCTTAACAGTCAAGTGGTAGAAAAGGATAAAGCAATATCAGAAGCTGGAATGGTGCCTATGCACATCCTAAAATGAAAATCATTTAGTAAAAATATCATCTGTGGCCCTGGAATCTAATCACCTGTAGCTCTAGGAGAAATACTTACACATTATCAGAGCATTCATGTACATCTAATGATACCACAAGAATCAGAATTGGTGTAATACAAGAAAGAGATGAGATGAGAGAACGAAATGGGCACTGTGCAAGAAGAAATTATAGAGTTTAGAAATTTTATGCCTCCTACTGTTTAAAATCTGTTTCTGGACCCAAAAACTGATATACAGACTTTTAAAAAAAAAAAACATTGAGCCAAAAAAAGTCCATTAAAATGTCTCAGCTGAATGAAGTGACTCAGGGTAAAGATTATGTTTAGGGTGTGGTTTCATAACTAATCTCTGACAGCCTCCAGGTGGCTGTCCTCGAGTCAAAGGAAGGAGAAAGGGAGGCAGAAAAGCAAGGCTTACACTAACAAATAACTTGCTCATTTTTGTAAGATGTATATTACCAAAGAAACCACTACCCTACACCTAAAATTTTTTGATTGTTTGAAATAAAAAAACAAAAAACAAGACAAGGCAACAATAACCCTAGGCCTCCAAATATCCGTGAGTAGGAGTAAACTTTGAATCTTTATACAGGCTTTGAAGGAGGGTCCACTTCTGATACGGAAAAAGAGAATAATGAGCAAGGAGATGTCTCCTAGAATCTATGGACCTAGAGTAGGACATAGTCTAGAACCTAGACTCTGGAACCAAGGCCTTCAGAGAACAATGCATCAGCAGGTCTCAAAAGCAGAAGCATCCAAATCAGTCTTCCCCACCTTCAAGGAAGAAGGCCACACACACTGTTCCCAGTGGGATCCCAGAATTACTGTGGTGTTTTTCATTTTTCCCATTCAGCAGGGAAGTCATGTATATGGTTTACCAGAATGATAGCCTGGCTAGATACTCACCAAATTCACTTCTTTTTCATGGGCATACAACAAGGAAAGGTGATTAAGAAATACACCTAGGCCGAGACCGGTTTGGCTCAGTGGATAGAGCGTCGGCTTTCGGACTGAAGGGTCCCAGGTTCGATTCCGGTTGGGGGCATGTACCTTGCTTGAGGGCACATCTCCACTGTGGGGCATGCAGGAGGCAGCTGATCGATATCTTTCTCTCATCGATGTTTCTGACTTTCTATCTCTCTCTCTCTGCCTCTCTGTAAAAAATCAATAATATATATTAAAAAAAGAAAGAAAGAAAGAAATACACCTAGTAAAGAACAGTGTCTAAAAGTCACGGGAGAAGAGCCTCTTACCCTAGGCCTGTCACTCCAGCTCACAGGTTTAGTGTGGAATGTTCCTGGGTTCTGAAACAGATGTGAGAGAAGCCAAGAAAAGATAGGGCAAAGGAATTAGTCAGAAAATATTCTGAAGTCTAACTACTAATCAGGAAAACAAGGCCCACCGCAATATCTGCAAAAACATATTTTATCATTTAAACTAAATAAAAAAATCTGCCCTTTCCTTTCATTACCTCGTTTTATAAAGGGATTGGCAGAAATATGTAGGGTACAATTCCAAGTGCCTTCATCAGATGCATGCCCCAAATAATTTCAACAACCAGAAACATTAGATTTTGGAGAAAGATTGCTCAGTGCACTGAGATGAAATTTGTTGTGAAGCTTCTTTATTTCTCTAGTGAGGAAACTTAAGGAATATAAACATAGTAGAATCAAGGGATATTTTCTTGTACCCTCTGCAAATATGGGTGACCTGCATATCTGCACAGAAGGGAGTTAACTGGGGCCATTGGCGAGCCTGTGAACCTCAGTGCTCACTTTTCTTTATGCACGGTATTGCTTCAGCTCATTAAAAAATGGCATTGGGACTCAACTTTGAAAGTAAAATTGCATTTTTTAAAGAATTAAGTACAAATAAATCAAGAATGTAAACGACACATACAAGGTGTCCCAATAATGTATACATACTTTGAATAATTATAAAGGTAGTGCTTCCTAAAATCCATTTCATTTTCAAAGTGTAACAGAACCCTCACTGGTTTGGCTCAGTGAATAGAGCGTCGGCCTATTGACTAAAGGGTCCCGGGTTTGATTCTGGTCAGGGGCATGTACCTTCGTTGCAGGCACATCCCCAGTAAGGGGGTGTGCAGGAGGCAGCTGATTGATGTTTCTCTCTTATCGATGTTTCTAACTTTCTATCCCTCTCCCTTTCTCTCTGTGGAAAATCAATAAAATATATTTAAAAAACAAACAAACAAAATGTAATAGAATCTACTTAAAGTGTGTATGCATTTGTTTGGGGCATCCTGTATATTTAATAATTCAACTTCATACTTGGGATCTAGGGGATTTTTGTTTTAACTGCTCAGTTATCAGCAATTTTGGAGGCAATATTTCCAGGTTAAATCCTTTGACATTCCTTGAGGTAGTCTGAGTCCCAAACACCATGCACCTACCTGGGGTGGTGTAATACCAAATGATAAGCTGACACAAATCTGAAACTCGTGTGGATTTCAGGTTAGTATAAAATCTACTGCTTGAGTTAGCCATGTAGCTTGACAGATGTATTAACTATATCCTTCAACACCATCACCTACACACACACACACACACACACACACACACACACACACATCCACAGTATAAATCAAATAATGCAAGTGATATTATCTGCTGTTTTCCAAATTACAATGAAAGGATAATTTCAACACATTTTGAATATTGACAAATGATAATAATAATGCACATTTCTTATACTTGTATAGAAAATCCTTTTTCTCAGTTGCTTTTGTCATATTTTTTTTGTTCTCAGTTTTAAGGAAATATGTAAAATGAATATTATTCTATTTCTGCAAGTGGAAATAAACTGAAGCATTGACTGAATAAGAGCCACACAGATGTCTCTCACACTGTCTTACTGAGGATATGATATAAGAAGCCAAGTTTCTAACCTCTTTATTCAATGCTTAATGTCTCCCCAATAGAGTGAGGGTTTTAAATTAAGAACTATTTGATAACTGCCACCTGTGTATCCCAACACCCCAATTCACTTGGTATATACAGCACCTTCTTCCAGTTACCATTATAGTTACTGAAAAATTTCATGTGTCCATTTCTTTATAGATTTATTATTTTATCCAAAGAATATATCATTCCCAGATTTTAAGATTCAGCCAAGGAGAGAATTACTTATTGACATATTGCAAACTGAAGTAGTAAATATAATTGTTGTTACTCTTAATTTGTGCTACACCTACCCAACTGCCTGAATTTGTAATTGATTTACACCCCCATGCATTATTTCAATAGTAAATTGGCCTTTTTTCAATCATTTAATATTTTTTTTTAGGGTAGAAGGATAACAACTTTATCTGCAGTTTATAATTACCAATAACTTATTCAAGGACATAAGAAGCAGATTTTTTTTTTACCTCCTTGGTTTTTCCTTGAATAACTATTTCAACCCAATAGAGGCTGTGGAAAAATATACCCTTTAACATTTTGCATTTCATTCAGATTTTGAAATAATATTCAACAGAGCTTGAAACTATGAAGTTCCACATGAAGAAAATAGGTCAACTCCAGTACCAAACAAAAGATGTTAGATGTATGTGTTCCAACCTGAAAGGAATTTATTGGATATGTTTTCTTAGACTTAACTTCACAGTAAAAGAAAGCCAAGGTTTTTTTAAAACTGATTTTTGAATCATTTTATTCCATGATATAAACAAACAGTATCTAAAGAAGGGATTTCATTACACTTAGCTTAAAACTAAGCAAAACACAAAAGTAATAACCAAAATGGTGCAGGTTTTGAGAATTTTTGAGACAAGAAGGTTTTGAGAATTCCAAATAGAAAAGATGCAAAAATTTTAAAAAGTCAGTTGTCAAAATAAGCTGCCTTACCATGGAAATAAATTAAAACCCTTATAGGTGGAGGAAACACTTACATAATCATTTGAGTATACTTGATTTTGAATGATCTCATGATAAAAGTCCCCAGGAGCCCACAAAACGCACCACAAAGGAGTCACTTTACACCAGGACTCATGAGTAGCAACTGTTTCTTAAAAGAAAACAAATTTCTGTTCAGGGAATTTGAACCACTCCAAAGGATTTAATGACTTGCAGGGGTTTGTGGGTCAGTCACATCTGTTCTAAAATGCAGTGCTTCTTCCTGTTTCTAAATGGACTAACCCTTAACCCCATTAGCCCTCACATCTTAAAACGAAGATTATTCCTGTTTCATGAGCGGTGCAGCCATCAGGGCCTTTATGTTTAGTCCAGCACATGGAACTCATCACAGTTTTATTTTCTCCTGGTCAGCAAAAGGAAGGAAGATGCAAAAGAAGAAAACAAGAAATCAAGTCTGCATTAGGTTGGAAGACCTGGTTGGTATGTCCTTCCATGAGGAGGAACTAAAAGTGTCTAAAATGACAGCCAGCACCTTCACAAGGTGGAGAGTTCTTGCTATATCCTTTCCTTCCATCCTTAACTTTCCATTTTCCTGCCACGAGTCTTTCCTGTACTAAATGAAAGGCAGCTGTACTGAAGGAGGTGTATGAGCCCCCAACACGTAAGCTTCTGATGCTTCGTGCTTAGAATATGTACCAAAAAAAAAAATGGAGGTAGGTTTTCCCTCCAAAACCTTATTTGCAAATTGGTTTGAAAAATCCTGAGAAGAGTAAAGTGAGGGCTAGGCAGACTCTAAAATGAAGACATGCTGGGAAGCTAATGTTTGCAGGGGAATGAATGGGTGGGAGAATTCACATCTTTCATAAAGTGATCGGAGAGTTTCTTATGTTAAGGAAGAAAGACCTTTGCTCTGTGGCAAGATTGAGTAAGCTACCTTGCCCTCGGTTCCCTCCAGCCTTCCTTTTGCACAAATGCTGAAATGGCAGGGAGTGAGAAAGGACCCCCCAACCCGACCCCGACCCTGTCCTCAACCCTGTCCTCGGGCTCCCAGATCGTACCTGTGAGTAGACAAGGTTTTGCCAGTGCTGTGCAGCAGGATAGTTCCCACCCGGAAACCTCACCAGGCTGGCCTGAAGGAGGGCCGAGTTCCTCATTAACAACTTCACGTCCAGCTGCAGGAATTTGTCAGGATGGTTGTTATTTGGCAAAGCAGAGAGATCCATGCCTCCCTTCGTCTACAGT
This sequence comes from Lasiurus cinereus, assembly GCA_011751065.1. Lineage (NCBI taxonomy): Eukaryota > Metazoa > Chordata > Mammalia > Chiroptera > Vespertilionidae > Lasiurus > Lasiurus cinereus. The sequence continues at coordinate 8,845,419 of JAAGEH010000293.1, forward strand.
AGGAAACAAAGGCAAGTGAGGCTGGTCCCGTCAGGCTCGTCCATTATGAATGAGTCAGGATTCTCCTGCTCGCACCTGAAACCAGCTCTCTCAGCTGTACTCTGATGCCACGCTCAAAATGACACACCAACACACAGGAACAATGCAGCACCCTGCCTCGTTTTTCACCACACACACATTTAATGTGAATGGGGCTACACATTAAAATTAATAGGATGCCGAAATTAGATATGTGTAGCACCTAATGCCTCTCCATACAGAGCCAGAAATAACAGTTTAATAAAGAGGAGCTATTCTTTGGAGAAAGATTGCCAGAATTTCAGTATCACGGTCCATAATTTGAAGCACATGAGATAGTCATCTATGGAGACATAACTTAATTTTTCTCTCTGATCATTACTAAGCTAACCAGGCAGACTTGGCCCTGCCCACGCAGCCTCACATGTGATAGGCAAGATCTTGTTTCTTCTCATCCCTTCACTCCCAGAGTCTCAGGCTCAGGTGAAACCTAATCGTGTTTCGCTTGTCAGCTTCGTTTTGAGTAGAGATGTGGCAAGCATTTGCTTCTTGGTTTGCTACAGTAAATTAGTGTCTCAACTTACTGTCTTAACCCATGCACTACCGGAGGCCCCTTTGACAAGATCTTCCTACCTGCATACACTCCGACCCTGTGTTTGGTGTCTGCACAGTACATTTGGAACCAAGTGGGAGCATGGCTGACATGCTGTCCTAAGTGAACCCATCTGCTGGTCAGGGAGCCAAGGTGGGAGTGCAGCTACAGACAGTGGACTAAGTCAGGAAGTGATGATGACTTTCATGGAGATAAGCTCTCTTGTTTGAAGCCATTCTGTCTTAGGGCACCCATACTTCTCAGCAGGGAAGAACTGATTTCCATCTAGAGTGAGAGAAAACCTTCTTACTTGCGAGAAGGCAAAAGATAGACACACCAAGCAGTTCTAAAAGACATAAGTTGTTTGTTCTGTTTGCACCTCTGTAGACCCATCTGACTCAGCAGGAAGGTTTCCCTTCCAGGGGGAATGGTTACATGTGGAATGCATCAGCAGCACATTTCAGAAGAGTGCCATAGAGCTGTATAAGAATCAGCAGCCAGGATGTTCTCGAATTGAGCAAGACACTGGAGAGTACTGACTCTCTCTATAGCAATAAGCACGAGGGTGTTAAAAAAAAAACCACACAAAACCAAAACATCTGTCCTACTTATGACTGTAAAACTGGATTAAGCAATCAACACTTTCTATAAGAATTTTTTGGACCAAACTCTGTCTTACAATATTAGAAATACATCTGGGTGGTTTTATCAATACATTGACTGGATAAAAGTACTTCATAATTACAATAACCAATTCAATCATAAGTGTTTCAAGAATCAAGTGTATTATGTGCATGTGCTTGGTACTTTCTGGAATTTTCTGGTTGCTGCCAGAATACATTTAATGAACAAATATTTCTCAGGCTGTTTGCTTTTCCTAAAAGATTCTTTGGGGAATAACAAGCATCTTCAAGGAGAACCTAACTTCTTTTTGGCTCTCTATATTGGCAAGTGGAAACACAGAACTTAGATCCAAACATATTGATTAGGCCAGGCCTTTTTCTTAGCCAGATTATGAGGTGGATGAAACAAGTCTTTAGTTTTCCTTGGGCATCCTTCCTTCAGATTCCTCTGCCATGCTCTAGATGCCCAGAAGGTTGTATACTGTCTTCCCATTTACAAAACGTTTAGTCTCAGACTCCATCTTTCCCCGCCATCCTTTCTCCCACCTCAACCATCATTTCTTATTTCTCACTACTACCCCTGTAGGTATGCCACATGGCTGACAATGAAGAAATCAGTCCTTCACCCCGCTCCCTTGTACTGGCCATACCCCAACCCCTATACCTCTACTTGTGCCAATCCTCCTGTCTGGAAACATTTCTCCACAGTCCTGGTTACTGACCACCTCCAAACATCCTTTATGGATCATCTTTAGTACCTAGCCTCTCTTACACAAAACCTTTGCATATGTTGCTTAGTGGGAATGATTTTTCTTCATTTGAAATCATCTAACTATCTGGTGTTTGATTATGTATTTCACTAGAGGCCCAGTGTACAAAATTCATGCACTGGGGGGAGGTGTCCCTCACCCCAGCCTTCACCCTCTCCCATCTGGGACATCCCTCTCACAATCTGGGACTGTTGGCTCCTAACAACTCGCCTGCCTTCCTGATTGCCCCTAACTGCTTCTGCCTGCCAGCCTGATAGCCCCAAACCGCTCCCCTGCCAGCCTGTTTGAGGACTAACTGCTCCCCTGTTGGCCTGATTAACACTTAAGTGCTCCTCTGCAGGCCCAATGGCCCCCAACTGCCCTCCTCTGCTGGCCATCTTGTGACAATGTGGGAGTGGCCATCTTGTGGTGGCCACCTTGTGACAATGTGGGGGTGGCCATATTGTGATGATGTGGGGGCAGCCATCTTGTGATGACATGGGGTGGCCATCTTGTGACATCATGGGGCACCCATCTTGTGATGATGTGGGTATAGCCATCTTTGTCAACATGGGGTGGCCATCTTGCAACGTGAGGACATGAGGGTCAATTTGCATATTACCTCTTTATTATATAGGATACTTTTCCTTCAAGAGTCTCTATACTAGGTGATACATTACAAAAGGGCCTTATTGGATGTTTCCTTTCACACATGAATCATTTTTGTAGACCTCATGAAGCTTTTTGCTTAACAAATAATGATGGTTCTATTCTGGTTGGAAATGGATAATCTAATTAAATTTGATTTTAAAAAATAGCTTAGTGTCCTGTTTTCTAATTGACCATGCTCAGTGAAAAAGGAATCCATTGCCAAAATTGTTTACAGACATTCTCTATATTATCTTCTGGTATTTTTTAATGTACAAACTCACATCAAAGACTATATAAAGTTCTCCTTTATGAACTCTAGCATTTTCCAAATTTATTTGATCACATAACACCCATTTCATTGTTTTCTTTTCAACTCTTCAAAATTTTACCTGAAAGGAAGGTGACACATATTAACTTAGGATTTTTATCACTTTACTGTCATTAATACCTTCATTCTAGAATGAAAAAGAGGATCAATAAATATAAAGAACGAGGCCTGGCTGGCATGGCTCAGCAGTTGAGCATCAACCTGTGAACCAGGTTGTGGTTTAATTCTTGGTTAGGTAACCAGGTTGTGGGCTTAACCCTATGTGGGGCGTGCAGAAGGCAGCCAATCAATGATTCTCTCCTATCATTGATGTTTCTCTCTCTCCTTTCTTCTCTAAAATTAATAAAAATAAGAAAAAATAAAATAGCTTCTCTGCCTTGTTTTAAAACAATGAACTATATTGCAGGGACAAGCTGGTGGAAATGTGGATCTCTAGTACTTCTCAGTCCTCTGGAGGTAGGTAAGCATTTGCTTTCTTCACAGAAAATTTTTATAAAAGTATCATTTCCCTTTGGGTTTGGATCCAGAATTATTGTTTTCTGAACCATGAGAATTGTAAAAAGAGAATTAAATATGGTTCACTAAGCAAAACTTTTTACATATTTTTTTCTTTCTTCTCATTCTTTGACTTGTCCTTTCTTCCTCTCACCTCTTTCATTTATTTTCTTTCATTTTTGCCTCTTTTTTTTCTTTTTCCCCCTCCTCTCTAATTTGTTACCAATAACCTATTGAAATACCTAAAATTATTTTCAGCTGAAAAGCCTGTACAATTCAGATGAGCAGTTGGGATTCATAAAAATTATCTGAGAGCATTTCAAAATTAGTTGGATAGTTTTAATTACAAAGAAAGTCTGTGATGAGATTATAATCTTGTGCACCTATTTTCAAAAGTGGTAAACAAGAGAGGCAATCAGGTTAATTGAGTGCATAGAATCTGGAGTCCTATGGTTTTATTACATCTAACTAAACAGTGTTCTTGGGCAAATCCTCTGAGCCTCAGATTGCTGTTTTAATGTGAAGATATTAATACTACCTTACAAGGTTGTTGTGAGGTTTAATAGGTAAAGTGGTTAACAGAATGTTTAGGATATAGTAAGCACTTAAGAAGGTTTACTATTATTTTAAGAGTGTGAAAATATGGGTTTTCATCTCAGTTGTCTCTATGATAAAGCAAACTAAAAAAACTAAAATCATATTAGTCACCTATAGGTAAAAAGCAAACTACAGTTCCAAGAATCCACTTCTTTGTGTAATTCTGGGTTAGAATTGGTCAAAAGAGGAACTTGCATAGCATTTTGGAAAGCAAAATGGAAGCAGCATTCATTAATCCAAAAGTCTTTTTGTAATCAGATGCAGGACAGAGGCACAGGTGCTTGGCAGTTTCCAAGTGGCCTTTGCTTTCTTGAGCTCCATGCCCATTTCTTTTTTCCAACTGTTGGACCTGCTGACTAACAGCGAACTCATGTCCACCACCAGATGTTTGGCTGTGGACCTACAAAGGAGGGAGGTATACAGAGGCAACAGCATCCTACAGACATCTTTGCAAATCAACCTTTCATAATCATACCGACCTGGATGTGCTGGCTGCTCAGATCAGTTGGTGACTTCTGATTCTCCAACTCTTCTTATAGATCTTCCTTGCTCCTCCTGATGTTATGAATTCGGATCTCCAACATAACACTCCAACATTGTTTGGCTGACTGAACCCTGACAATTACCAATACAAAAAATGAATGTTTCCAAGGAAGAGAATTTAAGAAATGAAACCTGGAATTTGTTCTCTGTTCTGACTAGACTCAATGACATTAGTGACCCTCTTTCCAGTAAGTGGGACACTGGTCATCCATGGCACAAAATGCCCATATGGTTATTTAAATTCTCACCTATTATCATCTGGAGTGAAGTGCCTATAGAAAGCAAGTATCTGCTGCACAGAATCTTTTTAATAGAAACAAAGAGAATAATGACTGTGGGGTTGATTCATTGCTCCTATAAAAACTAGGTAAGTTAAAGAGGGAAATAAGCGCTAGGTTTAAAAGTCACAGCTCAGGGTCTAAGCTGGGACCTAGAAAGCTTACACTGACTATCTTGAAACAAAACCTTTTCAGCTCTACTGCTCATGTTTCATCATCTGTCATGTCTTCTAAATCTATATCCAGATCAGGTCCCAGAAGATTCAAGGGGGCCAGATAAAAAGAGTGACTTATGATGTCGTACCTACCATACATATCAAAAGAACTGCAGGATTTCACTAATTCATATTTACTGAAACCTAAAGTATATGTTTTAGGTTGTTTCTTAAGAGGGTTATGTTAGGATGGAAAGCATATAATGTTGAATTAGCCTAAATGTTTTTGACATGGGTTCACTAAGGAAAGATTCTAGAAAGTATTAGTTGATATGGTTGGAAGTAATTCTATCAATTTATCTGAAAACCAAACCCAATGATTGTCCATACTGAATGAAGTTGAGATGCTAAAACATACTTGCTATAAGGTGCTACAGAGAGAGGGATACAAATGTTTAGGGAGATTGGTTTTAATATAATAGATGTGTTCACTCACCTGTTCCATATGTCCCCTCAGTATATCTAGACAGTACTCCCTTCACTAAGGCTTTGAAAAATTCATTGTTGAAGGCAGCATTGGAATCCCTAAAGAACTCCAAGTGGCTAGTCTGCAAATGTCAGGAATGACATTGGGAAATGCTGTCATTGAATTGGGCTTCCTAAATTTAATGAGAATATGGAATACCATAAGGCAGGAACCAAATGGCTGAATTTCACTGCCAAAGACCAGGAAAACACAGTTACCATAAAGGGCATTAGAGTCAAAGGGGTAGAGGGAATGGTTTGACTGGCAAAAATTTTTGGTATTGAGTAATTGATCATGGAGTCCTAGGACTGAAATAGATGCACATTCTACTAAAGCCTTCTATTTGTATAAGCAAGAGTCTGATTTGACTCACCACAGCAGGGAATTGCATCCCTAGATCAAATTCCACATGAGAGCAGGTTCACAGATCCAGAACTCCTTGAATGAAGGGGAGGCCAGATCCTTTGAGGAAAGATTTTGTTATACTGTCCAAAACCCATATTGTTAATCTACCTTCTAGTCTTTTTTTTTTATGGGAACTATATATCGGGGAAAGGAAAATAGTCTGACTTTTTGATGATTCCTGGATTCTTGGTGACTCTACATTGCCGCTGCTGTCCTACAGTCAGAGCAAAGGCTTATGGAAGTCAGATAATTGGATCAAGCTTGGCTTAAAACTGTCTCTTAGTGGACTCAAGAGTCCCAGAGCCCATCCCATAATAACTTCCCTAATTCTGGAAGGTCTATTTGAAACAAACATAGTCAAAAGACTTTGGGTGGTGAGCACCATATAGTACACAGATGTCATATTATAAAGTTGTACACCTGAAATTTATCTTATGGGTTAATAACAATAAATTTAATTAAAAAAAAACAACTGGCAAAAACCCGTCCTCTCCTCTTTGGTGCCAGGATCTGTGGCATGAGGGCTTTCGTGGTAGTAATGCCAATGGAAGCACCAAACATAAAGAAGCCAGATGATACTACACATGCAGAGTGTTGTATTACAGGTGAGGGGTCCCTACCGAGGGACTCTGAAACTTGTATAATGAGAAATAAACTCGTCTGCCCTTTGCTCCAAAGAGAGACATCAACTTTATCTTCCAAAGCTGTTCACCATACAAACATCCCTTAGAAGATATTCCAGAACAAAAGCAGACCATGCCAAGACTTGTGGAAACATGAGAGACCTATGAAGAATTGCCTCCCAACAGGAAATTTCACATATTTTATTGCAAAAAAAAAAAAATCTAAGAAATCATGTGAATCATGTACAATATTTTCTCACAAGAAAAAATTTAAGCTGTTTTTTTTAAAGTTTCACAGAATTGTAAAACTTTTTAATTTTTATAAAGAAAAAAAAACACAATGAAACTACCACAGTATTATCAGCTTTTAGTCTTTCCTTGTTTCTAGGGAAAAGGCTGAAAAATATTTAGTAAGTTTTCTCATTATGATTTCTGAGGCTTAAGTACCTACTATATTCTTTTAAAATCTGCTAAAAAAAATACAAGGAAATGGGTGGATCAATGCTTTCTTTCTTCAAAATATTTAAAAAAGCTAAAATCTAATGACAACATGTTAAAAATAATACACATTTTTTTGTAGGATGTTACCATTTCCATAATGGTTTCTCTACACTATATCGACAGTGCAATGGTGATTCAGTGTAAATCATTAATTACAGTGTTTCATTGTTACAATACTTGTGTTCAAGTACATGTTCGTGAACATGATCAAAGTCTCTATTTTGATTTTTTCTTTTCCATTATTAAAATAAGGTTATAATTACAGTAGAATTTTTTCCTATAGATGTCTCTAAGTCTGAACCAAATTCATAATACATTCTCTAAAAACCTGTTCAACACTATGAGGTTTGTTATGTTTACACATCTCCTTCAGAGTACAGAAAAATGGGCTATTTCTGCATTAGGACACCAAAACACAAAAACAGTTTTCCCCACAGATAGCTAAACTATTATGCTAAATTAGTATACATTATGCATAACTCAATGGTATTGGTGGGGAGAGAGTAGCACCATAGAGCCAGCCCTAACTTAAAAAACATTTTTTTTAAGCCGAATAATCTTAGTTTTCTTTTTCTGGTAACTGGATCCAACTTATTCATATAAAATGACTTATGAAGCCCTATAGTATAAATCACAATGTTTGCATTACCAAAAATAAGCACCATATTGATGTTTGGCAGGCCCCAAAATAAATTAATTTGATTAAATTATATGTAATCTGATAATATTTGGTCTGAAAAACATGCTAGTGTGTGTGTGTCTATAAATAATGTAATTGCAAAGAGCTGTGAGCCAGCCAGCTTGCTAGAGGTCAACTCTTTTGCTGAAGCTTTTGGGCATAGAAGTCCCTGCATGTCTCACAGCAGCGCTGATACCACCGCATGTCCTGACACAGGTTCTTCTCGCGTATCACTCGGCAGTACACAGGCCATTGATCTCCTAGGCACTTGAATGTCAGAGCAGCTGTGAAGCAGAACACAAGAAACTCAATACAGGTAGATATGCCGGGTGTCATGAGTAGAAGCAAATAGCAATCATATAAGTGGGGATTTTATCCACTGACTCATTTATATTCCCTGTGGAACTTAAAACACAGAGCTACACACACACACACACCCTGAAATAAAGGACTAAAGTGAATGAACAGTTCTCTCATGTATTTAAGACAGCTATCCCCAAATTCAATGAATAGTCCTGAAATGGCTTTTTAAAGATTAAATTTATGGGTTTTTTTAATTTAAGTTTCTTTTGAATTTTTAGTTGAGAGGGTTAAAAACACAAATAAATGTGCTCAATATATCTACCTTTATGAGAATGAAATTTAGTAAGTATTGTTATAGATGAATTTGCAAAGAAATAGCAAAGCAAAAATATGCTCGCACATTTTATTTTATTCTTCCCTTTTTTTTATATATTTCAACTAGAGGCCTGATGCATGAAATTCATGCATGGGGGGGTGTCCCTCAGCCCAACCTGCACCCTCTCCAATCAGGGATCCCTCGAGGGATGTCCTACTGACCATTTAGGCCCGATCCCACTGGGTTCAGGCCTAAATGGTCAGTCAGACATCCCTCTCACAATGCAGGACTGCTGGCTCCCAACCACTCACCTACCTGCCTGCCTGATCACCCCCTAACCACTCCCCTGCCAGCCTGATCGATGCCTAACTGCTCCCCTACTGACCCAATTGCCCCTAATTGCCTCTCCTGCCAGCCTGTGTCCCTCACAACTGCCCTCCCCTGCTGGCCCAGTAACCCCTAACTGCCCTCCCCTGTAGGCATGGTCCCTCCCCAACTGCTCTCCTCTGCAGGTCTGGTCCCCCACAACTGTCCTCCCTTTCAGGCCTGGTCCCTCCCAACTACCCTCCCTTGCTGGTCTGATCACCCACAACTGCCCTCCCCTGCCAGCCATCTTGTGTCCACATGGGGGTGGCCATCTTGGGTATTGGAGTGATGGTAAATTTGCATATTACCTGTTTATTAGATAGGATTATAGTTCACATTCAATATTATTTTGTATTAGTTTCAGATGCACAGCAAAGTACTTAGAAAATCATGCATTTTACAGAGTGGTCCCCCCTCTGCTTCAAGCACCCAGCTGACCCCATACATAGTTATGATATTATTGAATATATTCCCCATGTTGCAGCACATATCTATGTGGCTATTCTGTAACTACCAATTTGTTCTGCTTAATCCCTTTACCTTTTTCATCCAGTTTCCCAAACCCCCTCCCTCTGCCAACTGTCAGCCTGTTCTCTGCATCTATGAGTCTTCCTATTTTTTTGTTTGTGGGATAGTGATTTAATGCACGTTCAACATCAAAGTAATTTATCATGTGACCGAAACTTATAGCATTAAAGTGTTTAAAATGAGAACTTAATATAAAAATATTGGTCATGTAAATTTAGGCTCAGGTTTTCTAAAGAAATAGAATGTTCTGGCATGCATAATAAAAGTCAGTCCTGCTACAATTCTTTCTTTTGCCACTATTCTACTATATTTCATTATTTTACACTTAGAAATCTTAGATTTTCCCGATCACTGTGCTTCTGTGTTTGGAGGTAAGAAATAATAAACAAAACAATGCAATTTTAATTAAATTCTTCTTTTAGGTGATTATTTTCTGCCACATACTTTAAGAACTCCAAGTAATTACTGGAGAAGGGGATTATGTTGTTTGAAATGCAAGGATTTAGCTGCATTTGCTCTAGGATTGCTTGACTTTTTGTTTTAACTAGTCTTAATTCTCCTTGAACTGAATATTTCTTAGAAATGTTAATTATTTGGCTTAAAAAAAGTAATTTTGTATGTCCATGAAGAACCAAACTTTTCCATTTGATTGAATCATATGCCTAGAAGAGTATCTATAACAATTTATAATTAAATTATTCTTTCTGAAGATTATGTGCACAGATCAAAACTGAAGGTGTTAAACATAGATTAACTCAATACTGCCAGGCAGCAGTGCTGGTAAAAGCCACTAATTGCCACAGATTCATTCATGAATATTTGTTATGCAAGTGTAGGCTACATTTAATTAAAATATGTATCCTACTTCTTCATGATGGCTGATTAAATAACTGGTACTGAGAATGCACATGAAAGCATTTTACAACATAAAAGTCAATGTAACCAATGTTACTAGTAGCTATTTGTATGTCATATTATGTCCTTAAGTATGAAAAAATTGTACCTTTTGTTTAGCGGTATCGATCCATGCACTCATTTGTCTTGAAAGTCATTTTTTACTCTAAGTGTCTCCAAAAGATAATGTGTACGTACCCAGGACCATAAGGAAGGATGCTGACAGTGGAAAGATCTAAGGTATGTACTACAAGTACCTTTCAACTAGACACTACCTTAATTGATAGTTCTGCCATGAGACTGGACAGAATCCAAAATATGGTTATACCCTTCAACCCTTTACATGATGAGCTTGGGTAGTATGACATTCATATTTCCAGGGTCTGGTTCTGAGTAGACAGCTTCAGGGATCAAAACAGTTTATTCTTTACCCACCTGGACATGTGGATTAACCCATAGTAAAATACAGCCAATTTGGTTAGGACCAAACTAATTAGTATCCATTTATAGCTAAGTTTTAAAGTGATGCGCAAAACAGAAGAAACCATGAGTATTTCCGTATTTCTCAAAACCATTCTCTTTTGGTCAGCTTACCCAGCCTGGGTGATGTTATGGTATTTACATTAATCTTCTCATTACAGGGCTGAAGGTGGCATGGCCTGTATGCTGCAGGCTTTTCTGAAGAAAAACATTCATTGCCATGTCTTCCTGTGATCTTGTGCATGCACTGGATAACACGGGACTGCATTCCTTTGCCACAGGTAATTGAGCACTGGGAGAGAGATAGAAGGCTTGTTAGAAGTCCTTTTTGCTGTTTCTCTCTTCTAGGCTGTGAGCTACCTTCTGCCTGTATTTCTTAAAATTAAACATGAGCCACTACATCCAGAGTGGATGCAAAACATGGGTTAGAAGCGCTGATGCTCATACTGGGGTACAATGTTTTCTGTGCCATCTGGCTGACCTCAGGCAGAGCTTAGGGCGATGCAGGACAAAGGCGAGTAAAGAAGGCCCAAGGGTATCAGTCGGCATGGAATAGAATGACTAATATCAGACATGCACTTTTAAAGTTCTATCTACTTTGCAACAAAAACTTGATTTGCTATTTTTCATTTTAGTCATTGATCTCAAGAGTTAGCACACGCCCAGCTGTGGAGCTGGATGCCTGTTACAGTTTTTGTCTCCTCATCTACTCTTTTGCTCTGGCCTTGAAATGTTGATCAACAGTTTCAATATGGCTTATCAACCTGGCGTGTGATGGAAATAGCTGCTATTTCTTGGCAGATGACACAATATCCAGTACTATGCTAATAAAAATATCTGATAATCTGGATTTTTCTAATAAAATACCCTTTCAATGGATTCCTTGTATTTCATAAAATGCAGTCTGTCTTCATTTGTAAGATATTTTGCGAAGAAAAATGTATTTGATGTACAATGATCTTTTATTAGGGAAGTCTCTTGGGTCCCCATGTGTCCCCAGATTTGATTTGTCCCACAAATAAGCCAGTGCTTATTTGACTGAGAGAATAAAGTGATTTTATGGTGTCACAATTACATGAGAGGGAATATGCTTGCATTTCTGAAAATAATGACCCATATTGATCTTTAATTAAATGATCTTAGTGTATTCTCATTGAAAACTGGCAAATACTTCCTGATTGTCCCCTTTTAGATATACAGGCATAAGATTTTAATGTATTTTTCCCCTTTGTGCTTTACCAAGTCATTATTAGGACTGCACTCTCTTTGCCATCAATTCTTCCTTTACATAGTTACGGATCCTAGCTCTTCTTTTCATTTGCACAAGAAGCATTCTACACAAACCCTATTCACCTCAAGCCTAGTCTACTAATGTTAGTTTAGTCCCCAGTCTTCCAATCAATCCCACTTGTTAATACTGAATATGTATTCTTCCAAAACTGCTTTATATAATCTCATCAGACAAAAGTCTTTGATTACTGAATCATTGCCTACAAGATAAAGCTCAGTATCCCAGAATCTCCAGGCTGGTGTTTATATCTCCTCAGATTTATTTTCTACGCTTCACTGAAGGAATCATTTGCTCTACTATAGATTAACTAGAAGCCCGGTGTATGAAATTGTGCACAGGTGGAGTCCCTTGGCCTGGCTGGTGATCGAGGTCTATCGGGGGGCCAGTCAGCTGGGAGAGGAAACACTCCCCGCCGCCAATATGGGCCTATCTGGCAGGGAAGAAGGGACTGCGGTGGTTGGCCAGCTGGGGAGAAGGGTCCTGGGAGGTTGGCTGGCTGGGGAAGGAGCCACAGGAGGTTGACTGTGGGAGCACACTGACCACCATGGGGCAGCTCCTGTGTTGAGCATCTGCCCTCTGGTGGTCAGTGCACATCATAGCGACTGGTTGATGCGCACTGACCACCAGTCATTCTGGTTATTCCAGTTGTTCAGTTGTAACAGTCGCTTAGGCTTTTATATATATAGATCATGCCCATGCATTTTCTATTCCATCATCTAAAATTGTATCTGTAATGTTACTCTTTTCCAAATGTCTGGCTGCTTTTCAAATCACAATCCATTAAGTAAGTGTTCCACAATTACCCCAACTATTTATGCATATTTATGGTTTATTTTTCTTGTTAACTGCAATCTAGTTGTTTCCAGTTCAATTTAAGCTTTACTATAATATAAAACTATTATAAGAGGAATAACTATTTAACATGGTCTTTCTTCCTTAAAAGCATCTTAATACCACTCTATAAAATTGATATATTTATATAAATGAAGATATTATGTTTCTTAAAAAACTATCTTCAATAAAATTCAAAATAATTAAACTAAAATCTTTTAAGGGGTTAAGTTAATACGAGAAAATACAATTCTAGTATCTATTCCTAAAATTTATGTCGATCTTGAAATATTTGAGAAAATAATAATAACAGAGTTTTATAATAGATGAACTCATTCTGATCAGTAGAGGAAGTTCACAATCATGTCACTGAAACCCAGGAATCAGTCACAGACTATTCCCAAAACCTTTGATTAATTTTATAACAACTCCATAGGACACGAGCAAACCAATGTAACATACATATCATTTTTCAGAAATATAAAAAATTCAATAAATAGAATAATTTTAGCAGATAATGGCTGAATAGTGTCTTTCATAAAATGCTGAAAAACTAGAGAGAAAAAAAATGATAGTTGTATTCCTTTTGCAAGTTAAAGTTTGTAACTTGTATATAAGAATGACCCAGAAATAAAAATAGTATCCAAGAAATGATGAAAGTTCCAAAATTAATTTAACCAAAACAGACTCATTTTTGCCACATCAACTGAACAAAAGAAAAATGGAAAACCAAAGTGTCATCAATAAAATGTTGCTTCAACAGCATGAAAGCCTTTTTTTGCATCAAATAGTGATTGGTGATGAAAAGTGGATTTATTTTGAGAATCCCAAATTCACACAATCATGGGTTGATCAACCATCAATATCGACTGCAAGGCCAAATCGCTTTGGAAAAAAGACAATGCTCTGCATTTGGTGGGATCAGGAAGGTGTGGTGCATTATGAGATTCTAAAACCAGGTAAAAACATTAATATTGATCCCTACCAACAACAATCAATATGAACTACATTTTGATTGTAAAATGAGCAGAATGTGCCAGAAGACATGGCAAAGTAATTTTGCTCCAGGATAACCACACCATCACACACTTCAAAACCAGTTAAAGACACATTAAAAGATCTTGCCTGGGGCCTTAGCTGATTTGGATGGAGTGTTGGCCTGTGGATTGAAAGGTCCCGGGTTCTGTGCCGGTCAAGGGCATATGCCCAGGTTATAAGCTTGATTCCCGGTGGGGGTGTGCAGGAGGCAGGCAATCAATGATTCTCTTTCATCATTGATGTTTCTAATTTCTCTCTCCCTCTCCATTCCTCTCTGAAATAAATAAAAATATCTTAAAAAAAGAAAGTTTTGTTTGGGAAGTATTAACCCACCAGCTGTATTCACCAGACCTTGCTCCTTTAGGTTACCACTTGTCCGATCAATGGCACAGGCACTTTCTGAGCAGCACTTCAAAACTTACAAAGAAGTGGAAAACTGGGTTTTAAATGGTTTGCCTCAAAACAAGAAAAGTTCTATTGGGACAGTATCCACAATTTTACCTTAAAGATGGGAGAGATTTGTAGCTAGTGATGGACATTACTTTGAATAAAGCACTTTTGATGTTTCTCTTGAAAGTATCGTGTTTTCTTTGATGACAAAATCCACATTATTAATCGGTATACCTTGTAGAGCTTGCATGCCAAATACTAAACATGAAAGGGAAACTTTCTCAATAATTTAAATAGTTTGGACTATTAAAAGATTAGTGAAATATAGTAAATGAGAACCATGAATACAAATGGCAGCAAACCAGTAAGAAAAAGATTTTATCCTGTTTTAAAATACATTACAGAACCTTATGAGCATAGTCATTATCTAAAACCTCATTTTCCTTCTGTCATGTAATAAGAACCTCCATTCTTATGGATGTAACAAGAGCTGACTGACTTTGTTATACCTGAGAAAATTCCATTTAAATAAGCTGGCAAGGGAAATATCTGGGGACATACAAGTAAGGTCCAAGTTAGCGGAGGTGTACAGTAGACCTTTAACTCAGACATTTATAGTTTTCAAAAAATGGCCAAGGATGATCTGGTGACAGATATGGATGTGAACTCTTGGAAAGTTTTATGGACTAAATTAGATGAGAGCCCCCTGAGTGGGCAGGGCTTGGCTGTTCTGGTAACGACAGTATAAGATTCCAGAATGACTTGGCAAATTTATGGATTGGCCTAAAAGCAAACAAATGAGGGAAAATAAAACACATAGAAAAACACACACTAAAAAATTCTTACAAATTCTTAACTGTGGCACTATCATAGAAACAAAGGAATTAAATGAACTCTAAATGGCTATGATGTCCATCTAATGGACAAGCCAAGAAGTGGAATCCTTTCTTCCATCACAAAGGATAGACAGGTGGTATAGACACTGCCCAATAAGTAAATTAAAGAAAGAAACTAACCAGGAAAATTTTATTCCTGACATAGCATTACTTATAGCACTAAGAGACAGTGTTACTAAGATCTTGGAGTAATACTTTGGAAATTATGTAAATATCTTGTAGAAAGAGTTCAAGGAAAGGTCATTTATCCTAAGACATTTTATTGAAATTATCATTTCAGTATGTTCAATGGCAGTGAGTGTGTGCTGTCGAATAACTGTGATCCGATTAAACTACTTAAGTTTTTCAAGAATCCATCAGTGGAGAAACCAAGATGGCGGCATAGGTAATCACCTAAACTGCTGCCTCGCACAACAATTTCAAAACTACAACTAAAAGACAGTACAGACATCATCCAGAACCACAGGAAAGTTGGCTAAGTGAAAATTCTACAACTAGAAGGAAAGAGAGGGGCCCACGGAGACTCAGAGGAGCTGCAAAAAACTGAGGTACAGAGAAGCGCAAGTGGAGAGAGCGGGTGGCAGTGTGCCTGGCTGGCTTCCTCTGGCGGGAGGGAGATGGAAACTCCCAACTGCACAAAATCCCTTATCCTATGGCATTGAATCCCAGCTCCAGACAAGACTCATATGAGGGGAGTCTGGACTATGAAAAGGGAAGAATGCATGGAAATTTAGAGGAGCTGAGAAAGGGCAGAAGTCTGGGGCGTGTAAACCAATGCTCACAGAGAGGACGTACTACTGATTGTGCCGCTGGCTCTCTCTGGTGTGCAGGAGACAGAGCCTCTCAACTGTGCCAATTCTAACTGCATTGAACCCCAGTTTCGGGTGAGACCCTGGGGACTCAGACTCATACAGTCCCGGAGCGCAAGGGAACAGGAAAGGAAAAGGTCTGGAGGCACCCATGTGTGCGCACTGAAAGGGCCACAGCAATTATCAATTATCAAGAGACACTTGAGACCCAGGGGCCTCATAGGGTGGGGCTGATTGGAAGCCACGGCTGTCTCTGCTCAGCCCTGAGACTTTACCCCACCCAATCTGAACAGAGAGGCTTTTGCACTTTTGCAAGTCTTACATCATAAGGCTGATTCCAGCATAGAAGTTCTCCCAGCATAGTGAAAATGCAGAAACGAAGGAACAGACCACAAACTAAAAAAATGGAGGAAAACAAATGACTGGATATAGAGTTCAAAACCACGCTTATAAGGTTTTTCAAGAATTTCCTAGAAAAGATGGATAAATTTAGCGAGACCTAAGAGGAGATGAAAAAAGACCAACTAGAGATGAAAAAGGACCAACTAGAAATTAAACACACACTGACTGAAATAAAAAATATTATACAGAGACCTAATAGCAGACTAGAGGAACACAAGAATAAAATAAAAAATTTGAAATACAAAGAAGCAGAAAACACACAATTGGAAAAGCAAAAAGAAAAAAGAATCCAAAAATTGGAAGATAGTGTAAGGAGCCTCTGGGACTTCAAGCGTACCAACATCAGAATTGTGGGGGTGCCTTAAGAAGAGAGAGAACAAGATAATAAAAACCTATTTGAAGAAATAATGGCTGAAAACTTCCCACACCTGGTAAAAGAAACAGACTTATAAGTCCAGGAAGCACATAGAACCCCAAATAAAAGGAATCCAAAGAGGACCACGCTAAGACACATCATAATTAAAATACCAAGAGCAAAAGACAAAGAGAGAATATTGTAAGCAGCAAGAGAAAAACAGTTAATTACCTACAAGGTAGCACCCATATGATTGTCAGCTTATTTCTCAACAGAAACTTTGTAGGCCAGACAGGAGTGGCAAGAAATATTCAACGTGATGAATGGCAAGAACCTACAACCAAGAATACTCAACCCAGCAAAGCTATCATTCAGAATTGAAGGGCAGATAAAGAGTTTCACAGATAAGAAAAAGCTAAAGGAGTTCCTCAACACCAAACCAGTATTATATGAAATGCTGAAAGGTACTCTTTAGGAAGAGGAAGAAGTAAAAGGTAAAGATAAAAATTATGAACAACAAATACATATCTATCAAGAAGTCAATCTAAAAAGTGAATTAAAAATCTGATGAACAGAATAAACTGGTGAATATAACAGAATCGGGAAAGGGGTGAGGGGGGGTACAGGGAGAGACTGGACAATTATTATACACCTATGAATGAGGAGAATGTGGGGGGAGGTAAGATAGAGGGAGGGGTGGGAGTAGGTGGAGGGGAGCTATGGGGGGAAAAAGAGAAACAAATGAAATAATCTGAACAATAAAGATTTATTAAATTAAAAAAATTACTTACGTTTTCAAGTCTAATTGGATGCATTGAGGATAATTAGATCTTATTTACACAATACATTTTTGTTGGATCAAATACTATATACATAATATTGATATATTCTGTTGCTAAATTTTTATTATTTTATTATAGAAATATATTTTATATATCCTTTTATGATATACCTGAGTTTATCAAAAATCTGCATCATTTAAAAATAATGTGTGTTGTTCCTATAAATACCGCTATGCCTAGTGACATAAATCCACTAACTACTAATAAATTCTGTGCTCCATAGGTTCTGAGATCAAGTAAATTTATTTCACATACATGACTTTGAACATGGAGTTAAAAATGATTTTCACATCTAGTCTTAAGTATTGGGATTCTTATGGTAAAATGCCAAACTTTAAAATTATTGGTTAAATGAGTTTTTACCTTTCCTTTCTGGACTTCAGAATAGCCATTGTAGACACTGTTTTGATGCTGGTTCGTTATTTGTTACTCTGAATATTGACATAACTTAGTTTTGGAAACCAAATGGGACATGATAGTATAATAAATTTGTAAACTTAGGTTAAATAATTAACTAGTTTGCCAATGAGTTTACGGAACTATTAATCGTATATATTAAACTCTAATGTTAAACTGAAACTCTTCAAATTGTAAATTTTGTAAAATGTCCTCTTAATCATTATAAACCAAAGAGGCAGAAAACCTAACATAAAAATGCATACTACTATAAGCTACTTACTTTAAGTTTTGTTGGTTAACAAATATAACTAAACTAGCACATGTCTGATTTTGAATTCCTTGAAAGAAAACCAAATTTCAGTGTATTTAGGGGTTAAAAATAATAATTCCCACACTTGGCCAGCACAAAGATTACCCGAGATTCCTTCCTTCTAGACTGTGCCAAAGATATATATTTTGGAGAGAATGTGTATTCTCCAGGCCAACAGCTAAGGAAGGCTCTGTAATGCTTTACTTATTTCCAGCTGGCCTCGGTAAGAAATAGGAATTCCTAAATTAAGAGAAAATTGTCACTGGCAAAAAGCGTTCAAATTATTTTTTCTACCACTATAATATACAATCTTACAGGACCTGATATAATCTGTAATGTTAAGTGTCAAACTACAACAAGCTTAACAACACTGACTTGAATAATTTGTCTTTGGGAGTAAGTGGATTATTTTAACAAGAGTTTTAACAAGAGTGAAGTAGCATTCACAGTGGAGAATGGATCTCATAAGGAAACTAAATGATGACTTCTACTGGAAATTATTAGTGCAGCATTCCTATTCATTTCTGTATATGTTTGGCAGTTCCATCTTTCAACTTTTTAATAAAGTGAGTGTAAAACAAACATACTAAGGAACAAAAGTTAGGTTTGTTTTTAAGATTTGCTATTTATTTTGGTCAGTGTTTCAGCATCTTTTTAAAGTAGTTTATCTGCCTTATTTAACACATGGGTATTTGGGATTGAATCTATTCCTAGAGGTCAGACATTTGAAAAAAAAATTTTTTTTGCGTATGTGTTTAATTAATTCATCATTTGGTTGTACAGTTCAAACTATTTTTGTTTCTTTAATGAAAACATTTGCATATAGTTATAACAAATCAAGAAAATGTGTGTGGCAAAATCAAGCAGATTACTTATGAATGATTAGCAGAGAAGTGAATATGTTATGAAAAGCCTGTCAAAGCAACAAAAAATAATTTTTTATATCAAAGTACACATTGATCACTGCAATGATGAAAGAAAAAAAAGATGTTTTGCATTAAACAATAATTAATAAGCACAAAAGTCTTGGGCACATATGCAGTCCTGCCGGTGCTCAGACAATCAATCACAGGGGCCGCAGAAGTGAAAAAAAGATTATCAAGACATTTCTATTTTAGCACTACCCTCCTCCCAGGGAACATCTTGCCACCAGAGAGAACTGCTGGGAACGACAGTGATTGAACTTCCTTTTCAAATAACATACTTTCCAGGTCTAGCCCAACAATTCCCGGTCAAAAACGGATCTAATCCTTCTGTGGCCATGTTGCCGAAGTGTGTGCTTTTGTTTTGTTTTAATAAATAGAGTATTGATTTAAAATAGCACAGAGAGCATATATAGCTACCTTTAAGTTATTCCAACCTGAAATAAATACTGTCTCTGCCAATTCACAAAGAACATTCCTCAGTGTGCTTTGCTTCCATCTACTGCTTTCCTTCCAGGTTAGATCATTGCTGTCTAACCTGCTGGCAGGTGTTCAGCCAAATGGACTCACAAGAATGCAGAGGAAGTCTGCCAGCTTCCTTGAAGCTCAATGTCAAGCACACTTTTTGGCTTAAATAGCATGTTCTTCAAATAAGGGTGAATTTACTTTTTTAAAAAAAAATCACATTTTTAAGTAGTTTGATTTTTCATACAGGAAAATGTCAGGGGAGTCATGTGTTTACATAAAATTATATTGGTTAGTTTAATTTTCCTGGAGAAAAAGAAGCTAGTTACTAATACTTTTGTAGGAAAATATTGTTGTTATATAGTTGTAGTTGTTATAGAAATAGATTCCAAAAAAATAAAATAGATAAAAATAAAAGACATACAATGCTTACATGCATCACGCATTTTTTGTTTGTTTGTTTAGCAGTCATTTATTCAATAAATATTGCTACACGTAGTGCAATGCTCTGGTCACTCAGATTTGTGAGAAGGTTGAGACATTCTTAATAAAACAGCAACAATGCAAGGCAATACATAACTCACTGAGAAAACATAACATAGCCCACTGGTGTGGTTCAGTGGTTGAGCATGGACCTACGAACCAGGAGGTCGCGGTTCAATTCTTGGTCAAGGTCCATGCACAGGTTGCAGGGCTCACTCCCCAGTGTGGGGCATGCAAGAGGCAGCCAATCAATGAATTCTCTCTCATCACTGATGTTTCTATCTCTCTTCCTCTCCCTTTCTCTGAAATTAATAAAAATATATTTTAAAAGAAAGAATATGTAATATAGTCAATAAGTGCAAATTATTTCTGCCATTTATTGGGGAAGTCCTTTAAAAAATTAGGCACTTGAAGGATTTAGAGAGTTGGAAGGAACACATTCCAGGCAAGAGAAAAATATAAACAAAGACATGGAGATTGTAGAAGTATACACTGCTCAGGCCTGAGCTTAGTGTACATACTAAATTAATGAGAATACTGATACCTATTTCAATAGGTAGGTTAGGACTAGAATATGGAAAGCTTTGAATCCCAAGTGACTATCTGGTAGGTGACAGTACAGCCATGGGGAATTCTCTAGAACACAGTGAAGAAGGCATCCCTGTACGTGAATGGATGTGAAAGAGGAGGAGTATGTGGATAAGGGAACATATTAGAAATTTTTACTCTAGTCCTCGTGGGATAGTAGCATTATACTGAAAATAAAGAGCAACTGGCATTGGATAAAGATGTGAATATACTGTATACAGTAGTACCTCGAGATACGAGTGCCCTAACATACGAGATTTTTGAGATATGAGCGATTTTTGCTTTGAAATACAAGCAACAGTTGAGATACAAGTAATCGCGCGGATTGGCCGGCTGCACACGACCCACCAGCTGCACACGACCCACCAGTTTACCGTGACTCGAGCGTCTCATAGTTTCCCACGCCTCAAGGTTACGGAACGAATTAAACTCGTATCTTGAGGTACCACTGTATATGTATTATTTGACCATAAGAAAAAGGGAATGAAATCTTAGCATCTGAAAATATATGGATGGATCTTGTAGGTATTATGTTAAGTGAGATGTCAGTCAGAGAAAGACAAATACCATACGATTTCACTTATATGTAGAATCTAAAGAACAAAATAAATGAACAAACAAAACAGAAACAAACTCAGAGATTCCGAGTATATTTTGATGGTTGCCAGATGGGAGAGCGGTTGGGAGGCTGGATGAAAAAGGTGAAGGGAGTAAGAAGTACAAATTGGTAGTTACAAAACAGTCACGAGGATGTACAGTACAGCATAGTGAATATAGTCAATAATATTGTGATAACTAATGCATGGAGCCAGGTGGGTAGTACACTTATCAAGGTGATCACTTTGTAAGCTATATGAATGTCTGATCATTCTGTTATCCACCTGAAGGTAATATAACAATGAATGTCAACTCTAATTGAAAAATAAATAAACAAATAGCAACCAAGACAAAACCCTATTTGTGTATAGAAGAAGAGAGGCTCAGGGTAGCTTCTAGTCTGGGTAAACTAGAAGATGAAATCAGCCGAAACCGGTTTGGCTCAGTGGATAGAGCATCGGTCTGCGGACTTGAAAGGTCCCAGGTTCGATTCTGGTCAAGGGCATGTACCTTGGTTGCAGGCACATCCCCAGTAGGGGGTGTGCAGGAGGCAGCTGATCCATGTCTCTCTCTCATTGATGTTTCTAACTTTCTATCCCTCTCCCTTCCTCTCTGTAAAAAATCAATAAAATACATTAAAAAAAAAAAGAAGATGAAATCAACATTTTTCCAGAAAAAGGAAATTGGTTGAAAGAAACAAAATGAGACATTTTGTTTTAAATATTCCAGATTTCAAGAACTGTTGGAATGCCAATGGCACAGTCCTAGGCCAACTGAAGTTTACTTTGAGAATGGGCTTCTTAACTCCCTCTGACTCAGTCCCCATCTCATTGAATGTTCTTAAGAGTACTTTCTTGTTTCCCATGTTTTTCCTCTTGCTCTTTTGAGTACCCCTTTCTCCTCTTTTATGAGATTATTTAAAATTATAAAAAATAATAAGTAATTATTTTTCCAAATATCAATAGACTGGTAGACATAATTAGAAAATAATTCTGTAATTGAAAACTAATTTTTAAAAAAATACTTTTGAATAGAAATAATAATTCATCTCAAGAATAATTTTCTAACTAGTTTGGCTCAGTAGCTAGAGTAATGGCCCATGGACTCAAGGGTCTCAGGTTCGATTCCAGTCAAGGACATGTACCTTGGTTGTGGGCACATACCTAGTAGGTAGTGTGCAGGAAGCAGCTGATTGGTGTTTCTCTGTCATCAATGTTTCTAACTCTCTATCCTTCTCCCTTTGTCTCTGTAAAAAAAAAATCAATAAAATATATATTTTTAAAAGAATAATTTTCTAGATTATAGATAACTTCAGTTTGGTTTCAATTCACAAATTTTCTCTAGTTTGAAAATAATATTTACCAAACTGGTTTTTGAAATCAGAATAATCTAATGCCAGCTTTTCCAAAGTGTATTACACTAAATAACACACTAGCTACATGCTCTGCAAACATCACCTTTGGTAAAAAGAAAAAAGAAAAGAGAAATATTATATTCTCCCTTTGAGACTTACTATGTACAGCAGAATGTTTGTAAAGTCCTACAGCAAAAACTATTTATTATCATTGCTTAACTACAGTATTTCTCATATATGGAGACCATATCCCAAGGAATGAGTTTTCTATGGAACATAATTTTGGGGATACAAGTCTCAAGAATTTGTAAATTAGGAATTTAATCTTATAAAAAGGATGACATTCTGGTTTTTGGAAACTACCAGTTTTACTGATGCTAATGTCATGGAATGGTTTTAAGCAGATTGGGAAGACAATATATTTTCTTCATTATGGCATTTCTCATTTTATTCATTATTTTACTATTTCTCTAGTTTAAGCCAATACTTAATGTTTTCTATTTTTACATCCTTGTAGGGTATTTAATTTGGTTATTTGCTATTGCTGCTAATTACTTCTTTAAAGTTGCATGAAATCCTTAAAACAACTGATTGAGCCTCCTTTTATTAACCTATAAGAATCCACTTAAGACCAGCAAGCTCTGCATAGCCTCAGATGCATGCTGGGAACTCCTGCAAGTTGATTTTAATTGGGGTGGAGTACATGCCAGTATTGAGTCAATCCAGACATATAAGAATCCATAATCCATGATCATGGGGCAACAAGAAATCCCTCCTTTGGAATTTTTTGATCTGGTTCTTTTCATTCCCTTGTAACTAATGCAAAAACACTAGGCTGCAGAGATAAATAATTAAAAACATGATATTATATAGTCATTTAGTTTAAGATAGTCTTGATTGCACTGATTAAGATGTCTCTTTAACTTTTCTTTAATGATTCCTTCTTTAGAAAAAAATGGCCTTGGTGATTACCCATAATTTCCTCCCAACTGTGATAAGTCACAATTACTACTGTCAATGTTAATTTTAAGGAGTGACAAGCTTCTGTATAGAAAATTGAAGGCATATCACCAGGCCAGGGACACTGTGAGATTTTGGAACAATCTATGATAGCCTATTATCGTATTCAGAGCTTCAAATTCACATGATTTGTCTCTACAAATCCAGTATAACAAAGAGAGCAAGATAAAATCAATTTTTTTTTAGTGATAAGTGAAAACGTGCAAACCAATCCAGTTACAATGACTGCTGGCCAATCTGAATAAAGGTATGACAGGGTAATAAATCTTCTGTTTGTCTTTCTAGACTTGTTTTAAGTATGTCACTAAGTAATTTTTCATTGATTTGTTGTTTCTTTGATCTTGCACCTCCAGTTGAATTGTTTTAATTTACTAATTATGCAATATGGGAACATTTTAAGATTATAACTTTGATTATGCAAAGCCACCTTAAAGAAAGAGCATAATTTACTTAACTAATTTAAAATTCTATTTTGAGCTTCTTTGAAAAATACAGTGCTAACTATTGAGGATACATTTTCCCATAGTTATTACAGGGCCCAAGGACAATATAATATACTAAGTGAATTTTAGTAACATTTGTAATATGTGTGATAAGAAAATTATTTTTACTGGAAACAATATAAATAGAGGCAAGTTTTTCATGGTTTCAAAAATAAGTTATGATAAAAATGGATCTCCCATTTGACCCAGCAATCCCACTCTTAAGAATATATCCTAAGAAATTACAAACACCAATCAGAAAGGATTTATGCACCCCTATGTTCATAGCAGCACAATTTACAATAGCTACAATTTGGAAACAGCTTAGGTGCCTGTCAGCAGATGAGTGGATCAGAAAACTATGGTATATCTACACAATGGAATTCTATGCTGCCGTTAAAAAGAAAAAATTCTTACCATTTGCAGCAACTTGGATGGAACTGGAGAGCCTTATGCTTAGTGAAATAAGCCAGTCAATGAAGGAGAAACACCACATGATCTCAGTCATTTGTGGATAATAAAGAACATTATAAACTGATGAACAAAAGGATAGACACAGAAGCAGTAAAGCATCAAACAGACTGTCAAATTACAGCAGGAAGTTTAAGGAGAGGTGGGGTAGATAAGAGATCAACCAAAGGACTTGTATGCATGCATATAAGCATAACCAATGAACACAGACACTGGGGGGTTGGGATATGCCTGGGAGGGCGGGGGGGGGGGGGGGCGGCATGGGGAGATATGTATACAATAAAAAAAACAAAAAAGAATAAGTTATGAAACAATTTGTTTTATTTTAAGCCACAGCATTATTTTTCAGGAAAAAAAAATAATTACAAAATACTATTTTGAGATTTGTAACTACAGTGGTACCTCGAGATACAAGTTTAATTCGTTCCACAACCTTGCTTGTATATCAAGTTGCTTGTATCTCAAAGCAAATTTCCCCATTGAAATCAATTGAAATGCCGTTAACCCGTTCCAGCCCCCCAAAAGGCCACCCCAGTTGTTCCTGTTACTTGTTTTTGAATAAGAAAAATGTATTTATAAATGACAAATATTGTATAAAAACATAATAAAAGAGAATGTAAAGGAATAAACTGGTTTTATAAAGTGTATTTACCTACTCATTACACTCTTAATGCTACACTTTATCCCTAAACTGAATGTAACTTACCTAATCTTCACTGAACTTAATTGCTACTGGACTTTGCATTTTTGGCCGATTTCAAAAAAAAAACAAAAAAACATGTCCAACGAGGTTTGCCTCTTCCTCCCTTTCAGAATGTTTCTGAAATAGGTGAGGCAAGTTTCATTGAACAGCTCCGATGCACGACCAGTAGCAACTTTTTCAGGCTGTTTCTTTTCCACGAAGTGTGACACTCTGTCCCACATTCCTAAGATCTCCTTTATCTCACTTGTAGGGATCTCTTCCACCTCTGGCTCCTCCTCAAAACCAATTTCTTGGAGAACCTCCGCATGTTGCTGAGACTGCAACTCTTGTAACTCCTCCGTGGTGAGTTCCAGAGAGTGCTCCTCGACGAGCTCATTCACGTCTCTCATCCACCTCCAGGCCCATGGATTTTCCCAGAGACACTATCTCCTCCTCCACTGGCACCTGGGGTTCGAATCCTTCGAAGGTTCTTTCGGCTACGGCCTCAGGCCACAGCTTCTTCCATGCAGAGGTCAAAGTCCTCGTTGTAACACCCAGCCAGGCCTGATCAATAATTCTGAGGCATATCACGATGTTAAAGTGGTTCTTCCTGAACTCTCGAAGGGTGAGGTTTGTGTTCTCCATCACCTCAAAGCAGCGCCGGAACAGGTGCTTGATGTACAGCTTTTTAAAATTAGAAATCACCTCCTGATCCATGGGCTGCAGGATAGGAGTGGTGTTGGGAGGTAGGTAGACAACCTTTATAAACTTGAACTCTTCAAGGAGTTCATCTTCGAGGTTCGGTAGGTGAGCAGGAGCATTGTCGAGGACGAGGAGGGCTTGCATGGTTAGGTTGTTTTCCTGTAGATATTTCTTAACAGTAGGGCCGAAAACCAGGTTTACCCACTCCACAAAGAACTGCCTGGTGACCCATGCCTTCGGGTTTGCCCTCCACATAACTTGCAATTTATCTTTTAAAATCTTATGTGACTTAAAGACTCTGGGGTTTTCCGAATGGTATACGAGTAGAGGCTTGATCTGGCAGTCGCCACTCGCATTGGCGCACAGTGTGAGAGTTAGCCTATCCTTCATGGGTTTGTGGCCTGGCATTGCCTTCTCCTCTGCTGTTATATAAGTCCTATTTGGCATCTTCTTCCAAAAAAGCCCTGTCTCGTCACAGTTGAAGACTTGCTGGGGGATATATCCTTTGGCCTCTATCAGTTCGGAAAAAGTTTTGAGGTAATCCTCAGCTGCCTTCACATCCGAACTTGCTGCCTCACCATGCCTGATGATGGAGTGAATGCCGGACCTTTTCCTGAAGTTATCAAACCAGCCTCTACTGGCTTTAAATGAGTCTTCCGATGCTTCGTCCGTGGAAGTGCGTGGGGTCTGCTCCAGCAAATCACCGTAAATCGCTTGCGCCTTCTCGCATATGATGCCCTGTGTTAATGTATCTCCTTTAAGCTGCTTCTCTGTCACCCACACCATCAGTAGATTCTCCATCTTTTCATGGAGAGAGCTATGGAGCTTAGAAATTATTGTAACGCCCTTAGCTGGTGTTATGCCCTTTATCGACTCCTTCTGTTTAAGAACAGTGCATATCGTTAAAGTACTATGCTCGTATTGCCTTGCCAAGTCAGCCACTCGCACACCTTGTTCATATTTTTCTATGATTTCACGCTTTAATTCAATAGACATCATCTTCTTCTGAGCACTGACCTTTCCACTTGCTTTCTTCGGACCCATGGTTATAAAAAGAAATGTGATAAAGTATGTAAATGCACAAAAGATGCTTCGACAACGAGGTAAACAAGCACACTGACTGAGGCGTGGAAACTATGAGACGCTGGAGTTGCGGTAAACTGGTGGGTCTCGTGCAGCCGGCCGATCTGCGCGATTACTCGTATCTCAAATGTTTCAAAGCAAAAAATCGCTCACTCGACAGCTCGTATCTCAAAAATCTCGTATGTTAGTGCACTCGTATCTCGAGGTACCACTGTACATAGAACTAAAAAATCTCCACTCAGAGAATGACCCAGAATAAGTAAAATTCCTATAAGCTTAAGTGCAATTTATATAGTTAGTCTGATATTGCTCTCCTATTCATTAGGAAGAATTACCTTAGTTTTGAACTAAGAATTAGCTCTTCTATCTAATTCCTCTTTCTATTCAACTGAATATACTGACTATAATTATGGTTTCCTTTTGCAGCAAAAGTTAAAAATGACTTTTTTATACTGAAAGCTTTATATATACTATTTCTAAACAAAGATATATCAATATTATCTATATAATTATATCACTCAAAATGATTTATTGTGCTTTGAGCATTATTTTGAACTACATCATCACAAAAGACTCATATAATCTCTTCTCAAAATAATCTATTAATCATGTCATAATTTGATATACTATTTCTTTCCCTTAATTTTAAAGGACTAAATGAAATTCAAATTGTAGTGTATAAATTGAGAATAATTCATAATTATCTGCAATACCCAGGTGTTTTATTGCCATTATAATTCACCCAAAAAAGTGTAAATCACTTAATATTGAACAGAAAAGTTAACTCTAAAAAGCTTCATGAAGGAATAAATTCTGTCTAACAGGTAGATAAAACAATACTCTTTTATTTGCTCCTCTACTGATTTCCAACAATGAAAATAAGAAAATTGTAGAAGTTCAAATAAAGACAGGCCAAACAGAGGCAGAAAATATAGTATTTAATGGAACATAAAGAGGCTGCTATTTTTAAAGTCAGTATAGAATATATTTTTAAAGTCAGTATTCTAAACTTAGGTCAGCTTAAAAGAATAAATACAGATTTATACTGCCAGAGAACATATGGGTTGTATTCTGCTCTCCCAGGAAAAACCCTAAAGCCATATGTGCATCAAGAGATACGGTCACAGTGTGGCACATAATTGTGTCAACCGTTAAACCCAGCTAGAACAGAGCAACCACATTGTTTGTGTCCTATTTTTGCCAACTCTCCAATCTCGATGAAATAAACATGAGCATCATTCAGCTTATTACAGGATTGAAATCAGAGATAATGATTTTAGAACAGAAGATTTTTCTCTTTGAGTAGTACACTTGGATCTATATTTTTCCTTTGAAATTGAGAGCAAGTTTCCCACTGTTTACACCACACCACCAAATCATAAATGCTAGAAATCACACAGTCTGACACAAATGCAGAGAACACACTATGAGGCATAAGCCATATTCCTAGTAAGCCTTAACTGTTTAGCCAAAATTACCTTGGTCCAATAGTGGTCAATGAGTTTTATACAGTGGGTGAACCCGAGAGTCTATCTGTCTTTTAATTGATTCTCTACTAAAATTACTGAAGGAAGGTTTTAGAGCTCGACTTTCTGGACAGTCTATTGAATACTCTGGATTAAAGAATGCAAGGGTGAATTTTAAGTCCTCTTAGGCTTTATCAGTAGTTTGACAATGTTAGTAGAATTTGAGTGAAACTAGAAGACTCATTGACCTCAGAAGAGCACAGAAATCCACTCACACTGCACACATCTTATTGTTATCCTTATCCCAGGGTCACAGCTGATAAGAATAAGATCTGTGTTTCCTTTGTCCATTAATATTTTAACCACTGAAACTGAAATATCACAGCATTATTCTTTTTCTCTGTAATTATTTTGGGATGATCTTCATTTTAACACGATAGTGGTATTTTAGGCATGAAAAAAGGAGGAGAGAAATCAATAAAGTTCACATGTAGCCACTGGCTTTAAATTCTATTGCTGTTTGAATCTGTTATGCTGAGGCCTCAGATATAAATGAAGAAAGAGAAAATGGCTTTAGGGGAAAAGAGCAGATTTATATTCATAGAAGAAGAAAAATGCCACATCCTGGATCTTCTAAATAAGCAAACAAAAAAACAAACAGTCCAACAAACAAAAGTAAGAAGTCAAAGAAAAGTAATGAATATATTTTGTGGCTATTGATTTTGTTCCTCACAGTGGTCATGTACTCTAAGCTGGGTAGCGATTTGGTAACTCAACAAAATCCATTTAAAGTAATTGAATCCAAGTATATTTAAAAGTTAGATGCATGTAATTGTGGTAAAATTTTAAAATATATATTTTTTCAGGCTTAGCACAAAAAAAAACTAGTATCTTCTATAATCTCCCCAGTTAATTTTGATTTTGCTTAAGATTTAACCAGAGTCCACATAATAGGCACATTTTAATCAACAATATTTGTCATGAGAATAGGATTTGCTAGCCCTATTTCCATTTGCTGTAATGGAGGAGCTTAGTTCTGTGTCATAATTTACAATAAAACCTAAATCTTCTGGTTTATTTGTTGTTGTTTTTTGCAATTACAAATTTGTCTATTGTAGTTAATAGACTTAACATTTACCACTTAAAAATAGTTCTACTAATAAAGTTGAGAAAAGGTCACTCATATATATATTCTAGTGTTTTTTAAATTTTTCCTTAGTTTACTAGTAGAATCACTTAAAGAAAATCTCTAGAATTTCACTAGCCAAAATAAATGAATGGGGAGTTCTTCTAATAGAAAGTGAACAATAGGTGATCTTCTCCAACCCCTCCAACTAGAACTTTATTTTCTCATCCTGTTTAATACCTTCAGAGCTGAATTAAGAGTTTATATATAAATACAATAGTGATGTCTATTTTCCTTATTTCATGACTATGGAAACAAATACACAAATGTATTCAGTCAATGGCTTACCACTTTTGGCCATCTGCAGAGTGAGGAAGTCCAAACTGTCTCCATGTCTCTTGACTTCCAAATCATTGTCTTTCCCTATCATCCTACTGTATTTTTCTCTCTAAGAATTGGGGAAGTACAAACCTTAACATTAAAAATATATATTTGTGATTAATTTGGAATTTTGTTTCACCTAAAAGTTGTTTACTCTGAAGTATGATGTTTCCCTATACAGTATGGTTCACCAGTTAAAAGATTCGTGGATTGGGCTGAATATTTCCTAATTCTGTACCCAGGGACCGATTTACATTGTTTACAAATGCCTCCTGTAAGAGTCCCAATGTGAATGTTGTAAGTAGTGGAAAGTACAGTTTACTGAGAACTCAGATGCTATGTTAATACATAAACTTTTGTTATGAGAAAGGCAATGTCATGGCTTTCAATATTGGGCAAGCTGGCTAACTACAGTGCGTAGTTCAATGAAAAATTTTCTTGTAGAATTTTCCTCGGTGTTACTTATGAAGAGCTACCACACTGCCCACCATTCCCCAGCAGCCATGACTTTTTATTTATACAATAAATAAAAGAGGAAAAGAGAAGATTTAAGTCTCTTCTAAGCCCTAGAATTTTATGATCTCACTAGAGGCCCAGTGCATGAAATTCATGCACAGGAGGGGGGTGGGGGTGTCCTTCAGCCCAGCCTGTTCCCTCTCCAATCTGGGACATCCTTTTCACGATCCAGGACTGCTAGCTCCCAACTGTTCACCTGCCTGCCTTCCTGATTAACCCTAACCACTTGCCAGCCTGATCACCCCCTAACCACTACCCTGCCAGCTGGAATGATGCCTAACTGCTCCCCTGCCAGCCCTGTCACCCCTAACTCCTCTCCCCTACAGGCCTGGTCATCCCTAACTGCCCTCCGCTGCAGGCCTGGTCATCCCTAACTGCCCTCCCCTGCAGGCCTGGGTTCTCCCCAACTGCCCTTTCCTGCAGGCCCAGTCACCCCCAACTTTCCTCCTCTGCCTGCCTGGTCACCCCTAACTGTCCCCCCCTACTCGCCTGATCACCCACAACTGCCCTCCCTTACAGGCCTGGTCCCTCCCAACTGTCCTCTTCTGCTGGCCATCTTGTGGTGGCCATCTTGTGTTGGAATAATGGTCAATCTGCATATTACTCTTTTATCAGATAGGATAGAGGCCTGGTGCATGGGTGGAGGCCAGCTGGTTTGCCCTGAAGGGTGTCCTGGATCAGGGTGGGTGTTCCCTTGGGGGATGGGGTAGCCTGGGTGAGAGGTCTGTGGTGTTTTGTAGGCCAGCCACACCTCCTGGCGACCCAAGCAAGAGGCCCTGGTATCTGGAATTTATTTATCTTCTACCATTGAAACTTTGTAGCTTGGAGTGGAGCCAAGCCTCCTGCTCACTCTGTGGCAGCAGCCATTAAAACTTTGTTGCCTTAAGCAGAGGCCTGGGCTAGTCAGGATGTGTGGAAAGCTTGGCTTCCTCCATCTCCCGGGGCAACCCAAGCCTCCCTCCTGCTCTCTCTGTGGCTGTAGCCATCTTGGTTGGGTTAATTTGCAAACTCACTCTGATTAGCTGGTGGGCGTGGCTGGTGGATGTGGCTGGTGGGTGTAGTGGAGGTATGATCAATTTGCATATTACTCTTTTATTAGATAGGATAACAATAAGTATATTAGATTACAGCTAAATGTGGCAAGGCACAGGAGATCATTTGGTTAATATTTACATTTCTGAAAACTAGTATTTGAGAGTTATTTTCCCCAGGTGTGATCAGAATTTTATCTTAAACCATGGGATTCATATATTTATTTATCAATTCACTTTGCAGAGTGAATATGTGACCTGTGTTTATAGCTTATTTATATGAGACTCCATTCATAAATTTTAAATAAGCATTATTACCATGATATTAAATTTACTGTTCAACTAACTAAATGAACTGTGTCCACCTGATTTGACCAAAAGGCTTCAAGAATTCCATTCCTCAAGATGGTGGCATAGGTAAACACCTGTACTTGCTGCCTCTCCCAAACACATCAAAATTACAACTAAAAGACAGAACAACTATCATCCAGAACCACAGGAAAGTTGGCTGAGTGGAAATTCTACAACTAGAAGTAAAGAAGAAAGTGCACTGAGTCTGGTGGGAGGTGATGAAGCGCACACAGAATGGGCTGAACTAGGTGCACTGTTTTTTGTTTTTTTTTATTATTGGAAAGGAGAAACAGTTTTTAAGAAGAGGAAGAAGAAGAAAAAGGTAAAGATAAAAAATTATGGACAACAAATACATATTTATCAACAAATGAATCTAAAATTCAAATGAATAAAGAAGTCTGATGAACAGAATAAACTGTGAATGTAATAGAATCAGGGGCATGGAAAGAAAGATGACAATTATTGGGGAAAGGGGAGAGTTTGAACAAAAATCTTACATCTATGGAGGAGGACAAGGGGGCAAGGATATGGGGTGGGGTGGAAATCGGGTGGAGGGAAGCTATGGCGGGAAAAAAGAGGAACTTCAGTAATAATCTGAACAATAAAGATTTAAAAAAAAATAATTCCGTTCCTTCTCTGTTCTTCTATCTACAATCCCAAATATTGGTGGAAAAAAGACTTTTACCCATTATGATGGGCATTCCTTTGTTTGATTTTGCCAATACTTTCCTTAATTATATTTTGAATTGACTCACCCGATAGTATTCTATATCTTATGGAAGTTTTATGCAAAAAATATTCTGACAAAGAATAAAATCTAACAAGAAAACAACGATAATTTGCATTCTGAGAGCTTTCTTTGTGTCCAAAAATCGTGTTAATTGCTTTATACATTTTATCTTAATCTTTAAAAGTTTTATAGATATCATGATTATGGACAGAGGCAGGATTTGAACCTGGAACCTGGGGATATAATACTCCGTATCCTATAATCTTCACCTCTACCCTCCATCCCTCCTAAAGTCCATACCGCATGGATGTAGTATCCAGGGCAATGCAGACATGATTGAAACCCAATACCGAGAATATACAGAATGATTCTCACCTTAGACCAGTCACCCATTCGCCAGAGGTAGCATTTTGAGTAATCTTCACAGTCCTCGGCTTCCCTGGGTCTGGTGGAAAGGACACACTTCTTTCTGGGGTTAGTGCACCTCACGGTCCGCTGACGGACACCTTTGCCACACTTGACAGAGCACTGGAAGACATCAGAGAATTTGCATAAAACCAGTGTTTAGAAGAGAGACAAATAGTGAAATTATGTCAAGTGTGGATTCTACTCATCTCCATAAGCCGATAACCCACATAAAGAATAAGGAGAACAGGCTGTCCATCAGTATTAGAGGCCCAAGGTGGCTCAGGCATAGTGCTGGGCAAAAGGGTTTCAGGAGCACACGACCGTTGACTGAAGAGAGTTAATAGAGCTTAGGGATTATTTATGAAAGACAAATAGAATACAGTGATAAAAATATGCTACATTTGATTGACATCAACTTTTTACAAAGAATTATATAATAAAGTTGTTTTATTTTTGCTAAGATTTTATCTGTTTTAGCCTTAAGAAATGTAAAAAATGAGAATTTTTTTCAAGTGTATTTTATTTTCTTCTATCACTATTTATCCTCCTTATACCCTCTTCTACCTCCACTACCTCCCTGCCCCCTCGCCATCACCACACTATTGACTGTGTCCAAATTTCTTATAGCATGGCATTTCTTACAAACTGTTCTTAAAGCTAAAACAAAGAAAATCTTAGCAAAAATAAAAAATAATTTATTTACATAATTATATAGCCTTGGAAAACATTATTCTAAATCAGCGGTTCTCAACCTGTGGGTCGCAACCCCTTTGGGGGTCAAACGAGCCTTTCACAGGGGTCGCCTAAAACCATCGGAAAATGTAGTAATGTAGTTTACTGTTGTTATATTAAGACTGTTACCCATGCTACACCATGCTTCAAGACAAAATTTCATTTATTTGTAATTAGAAATAAATACAGTGGTACCTCGAGATACGAGTTTAATTCGTTCCGTAACCTTGAGGCATGGGAAACTATGAGATGCTCGAGTCACGGTAAACTGGTGGGTCGTGTGCAGCTTGGCCAATCCGCGCGATTACTCCTATCTTAAATGTTGCTCGTATTTCAAAGCAAAAATCGCTCGCTTGATGGCTCATATCTCAAAAATCTTGTATGTTCGGACACTCGTATCTCGAGGTACCACTGTATTTCACAATATCTAATTGTGATTATCACTATGCTTTAATTATGTTCAATTTGTAACAATGAAAATACATCCCGCATATCAGATATTTACATTACGACTCATAACAGTAGCAAAATTACAGTTACGAAGTAGCAACAAAAATAATGTTATGGTTGGGGGTCACCAAAACATGAGGAACTGTATTAAAGGGTTGTGGCATTAGGAAGATTGAGAACCACTGGTTCTAAATAGTTGTATGGACTGAAATGTAAGTTGATTCACAAATAGTTTTGTGAATTTTTATTCACAAATTTTGCTACTGTTAATGAATCATAATGTAAATATCTGTGTTTTCCGATGGTCTTAGGCAACCCTGTTAGTGGTTCTCAACCTGTGGGTCAGAACCCACAGGTTGAGAACAGCTGCTATAGAGCCTAAGACCATTGGAAAACACAGATGTTTACATTATTATTCAATAACAGTAGCAAAATTACAGTTATGAAGTAGCAACGAAAATAATTTTATGGTTGGGGGTCACCACAACATGAGGAACTGTATTAAAGGGTCATGGCATTAGAAAGGTTGAGAACCACTGGTCTAAAGAAAGAGGTGCAGGCAAACATTTAGCAACAACACAATAGAGAAACAGCCATGCAGATCCCAATAGTTGTGTTCCTGAAAACGTAAGCATGGAGTTAATAATATTTTACACATAATAAAATTTTTCACAAATACATGAGTATTTGTATCTCATAATTTATGGCTTGAGTTAGACTATCTTGAATTTTCAAGTAAATGATTTAATTTCTCTAATCTATATTATAAAAGGATAAAACTCTTAACTTTCTTGAATTCCTGATTAAATATAAATAACGTACTAATATGAATTAAAAACAGTCCTTGCTCACAAAAAATGATTGTTAAATGTTAATCTCTTTCTTCTCCTTTCTCGTTTAAATGTTCAGGGATAGATGATGAGTGAAATGTGTATTTTAATATGTGTCCACTTAAAAGTATATTCATGGTATATAAGTGGAAAAAGCAAGATTCTAAAATGTACATAAAATATGCTCTTCATCATGTTACATTATTTACAAAATAAAGAGTAAAAAAATCTTGGTCTTTCATATTTTCAAATTATAATGAGCATACTTTTATTATCAACAAAATCAACAGATGGTATTGAAAAATACTCACTGTCATGCACAGATTCTAAACATGATACCACACGACCTTAAAGAATCTAAGAGTCCAAAAAGAAAAAGGAAAGGGAAAGAAATGGGGCGTGTGCCGTACCTCTGACCACACTCCCGCCTCCCACACGGTCATGCAGTCCTGGCCCTCGCAGCGCTGGGCAGAGGCCGGCTTGGGCCCAGCGCAGTCCCTCTCCCGGGCCCGAATCAGGGTTCCGTTGCTCAGTTGTTGGGTACATGCCACTTGTCTGCTCTGCATCCCTTTTCCACAAGTTCGTGAACACGGGGTCCATTCTGTCATCATCCATCTAAAAGTAAAGTAAGAAAGCAAAACAAGCCAGTCAGAGAGAGACAAGTATCACATGATCTTATTCATATGTGGAATATAATGAACGAAACAGATCCAGAGACACAGAAGCAAGGAACTGACTGTGGAATCTCGGAGTGAAGGGGGCAGGAGGGGTGGGTGGGAAGAGATCAACCAAAGAACTTGTATGCATATATGCATAACCCATGGACACACACAATAGGGTGGTGAAGGCCTGGGGTGGGGAGTGCTGGTGGGTTAGAAGAGTTCAATGGGGGGGAAAAGAGGGGGTTATATGTAATACTTTCAACAATAACGATTAAAAATAAATAAAAGTAAAGCAACAGTCACTGAAACTAAAGACAGCTATAATATTTTATATTTTTTAAATTTATTTATTTATTATTTTCCCTCTATTGCCCTCCCCCCCACACTAGTACATGCCCTCATCTGTCCCCCACCCTTCTCTCCTTCCCCCATTGCACTGTATCCACTGGCTATGCCTACACACACATGCACACAAGTCCTTCGGTTGATCTCCTAGAGGCCCCTCCTCCCCAACTTCCCCTGCCTTCCCACGGTAGCAGGACAGTCTGTTCATTGCTTCTTTGCCTCTGAATTGGTATCTCCCCCAAGAACTCCTAATTTAAACACTGGTCCAAATTTATTTCAGGAATGAACCAAGGCCTCTGCCAGAAAAGTCTTTCGCAAAATTTGGTATTTGCACAATTCCTGTCTATAAAATCCCCTCTGCATTTCTCCTTTTTGGGACAACCTCACAGGGAGTCCGAGTTCCCCACTCAACTATCTGCACAATCGCATTTAAGTACAGATCAAGGCAGTCAAAAGCCTGGACTTAATTCTGGGTTCGGTACGAGCTGTGCATATTCTTAAACAATAGTTAATATCTGTTAAGTATTTCTCATTTTTAAACGTGCTTATTAAGGCTGACATACAGTGGGTACTCAGTATGTAGCAGATACTACCTATATTATATTACAGAACATTTCTAAAAGATATACTTGTTCATAAACTTCTCTAGCTTCATTGGCCACTTATTTAGAAGCAGGCCATATGCTCAGCTTGTTCCCAAACACTGTCTGTTGTCACTTCGTGGCACTGTTTCTGGATCATCTTCTGCTAGGATCCTTGACAGCAGCTCCAAGTCCCTTCCTCCTAGCAGGGCTTCTGCCACTCAGCCCACAGGGATTGTATTCCCCTTTGCCCGTGGTCACCTGGCTTGTGGCACTCACAGGACAAGCACATGTTATTCTCTAGGGAAGTAGAAGCTCACAGGCTATCTTCTTTTGCTGCCGAGTACGTAATGTCTTCAAAGGCAGGGACCAGGGCTTCATTCTTCTTTGCATCAGTAACACTTTTCATACAAGAGCTTTGCATTAAACATTTCTTGAAATGGAATTTACAGTACTCTTCTCTCCATTTTATAGAACTAGCCTCAGTTATTCCAAATTTACTTAAGCCCATATGTTCTTAACAATGAGACTAAGAGATGTTACATCCTCTACAGCCTAGTTTTCTTATCTGTACAATGGTTGGCCTCTAAAAGATTCTCTGCCTTTGTTTCTGGGGGGAAAAAATAAAAATAACAAAACAAAACAAAAGCACTTCATAATAACATCTGCACTCCAGTGTCACCTCTAGCAAGGTTCTTGTGTACTGGCCTAGTAAGTATGATGTGGACCTACCATCTTGCTTTGGAGGCTCCTAATGGTATTTTTCCTAAAGGGTGTACTTATCATCCAATTTCATTCAGGTTCTGCTTCCTCTTTCTGCACAAGGATACACATTAAAATCCATGTCCCTCTCTCCCCAACTATGGAATCCTCAACTTGAAAAAAAGAACTATTTGCAATGTTATGGAATCTCATTTTTCAAATTAAAATTATTTTAGGGATTCTTAGTATAATGATAAAAAGTTCTTTTTTTTCATTCCTTGTGAAAACTGCTCAAAAAGGAGAACACGTATTTTAGAATCCATCTAATTTGGAATTGTCCCATTTTCTTATCTTTAAGATTCTTTCTTACAACGCTATTTCCTTATCTTTAAGATTCTTTCTTACAACGCTATTTACTAGAACATCAATACATTTTATATTTGGCACATATGGTTTCATCAGACATTTTGGTGACATTTTAAATAAATGTGAATGAAATTAGAATGTTTCTTACTAGGAGGGGCAAAAGAAGAGGCAGGAGGAATAAAGTGTGTGCAATGCCAGTAAGTTTTGGAAAGTTTCTTGTAATGATCCCTAATAAACATACAAGTTCATTTTTTCCAATATTTTGGTTAACCCACCAATATAGCTTCTTGGTAGTATAAAATATACTGGATTTTTTTTTTCCAAGAGAAGAAAAATACTAATTTCTTATAAAAAGACTTCCAGTCTCTAGCTCAAAAATCCCTCACTCAGAAATAGACTGACCTTTTAAAACTACTAATTTTACCAAGTCATTTTCGAGTCCTTTTCTCCTAAGATAGCCAAGGTCGGAGAATGAACAACAACACATGGCATGCACTGTATACTCTGATCCTTCAGTGACCAAGTGAGAAACTGACAAATACTAGTACACCCTCGTCCTTCAAGTAGCTCATTCAAGTTTCCCAATACAGCAGAAAAAGCCATTACTCTTTTATCCATATGAGAAAGTTAGGTGATATATAAAACAAATGGTGTTTTGAAATATTTTAATAAATTACTTAATGCAAGATAAATAGCATTTTAATATCTATTAAAAAGAAGTAAAGAGACAAATAATT
The DNA here is from genome assembly GCA_011751065.1 of Lasiurus cinereus. Taxonomy (NCBI): domain Eukaryota; kingdom Metazoa; phylum Chordata; class Mammalia; order Chiroptera; family Vespertilionidae; genus Lasiurus; species Lasiurus cinereus. The sequence goes on from JAAGEH010000293.1 coordinate 8,883,896, forward strand.
TTTAGGAATAATTTCTATATATAAAATACAACTGGTCAACCGAATGACCGGTGGACCAAATGACCGGTCAACTGGTGGCTTTGATGATGCACTGACCACCAGGGGGCAGATGCTCAATGCAGGAGCTGCCCCTTGGTGGTCAGTGTGCTCTCACAGCCAACCTCCTGCAGTGGGCCAACCTCCTGTGGTCCCTCCCCCCGGATGGCCGGCCCCAATCGACCCCAATTGCCAGCCAGGCCAAGGGACCCCACCCATGCATAAATTAATGCACTGGGACTCTAGTAATAACCAAAAAAAGTTTATTACAGGTTCTTTAGCTGACAGGAAAGAAGGACCAAAACTCTGTTTTTACATCTGTCCAGCACTGAACGCAAAGGACCCAAAAATATGACTGCTGGAAACAATAATTCTTTAGTTGTCCTTCCACTTAATTACTACTCAGCCTTATAAAAAAGCTTAATTAGTTCAATTACTTATATAGTTAGGCTGAAAAGCTTATAGTAGATACGTAATATTATTGAAAGTATTGTTATGTACTTTTACCTTTTGCACATTCTCTTACAGATCATTCTTTTGTCCTATTCTTTAGAAGCACATTACTTTCCTTGGGGAGGTATATGATTGTTAGAGGACAAATGCAAAGGGAAGGAAAGGTTGATAATCAGCTTTTGATACCTTAAATATATGAAATCTACCAAAAAAAAAAAAAAGCCAGTCTGGAAATGTCAGCTTTGTACAGAAAGGAAGGATTTTTGAAATTCTTTTAAGATCTCATTAACATAGCACAAGCCAGATCTGCAGGGCTTTATAGCAGTTTTCCAATATGTAGAACTTGAGGGAATTCAGGATGCAAAGCATCAGAGAGGGGAAAGGCTGGGGCGGGGGGGAGGCGGGTAAAGCAAACAGAAGAACTAAGCACTAGCCTACGTGACTACATCCCTGCAGAGATTATTGAAGATAGAGAAGCCTAAATAGAGTTCACAGGCACCCCTGTTCCTTCTCCTTCTTTCATTGCCCTTACTTACTCATTGTGGTGGAGGTTCATAAAGATTTTATTAGTTACGGATCCCTACAAAACTACAAATGCTTTGCGTATCTGAGTTGTAGGGTGTGTACATTCACTGACTCCACTGCAGAAACTCCAGTGAGAGGAGACCAATTCTGCTTGACTTCCTAAACACTCGAAACTATACCCTAACTCACTGAACCTCAACAGATCTCGGGTGTCAGGTTAGAAATGTTCCTGTCCCCATATTCTAGAGGAATCAACCCAGCTTCACACTCTTTGTCATTCCATCCCTACAAATTTTTAGGACATTTGTCACTGGGGTTTAGTCCCACTGAAGCCCAGCATCATTTTACATGAAAGCACATGGATTTTCAGAAGCCCTGTGAGAGAGGCCATTCCAAACAGTCTTGTTGCAAGCCTGCTCCAAAGTTATACTAAGGTTCCACTCCTTCATTAGTTATTAAGGCATGGCTTCTTTCTGCACCACTCCAATATACATTCCATAAGTTGATTCTGTCTTTTTTGGACCTTGCTTATGTAAAAGCTTGCAGTTTTGTTTAGATCCCTTGCGTTGTTTTTAGAGAAAATGTGTTTCTGGTAATACTTGGAGTGTGTGGGACAGGGTTACCTAGTTTGGCATGGCTGCTCATTGCACTTGCGAATCTGTGGCTCTGGCTTGGTTAAATATTTGCACTTCTTGCTGTCCACAATGCTGATGTTTTTGTTCATGATTTTTGTGCAAGATACTGTTGTCTTTCTTTCTCCTGAAAGAAACATATAAAGAATGTTATTATAGACCTTTATCTAATGGATTTAGGAGGTGTTCAAAGGCTTGTAATTTTCAGAGATATTTTAAACAAATTTTAGGCTAGATCAATGAAGATGATATTCTTTACATAAAAATGTATCTCTAGGTTTAAGGAAGATAAATAGTAATTTTCTCCTTGTTAGAAATTAAATGGTAAGTTTTATATTACAAAGGGATTGGGGCACCATAGGTTGACAAGATATTAATTAAAGACTTGGTATAAAGGGCTATGCCATCTTTAGCATTAAGTGGTGGGAAGATGTGTTTGCATAACACCTATGTACCTTGACGAAAACACATAAACTTCCATAAATATGCATGTAAGTTTGGTTGTACAACATCAGTACTCTGTGTTAAATTATAGATAGCAAGCTTAGAGTATGGCTCAGACCTTTATTCTTATGGTCTCTGATTAAGGCCCCAAGAATTCTGGAAATCCTCATTCCCTAATGATTGCCATGTTCTCTAAGACTAACTATAGGACCCTTTCCATTGTCCACCAGATTTCAGAAAACTGACTTTTCTACCATCTCTGGTGTGATAAAGCCTGATAAAAGGAAGTAAAAATGACCATTTGTATGCTGTATTAACATTTCAGAGAGCCCATAAGCACACATACCTGACAACACTTTTATTTCACCTTACACTTCAAAAGCCTAATATATAATGTGCTAATTCTTTCCTTACAAAAGTCAAATATCTATGTAAGTTTGAATAATCTAATTTAACTTACTGTTTGACATTATAAACAAACGAGAGGCCTGGTGCATGAAATTTGTGATGGGTAGGTTCCCTAGGCCTGGCCGACAATCAGGCTGATCAGGGTCTCTCAGCTGCCAGCTAGGGCCTTCCTTCTCCAGTGCTGGCCAGAGCCTTCCTTCATTCTGAACTGCCCCTAGTGGTCAGCACATGTCATAGCAAGAGACTGAACTCCCGTCTCCCAGTCAAATTCCTGAGGGGACACTTTACATATTAGCCTCTTATATATAGATAGATGAAATCAGTCACCAACTTTAAAGCCAGGCAGACCCTTAAGGCTTAAGAAAAAAAAAAATCACGAGTTTTCTGAGTCACTATTCAAAGGCCCAATAGCTAGGGGCCTATGACGGTCTTGCAATGATTATTAGGAAGCTTGGAGTGTTTGTGCGGGTCATGACAAATAGGTGGATGAAAGGTCACTCTGTCATTCATTAACAGAGAGAAGATTGGCATTAAGGGAAAAACAAAGGAATGTAGAGAGAGAGAGAAAGAGTAAAATACTTAAATAACTTTTGAGTATCTTTTCCTTTGACTTAAATGAGGGATGGGAAAGACATTGGAGTGGCCAAGTGGAAGGCAAAAGAACAAATTCAGGATCTCCCTGAATTTCCCTCTCAATACTGAGTGTAGTCCCATAATAACTTCTAATATAAAAGCCTGACCATATCTGTATACATATGTGTAGTAACTAATAACATATCTGTGCTTATTGCATATCATGTAACCAAAACCATTTAGATCTTCAGTTGCATCTTCTAGCATAGGTAGCATAATATTAAACTTAATCATAGTCATGTGCAATACCCATCAATGTCACATAACTTTCAAACAAACTACTCAAGAAGCAGAAATGATTTATTTTACTCTTTTTGTCAGAAAAAAACTAGCCCCACCCATAGGAGACATCTAAACGTAAGAGTTTGGACACATGTTTGGTTCAGGTGCTCCTTTATGACTTGGTGTGTACATTAAATAGATATACCAACTCTCTCTCTCACATTACACCTGTGTATTATTTCTGCATTGCAATGGTGCCAACCTAAAAGTGGGATTAAAAATGTTACATTTATGAAATATCAATGTTAGTTTTAAAATCTAATTTAAAGCCTGCACAGTCATAAGACACACTTCTACAGAATACATGGAGTTACCTAAGCTAATTTAAATCATGGCTTTTTGCCAACTACAACAGCAGAAGATGACAAACAGACATTAACCAGAAGGCTTTTGCTAAACATATATGTAATTGTGGGATAAATAACTCAGGGCTAATTATACTGCATTTTCTTCCTTTCCTCAGTGAATATCTAACCTTAGTAATGTCAGTCCAGAGCTAACATATTGAAAAAAACTTTTAAGTACAAGTATTGATATATCAAGAGGGATAAAACTATCAGCACCACTTCAGGGAGCACCTAAGTGGTGTTCTAAGAATGCTTGAGAGCCTGTGAATATGAATTGGGACATTTCCACAATGCAGCAAGGAAGCTCACATCGTAAGTTTTTTGGCAGATAAAAGAACCAAGTCCTAATTTAAAAAAAAAATGTTATTGAAGAAAAACAATAGAATCAGGGGTAAAAAATCTATTGCTGAGCTACAGACACTTCATGCCTATGAAAATACAACTAAGATCATAAAGCCATATGGAAATGTTATTGTTTGATTTTTTTTCTTTTATATATTTTTATGTCCCAGCCAACACAGGAAATTTCCATTCTCGCATGTAATAGTAGTATTTATAATGCATCCAGCTCCGCAGGACCAAGGGATGAACAGAAAGTGAAGTAACTGGCCTTCTGCCTGAACCACGAGTAGCTGCAGGCTGTTGACAGTGTATTACTTGCTTTATGGCAATTCACTTCACCTCCGGGTCATTCCCATTAAGTCTATATTGGGAAAATCTGTTTTGATGTTTTGTATACAATTATGAATAAAATAAGCATTATGCATTTGTCTCATTGACAAATTTAGGCAAAATCCAAAAATGTAAGGTCCTTTATACTAACTGACTCGTTCTAGATAGATACTACATTGTGTTCCCTCTTTCCCAGGCTTGGAGATAAGCTGATCCTTTTTGCTTCGCTTTGTATTTAACCCCTGGAACAATGATTTTTTTAATAAAACTATATTCTATCCAGGTAGATCACATTTCTAAAACTTGCTTCATAAATGCACAAACGTGTCCTGTGGAGTGCGTTTAGTGTTTTGATATGCTGAAATTCTCTAAATGTCACCGACATTCCAAATTTTTAAATAGAACTATAGAACTCTATCAGACAGTCAATATATATTCCTTTGTATTCATACATTTCTTTTAATTAATTAATTTGTTGGCTTGTTATTGAGCTAACTATGGGCAGTAAACAAGTGAATCTAAAGTAAATATACTTTAAATGAGGATGAAGCACTTTCCTCTGAGCACATCTTAAAGATACATAAATGCTGGTTATTTTGGAAGCATAAAATTTTTCCCCACATCATGGCATTTACTTCTTTTTTTTTCTTACACTTCTATAATTTTTTTCCCCTCAGGGTTTGGGTTTAATGTTAAAATGACTATTTTGTTTTATATTTTAGTGAAAAGTTGTTATTTTGTATTGTAGGCTACACCCAATAATATAATCCAAACTGATTCTGTCATTTCCATACACAAATATTTAAATGGGATCTCATAACTTTCAAGTTAAAAGCAACTTGAGTGCTAGCATAACACTAAAGGAACTTCATGAATTAGTTTCTTCCTACTTTTCTGATCAATTCATTTGTGGTAGCTTGATCCTGACATTTTATACCCTCGTAATACATAATCTCACTAAATCCCAGGGCCTTTGCACCTATGCATATCCCTGCAAGGCCTTCCTCATCTCCAGTGGCCATTCTGCATAGTGATTTTTTGTTATCTACTAAAGGATACAGTTCTCTGAAAGCAGAAAGCACTCGTCTTTTGACCACCCAGCCAGAGTGAGTACACAGTCAGTTTTGGTAAAGAAATCGATGAGTAAAATAGAAGCACATAACCCAAGCCCTAAATGCTTTGTTTACGAAGAGATTCATCTTAACACTGTTTCCTAAAATGGTGAAAAACCACCTGCAAACAAAATGACAAGTTATGGGGAACAATTATCTGTAGTAAATCAGTTAATGGGTTATCACTTAGGTATTAAAATTCAAGTTTATAAAGAGTTTATGTTAACATAAAAGTGTCCTTATTAATTTAAGTAAAGGAAGTAGAATACAAAATTGTATTGATTTTATTAAAATAAAGTGATATATTTTGGGGTGTTTTTTTTTGGGGGGGGTGGCTAATAACATTTATTTTGGTACATTCAAAGTGCCTCTAAAATGGAAAAACACCCTTGAAAATGTACAGGCATTTGTATCTCAAGATGTTTCTTCAACTTGGACCCAAAAGCTTGGATGCCTTCTTATAATCTGGTCATGGAAAAGGAACTGTGACTAAGATATCACAGCACAAGGCTAAAGCATGAGTCATAAACTATGTGGAGAATGTGGAATGTTGGCTTATGTTTTTCCCCTTTACATTGTATCTATTTAGATTTCCTAACAGCATGCTCAACTCTTCATTTATTTCAAAAATAGGATATTGAATTTGGGGCTCTTCCTTCCAGATCTTATTTAATTAATTTAGCCGCCTGATCACAATAAATCCTGGCATAAGACAGTTGCACCATGTCATGTGCAAAATGCAGATTCCACATACAACCTCAGGTATTATGGAATGGTATATCTCTAATGCCTTGGAAGGTCCAGATCACTTAAAACAGAACTTTAATGCAAACCAAAATAATATTTTTAAAATAATATTGATTCTAAAAGAAGGGATTATTTTATCTTTGGCTTTTCATATCTTATAACTGATATTAATAAATTAATTGAAATGCATAATAAACTTTATTTTGGATTATTTTAAAACGTAGTTGAAGATAATGATGCAAAAGATTGTCAGCATAAAATGTAGCTACATGACACTAGTTTTTTTTTTTAATTTTCTCACCTATTTCTGGCAATCTAAAGCCTTACAATAGATTTAAAAAATAACTTACGTGAAACAATGAAATTTTATACTGCCTTGTGATACTTTATTTGCTCTTGCTTAGTATTTTCCCGTGAAGTATAATAGTACTATTTTTCCTCTTTCCTATTGAAGATAAATTTTGCATGGATCTGTTTCCAATGTTCTGTGCTTTGAACTTACTCTCATTTAATTCATGAATATGCTGAAAGATTACAAAGCTTTTTCTGGCTATAAAATTGACAATGCGAAGTCAGAAAATGATGAGATTCCTGAAATCCTGTCCATCCACTTTATTTATGAACTGCAAAGAAAAATAATATCCACAAGCCCAGAAATATTTTGGCATTGAAATGAGTATGTGCCCTATTAACATAGTCAGAGATAATTGAAAACTGTTGACTGAACACAAAGGAACAGATTTGAAAGAGAAGGTCTACTCAAGCACAAATGGTAGAGTCTGTGTATAATTAGTACTATTTTACAAAACAAATCATTTGAAATAAAAAAAATAAGAACATATTTAAATTAATTTTAATGTTAATTAAATTCATTGGGTGACACCGATTAATAAGACCGATTAATAAGATTATACAGGCTTCAGCGCAGAGTTCTACAATACATCATCCCCACTGAGTGGCCAGATTATGATGATCTCCGAACGCATAATAATCTGGCCACTCTGTATACATTGCATTGTGTGTTCATCCCTCCTAGTCAGGTCTCCTTTCACCACCATATATTTGACCCGCTTCACCCTCACCAACTTCCCCCACTCCCTTTTCCTCTGGTAATCACCATACTGTTTGTTCATGTCTATGCGTTTTTGTTTGTACATTTGCTGCTTTCTGTTTTATATCCCACATGAGTGAAATCATACGGTTCTTATCCTTTTCTGTCTAACTTTAACAGAATAAATAAAATATCTCTATATAATCTCTAAGGGACATGCCCTGTGGAAACAACATTTAGCTTCCAAGCTGCTCTTAAAGACAGAATATGAGCCGAAACCGGTTTGGCTCAGTGGATAGAGCGTCGGCCTGCGGACTGAAAGGTCCCAGGTTTGATTCTGGTCAAGGGCATGTACCTTGGTTGAGGGCACATCCCCAGTAGGGGGCGTGCAGGAGGCAGCTGATCGATGTTTCTCTCCCATTGATGTTTTAGCTCTCTATCCCTCTTCCTTCCTCTTTGTAAAAAAAAAATCAATAAAATATATTAAAAAAAAAAAAAAAAGAAAGAAAGTATATGAGGAGGAAAGGAGACTTGAACTCAGGAATCCTGATTCTAATCCGGCTCCTCCCTCAATGGGCCGGTGGCCTTGGGAAGTCAATTAATCTCTCTGCTTCAATTTTCTCATGTTCATAATTTAGAAGTTATGCTTAAGAATATCAAAAAGCCCATCTGACTCTGAAGCAAAAAGAATTTATAGTGAACCTCTATTTCTTAAGGCTTGGTAATTGGCAAAACATAGTCTAAGTTACAATTAATGTTATTTTGAGGGAACAATTTAACCCTAATAATTTGCTTGTTCAAACTGAAGACTGACAAGTTCTGAATGTTTACTTCTGATGCAGCTTTTATTAGACCACAATTATAAAAAGAAAGAAAAGCTGAGGGTAATAAAATTCACTGGGAAAACATGTTCCTGTCTAGAATTTCAAATGTAGCAGACTTTAAGGACCACCTGTCAGTGCCTAACAGAACCTATCCACCTTTCCACACACCCTACACCCTGTCTCAGGTTGGTCATTCTTACCTGAGTTTCACTGCAGAGAAAATTCTAACCATGTAGATTTTCATTTCAAGTATGCTTGTTTCTGTTTTTTTAAATTAAGGTATTACATGTGTCCTTACTCCCCCCCCAACCCCCCTCATTGTCCCCCAACCCCCCAATCATGCCCTCATCCCCCTGTTGTCTGTCTCCATTTGTTATGCTTATATACATGCACACAAGTCCTTAGGTTGATCTGTCTCCCTTCCTCCCTCCCTCCCCTATCTCCCCTCTGAGGTTTGAGCACTTGATCAATGCTTCTCTGTCTCTGGATCTGTTTTTATTCATCAGTTTATGTTGTTCATTATAATCCACAAATGAGTGAGATCATGAGATATTCATCTTTCTCTTACTGACTTATTTTGCTTAGCATAGTGCTCTCCATCTCATCCATGCTGTTGCAAATGGAAGGAGTTCCTTCCTTTTTACCGCAGCATAGTATTCCATTGTGTAAATGTACCACAGTTTTTTAATCCTCTCATCTGCTGATGGGCACTTAGGCTGTTTCCAAAACTATTTTTTTGCTTGTTTGTTTTTTATGTGGGTGGAGGATGTGAGGCAGAACCCCTGAAGTGAAACAGGTCCTGGCATCAGTGAGGAGTGAGTGGAGCAGAGGTACAGACCTGTGTGAACATGGAGGCATCCGCAGGAGAGGCCAGGAGGGCAGAGGGTCCTAAGTCTCAGAGCAATCATGATGCCCTAGGAGATGTATGGCCAATGCAAACTGTATCAGGTAAGCAGGACTAGAAAAATGTTTTAAATTGTGGGAACAATTTCAAGTCCCCTTGTAGTAATTATGCCGTATTTGGAGCAAAGTGTGCCCTGTAATACCTCCTCCTTTCCCACCCCAAACGTTGTCTTTGCTCCGGCAGCGCCAGAGGGCAGGTGCCCCAGGAGCCAGATGAGCACCAGAGCTGAGTGTGCTGACAAAAGCTGCTCCTCCAGCCTCTGCATCTCCGGATGTCCCAGCATGCTTTTTCTCTCCCTTGAGGACATTTTCTTGTTTCCCCCGGAGTCCCTGCCGAGGGCCATTCTCTCTCCAGTACCGCTGATTGAGAGGCAGCATGGGTGTCAGGCTCCTCACTGCCACTGCCAGCCCACACCCCTTCCTTCCTCCTACACCGCCAGCCTTGGGTCAACTCTGCCGCCAGTCTCCTTCTTGGTGTAGTCAAACTTCCACCTTTGGGCCACTCCCTCTAAGATTTCAGCCACGGCATTATCGTTACATTTTCCAACACTGATCCTAGTAAAATAATTATTATTTTATTGTAATACCTAGGCTTCTTCATTCGTGGCCCTCTCCTCTTCCCAGAGATCTTGTCTTTCACTTTAAGTCAATAGCTTCCTGGTCTGGTTATTACCAGTAACTAGACACCCTCCATGATCTTAGCTCTATTTTCTGCCATGATCTCCTGCATTTCCAGGCCTCTTCCTTGAGTCTCCAGTATATTTTCTTCATCTGCACTCTACATACTTATCTGAGTATGCAGACAACTCAGAAGCAAACTCAATATGGCTTTTTCCTAGCACCTTCACATGCATTTCAGGTTTTGTGGGCAGATGAATTTTGGAATTTAGAACTTTTAATACTTTATACAAATAAAAAAGTAAAGTATAGAAAGTACATATATATATATCCCTAATATGCAAATAGATCGAACGACAGAACAAGGGAACAACCAGTCGCTATGATGCTGATGACCAGGGGGTGCATGCAGGACATGGTGGGCATCAGCAGCAGGAGGCAGAGTGCGGAACATGGCAGGTGTTGGCCATGGAGGGATAGTGGAGCAGGTGAGCAGGGGTGCTAGACCAAGGCGGGGCACTGGCTGCTGTCATAGGGGAGAGTATCTGGTGGTTACTGAAAATTCTTTGCTCCCATGCATCATGGTCCCGCCTGGCCCTCACACTTGCTGCCAGCGCTAGCCCCGCTTGCACCTGCTGCCAGTGCCCAGCGTTGGTCCCTATTGCTTTGCATCATCAGCGGGTGTGAACGGTGGCTGCCAGCCCCAATCACCTCTGAGGGCTTCTCCACCTCCCCCTGCTACTGAGGGATAAACAGAGCAGCAGCCACCACTCGCACCCACTGATGGTGCAGGCCCCAATTGTTCGGTGCTGTCAGGGGGTGCGAGCGGGACAGGCATGTCAGCACGTGGGAACAGTGGCAGCAGGAGCAGGGCTGCCAGCAGACAGGGGACTGGAGGCCATGGCAGGAGGGGCTGGGTGGTGGCAAGGAGGGTGGGCTGAGACCCGCCTCAGTACCCACCACACCCTCAAGGCCCACAGTTCCTTTCAAGGTGCATGAATTTGTGCACTGGGCCCCTAGTGTGTGTGTGTATTAAGCCCCTGTAAGCAAATAAATTAATATTTATGTAAAGCAAAGCAATGAGATCTGTGATAACTCTCAATGAAATTTTTTCAATTCACATCAAATTTTGCCACAAAATATTCCATGTTTAGCTACTAAATGTGTTACAGAAAACTTTCATTTTCCAATTCTTTATGGAGTTTGGAATTTTAGATAAGAAGTTGAGATCTGTCTTAACTATCAACAGTTAATCAGAAAATAACTACTATTCTAGAACTACAAATATTAGAAAATCTTTTACCTCCTCCACACGTGGCATCACAATCTTCCCAGCCTGTGTGTGTCCACATGAAAAGTGGTCCGGGTGCTTTAGAGCTTTGATTTTCCGGTGGAGGGTCTGATGGAATTGTGTATTCATAGTGGAGACCATAATTCTGGTCTTGAAACAGCAGCACCTATAATATAAATATAAAAGTGATAAAGGTAAATGGTCAAAGTATAACACATTCAATGTGAAGTTTAAAATGAAGAATGCTGACATCCTAAAATGCTTATTGCATGGTATGCATGCTTCTTTAATAAACAGTAAAATTGCAGCATTATTGTTTCAATGTAATTGTCATACTTCTGAAAAGACTGAAGTTCCACACTTACCTCTGTGGAGCTAAAGACATTATGAAGAAAAGCCCACTTGAATGAGGTCAGATATATTATATCATTTTCTTTCAAGTCAGTGGACTAGACAGTTTCCCAGGGAATGATGCGTGATTGAGATGACTTAAGTAGTGGGGGACAGGAATATGTATCCTCTCTAACATCAAGATATAATTCACAATTTAATGTCAAATGTAGCCTTTCTATTCATATAAAACAGAAAGATGAACAGAAAGTTCCTGCACCAACAGAGGAGGACAGAAGACTTTGTAATTCACTTCATTCCACAAGGGTGGAGAACTTCTAAGCCAACTGGAGGACAAAAATTTCATCCTATATATGCTTCAAGCTAATGTTTAATTTTGTCATAGTTACTAATGGAATAAATGTTAATTGAACTTTTGAATAAATGTTAATTTAATAACAAATAAAAACAAATCAGTTTTTTCACACATATATATGTGAGCAGTGCAATAAATAAATCATAAAGGATAGATGAAAATATAAGAATGACTGAATTTGGAGCTACACTGGACATACAAAGGGACCCTGTCTGTTTTGTTCTCCTTCCACCACCCTGGTACCCTGTGCCAAGCTCAAAACTGGTCATCATGGGCAATCACACATATTTTAAATAAAAGAAATATACCTGAAATATACTCCTTCTGTATAATAAGAGAGGAATATGCTAATTATCAGTTATGCCCTGAGGCATAATGATCGACAGCATAACAACTGGATCACAGGATCTGCAGGAGGGTAGGGCAGCATACTCCAAGTGGGCGGCGGAACGGGGGCAGGGCAGCAAGCAAGGGGGAGGCGAAGAGCTACAGGAGGGCGCAGGGCAGCAAGCTATGAGGGGGTGGGGAGCTACAGGAGGGCGGTAGCTACCTACTGGCACACAGATGCCTGCGAAGGGCTACTAGTTTTAAATAAAAGAATGAGTAAGAATATGTGTTTCTTTATAAATACATTTACATAAAATAGGTTAACTTCATAGGATTTATCACTTCTATGAATCTGAGGATTTATGAAAATTATCTATATAGTACATTGTGGTACATAAAAACATACATATCTAAACTTTACAACATTATGTTAAATTATTAAAGAATTTTGTTGTATGAATCGTATCAAAGGAGTTATAACGATAGGTGATTCAGAGTTAACAATTCCATGGGGAGAAATTAAAGAAGTAAAGAAAATTAAATGAGCCTAAGTTTAATTTTCTTTACTTCTTTAATCAAATTCAGTTCACTATATCAACAAAAATACTAATTCAACAGCCCTCAGATGTTGCCTGAGCTTTCTATTCATGCTGAGGTTGAAGCCTCGAGGAGGCTAGTATAATGGATCTGTCTCTCGCCCAATGATGTGAGCTGGATCCTCCTGGAGAAGGAACCTGAGCTCCCGGAGATATGTGATCAATGCTGGGGGCCCGCCAGCATATGAGGGGATCCCAAGGCAAGGGCTGGGGGTGGAAGCCATGGGGACATAGGCTACCAAGGAGACAGAATTGAACCTCACAACACCCTGTTTGGCCACAGAGGATGACTGGCTAGCCAGAGACGGGTAAGATTCCTCAGGAAACAACCTAAGACAGGCATAGTCGCAGAGGGGCTATCAGGAGAGAACATGGGGGTCAACAGAGGTGGGGCACAGACCCTCACCCCCCTTGCCCAGCACAGATCGGGACCCAGGTAACAGACAGAAACTTGGCCGACAGCAGCTGCCCAATATCTAAATTCAACCTAGAACCAGGATTGTTCAGGGTCTATTCAAGAATGCAAATAATCCTTTCCACTATTTACAGGGTCATCTAAGATTGTTGGTGGAGTATTAAATTTGACAGTAAAAGAGTAATCAAGCTTTCAGATTAATTTAAATTGTCTAATTGAAATAAGTGAATATTCAAGAAAATTTAATTGTACTGGACAAAAAGCTGTTTCTAAAGTATTAACTAAAATTTCTATTGGTAGTTCATCTCATGGTAAAATTGCTTAACATGCAATGAACATAAAGCAGTCATATTTTTGTGCAAAAAAATAAAATTTAAAGTTATCAAGATTGCATTAAAACATTTACAAAAGCCTCCATTAATTAAAAGGGGGGAAGGGTGGTAGGATAATATCATGTAAGTAATTTACATCTAAAAAATTTTTACTTTAGAAAATTAATTTTCATTTGTAATGCTAATAGCAAGACACCCATGAAAAACACACATGGTGTCAAAATAAGCCAAAGGAAAATCGTTTGGGCAAAAATAAAAGGACCCAAGTTGATTTTATAGAAAAGACTCCTTTATTAACTTTAGGTCGAGAATATGTTGATATACTTTCAGAAAACAACTCCAAGACCAAGTAGATTCCTACAACAGAAAGAAATTGACAGGTCTGCTCCAACCATAAAGATGAGAGGAGAAACAGTCCAGAGATGGAAGACGCTGGAGACACCTTGCCATGCTAGCAGTCAAAAGCTGTGCAATGCTTCAAGATGCCTAGGACCAAACCAGAGAGGGTCGGATCTACATTGCCACCATTTGTCCACTGTCCAGATACCAGTGCTGATGTGTATACATAAGGAACTGTTTGACATTGAAACGGAGAGTCAGAACTATTGGACATTGAAATTGGGACTCAAACATTTTTTTGTTCTTATAGGTTTATTTTTAGCCTGCAGAGGCAAGATGTTTTTAAAGAAAAGAATCAGGGGAAAAAAAAAAAAACAGATACAGAGGCAAAGAAGCAATGAACAGACTGTCATACTACAGTGGGAAGGCAGGGGAGGTTGGGGGCGCTGTAATAAGAGATCAACCAAAGGACTTGTATGCTTGTATATAAGCATAACCAACGGATACAAGACACTGGAGGTGGGAGGGGAGGTGAGGGCATGTACTGGGGGTAGGGAAGGTGAGGGGAGGTTAATGGGGGTGGGGGGAGGAGAAATATGTACTACTATTTGTAATACTTTAAAAATAAAAAAAAATTGCAAGGGAGGAAAAAAAAGAGTTATTGTAAAAGACTAAAAGTATCTTATTAAAATTTTTTATTCCATATAGAACATTTTGAATATGTTTAGTTAAATAAAATGTATTAACAAAATTAAAAAAATTATGTGGATTGTGGAATCAGAATGATGGCATTATCAATCAACTATATCAATAATAGTTTTAAATTCACATATATATCCTGGGTACTAATTCTAAGTATATTACAGTGCTTATTTTGGTTTTAACTATCTCACTGATGTTGCCAGTTATAGATGACTTTCAGCTAAATTAATTAACAAAGAGAGATTGATTTACCTTGTTTATGAACAAAGCCAGACTACTGCATAGTTTTTAAAATTTGTTTTTATTTTTTAACTAGAGGCCCAGTGCACAAAATTCATGCATGAAGGGGGGGTCCCTTAGCCCAGCTGCACCCTCTCCAATCCAGAATCAATCAGGGGATGTGCAGCTGCCAGTTTAGGCCTGATCCCTGAGGGATGAGACCTAAACCAGCAGTCGGACATTCCTCTTGCAATATGGGACTGCTGGCTCATGACTGCTCACCTGCCTGCCTGCCTGATCGCCCCTAACCACTCTACCTGGCTGCCTGATTGCTCCTAACTGCCTCTGCTTACTAGCCTGATCACTCCCTAACTGGTCTTCTGCTGGCCTGACCGCCCCTAACTGCCTCTGCCTCAGCCCGCACCATTGTGGCTTTGTCCAAAAGGAAGTCAGATGTCTGAAAGATGTCAGGTCGGCCCAGTCTAATTAGTATATTATCCTTTTATTAGTATACAGTTTATATTCTATATTACTCTGTATAAATTCCAGATGTATAGTATAGTGGGTAATCATGTACTTTACAGAGTGCCCCCCCCTATATTTTAAGTACCCACCTGGCCTCAATTATTGGCAATAATTACAATATTATTGACTATATTGCCTATGCTGTATTTTATATCTCTGTGACTATTCTGTAACTACCAATTTGTACTTCTTAATCCCTTCCCCTCTGCCAACTGTCAGTCTGTTCTCTGTATCTGTGAGTCTGCTCCTATTTTGTTTGTTTATTTTGTTCTTAAGATTCCACATCTAAGTAAAATCATATGGTATCTGTCTATGTCCATCCATGCTGTCACAAAAGGTCAGATTTCATTCTTTATTATGGCCAAATAGTATTTCATTTGGCCATATGCCACTCCTATTTACCTACTTGTCTATTGATGGGCACTTGGGATGCTTCCATATTTTGATATTGTAAATAATGCTGCAATAAACAAAGGGGTACATATATTCTTTCTAATTAGTGTTTTAGATTTCTTTGGATACATTGCCAGAAGTGGAATCACTGGGTCATAAAGCAATTCCATTTTTTATTTTTTGAAGAATCTCCACACAGTTTCAACAGTGCACTGGGGTTCCCTTCTCTCCACATCCTCAAATACTTGTTTGCTGATTTATTGATGATAGCCATTCTGACAGGTATGAAGTGTTTTCTGATTGTGGCTTTCTTTGTATGTCTCTGATGATTCACGATCTTTGGCATCCTTTCATATATCTATTGGCAATCTGTATGTCCTCTTTGGAGAAGTGACTACTCAGATCCTCTCCTCACTTTTTAATTGGATTGTTTTTCTGGTGTTGTCTGAGTTCTTTATAAATTTTGTATCTTAACCCTTTATTGGATGTTATCATTGGCAATAATCTTCTCTCATCCAGTAGGATGCCTTTTCGTTTTGTTGATAGTTTCCCTTTGTGTGCAAAAAGTTTTTAGTTTCATGTAGTCCCATTTTTTCTTCTTCTGTTTCCCTTGCCTGCGAAGATGTGTCAGAAAAAAATACTGCTAAGAAAACAATTTGAGATTTTACTGTCTATATTTTCTTCTAGGAGTCTTATGGTTTCAGGTCTTAAATTTCAATCTTTAAACCATTTTGAGTTTATTCTTGTATATGGTATGATGTGGTCTAGTTTCATTTTTTGTATCTATCCAATTTTCCCAGAATCATTTATTGAATAGACTCTTTGCCCCTTTATATAGTCTTCTTTCCTTTATCATAAATTGATTTAAAGTATAGGTGTGGATTGATTTCTTGGCCCTCTGTTTGGTCCATTGATCCATGTGTCTGTTTTTATGCCTGTACTATGCTGTTTTAATTACTATAGCCTTGCAATATAGTTTGACATCAGGTAGTGTGGTACATCCCACTTTGTTCTCCCTATTCTAGATTTCTGTCACTATTTAGGGTCTTTCCATACAAATTTTTAATTATTTTTTCTAGTTCTGTGAAATATACCACTGGTATGTTGATAGAAATTGAGTGGAATCTATAGAGTATTTTGGGTAACACGAATTTTTACTTTAACATTAAAAAAAATATTTTCAATTATAGTTTGCATTCAGTATTATTTTATAGTAGAGGCCCAGTGCCCAGATTCATGCATGGGTAGGGTCGGGCTGGCCTGGCCCCAATCAGGGCGGATCGGGGCTAGGCCTGTTGAGAGGAGGAGATGGCGGGAGGTTTATCAGCTGGCCTGCACATCGGGAGCAATCAGGGCTGGGCTGGCTTGGGGAGGGGCTGTGGGTGATTGGCCAGTTCCGATTGGGGTTGGGAGGCCAATCAGGGGTCAGCAGCCTGGGGGAGGGGCCTTGGGTGGTTAGCTGCTGGCCCTGCTCCTGTTAGTGGGGGGGACTGATTTGTGATGAGGCCAGGTGGAGTGAGGGACTGTAGGAGGTTGACTGGTTGGCCTCACCCCCTATTAGGGTGTGGGGGGCGATCAGGGGCGGAGCTGGCTAGGAGGAGGGGCTGTGGGCCAATCAGAGTGGTAGGGGGCCCATATAGGGTGGGGTCAGCCAGGGTGAGGGGGTGTGGGAGGTTAACAAATATCCAAAGAACTAGCTATTCTAAAAATTTTAAGAGGACAGAAGACCTCCAAGCTTTAGAATAGTTTGAGAAGGATTGGTGTTAGTTCTTCTTTGGGGGGTTGATCAGGGGTGGGCCAGCTATGGGGAGGGGCTGTGGGACTATTGTGGTGGAATGGGCCAATTGGGGGCGGGGCTGGTTGGGGTGAAGGGCAAGCGGGGGCATTTGGCCAGCCGGCCCCACCCTTGATCGGGGTGGGAGAGTCTGATCAGGGGTGGGCCAGATGGGGGGAGGAGTCTCAGGAGGTTGGCCAGCAGCCCCATCCCCTGATCAGGCCCATTTGCTGGCCATAGTGGGCATCATAGTGACCGGTTCTTCTGGTCATTATAGCACTACGGCTGCTGGCTTTTTATACATATAGATTAGTTTCAGGTGTACAACATAGTAGTTAGACAATCACATACTTTACAAAGTGATGCCCCAAATATTTCCAGTATCCACCTGGCATCATATATAGTTATTACAGTATTATTGAGGTAGTTGGATATTTTAGTGGTGTTAATTCTTTCTATCCATGAGCATGGTTTATGTTTTATTTATTAGTATGTTCTTTAACTTCTTTCTTCAATGTCTTATAATTTTCTGAGTATAAGTCTTTTATATTCTTGGTTAAGCTTATTCATAGGTAGTTTAAATTTTTTCATTTAATTGTAAATGGCACTGTTTTCTTAGTTGCTCTTTCTGATAGTTCATTATTGCTATAAAAAATGCAACTGATTGCTGAATATTAATTTTGTATCATGCTACTCCATTTGTTTATTGGTTCTAGATTTTTGGTGGAGTCTTTAGGGTTATATATATATATAGTATATTGTGATCTGCAAATAATGACAGTTTACTAGTACTTCTTCCTTCCCAATTTGGTTGCCTTTTATTTCTTATCTTATTACTGTGGCTAGGCCTTTCAGCGCTATATTCAATAAGAGTGGTAAAAGTTCTGTCTTGTTCCTGATCTTAAGGAAAATGTTTTTAGTTTTTCCCTATTGAGTATGATGTTAGCTGTGAGTTTGTCATATATAGCCTTTATTATGTTGAGGTATATTTTCTCTATTCCCACTTTTCTAAGTGTTTGTATCATACATGGGTGCTAGATTTTTTTTAATGCTTTTTTCTGCATCTTTTGATGTGATCATATGATTTTTATCCTTCATTTTGTTGATATAGCATATCATGTGAATTGATTTGCAGAAATCGTACCAACCTTGCATCCCTGGAATAAAGCCCACGTAGTGTATGATCGTTTTAATCTTTGCTGGATTTGGTTCACTAATACTTTGTTGAGGATTTTAGCATCTATATTCATCGGGGATATTGGCCTATAAATTTCTTCTTTCTGGTTTGGGAATTAGGATAATGCTGGCCTCATAACATTGAGCTTGGAGGTCTTCCGTCCTCTTAAAATTTTTAGAATAGTTTGAGAAGGATTGGTGTTAGTTCTTCTTTGGATGTTTGGTAAAATTTACCTGTGAAAACATCGTGTCCAGGACTTTTGTATGCTGGGAGTTTTTTGGCTACTACTTCAATTTCATTAATTGTAATCAGTTTGCTCATATTCTGTTTCTTCTTAATTCTGTTTTGGAAGAGTATAAGTTTCTAGGAACTTATCCATTTTTTTCAGACTCTTCCATTTGCTGCCTTATAGTTTTAAAATATTTTTTAATTGATTTTAGAGAAAGAGATAGGAAAACATTGATTTGTTCCACTTATTTATACATTATTGGTTGATTGTTTGATATGTCCTGAAGAAGGATCAAACCAGCAACCTTGGTGTACCTAACCAATTGAGCTACCTGTCCAAGGACCAGAATATATTTTTTTTATAATCTGGTATATTTCTGGTGTCAGTTATTACTTCCCCTCTTTCATTTTTGATTATCTTATTACTGTGGCTAGGCCTTTCAGTGGGTCCTCTCTTTTTCTTGTTGAGTCTGGGTATTACATAGCTTTATTTATTTATTTATTTATTTAGTTATTTATTTATTTACCTTAGTTTGCCTTTGTTTCATTACTTATTTATTTATTTTAAAATCTTCATTGTTGAAAGTATTACATATGTCTCATTTCCCCCCCATTGACATTTTCTATCCTGCCCCGTTCCCCACCCCAGGCCTTTACCACCCTATTGTCTCTATCCATGGGTTATGAATATAATCATACAAGTTTTTTGTTTGATGAAATGAACTTACAAATAAGATACTTGCCAACTTACTTAAATGAAAATATATCTATTTTTTTGCTATAAAACTGTATTTTCATTAATACAACTTTAGATTGTCCTTAAATAAATAATGCCATTTGAAATAGAGACCTTGCCTATAAAGCCATCAGCTTCTTCTGAAACCATTTGAAGTTGGCAGCACATTTTTGCAAGAAGGAAAGTGTGACCGTGTTACAGTTGAGGGGCACAGACTGAAACATGGCAGAAGGTGTTGCCTTTCAAAATGCAGTACTGGCTTTCAATCTGTAATAGTCATTAAAGACAAATATCTTAGAAGTGCAGTTTCCCTTGGATTACTGAATAAATCCAGGTCACATAGATGCCTTCTTTTAGGCATAGTTCACTGCCTTTAATTATGTTTCATGCTTCCAGGAAAAACCTTGGAAATTACCAGTCAGATTAAAAGTCCTGCAGCAAGGAAACTCCGTCTACCCAGTACTGAGATCTCAAGATTTTGAGTTAGGGACTCAGTAAAAAAATTAGGGGTTTCGGTCTTGTTCCATAAAAATGTAGGTTACATTCATATTCGGCAGGCACTTTCTGCAATCCAATCATTAAAAATATTGGTTGTTGGAAATGTTATTTTTAAGTGACTTCTGGATGAGCACTTTGTAAGGTTTATAAATGTCTAATCACTATGCTGTACACTTGAAACTAATTAATATTGTATATCAACTGTAACTAAAATAAATAAATAAATAACACAATTATGGAAAGAGCCTGATATTGGGTATATATGTTTAGTCAGCCCTCTCTCCAGATGGCTCATTTGGATCCTATTATTTCCCCTTGAATGAAATAATAAGATCCAAAGAAATTGTGGGGAGATGAGCAAATAATTATTCAAAGTATACATGCACTTATGATCCAAGGCTCTCTGGTGTAGAGCTTAAATCTAAGCTTCACATGACGATGGCCAGCATAGTAAAACGGAGTAATAATAATACTTATTACACAGGTTTATCATGACAATTAAATGCTGCAATGAACATAAGGCATTTTGGATAGTATCTGACTCAGTGCTAAATAAATCATGATCATCATCAACAAGATTTGGAACAGATGGTCCCCATGCACCTAACTCTCCTTGCTCCCTTTATCTGTGTTGGTAAAACCTATTGATTGCAGTTCTAGAAAACATTGTTATTTTAAATGTGGTCCGTGGACTTAGCAGTGGTAGCATTGCCTGGGAGCTGATTAGAAATGTGTATATCTCAGGTGATCTTCCCAAGACCTACTGAATCAGACTGTATATTTGAACAAGAACCCCGGGTGCTTTGCAGGCACATTAAAGTAGGAAAAGCAAATGGGCTGATACATGATTTGAACCTCTAGCTCCTAGCCTGGCAACACAGATGTCTCCAATTGAAGAAAAATTCCACTTAAATTGTGTGGCAATATTAAATAATGTGGCATAACACACTCCAAATAAAGAGTCAGCTGATCGTGTTTTAAAGTTGTTTTTACGTGTGGACTTAAAAAGGTGTTGAAATGTCTGAATTTTCGGCTTTTTCACTAGGACAGAAAACACGCCAGCTGTGCAGTCAGCCCTCTGGCTCCTAAGCCGTTAGCACGGACTGCAGTGATGAAGGTCAAAAAGGGCATTTTGACTTGCCATTGGTTGGGTGCAGAAACCACTGTCCTGCTTCTTTCACTTCAAACTCTGTCCTGCCTCAAGTCTAGTCTTTTATTACATGATAACAAACTTATCCCAAACATTCCAATTTTCAAAATTCTTTACAGGGATCAATTAACCTAGTAAGAAAACAGAACAGAGTAATTGTAAGCACTATTTGATATATGTATCCAGTCTTATCCAAAGGCATTTTATATACATCAGACAAGGCCTATTTCAAGGATGTATATAGAACAGTGCTGTGATTTATACCATATTATGGCCCTCTCTTCACAGACATCCACTCTGGTTAGTAAATGCATGCTTTTAGGAAAAAAAAGCTTCTTCATTGCCTGTAATTCACCTCTACTTTGAGTCTGTGGGTCCCTATAAAATTTTGTTCCTCTTATAATAAATTCCATTTTTATATGGAAAACACATTTTTTTAAAATCCCTAAAAAATCCACCTCTTAAATGATATTAAATGTCTACCTGACATCTCATATTGTGAAAAAAGGTTAGAGGAGGCCCGATGGGAATGTCCTTTGCCACAGGGAGCTGATTAGGCAATGGTATCGACTTTTCCCCTCATACCAGGAGGTGTAAAGGTGACGTAGTAGGACCTTTGGCAGAGATCTTCTCCCAGAGGCCTCTTCTTATGTAATGAACAGTAGTTCCGGCTAAGGTGAAGGCTCCAGAGTGTTCAATCTTCCAGTCACTATTGATAGACTGTTTTCCAGTGTCTCGGAGAGCTATAAAGAGGTTCAAAAATATTATGAGAATTAATCAACAGGCAGCATCAATCAATATCCACTTCACATGAGTTCATTAAAAAGTATTTTGTTCATTTCTAAACCAATGGGTCAACTTCCTGACCAAAACATGAGGCATGTCCTCACCAGGAAAGTTTGAAATCATAGCAAACGCTACAAGCTATCCTTCTCTCCTAAAACTGTTCCAACTATGTGGCCATATTTATCTTGACCTCCTCCAACGTCATTGGACATTTGATGTCTGGAACCCTTATTTTTGGTCCTTAATCACTTATTCTTTAATATATTATTATTTTAAGGCTCTGTGTGTCTGTGTTATCTATGAATCATAGCACAAAGAATGTGAGGGCTGACATGGCAACTTTTATATTCTCCATATTTCCCATGCTACTCCGGATTACAGAAATATCATTAAATAGCATGTTAACTAATGGATCAAACTGACAGGGTTAGCCCTAGTCAGGTGGCTCAGTTGGTTGGAGCATCGTCCCATACACTAAAAGGTTGTGGATTCCATCCAAGTGAGGGCATATGCAGGAGGCAACCGATCAGTGTTTCTCTCTCATCAATCTCTCTCTCTCTCTCTCTCTCTCTTTCTCTCTCTCATTTCTTCTCTCTCTCAAATCAACATAAAGCATATCTCTGGATGAGGATTTTTAAAAAATGACAGTGTTATATTCACTACCAGAAATTTCAAAAATAATATGTTGATCATAAAAACAGAACTCAAGGCTTTTTACATCCCTAGTTTGTGATTTGATGTGTACAAAAGTGGGAGATAAATGCTAATTCTCACCCATACACAGCCATCCTTTGTATGGAATTTACAGAATAATTTTGTTTACCTACATTCTTTTTCTCTATTTTTTTTTACTAATATTTGTTACTATTTAAATAAGATTCATGCCATGGAAGTGAGATGTCATCATTATCATTTTAAATTCAAGATTTTTTTTGCCAAATGATTTAATTTTTAAAAATAAAAATGTTAAGGAGAAAAAAAAAATGGCAGTGGAATAGACGGATGTGTCCTGAGCCTTGTCCCTGAGCATTCAGAGAGAACAGATGAGGGTCGCACTGAGAGTGTTTGATGGCGAGTTAAGGGACAGTTATGCTTCTGATGGCTAAGCCAGACACATAGGATCAGCCAGTTGGGGACACCATGGGAGACTGCAGGGGAAAGTTGTTTTTCTGGAACCTGGGGATCAGAGCGGGGAGTGACCTTCAGAGAACCAGCTCAGGGGCAGACCACTCCCACAAACCGGTATTGAGTGCTACAAAAAAAGCAGCATCTAAGCACAGGCTAGAGAGGACCTAGGAAAAGGTGGGGGACTGCTAGACAGGGCTCCCCTGACCGGGCAGCCCCACTGCTGTGGAGTTTTTTCTCCCAGAGCCACCAGCTCAGACACGGAGACCATGCCTTCTTGAAGGGGAAAGTGGATGTTTACAAAAGCCTGAAAATCTAAAGCTGTGGCACCCAACAGCTACAAGCCCCAGAACACTGGTCCTCAATTGGCATAAACACTCGGATTCAGAGGAGCCCTCCATCACACGTAAAGTTCAGATTTCACCTGGGATAAGGTGAGGTCTCTAGTCCCAAAGAACAGAAAGGCGCACACTGTGGGAGCTGGAGGATCAGGGGTACTCTACACCTAGAGAAATCTGTGGCTGTTGGGCCTGGCGTGATCCATGAATGTGGAAGGGGGTCTTCAAAGCTGCTAACAGAGGGGATCTCTAGAAAGCAACTCATTTTGATTTGACACAAAAGGACAGCCTGGGAATTATTAAAGTATGCCGGCTGCTTGGATAGGAGCAGGGAAGCAGGACTGCATAGATTTGCGCGCTTTCCTCTTCAGATGCTTGCTTCTGAGGCTAAGCCCGATATATAGGATCACCCAGTTGGGGACACCATGGGAGACTGCAGGGGAAAGTTGTTTTTCTGGAACCTGGAGATCGGAGCGGGGAGTGACCTTCAGAGAACCAGCTCAGGGGCAGCCCACTCCCACAAACCGGTATTGAGTGCTACAAAAAAAGCAGGATCTAAGCACAGGCTAGAGAGGACCTTTGGTGTGGGAGGTCAATCCCTAAACACTGCCACCCAGTGGCTGACTCACAAATTGACTCTTGTATAATCACAAAAGAATAAAGAGATTAAGACACACACTGCCTGCTTAAAAACAAGGACTGGCTAACAACACTATGCAACAGTGGAATGCAGGGAACTGACATACTGTCCCAACTGGGAAACAGGCATGCCAAACAGAACAATAGAGGAAGTGAATGACTGTCATTACTGCATATTCTACTTTTTAATTTTTTTAAATTTTTAAATTTTTATTTTTTCATCTTTTACTTAAGGAAATATTTTTTTAATTTTTTCCTCAATTGATTTTATCTTTTTAATTATTACATTTTTATTTTCAATCAGTATTATTACTACTACTATTTTATCATTTTGGGAAAAAAAAGTATTTTATTTTCTCTTTATTTTACTTTGGGATTAGAGTTCTACATTCTATTTTCATCTTTCCTTTAGTATCATGTTACTCTATCTCAACCCTACATTTATGACATCACTCTCTTCCTAACTTTTCCCATTTTGTTGTCCTGTTTCTCTTACCCTTTTCTATTTAGATTTTTCCCTATTCTTTCTTTTTATCCCCTATTAAAATGTCACTGCATTTATATATCTAATTTCCAATCCTGTGCTCCAAGTCCATACACACCTCCCCTTCTCTGTCTTCACTATCCAAAAAATTGTTTTTTTCTCTGTCCTTAGGTTATTGTTTGCTTCAACACTAATTATATCGATGTTCTATACTTTTTTGTGAGATTGTTTTGCTTATTCTTCTTGTTTTATTTTGCCTTTTGCTTGCTTTGTTTTTGTTTGTTTTTCACCTCTGTTTTCCCTCACCTCCCTTGATATTAGTTGTTGTTCATAGTTTGTATTAATCTCCAGGTACTTGTTGCTGGTATTTGTTGGGATTAGTGGCTGTTCTATTGGAGTTCTATCCTCACATATATAATTTGTTACCCTTTCCTTTCTTATTCTTTTTATTTTCCCTCTTATTTTTTTCTTCTTCTTTTTCCTTTGTTCTCCCTTCTCCCAATTTCATTTTGGCACTCCTTTCTTTTCTTTTTTCTTCTTTTCTCTCTTCTTTTTCTCCTATCCCCTAATTTGTCCCTCATGGATAGTCACCTTTATTTGTGGCTATTAATATCATGAATACATTTCTGTTCAGTGCCATGTGGGTTGTACATGGTTGTGTTTTGTGTTTTTAAATCAATGCAGGAGAGGAAAACTACTAACCAGACACCAGAGAAGATATACCATAGGCAGACAAAGAAACAGCCCACATATGAAAGAAAAGCAGGCATCACACACACACACAAAAAAAAAGTAAACGAAATGGAGTCAAGCAACCTGCCTGAGAAAAAATTCAAAAAAATGGTAATAAGGTGGCTGAAAAGAATGGAAGACAAATGTCACAATATGAGTAAGAACCAAGAGGAAATAAAGAAGAACCAATAAGAAATAAAAATGAGATAGCTGCCGTAAAGAACACAATAGAAAGCATCAAAAGTAGACTAGAAGAAGCAGAAGACCGCATCAGTGAGCTACAAGACAAGGTTGGAAAATATACTCAAATAGAGCAGCTTCTAGAAAAAAAATTAAAAAGCAGAAAGAGAGCCTAAGGAACTTTGGGATAACACAAAACAAAACAACATCTGAATAATAGGGGTTCCAAGCAGGACAGGAAACTGAGCAAGGAATAGAAAACCTGTTTGAAGAAATAATGTCAGAAAACTTCCCTGATAAAGGGAAGAAAAAACCCACACAAATCCAGAGTCCCAAGAAAAATGAACCCCAAAAGACCGACACCGAGGCACATTATAATTAAATTGGCAAACAGCAACGAGAAAGTAAAATCTTAAAAGTGGCCAGAGGGAGACAAAAAGTTACCTACAAAGGAACCCCCATCAGATTATCAACTGATTTCTCAATAGAAACTCATCAGGCCAAAAGGGAATGGAATGAAATATACAAAGTCATGAAAAGGAAGGGTCTGAATCCAATAATACTGTACCCAGCAAGGCTATCAATCAAAATTGAAGGTGAAATCAGGAGCTTCACAGACAAAAACAGAATAAGAGAATTTATTACCACCAAAGCAGCACTGCAAGAAATGCTAAAGTGCCTGCTATAAAAAAAAAAATAGGAATCAAAGAAGGAACACAGAGGTAAAAAATAAAAATGGCCACAAATAAGTACCTATCAATAATAACTTTAAATGTAAGTAGATTAAATGCTCCAATCAAAAGACACAGGAAAACAGTTGGATAAGGAAACATGACTCATATATCTGCTGTCTACAAGAAACCCACCTCAGAAAAAAAGACAGACACACTGAGGATGAAAGGATGAAAAAAGGTTTTTCAGACAAATGAAAATGAAAAAAAAGCTGGGGTAGCAATACTTATATTGGCCAAATTAGATCTCAAAGTGAAGGACATAATAAGAGATAAGGAAGGCCACTTCATAATACTAAAAGGAGCAATCCAACAAGAAGAAATAACTCTGGTAAACATATACACATCCAATACAGGAGCACCTAAATATATCAAAAAACTCTTGGAGGATATTGAAGGAGAGACTGACAGTAATACAATCATATAGAAGACTTTAATACCCCACTATCACCATGGGACAAATCTTCTAAACAAAAAATCAGGAAAGAAACATCAATCCTAAATGACTCACTAGACCAGATGGAATTAATTGACATCTTCAGAACATTTCACCTCAAATCCACAGAATATACATTCTTCTCAAGTGCACATGGGTCATTTTCAAAGAAAAAACACATGTTGGGTCATAGGCAAAGTCTCTTCAAATTCAAGAAGATAGAAATCATATTAAGCATTTTCTCAGATCACAGTGGCATAAAACAGGAAATCAACTACCATAAAAACAATCCAAAGAAATCAAACACATGGACACTAAACAGCATGCTATTAAACAATGATTGGTAACCAGAGAGATCAAGAAAGAAATAAAAAATATCATGGCAACAAAGGACGATGAAAACATAACAATCCAAAATCTATAGGACACAATGAAAGCAGTTTTGAGAGGGAAAATCATAGCTCTACAAGCCTACTGCAAAAAATAAAAATAAACAATGGTAATAAATTACCTAATCCTACAACTTAAAAAGCTAGAAAGAGAGCAACAAGAAAAGCCCAGTGTAAGCAGAAGGAAGGAAATAGTAAAGATCAGAGTGGAGATAAACAACAGAAACCAAAGAAAAAATTCAAAATATAAACAAAACCAATAGCTGATTCTTTGAAAGGATAAACAAGATTGATGAACCTCTAGCCAGGCTCATCAACAAGCAAAGAAAGAGGATTCAAATAAAATCAGAAATGAAAGAGGACAAGTAACAACAGATTCCACCAAAAAACAAAGGATTCTTAAAAATACTATGAACAACTCTATTCCAACAAACTGAACAACCTGGAAGAAATGGACATATTCCTAGAAAAATATAACCTTCCAAAACTCAATCAAAAAGATCGCACTCATTGGGGGATAATAAAGAACATTATAAACTGATGAACAAAAGGATAGATACAGAGACAGTAAAGCTTCAAACAGACTGTGAAATTACAGCAGGAAGATTAAAGTTAGGTGAGGTAGATAAGAGATCAATCAAAGGACTTGTATCTATGCATATAATCATAACCAATGAACATAGACACTGGGGGGTTGGGGTATGCCTGGGAGGGAGGGGGGCAATGGGGAGATATGTATAAAAAATTAATAAAAATATATATATGTGAAAAAAAAAGAATCTAAACATCTCAATAGGCCAATAACTAAGGAAGAAATTTAAGCAGTCATCAAAAAGCTTCCAGCAAATAAATGCCCGGGCAAGATGGCTACACAGGGGAGTTTTACTAAAAATTCAAGGAAGAATGAAAACCTATCCTCCTCAGACTATTCCAAAAATTCAACAGAAGGAAGACTTTCAAGCACCTTCTATGAAGCCAGCATCACCCTAATACCAAAACCAGAGAAAGACAACACAATGAAAGAAAATTACAGGCCAATATCCCTCATGAACATAGATGCCAAAATCCTCAACAAAATTCTAGCAAATCAGATCCAGCAGTACACCAGAAAGATCATACACAATGGCCTAGTAGGATTTATCTCAGGAATGCAAGGATGGTACAATATCCACAAATCAAGAAATGTAATACATCACATAAATATATTGAGAGATAAAAATCACAGTCATATAAATTAATGCAAAAAAAGCATTTGACAAAATCCAACACCCTTTCTTGATAAAAACTCTCAGCAAGGTGGGAATAGAAGGATCATACCTCAACATCATAAAAGCCATGTATGATAAACCCACAGCTAACATCATACACAATGGCAAAAAGTAAAACCATTTCCCCTAAGAACAGGAACAAGACAGGGATGCCCACTCTCAATACTCCTGTTCGACATAATACTGGAAGTATTAGCCATTGCAATTAGACAAGAAGAAATAAAAGGCATCCAAATAAGAAAAGAAGAAGTAAAGCTGTCCCTATTTGCAGATGACATGATATTGTACATAAAAAGCCCGAAGGACTCCATCAAAAAACTAGTAGACTTAACAAATGAATTCAGCAATGTAGCATGATACAAAATTAATGCCAAGAAATCTATGGCATTTCTATACACTAATAGCGAACTTACAGAATGGGAGACTAAAAAAGCAATCCCATTTACCATGACCCCCCAAAAAATAAAGATACCTAGGAATAAACTTAACTAAGGAGGTAAAAGACCTATACGCAGGAAACTAGAGGACATTGAAAAAAGAGATATAGGCAGATGTAAACAGATGGAAGAACATACCATGCTTATGGATTGGGAGAATTAATATCATTAAAATGTCCATATTACCCAAAGCAATCTATAGATTCAATGCACTCCCCATTAAAATACCAATGGCATATTTCACAGACCTAGAAAGAACTCTTTAGAGTTTCATCTGGAATAAAAAAAAGACCACAAATAGCCACAGCAATCCTGAGAAAGCAGAATAAAGTAGGGGGGATCTCAATACCAGATTTCAAACTGTACTACAAAGCCATTGTTCTCAAAACAGCCTGGTACTCGCACAAAAACAGACATATAGATCAATGGAATAGAAGAGAGAATCCAGATACCGAACCAAATCATTATGCTCAATTAATATTTGATAAAGGAGGCATGGCATACAATGGAGTCAAGACAGTCTTTTCAATAAATGGTGTTGGGAATATTGCACAGATACATGCAAAAAAAATGAAACTAGTCCACCAACTTACACCATACACAAAAATAAATCAAAATGGATACAGGGTTTAAACATAAGA
The DNA here is from genome assembly GCA_011751065.1 of Lasiurus cinereus. Lineage (NCBI taxonomy): Eukaryota > Metazoa > Chordata > Mammalia > Chiroptera > Vespertilionidae > Lasiurus > Lasiurus cinereus. Next base: position 8,913,177 of record JAAGEH010000293.1, read on the forward strand.
TGGGAAAACATAAAAATACTACAGGAATCCATAGGCAGCAAAATCTCAGACATATGGTGAAGAAAATTCTTCACTGATATTGCTCCAAGGGCAATGGAAGCTAAAGAGAAAATAAAAAAATGGGACTACATTAAAATAAAAAGCTTTTGCACAGCAAAAGAAAAAATCAAAACAAGAAAGCCCACTGTATGGGAGAACATATTTGCAAATGTTATCACTGATAAAGGTTTAATCTCCAACATCTACAACCAACTTATACAACTTAATAAAAGGAAGATAAATGATCCAATTAAAAAATGGGCAACAGATCTAAATAGAATCTTTTCAAAAGAAGACAGAAGGAAGGCCAAGAGACACATGAAAACATGCTCAAAGTCACTAGTTATTTGAGAGATGCAAATCAAAATGACAATGCGATACCATCTCACACCTGTCAGAATGGCTATTATTATCAAATCAACAAATGTTGGCGAGGATGCGGAGAAAAAGGAACCCTCATGCACTGCTGGTGGAAATGCAGACTGTGGAGAACAGTATGGAGTTTCCTCAAAAAACTAAAAATGGAACACCCATTTGACGCAGTAATCCCACTTCTAGGAATATATCCTAAAAAACTAGAAACACTAATCAGAAAGGACATATGCACCCTATGTTCATAGCAGCACAATTTACAATAGTTAATATTTGGAAATAGCCTACGTGTCTGTCAGCAGATGAATGGATCAGAAAACTATGGTATATCTATCTACACAATGGAATTCTATGCTGCCATAAAAAAGAAGGAATTCTTACCATTTGTAGCAACCTGAATGGAAGTGGAGAGCATTATGCTATGTAAAATAAGCCAGTCAATGAAAGAAAAATATCACATGATCTCACTCATTTATGGATAACAAAGAACATTATAAACTGATGAACAAAAAGATAGTTACAGAGGCAGTAAAACATCAAACAGACTGTCAAATTACAGTGGGAAGGTTAGGGAGAGTTGGGATAGATAAGAGATCAACCAAAGTACTAGTATGCATGCATATAAGCATAACCAATGGATGGAAGACCCTGGGAGTACGTGGGTTAAGGGTATGTATGGGAAAGGGGGAGCAATGGGAAGATATGTACACATGTGATACATTAATAAAAATAAAAAAAATAAATAAAAATGTTAAACTGTTTCATATAATTGAATTCTGTTTTAAAAGTCATTTGCATGTTAATCAAAGACTTTTATGTCATAATTATATAAAAATATTTGTTAACTTAAGCCAATAATCTTCCTAAATATTATTTAAGCTAATCTCTTATTTATTGAATGTTTGAGGTTTTCTAAGCTTTTTATATTGTAAGTAATGCTCAGATAAATACACTGTACACTAGTTATGTGTACATCTGAATATTTCCCTTGGAATGATTCCCAGATTTGGAATTACAGAGCTAAATAAATTGCACACTAATAGATTTTGAAAAAGAATTTTAAATTATTTTTCATAAAGGTTGTATCAACTTATGCTTCCATAACAGTGACTAGAATACCCATTTCTGAACACATTCTTAGAAGCACCTTTCTCTAGCCAAGATATGGATGAGGAGTAATTTTAGGAATTAAATTTTGATTAATTTGGATTAAAAAAAAAACCTCTTGCTTCATTACTATAGAGGCTAAAGATATTTTTCGTTTGCTTATTTGTCATTTGCATTTTTAATTTAAATAAACTAAATAAATTGTTCCCTATCTGTTAAGATATTTCTGGTCCATTGAGGAATTTTTCTGGTTCTTATATTCAGACTAGAGGCCTTGTGCATGAATTTGTGCATGGAGGGGGGGATGTCTTTCATCCCAGCCTGCCCCCTCTCCAAACTCATAATCCAGGACTGCTGGCTCCCAACTACTCACCTGCCCACTTTCCTGATTGCCCCTAACCACTTCTACCTGCCAACCTGATCATTCCCTAAACACTCCCCTGCCAGCCTGATTGATGCCTAACTGCTCCTCTGCCATCCTGATTGCCCCTAACTGTCCTCCCCTGTGGGCCTGGTCACCCTTAACTGCCCTTCCCTGCAGGCCTGATCAACCCTAATTGCCCTCCCTGCAGGCCTGGTCACCCCCAACTTTTCTCCTCTGCTGGTCTGGTCACCCCTAACAATCCTCCTCTTTAGGCTTGATTACCCCCAACTGCCCTCCCTTGCAGGTCTGGTCCCTACCAACTGCCCTCCCCTGCTGGCTATATTGTGGTGGCCATCTTGTGTCCACATGAGAGCAGGGTCTTTTGACCACATGGCAGCAGTCATCTTGTGTGTTGAAGTGATGATTAATCTGCATATTACTCTTCTATTAGATAGGACAGAGGCCTGGTGCATGGGTGGGGGCCAGCTGAAGGGTTCCCTTGATCAGTGTGGGTGTTCCCTTGGGGCATGGGGTGACCTGGGCAAGGGGCTTGTGGTGGTTTGCAGACTGGCTATGCCTCTCAGTGACCCAAGTGGAGGCCCTGGTATCTGGGATTTATTTATCTTCTACAATTGAAACTTTGTAACCTGGAGCAGAGCCAAGCCTTCTGCTCGCACAGCCATTTTTTGCCTTAAGCGGAGGCCTGGACCAGCCAGGGTATGCCAAAAGCTTGGCTTTCTCCATCGCCAGGGCCAACCTAAGTCTCCCTCCTGCTCTCTTTGTGGCTGTAGCCATCTTGGTTGGGTTAATTTGCATACTCGCTCTGATTGGCTGGTGGGCATGGCTGGTGGGCATGGCTGGTGGGTGTAGCAGAGGTATGGTCATTTTGCATATTACTCTTTTATTATATAGGATTATTATATGCAATCTATTAATTATTTAATTTTCACCTCACCAATTTTAATTTCTAGCAAATAATATATTTATGATGTACTACATACAAAGTATATTTTAGATAAAAATAAACATAAAAATTTTCAGATTTATGAAAAAAATATAATTATTTTTACCTTGAATTTTTAATTTGAAAATAAATATGTTGACAAAAAATTCTCAATACTTTGCAAATAAATAATAATTTGTTATACTTCACATATGGATATATTTCAAATAATGGTAAAGTGATTAAAAAATAATGATTTTCTCTAAAAGGTAAAGTATTCCCTTATATTTCTCATAAAGTCTATTAAATATTGTGAGACGTCTTTTTGGCCTAGATTTGTACTATGGCCAGTATAATTACATTTTCCCCCTGCATTTCCATATACATATTCAGGGCACAATTTTAATATTTTTTAAAAGCCTCTAATAAAAATGCAGATATGCTGATATAGCTCAATGGTTGAGAGTTGACCTATGAACAAGGAGATCACAGTTCAATTCCCAGTCAGGGTATATCCCAGGGTTGCAGGCTCCATATGCAGTAGGACAGCGATTCTCAACCTGTGGGTCGCGACCCCTTTGGGGGCTGAATGACTATTTTTCAGTGGTCGCCTAAGACCATCAGAAAATGCAGATATTTACATCACGATGCATAACAGTAGCAAAATTTCATGGTTGGGGGTCACCACCACATGAGGAACTGTATGCAAGGGTCGTGGCCTTAGGAAGGTTGAGAACCACTGCAGTAGGAAGTGTGTAAAAGGCAGCTGATTAATGATTCTCTCATCACTGATGTTTCTATCTCTCCCTCTCCTTTCCTCTTTGAAATCAATTTACATATATATTACACAATGATACCACATTGTGTAAAAAGGAGAGGGTAGGAACCAGACACTGGCCACATTGATTGCTTGGGATTAAATCTAGATCATAGTCTTTTAGATTTGTAATCAAAAGGTAAACTCTATTCCTTTATTGTCTGATTGTTAAAATTGGGAAATTAGTGGTATACATACACTTTATGGAGTTATTGTGAGGACTTATATAATGAGTATATTTAACTTGCTGGTTCACACTAATCACTATACAAATGTGAAGCATCTTTTCTTAACTGAAATTCACTCAAGAAAGTCTTTACTACTTCCTGTGTGCCAGACTCTGTTTTAGCTACTGCATATATGATTGTGAGCAAAATGGTCCCTGTCTTCAAGAACTAACAATGGAGATAGACAATATAAAAGCAAGCATGTGATAAAATCAGTGACTGTGATAGGATAATGATGGCCCTACTCAAAGATATTCATGTCCTAAAGGATAGATATCATACAAAGCATCTTCTCTTACCACAATGGGATGAAGTTAGAAATTACCAACAGAAGGAAAACTGGAAATTCACAAATTTAGGGAAGTTAAACAACATACTCAAACACCAATGTATCAAAGAAGAAGTCACAGGAAAATTCAGAAATATTTTAAGATAAGTAGAAATGAAAATGTAACATCCAGAAACTAATGGGACACAAGTAAAAGCAGTGAGATTGGAGGAAATTAATAATTATAAACACTTATAGTAAGATCTCAAGTTAACAACGAAACTTTAGAACTTATGGAACTAGAAAAACTACCCAACAGGAAGAAAATAATAAACATTAGAACAGGAATATGTGAAATAAAGAACAGAAAAATAATTGAGAAAATCAATAAAACCAGAAGTTGGTTCTTTAAGCTAGGTGGACTAAATAAACAAAAGAAATAACTAAATAATCAGAAATGAAAGTGTGAGGTTACAGAAATAAAGAGGACTAAAAAAATACCATTATGCTAACAAATCAGATATGAAATGAACAAATTCCTACAAACACAAAACCTACCAAGACTGAATCACAAAACAACAACAAAAACACAGAAATCCTAAATATACCTAATAACTTGAAAGCAGACAAATCAGTAATCAAAATATCCCAACCAAGAAAAGCCCTGGACTTTATGGCTTCACTGGTAAATTTTACCAAACATTTAGAGAAGAACTAATACCAACCTTTAAATTTTCCAAAGAACTGAAGTGGAAGGACGATTTCCTAACTCATTCTACACGGCTCTATTTTCCTGATACCAATGCCAGAAAGAAAAAAAAAAAACAAAAAAACAAACAAACAGAAGTGAAACTACAGACCAATTTCCCTAGTGAACACTGATGTAAAAATCCTCAACAAAATACTAGAAAACCAAATCCAGGAGCACATAAAAAAGCATCCAAATCAGAAAAAGAGAAGTTAAATTATTTCTGTTCACAAATGATATGATCTGATATGTAGAAAACCCTAAAGATTTTATATTTTAAAAAGCTGTCAGAACTAATAAATAAGCAAAGAAGCAGGGTATAAAATTAACACGCAAAAAGTAGTTGCATTTCTATACACTAAGAATGAACACTTAGAAAATGAAATTAAGAAAACAATCCTATTTACAATAGCATCAAAAAGAAAAAAAGTAAAAAACACCTTGGGAATTAACCAACGGGGTGAAAGACTTATGCAATGAAAACTAAAAAACATTGTTGAAAGAAATTAAAGCAGACATAAATGGAAACACATTCCAAGTCAATGGATTGTAAGACTGAATATTGTTAAAATGTTAATATTATCCAAAGTAATCTATAAATTCAATGCAATCCTTTACAGAATTTCAATGGCCTATGTTTATTTTTTGCAGAAATTAAAAAAAAAAACTATCCTAAAATTCATATGGAATCTCAAGAGAGTCTAAATAGCCAAAACAATCTTGAAAAAGAGGAACAAAGCTGGAGACTCTTACTTCCTGATTTCAAAACTTACTAGAAAGCTATACTAATCAAAAACAGTGTGCTACTGGCATAAAAACAGACATATAGACGAATGGAACAGAATACAGATCCCAGGAATAAACCATAGCCAAATGATTTTTGACAATGGTGCCAAGATCATTCAGTGGAGAAAGGACAGTCTTTCATCCAGGGGTGCTAGGAAAATTGAGTAACTACATACAGAACAATGAAGTTGGACCTTTAACTAACACCATATACAAAATTAATTCAAAATGGATCAAAGATCTAAATGTAAGACCTAAAACTAAAATCTTAGAAGAAAATATAAAGCAAAAGCTTCATGACACTAAATTTGGCAGTGATTTCTTGGATATGGCACCAAAGGCACAGGTAATAAAAGAAAGGAGATGAATTAAACTTCATGAAAATTAAAAATAATTGCATATATATATATATATATATATACACACACACACACTTTTGTGCACCAAAAGACAATATTAACAGAATAAAAAACCCAAAGAATGGGAGAAAATATTAATAAATCATATATATAATAAGGGATTAATATCCAGAATACATAGAAAATGCCTAAAACTCAACAACAAAAAAACACAACCTAATTTAAAAAGGAGAAAAGAGCTAAAATAGACATTTTCCCAAATAATATATGCAAATGGCCAACAATTCTCAGCTTTTGTAATTATTGGAGAAATGTATATCAAAACCACCTTGAGATACCACCTCACACCATTTAGGATGATCACTATTAAAATAAACAGAAAATAACAAGTGCTGGTGAGGACATAAATAAACTAGAACCCATTGCATACTATTGGTGGGAATGGAAAATGGTATATAGCAGTTTCTCAAAACAATTAAAAATAGAATTACCATATGCCTCAGCAATTCTACTTCTGGGTATATGCTCAAAAGAATGAAGAGCAGGATCTTGAAGAAAGATTTGTACATCCATGTTCATGGCAGCCTTAGTCAAAACAGCTAAAACGTAGAAGCAACCCAAGTATCCATGGATGAAGGAATGAATAAGCAAAATGTGATATATACAAACAATGAAATACTATTCAACCTTAAAAATGAAGGGAACTCTGATACTTGCTATAGCATAGATAAACTTTGAAGACACTCTCTTAAGTGTCACTCAAAAAAGGACACTTCCTGAATGATTCCACATATATGAGGTATGTAGAGTGGCAAAATTCATTGAGATAGAAAACTTAATGGTGGTTAGCAGGGGATGAGAGGTGGGGGAATGGGAAGTTATTTAATGGATAGAGTTTTAGTTTTGCAAGAAAAAGACTTCAGGAGATGGATAGGGGTGGTGGTAGTTAACAAAATGAATGTACTAAATGCCAATGAATTATATATTTAGCATAGTTAAGACGGTAAATTATATGTGCATTTTATCACAAATTTTTTTAAAGTATTAGTATGCCCGGGCAGTGTAGTTCAGTGGTTGAGTGTGAACCTATGAATCAAGAGGTCACAGTTCAATTCCCGGTCAGGTTACACACCTGGATTGCAGGCTTAATACCCAGTGGGGGGGCGTACAGGAGGTAGCCGATCTGTGATTCTCTCTCATCACTGATGTTTCTCTCTCTCTCTCTTTCTTCTTCTCTGAAATCAATTTTTAAAAAATGCTTTAAAAAGGTGTTAGTGAAGGGAATAAAGATATCTATGTCAGAATCCCTGGAACCTAGAATGCTTCCTTACATGGCAAATAGACAAATTTTGCAAATATGACTAGGTTAAGGATCTTGAGATGGGGATATTATCCAAGTGGGCGTGAAATGCAATCAACATGTATTATTATAAAAGGTCAGGAGAGAGAGGTTTAAACACAGGAATATAAGAGAAGACATTGACTCTAGGGAGGTAGATATTATCACAAGCAAAAGAATGCTGATAGTTATCTAAAGCTAGAAGGGTCAAGGAGGTTCCCTAATCTTTGCAGCCACTTTGAATATTGATCCACTGAAACTAATTATGGCCTCCAGAACTGTGAAAGAATACATTTTATGTTGTTTTTGAAACCTACACGTTTGTGATAATTGTTACAGAGGTCATAAAATACTAACAGGGTGACATTTACTATAGTGGAGAAAACCAAAGAAGAAAGGTTTTAGCATGGGATGGAAATAAAATTTTTTATTTATGCTTATTATTTCTGAGGTGCATAGGAGAAATTTGATAATCTGTATCAAATAAACATGGAAAGCAATGGAGCTAGATGGGATTTCCTAGGGAGACAATATAGCAGGAAGGACAGCAGGGCCCTGGCTTGAGCCCACAGTATAGAAACATTTGGAAAGCATGCAGAGGTCGAGAATCCTACAAAAGAAACCAGTAAGGATCCTAGAAGCCAAAAGATGAAAATATATAATGAACTGAGGAAAGGTCAACAGTTTTTGATGCTGTTTATTGGTCAAATACCATGTGACCCTTGGAATGTCAACATGGAAGGCATTTGCTGACCTTGACCAAGGGAGTTACTGTAAAGTGGAGACAGAAACAAACCTAGCTTGGTTGAAGAGCCCAGGAAGTAAGGAATGAGAGAGGGCATGGAAATTTCCCATTTGTAAAACTGGCTTATGTATTTAGCCACATTTTCAGGCTCTTCAAAATCAGAATAGAATATAGTTTTGTAGAATTTGAGATAACTCCATTTGAGACATCTATATTCCTTTTCTGCTTGGGAACACACACACACACACACACACACACACACACACACACATATTCCCCAGTGTAATTGCAAAAGGTCTACTATTGAATAAATATTTTGAAATTGTCTAGGTTGCACAGTGTCTCCAAAAATTGGTTATTAGAGCTTTGATCTGAATTTGGACATTTGGGATGATTTACTTGTATTTAAAATGCATTTTAAAATCATAGGTGGTAAAAACAAAATTTAAATATTAGTAAAACAAACTAATGAGTGTGTCACATGACAAAGGATTTATTTTACTATCCCATTTCCTCAAACCTTCCTACTCCTAGAAAGCAAACCCTAATAAGAAAAATAATTCAATTAAAGTGTAGGCAGTTTTCCATATTGTAGAATACAAACAATCACATAATATTGGATTTTTTAATCATATACAAAGTGTTTCCCTATTAGGATACTTCTAATTGATAAAGAATAGTGAGGACATTATTTTTGTTAAGAAAAAATAGACAGGCTTTTTAAAAAGATATTTTAAATACAATGTTCAAATCTGGGGGGAATATTATGTTTACTGTCAGACCTAATCATATTAGATTTCTCTACCTGTGATGCCTCGACTATAAAAGATCACTTCATCTGACTTAGTTTGAAATTTGAACATACAAAACAATATGTATTTGAACAATTTACTATTTTCTTTCCTATATTTAAAAATCATTAAATAAAAAATTAGTTTTAATTTGCCTAATTAAAATAGCTAATACAATTCTTTCCATAAGTAATAATTAACAATTTTAAATATTCTCTACATAGGTGAGGCAAAAAAGATCATTATTTCCCATTAAAATATTAAGTTTTTTTAGTATATAGAAACTTTTTCAAGAATACCACAAGATTTCCTAATTCAAAAGTAATCATTACACATACATACAGGAATATATGCATTTCCTTATGCAAGAAATATAAATATGTGTATATGTAAGTGTGTCTATATGAAATAAATATGTTTATGAAATGTTTTATACAAATGCATACCTATGAAATAAAAAATATCCAAATCCTCCAATGAGTGTGCTGTTTTTTTAACATGGACTAACATGTGGAAGCAATTCATACCCCTCCAAAACACACAGACAACCAAATTGCTTTTGCTCCTGGGGAGTCCTTGAAAGAAACTTCAACTTGATATGACAAAAGGTGCTTCCCGGGAAATTCACACATACAACTAGAAACAGATTGACAGCCTTGTCATAATCGAATTCCCAGGGCAGGGAGCTGGCTCATACTTGGATGGGCTGTGTGTCTGTAACCCAGGTTACCTAAATAGCTGTGTGCCGGCTTCTCCTCCACCACTTTGATTCTTCGTGCTCCAGTAGGTATCACTAGCACTTCCACATAACCTGCAAGAGTCAATAAGTCATGAAATAAACCTCGAGTTCTTCGGAGATCTCTTTTTCTTAGTTGACTTGCCATTTTGTTTTTTAGTTTTGATTTTTGCTTTGATAATTCCGTATCTATGGGAAGAAAAAACTTAAGTACAAAAGCTGTAATCATTTCAAGTGGAGAAGTTTCTTGGAAAGATGTTAAGTCTACAGCACTCTAAAGGGCAAAGAGACAATTACATTTTATGTCAAACTCACTATATGAATTGTGAGAAGAGAAAAAAAGTACAATGCGATGGCCCAGTTAGAAACACAGTAGATCTTAGAACAGAGCAAATAGCCTCAGATTCTGCTCAAGACCTCATGTAAGTTAGAAAGTGCAGGGAAGAAGGAACTGCAACTGGCAGGATACCAGGACCCTGGAGTAGCTGAGCATACCAACCTCTCCTTAAGGAGACTCAGAAAGAGTTGTTAAACAGGGCCACACCAAGCAATCTGGTGTCATCTAGGAAGGTGCCCGATAGCTAGAAACAAAACACAACTAGGTTTTTTTAAGAAAGGTTTCTCAGCAGAATTTTAGGAATATAAAGCTTGAAGTGAAATAAAATGATAAGATAATGTGGGATAGAATAAAGAATGTGCAGAAAAGGTAAAAATCAAGACTTTGTTTAATAAAGAATAGCATAGATACTTTTGTAGCTTTAAACTTATATTCACTTATATGTGGAATTTAATGAACAAAATAGATCGAGACATAGAAGCATGGAACAGACTGAAGAATCTCAGAGGGCAGGCGGGAATGGGGATGGTTAGGGTGGAGAGAGATTAACTAAAAAACTTATATACACACATGCACAGCCCATGGACACAGACAATACTATGGTGAAAACCTGAGAGGGGGCGTGGGTGCAGGTTTCAGGAGGTGGTTAATGGGGGACATAGGGAACATATGTAATACTTTCAATAATATACATTTAAAAATAAATAGGTACATAAATTTATTGCAATAATCTACACTAATAAAAGAAAAACATGCAAATTGACTGTACCCCCACACTATGCCCACAAGCTACGCCTACCAGCCATCAGGAGCAAGTATGCAATTAACCCAACCAAGATGGCTGCAACCGCGGAGTAAGCAGGAGTCTTGAGTTTCCCTGGGAATGGAGGAAGCCAAGCTTCCCGTCGCTCTGACTGGTCCTGCCCTCTGCTCAACACTACAAAGTTTTAATTATAGGAGATAAATAAATTCCAAAAAAAATGGCAGTGGCCATAGAGCTGGAGAGAGCAGGAGGTTTGGGTT
>JAAGEH010000293.1:8924187-9029183 GCA_011751065.1 Lasiurus cinereus
CAAAGTTTCAATTATAGAAGATAAATAAATCCCAGATACCAGGGCCTCCACTTGGGTCACTGGAGGGCATGGCCAGCCTGCAAACAACCACAGGCCCCTTGCCCAGGCCACCCTATGGCCCAAGGGAACCCCCACCCTAATCCCGGCCAGCCCCATCCCGTGCACCAGGTCTCTATCCTATCTAATAAAAGAGTAATATGCAAAATGACTGTCACTCCAACACACAAAATGGCTGCCCCCATGTGGATACAAGATGGCCACCACAAGATGGCCAGCAGAGGAGGGCATTTGGGAGGGACCAGGCCTGCAGGAGAGGGCAGTTAGGGGTGACCTGGCCAGCAGCGGAGGGAAGTAGGGGGCGACTGGGCCTGCAGGAAAGAGCAACCGGGGGGGACCCAGGCCTGCAGGGGAGAGTAGTTAGGAGTGACCAGGCCTGCAGGAGAGGGCAGTTAGGGACAATCAGGCTGGCAGGGAAGCAGTTAGGCATCAATCAGGCTGGCAGGGGAGTGGTTTAGGTGGTGATCAGGCTGGCAGGCCGAAGCAGTTAGGGGCAATCAAGAAGGCAGGCAGACTAGCAGGTGGGAGCCAGCAGTCCCAGATTGTGAGAGTGATGTTTGAATGCCTGTTTAGGTCCGATCCCGGTAGGATCCCAGTAGAATCGAGCCTAAACAGGCAGTCAGATATCCCTTGAGTGGTCCCAGATTGGAGAGAGTGCAGGCTGGGCTGAGGGACACAATCTCCGTGCACAAATTTTGTGCACCAGACCTCTAGTATTTAATACTTTTCTTAATATATTTGTGTAACTTCATATATCTGGTAGAAATCTAATTTCAAAGTTAATCTCAGAAATGTCTGCTGTTGATTAATCAAATTCCTGAAAGTGTTGTTGTTTTTTAATTTGGTATATATTGAAAGATAGCATATGCCCCATCTTTTAGAATCTTAATTTCCATTAGCAATAACCACTGTCAGTAACACCAAACCACACAGGCACTTTCATTTTGTTACATGAACAAATAGGTAGTAATGAAATGGAAACAAATGCTTACTGCCTATTTGTCACAGAAGTAAGGTAAGAAGGTCTCTGCACTCAATTTAATAGGAAAGATAAGGCAGAAATAACATATAAATATGAGTTAAATCAAACTTCAAACTTTTAAGTTTAAAAGATCATATGCAAAATGTTGTGGTTAACTCCCTGCTAAAGAATATAAAGCATGTGGTTTCAACTACACCTCTCCTTCTCTGATCACATCACCACTCAAAAGGTTTGCTGCTATTTTTAATTCACAGAAGTGGGATATACTTTTTATTTTTCCCTTGTAAATGGTGAGATACATTACTCAAGTTTGAGAAACACTGACTTCAGTCGGAATGATTATGTATGATGCAGAGGAGAAAACAATTTTTATAGTCAAAAAAAGCTTCACAAAGAAGTAGATGAAATGTCTTTGAAGATTGGCTAGGGTATGAACAGAAATAGAAAAAGGATGAGTTCACTGTGTGTACAGAAAAGTAAAGGAACCCAGGTAGTGTGGCTCAATGGTTGAGCATTTACTCATGCATGATGAGGTCGGAGGTTCCATTTCTATTCAGGGCTAGATCCCCAGTAGAGGGTGTGCAGGAGGCAGCCAATCAATGATGTTTCACTCTTATTGGTGTTTCTGTCTCTCTCTCTCTCTCTTCCTTCTTCTTTAAATATATTTTAAAAATATACTTTTAAAAATACTATTTTAAAAAACAAAAAAACTTAAGGGAGCAAGTGATATCTTTCGGAGCACATGAATGAAATAATTCTGACAGAATAAGAGAGTTTGAAAGTATGCCCAGGGCACTGAATTTTTCAATTTGCAGCGATGAACATTCTATAGCAAGCAACTTGGTAATGAGATACTGGTCAGAGAGGCTTTATCTTTGGTAATCAGATACTGGCTTGAAAGGCTTTGTCGGACAGCAGGATGCAGGAGACCCAGCAATGCAGTTGTGGATAATAGTGTCAGAAGTCTAATGTAAAAAACCAAGAATGGTAGAGGCTAAGGTAGTAATTTCAGAAGGCATTGTGAAGGAAAACAAAAAAATTCTGAACTTAAAAACCAATGGGAAGTGGGAAAACAAACACTGAACTCAATGCTTTATTATTACTTATGTGAGAATGTGGGACCATTGCTTACAAGACATTGGAAGTCATGTTGTGGTAAGAATCTGATAAACTCAGCTTTGGAATTTGTACTTAACAAAATGGTGTAACACACTAGTAAACATATCCAGGAAGAGCTCTGACCATCTGGAACTCCAGAAAATGGTCAGATAACTCAAGTCCCTTTGCAGAGATAATCATTTAAGTCATGAAAGTAAGCAAAGAAACTCGAGAGACAAATCAAGAATTCCACACTGGTGACAGTCATACTTGGGCTTTTTCAAAATCCTCACCCAATTGCTTACACAGAATCGGTATCATTAGCTCTTATACTAAGAAGAACACATTTCTTCTTTGTGTATAGTACTGATAACTACATATTTTTTGTTGATTTTAAAGAGAGAGGGAGGAGGGAAAGAGAGAGATACATGGCTGAGAGAGAGAGATACATAAATGAGAGAGAGAGAGATTGAGATTGGTTGGCTGCCTCCTGCATACACCCCATCTAGGGATGGGACCTGAAACCCAGGAATCAAGCCCACAACTCTTTGGTGCATGGGATGACGCTCCAACAGACAGAACTACTGGCAAGAGCTACTTTTACATTTGTTTGGTTTTAAATTGAAAAATCTCTGTGTCTTTTACATTTTTATTTATTGATTTTTAGAGAGAAACATTGATTTGTTGTTCCACTTATTTATGCATTCCTTGGTTGACTCTCGCATGTACCCTGATCAGGGATCAGGGATCAGGGATCGAACCCACATCCTTGGCATATGGGAATGATACTCTAACCTACTGATGGAGGTTAAAAATAAATCAGGAAAAGAATATAGAGAAGTGATAATCCTTAGGAGGAGGAGATCTGGCTATTTTGGATTAGAATACCTCAAGAAGAGTGGTAGATCAGTTGTGTCATCAACTATAGCAACATCAAGAAGAAAAGGGATAAAGGAGATTATGCCTGGATGTCACAATCAAGAGATGACTGTTAATCTCTCGGTAAGTGAATTCAGCTATGTGTTTGGAGATGCTGAAGGTCAGGATGCTAGAAAAGAAGACTGAGAAGCAGCAAGTGGAGGTAGTAACTGGGTTTAGCAGTAAAGGGAAAGGTATGTTGTGCATTAGGACAATAGTTATAGCTAAGTTTACAGTTATATCCAGAGTGATTTTCTGTTATTCAATTGGAATGGGCTGGAGAATAGGTGAGTTAAACTGAGTTTAAAGAAGAGATGAAGAAAAATATTAAGCAAAGACATTTGAAAGAAGATAGCTAATGACTAGGGGCCTAGATATTTTTCAGTAAATAAGCCATTTAGCACAATTTAAAATGTACATTTTTTTAAAGAAGTAAATGAGAGTGGCTACTACTGAGCTTAGAAGTTGAAATAAAACCTGTGACATCATCATCATAAATTGTGTCAGCTTGCTTTTTACATAGGAAAATCTGATCCTATTTTATAGCCAGAGACCCATTATTAATCAGCCATCTTAAAGTTCCAATAGCAATCATTATTTTTATGGTAAGTAACAATGAAAAATGCCATATTTTGAGCAACACTATGTACTAGTCACTAGTATCGGTAATTTACATAAATTATGACATTTAATCATAATGATAACATCCAAGGTACCGTTGTTTTAATATTACTTTTCTCACATAATAGATGAGAAAATAAATTTATGCAGAACAAAAATCTGCATGAGACCTTAATTATATCATGGGCTTCATCCCTTTTCAACACTGCATTGTCAGTAATTAGCTGACCCAAGCTTTTAACTCAGATCCGTCTGATTCCACTGTGCACTTCCAGCTATGACCCACTGCTACTATTTTATAAAATAGAATACTAGTATATGGCACTATGACACTCCTACTCCCATGGTAAACCTACAAACAAACAGTCTAAGAGCTGTGTTCCTTACACAGAATCGGTATCATTAGCTCTTATATTAAAAAGAACACATTTTATGCCCATTTCTTCTTAGTGTATACTGATAACTATATAGTTCCACAATTGGCCAAATACACATCTTAACTTTAAAAATTCCTTTAAAAAATTATCTCCTAGCTAGGCAAGTTATACTGAAAGACATGACAAATGTACAAGAAAAAAAATAAACTCCTCTTAAGTTTATTTCCTAGCTCCAACAAAAATGACTAAGCAAACTCTAAATAGAGCACAGGGACCGAAACACCCACATGTGTCTGCACATGTGTTACTCATACAACACGTACAGTGTGCATGGCCAACTGGACCAAGGAAGGCTGCAATTCCTTCAAGAAATTCTAGGAAGTCCATAAACTGTAAGGATAAAATTGTCTCAAGAGAAATGAACACAGCATTCCTAAATTCACAAGTAGATGAAACCTATGATATAATTAAGGACTCATTTTGTTTTTTTAAAGTTCTTAATAATGGAAAGTTTCATTGTTAATTAAATTAACAAAGAATCAGACACAATGCCTGTCATTGAGAATCTGGGGCCTAGATAAAAATAGCCAGAATATTTTTTTTCTCATTGACCTTAAAGTGGGGAAGCAAAGACCAACGAATGTACAATTACAAATGGGATTAGAGCTACACCATATGGATATGAATGAATATGGATTTGAATATGAATATGGTTGTTAGTGATAGGTGGTGGAGGCTGTTCAGGGAACACTTCAATGCATAAGTGACAATTTAACTGAGATGTAAGTGATGGCTAGGAATTAACCAGGCAAAGCTAACAGGAAGCTAGCGACCATATTTTTAACTGCAAGGTACTGGAGGGAACAAGGTCAATTGGAGAATCTAAAAGAAACCTGGTGGCTGTAGCTTAGAGAAGGGACCTTAATAAGACATGGTGCTGGAGAGACAGGTAGAGGGCATTCGTGTAGGAGCATCTGTATGGTCCAAGTTAAGAATTCCCATCTCTTTCTTATGAGCAATGTGAAACTGGCATAGAGTTTAAGGGAGAACGTAATATTATTATTCTCTTAAATTCCAATATCTTAAGAATCTCAGGCATTTTTCAAATAACAGGTGCCGTTAATGTAGCTTACCTATAACAAACAAACAAATGAACAAAGCTAAAATTAAAGTGCAATAAAAACAATTTTTAAAATAGGGATCTGGAAAAATGTACTCACATAACTGCAGTCAGAATGATAAACATTACTGGTTGGTTAACTAGTATTTCTCTTTTCTATGCTTGGTGGAAAAATCAAGTGCTAGTATACTTTAAGATATCAATGCTGAGTGTGCATCAGTCTTCTTCAGTGAACTGTTTCCATTCATGCTAAATAACTATGTAAGAAGATTCTTCAAAAATCCTAGTGTCTTTACATCCTTAGCCTTTCAGACTTCATTTGACTTTATACATTACAAAGATTTCTGCTACCACAATCAGGCTGAAAAACTTAGTATAACTGAACTTCTTGGCTGAAAGTCTGAGAGCTTGTTACAGCTTTAGAACTTTTCTAAATGAATGATGGCAGACTTTGACTCCCAGGCCCTTGTTTCACAGCTTTGGAGACTGAGATCTTGATCTGTGACTTACCTTGGACCTTAGTTACTGTTAGGCTTCAAAATCTTATGTTCATGTATCTTTTATTCTGCCTGAGGCCTAGCAAATGCTTACATTCAATTTCAGAGGGCTGTGTCTAATATTCTCTTCTGAAGGATTCTTTTATCTAGAATGAACTTCGTTTTCTTGATCATTCAAACACAAATGGCTTGTTTTTATATTAAAGCGAATATGTTTTCTAGTCTCAGGTTTTTTGGTGTTTGACCAAGAAAGAAATTTAAAATAGGAAAAGGCTAATATACATAATATGTGCATCCTAAAGATGATGAAAATATAATCACAAATAATAAGATAGTTCAATGGGTCGATATCCAGTGAGATACTAATGAAAACACAGAAAGATGTGCTCCTTCCCAGTAAGCCTGAGGACCTGAGTGTTAAGTATTTGCTATTTCTAAAGTATATTTGTGGGACATTATATTTCAGTATAGGTTATATTACTTTTTGTGGTGGATCACTTTAAAACTCACACCATATAGATCAACCACATTCATGTCATCCTCATATTCCCTGAGTATTAGTATAGATGAGAGAACAAAAGAACAGAGGGTGGCTTCTCACTATTAATATATCAGGAACTCCATTCCTCATCTTCTGACTCCCTGCTGCTATTGTTTCCACCATGCTACACTGCTACAGACTCTCTGTTTCCAGCAATGTATTCCCTTCAAATTTAGCAAAAACACTAAGAAAAAATAAAGACAACGGAAAGCTGAAAACCTGAAGCCTAATACTCTGAATAGTTGCTTCAGGCTGTTACAAATCATTACTCTCTGTGAGACATCGTGCTCTGCATTGGAGAATAAGGCCTGTGGAAACCTGATAACATTTGCCAATGCAAATTAGATTATTCCCTTGCTGCTCCAATTTATTAAATGCACAACAGATGACTTCATATTTTCATTATTGGGAAATGGGCTTGTTAGAATTTCTGGCTCATATCACATGTATTGTATGTCATCATGAAAAATCATTCACTACCCATTACAAAGTCTTCAATAGACTCAGAACTGCGATTTCTAAGTCACGTTCAGTGTAATCTCTGTCCCCAAGGATCGTTCAAATTATTAATTTTAAAATTTTAAAAATATAATTACCTGCTCCTCTAGTGTGGTTGAAATCTCCCTTAATGATTTTGCACGATTTCCCATTGCCATTGCATACACCACAATGATCTTCCCTCGCTAGAGATCCTAAAAAACCATCACAGCCGACTTTCTGTAAAAGAATGGCAACATGATAAAGTGAGTTTTTTCTTTTTTAACTCTAATTTAGGACAAGCCTAGTTTCTACAAACTAGACATATCTAATTGACAAACTAGTAATATGTCATATTCTCTGGTACAAAACAATAGAGCAAGCTCATGTCAAATATTATCTAAAAGTGATCAAATAGCAGAATAGTGATGAGAATATTTTTATTTTATTTAAATTAAATGATATCCTAAAACAATTTGATAGAGTATATTGAAACAAATGCAATTTATATAAATCCCAAAGGTAGTGACATTTCTATTAAACATAACACAACTAATCTAATTCATTCTACTCAAAATAGAGTAGATATCCTACATTATATGGATGCCTTCACTTCTAAGGTTGCAAAGTAAATATTTAATATTAATTATTTTGAAAAGCAAATAAATGTTTATTTTCACTACAGTTCATGAATAAACGTCTATCCCTGTCTTCTTTGGCATCCAGCACACAAATATGGCTGTTGTAAGAAAATATAAACCACAGGGGAATTATATTTATATACTTCTAGAAAAATTGTGTTAATACAAATCTTCTGAGATTAAATCAGTGAATAATGTTGATCTCCCATGCATGTGCAGAAAATATAACAAAATTTTGCAAAGCTATGCATAGTCAAAGGACAGAATTTATCATTATCAATGCTGCCAAAAATAAACAGTAGGATCATATAATTATCTCTAAATAGGAGTTGCAAGATAGACTGAGGATACATTCATGTATAAGTTATAATTACTTTAGAGGGATTTAAATGGTATTAATAAAACAGATACAAAAACAGGGTCTTTTGCTGTGGTTGGTGTGGGTGGTGTTACAGTGAGGGAAGCTGGCAGATAACATACAGCTGCAGGATAAACATCCTGAGAGCAAAAATCACATGAAACCTGCATAATATACATATCTTCCTTTCTTGTGTCAAGGACTGTATCCATGTCAAGAGGTAGACCATGCAATACATCAGCAGAAAACCTGATCAGCAAATGAAAGCTTATTTAGAGAGGGATAAAGGGAATGTCTCCAGATGATAGAGGTGGCCACCACAGGAAATTCTCAAAATATAACAAAGGTATGGGAAAACTTCACTAAGCACAGCCATGAAAAGTCTTGGGAGCCCTGGGGTGAGAAAAAACATCTCTTTCATATACACATTTAGAGTAGATTCTAGAGTGATTCTGAAGTAACAGAAGCACCTTTTACTGCTCTAAACCTAGCCCCCAGCTTGTATCCTGGCAAATAAAATAAACCCAATAAATAGTAGTTTAAAAATTGAATAAATTAGTACTTAATTTCTCTTTTGTCTAACCCTTGTAACTGGAAAATTACACGTCTTTAAACCTAAAATAAAAGTCCGGGGTAGACATATGCCATGGCTCAATAATCATTCATTTTTTAGATAATAACCAAGAATTTCATATTTTGTAATCACTAGTCTTAAGTACCCACACTTATCAAAATATGCTCACATAAGAATTGAAAATGAACGACTTCGAAAAGGCAATGCTGTTTAACTGATGGTGAGTATGGGAGGTACCAATGGCTGCTGGAGATGGAGGGATAATGAGGTCCTAATGAGGTAGAGCTTTCTCTACCCTTTGCCATGGAAATGTTACTGGGAGAAAGCTGTCTATTTTCAGTTGTCTTCCTTGGTCCATTCACCAAGTTGAAAATTCTAGATTCAGCTTCAGTGCTATGCATTTTGTGATAAAATAAGACATTCAATCCAAACCCAACATATAGAAGGTTGTGTGTGTGGAAAGAGAATTGGGTGGGGAGACATGGTTTTAATTATATTGAAAGACTGAATGAAGCATTTTAGTTAAAAATCCAGAATCTTGAAGTATTCCAAAGCTGTTAGAAGTCAAAATCCATTTCATAGGACTTTAATGTAATTACAATCATCAGAGTCTCATAGCACTGATGCATACTTTTTTGTTGTTGCTGTAATTTTGATGTATAGCTAGGAACTCTATAAAAGATCGGGCTTACACAACATGGTTAAATGAGAAGCATAGTAACTTAGGCTATTGTATGTGGCACTCTTTCTTGAAAAATAAATTCATTTAAAACATACAATAATCTGAGAGATTTACATGCAATGACACAATTAAATTAAAAGCTTTAATTATACAACATACACAATTTTAACTCTGAAAACAAATAGTAGAAGTATCTGCAATGATTTATTTTTACATATAAATGAAAAAATACATTTTATATTATGCCATATTCTATTAAAGAATAAAAAAAATTAATATGTAATTTAAAAACCATTTCTTATGTCAGTGTTAGTGCATGATTCTGTGCTTTAAACTTTATAGCATGCTGGAAAATTATAGAATCTCAGAGCTGGCGAACCATTTAAGTTTCATGTTGTTTTCAAGTTTTTATCCAGAATTCCATAGACTTCTATCAAACTAGACTGATCCACCTATAGCTTGCAATTGTTTTCAATTTTGGTGTGTGAGCGTGAGGGGTAGAAAAAGGACACTTTTCATCAAATTTTCAAAGGAGTGTATTGCACACAAAAATCAATGACCATTGGTCCAACAACTTCATTTTACACAGTGGTTCACAGGTGCAGACTACCTATCTTAAATGCTTTTCCCAAGAATAGCTTCCTAGTGGCTGTCATGGATTCAGTGCTGCTCCACTCAGATGCCCTTTTGTAACTAAAGGAGGATTTCCCTTTCTTCCCTGGGCAGTTTATCATCTGATGGCTCTTAATTACCAACCCTTTTCAGAAATTACCCAGTCTGAAGAAAACTTCATTTTCCAAAGTCACGTTCTCTCCCAAGATAGTTTGTGTCCAAACACTCATAAATGTTGCAAGTAAAAAGAGCTTTTTCCCACCCCAAGTGGGGACAACTCTGAAGAGCCATCCCAGTTGCAATGCCCACAGGGTCAGCCGAGGTCTTGTGACTACACCACAATCCTATTTTTCCTTGTGTCCAATCCTGCCTCCTTTCATTCCCCACATAAACGTTTATCATGAAAACACTCGGCATTAAACATCCTGCACATTAATTTCCCAGGGAAGCAGAACTATATCAAATTTTAAGTTCTAGCTTTGGATCTTTCAACCATGCTGCTCATCCTCACTGTAACAGAATTTCTACCTTTCTAATGGTAATGAATAAGAGCACATAAATGCATGCAGTAGATGAAGATTACATAAATGGATCTCGAAAATACCATACTAAATGAAATAAACTGGACAGCGAAAGTTAATAATTTCACTCATATGTGGGATATAAAGCTGAAAAAAACAAATGAACAAACAAGAAAAACAAACAAAAACTCTTAGACACGGAGAACAGTATAGTGGTTACCAAAGGAAAGGGGGCTGGGAGGGTAGCAAACTATAAAAAGGGTTAAATATATAGTGATGGAAGATGATTTGACTGTGGGTGGTGGGTGCATAGTGCATTATATAGATGATGTATCGTAGAATTGTACCCTTGAAACCTATATAATCTTATTAACAATGTAATCCCCAATAATTTTAATTAAAATTTTAAAAAAGGAAGACAGAGGAGAAACCAAGATGGCAGCATAGGTGAACACCTAAACTGCTGCCTCGCACAACAATTTCAAAACTACAACTAAAAGACAGAATGGACATCATCCAGAACCACAGGAAAGCTGGCTGAGTGGAAATTCTACAACTAGAAGGAAAGAGGGGAGCTCACGGAGACTCAGAGGAGCTGCAAAAAGCTGAGGTACAGAGACACGCACGTGGAGAGGATGGGTGGTGGAGTGCCTGGCTGGCTTCCTTTTGTGGGAGGGAGATGGAAACTCCCGACTGCACTGAACCCCAGTTCTGACTGCACTGAACCTCAGTTCCAGGCAAGACTCATATGGTGGGAGTCTGGACTGTTGGAAAAAGCAAGGAGTGCACGGAAACTCAGGGGAGCCCCAAAAGACAGAGGTCTGGAGGAATGCGCGCCAATGCAAGCAGAGAGGACTGACTGCTGATTGTGCCGCTGGCTTTCTCTAGCGGGAGGAAGAGGGAAACTCCTGACCATGCTGAACTCCACGTCCCACTGCATTGAACCCCAGTTTTGGGCAAGACCCCGGGGACCCAGACTCATACGGGTCGCAGAGTGCACAGAAACTCAGAAGAGCCGCGAAAGGCAGAGGTCTGGAGGCATGCAGAGAGGGCTGCAGTGATTACCAAGGGACACTGAGACCAGGGGCCTAATATGGCAGGACTGACAAGAAGCCAAGGCTGTCTCCTCAGCCCTGAGACTCCACCCCATGCAAGCTAAGAACAGAGGCTTTTGCAATTTTGCAAGTCTTGTATCATACAGCTTACTCCAGCACAGAAGTTCTCCCAGCGTTGACACAGCTGATCCTCACAACCAATTGGCTTGGAGGTCAATTCCCCCCAGTGATACCAACAATAATCAAGACTTAACTACAACAAGGCTGTACACACAGTCCACAAAGAGGTGCACCAAGAGAATCCACCTCAGATAACTAGGGAGGCGGAGCTACTGGGCCATATAGGACACCTAGCACACAAAGCTACTCTACCAACTCAGGGAAGCAGCCAAAATGTGAAGACAAAGAAATAGATCACAAACGAAAGAAATGGAAGAAAACAAACGACTGGATTTAGAGTTCAAAACCACGATTATAAGGTTTTTCAAAAATTTCCTAGAAAAGATGGATAAAGTTAGCGAAACCCAAGAGGAGATGAAAAAGGAACAACTAGAAATTAAACATACACTGACTGAAATAAAAAATATTATACAGAGTCCTAACAGCAGACTAGAGAAAGGCAAGAATCAAGTCAAAAATTTGAAATATAAAGAAGCAGAAAACACTCAACTGGAAAAACGAGAGAAGAATCCAAAAATGTGAAGATAGTCTAAGGAGCCTCTGGGACAACTTCAAGCATACCAATATCAGAATTATGGGATGCCAGAAAAAGAGGGAGAGAGCAAGATATTGAAAACCTGAAGAAATGATGATTGAAAACTTCCACCGCCTGGTGAAAGAAATAGACTTAAAAGTCCAGGAAGCACACAGAACCCCAAACAAAAGAAATCTGAAGAGGACCATACCAAGACACATAATAATTAAAATACTAAAAGCAAAAGACAAAGAGAATATTAAAAGCAGCAAGAGAAAAACAGTTAATTATCTACAAAGGAGCACCCATACGATTGTCAGCTGATTTGTCAACAGAAACTATGCAGGCCAGACGGGAGTGGCAAGAAATATTCGAAGTGATGAATGGCAAGAACCTATAACCAAGATTACTCTACCCAGCAAAACTATCATTCAGAATTGATGGGCAGATAAAGAGCTTCACAGATAAGAAAAAGCTAGAGGAGTTCATCAACACCAAACTAGTGTTATAGGAAATGCTGAAAGGTACTCTTTAAGAAGAGGAAGAAGGAAAAGGTAAAGATAAAAATTATGAACAACAAATACATATCTATCAACAAGTGAATCTAAAAATCAAGTAAATTGCCGAGACCGGTTTGGCTCAGTGGATAGAGCATCGGCCTGCGGACTGAAAGGTCCCGGGTTCAATTCCCGTCGGGGGCATGTTCCTTGCTTGCGGGCACATCTCCACTGTGGGGCATGCAAGAGGTGGCTGATTGATGTCTCTCTCTCATCGATGTTTCTGACTTTCTATCTCTCTCTCTTCCTCTCTGTAAAAAATCAATAAAATATATTTAAAAATAAATAAATAAATAAATAATAAAAATCAAGTAAATTAAAAATCTGATGAACAGAATAAACTGGGAATATAATAGAATCAAGGGCATAGAAAGGGAGTAGACTAAGAATTCTCAGGGAAATAGGAGTAAGAGGAGTCAGGGGAGAGACTGGACAAAAATCATACATCTATGGATGAGGACAATGTGGGGGAAGGTTAGGGCACAGGGTGGGGTGGGAGCCAGGTGGAGAGGAGCTATCGGGGGAAAAAAGAGAAACAATTGTATTAATCTGAACAATAAAGATTTGTTGAATTGAAAAAAAAGTAACATGAGACAAATACTTACAATGTTAAATGAAAAATGTAGATATAGTATTGCATAATTGGTAATTGAATAAAATGATATTTAATTGAAAAAATATAAAAATAAAAAAATGAAAACAGGCAAATGAAATGTTTAAGTATTATAAAAAAATTTAAAATGTTTTCAGCCCTGGCTGGTGTGGCTCAGTTTGATGAGCATCCTCTCATGCACCAAACGGTCATCAGTTTGATTCCTGGTCAGGGCACATGACCAGGTTAAGGGTTTGATCCCCAATTGGAGTGTGTACAAGAGGCAACCAATAAATGTTTCTTTCTCCCCTCCTCCCTCCTCTCTCCTCTCTCTCTCTCTCTCTCTCTCTCTCTCTCTTTTTCTCTCTCTCTCTCTCTCTTTCTCTCTCCTTCCCTCTAAATATCAATAAAAAATCATTAAAAAATAAAGTGCTTTCATATTAAGTGTAGTAGGATTGAGTTTAGTTTTCATGACATGGCTCAGTCTTGGACACAAGACATGAAGAACTGGAGTGCTTAAATTTTTGATCTGCAAGGTTTTGACTTAAAATGACCAAAGTGTTACAATTTTAGACCTATAATAAGTACTGATGGAATAAAAATCTCATATTCTTTTCACTAGTAATGAATAAAATAGATTTTCTAGTCCAAACCTTACATTATAGAAAGTAGATCAGACTTCATCAGCTCACAGTTGAGTCAGGACAACATATACACATCTTTCAAACCTTAGGGCAAAGCTCTCCACCATACTGGGCAGCTACTCAGGGGTCCCAAAGCCCTCTTTCAACATATATTTAGACCATCTTACCTGACACCTGCCATTTGCACAGATATCCAATCCCTGATAGCCACAAGAAGTTCCATCCATCACTTTTTCTGACAGAAGAATAGGCTGTTCTTTTCCAACAGGTGAGCAAAACAAGGCACATGGTTTTCCTACATACGGAGTAGATAAAAAGAAACAAGCAAAAGTGACTGCATAAATATTTTTATCTTAAGCTTTATTTTTCAGAACAGTTATTGAATAAAAAATATAATTTGATGTTAATTGGATAATGTAATACTAGAGTAGATAAAACTAGAGAGTTATGTGTAGTATATGAGAGGATGCCTGTAGAAAAATTGTTATCCAATGAGTATCAATGTCCTTCTTAAGAAATCTGTCCTTATTTTCAAAATGTATCACTTATTATTTTCTGGCACTCAGCCTCTACTACCAATCATTCTTCCTGAAGAATATTATGGTCACTTCCATTTTTGCTCACATCTTTTGGATCAAATTCCCCTTTATCTTAATTACATATCAGACATCTACATACTTAAGATTTACTTTATTTCTAAAATCCTTCCATTTTTTTAACTTAAAAAAAATAATTCGCCCTAGCAGGTTTGGCTCAGTGAATAGTGTTGGCCTGTGGACTGAAGGGTCTCGGGTTTGATTCTGGTCAAGGACACATGTCCAGGTTACCAGCTCAATCCCCAGTAGGGGACGTACAGGAGTCAGCTGATCAATGATTCTCTCATCATTTATGTTTCTATCTCTCTCCCTTTCCCTTCCTCTCTGAAATCAATAAAATTTTCACAAATTATTTTTTCAATTACAGTTTATAGTAAATATTATTTTGTATTAGTTTCTGGTGTTATTGACCTCACTTATAAATCCCAATATACTAATTTTCATTCCTATGTATTTGGCATTTTCTAATAGAAAAATTACTAAATGGAGAAAGAAAAACTTCTAAGATGAACAACTGTATAAGCTTTTGCATGACTAGGATGTTTAGAAATGTAATACAATCACATTAGAACGTCCACTGGTGTGCACAATTGTTGACGTGCTGTCTAGAACTCAACCTCCTTTACTGCTTAGTCAGAAAGCAAGTCATTGTCTAGGATGTCGGAGTTGAGAACCACAGTTCTAGGTAAAGAATTCTTGAATGGCTGACAATTTTCTTCGTTACTTCTTTAAACAATAAGATCAGGCAGTTAGAGCTAAAACACTTGTCTTTTTAAGTTCAGTCAAAGAGTGCCAAAATATTTTTCAAGTGCTGTTTCTATTTCTAAGCATGGTACAGAGGAGCTGTAGTACTTGGTAACACCAGTAGTAGGATTATCCAAAACTGAAACTTTAGAGCAAATTCCATGCTACATTACTACTCTATTGGCTTGACACCAGTCGGGCCCTTTACTGTTTATTAAGCTCATATAAAGAGAATGGAAAATAGCTGACAGTCTCTGCCACTGATCTTCGAGTACGTCTTCAGCAAAGTTCCAGGATACAGATGGGGTTCTATAAAATACCAAATAACAGCCAGAGGCATGGAACAGGGTATCACTTTGCAAAGGGAAGACAGACAGTCAAATGAGCCTTCAGAATTGAACATTTCAAACAATTTTCACATGTGGCTTCTGAATACGGCTTTGAACAATTTTGATGAGTTGGAACAAGGCCGTCAATGTGCATGGTTTTGAAATTTTCCTTTAGGATGCCATTATAAGCCACAATAAAGCGTTTCAGTGTGCTCTCACACCTCAAAGTAGGTTATGTTTATTCAATGGCTGCTTACTGTGTCATATCTTTGGACTTAAAAACAGCTGCTGTAATTGTAACACTTTAAAAGTCATATATATATATATATATATATATATATATATATATATAATTTCTGGAGCTTTTATGAAAGAGAGGAGCAAACCTGATACATGAATAATGTTGACAGGAATTAATCTAGAAAATTCCACTCACATTCCAAGCAAGACTTCAGATAAAAATCTTTGTATTTCTCCTTTTACAACATATTGTCAATTGGCTGTGCTTACTTTAGCTTTACAGATGACATAAACATTTGATACCAATCTTCCTTCCTGGAGTATACCCTTGAGATTGTGACATTCTAGTGATCCATTTAACATGCCAGCACTTGGCAGGCAGGCTCTGTCTTGATTTAAGAGACGAATCCTTTCCAAGATATGCATTAAACATGGATATCAGCCAAATGTTGGCACAGAGTATGCAAAACACCTGAATGTTAAAGCTATGCATCTTTTTTCTCTAAAAATAAATGTTCTATGGCATCGGTGCCCTACTTTTAATTCTCCTAGCCACAGATCCATGTACTCCATAACAGTCACAGAAATAGCCACTTGCATTTCAAGGTGTCATATGTTATTAAGACTTGAATTTTAAACAGAATTATGTATTTCAATTTCTTCCATTGTGCTATAATACATGGAGACAAATGGTTGTGGATTTTATTCATCATACAGACTGCTAGATTTGCTTGATGTCTCACTTGTAAAAAATTCATTATAAAAAATGATAACCTGCTAATTATATAATTATCTGTTATGGATTATTCTGGTGATAAATGTCACTTTATAAGTTAGGAACTTATTCAATTGTGATTTCCAGTATCTCTAATATTTCAAACTGACTTCCATCCAATTCTGATTTTTTTTAACCAGAAGGAAACCTCTTTCCTATCTCTTATTTCACATATGAGTAAACAGGTTTCAAATGAATTTAATATTATCAAATTGTATAGTCATTTAGAGGCAGAGATAGAATTATTCCTCAAATGATCAGATAATCACTTTCATGATCTGAATAGTCATCTTGATTACAATGAAAATATATTTTCTATGTATTTCAAATTTATGTAGTAGATATTAATCAAAAGATTAATAACTGCCAGACTGTACACTAGGCACAGACAATAGAATACAGATACATTAAATCTGCTACAACAGGGTGCTTGGCGGGTACTTGCAAGAGGCACATATCCAGTTTGGAGGGTCAGGGGGATTCTTTTTTCTAGAAAACTTGACGTGTGCCCCCCCCAAAAAAAAATCAGTAGAAGTTTTCAAGGTAAATAAATGGGAGGAAAGAGATCAAAGCTTGAGAAAGAAAAGGGATTATGCCAAGAAACTAGCACATTTACAGACGCAGAAAAAAAAGAGAGCACAATGCACATGAGGAAAGGAATGGAATCCAGCCTGACTGTGCTGGAGCCTACAGAAGGGAATGAGAGAAGTGAAAGTGGTGGGCCTTATAGACCAGGTAATAAAGTTTGAGATTGGTCCTGACAGCAATGGGACTCATGGAAGGGTATTACTTGGCAAGTAATACTCTTTCAAAAGGCCAACCCGGCTGAAATGAGGAGGGGCTAGCAGAGGGTGGGACTACGTTGAAGACTGTGCAGAACCTAAGGAACCCAGGTTAGAGATGGTGCAATTATGAACAAAGATGCTGGCAGTAGGAAGATTTAGACAAGTGAGATTTGATGACTGATTACAGGCGGATGGAGATTGAGGAAGGATTCTGGCTTAGCTTGGTAATGAGGCAGATCCTGACTTCATTCTTGGTGAGAGAACCCAGTAAGAGAGTAGCATAAGGTGGGTTGAAAAAGGAAAGGAACAGGGGATGTGTTCAACTTGGAGCACTTTGAGTTGGACACGAATAGGATTTTGAGATGCCATGCAATAGATGGGTAAGTAGCTAAGGAGATCAGAACAGAGCAACCTGGGTTGGAGATTAATATTTGTGCTCCTTTACATATACATAATAAATAAAACCTAGTGAATAAGATTATCCTAAAGAGAATCTTTAGTCAGAAGACAAGAGGGGCCAAGACAGACCACTAGAAAATTCCCACTGGACACAACAGTCATTCACCTAATATTTATTCTGTGCCTATTCTGTTCACGTATATTTATAGGACTAAAGATATAACGTGCACAAAATATGACAACAAGCCTTGCTCTTGCAACTATTAATTGAAGGGCATATAATAAATAAAACATAAAAGTATTATGGCAGATGATAAGCTCTTGGAACAACAGAATAGAAAGAAGAAAGGAAAGGCACTGAGTTAATATTTAAGAAAAGACCTGAAGGGGGTAAAAGAATGGATCAGACTGATAGCTGGGGAAAGTACTTCAATACAGAAAACATCCATCTTAGAGATTTCTCAATAAAGAACAAGGGAGCCTATATGGGTGGAAAGATGTGATGAAGGAACAATAGAGATGAAGTTAGAGGGTAACAAAAAGCCAGGTAGTGGAGGTCCTTATAGGCCATTAGAAGAACTTCGAACTTTCACTCTTGTTGAGTTGTGAAGATACTAAAGAGTTTTGAATGGAAGAATAACATATTACTGACATTTTAAATATATCATTCTAGCTGCTATGTTCAGAATGAAGGCAGGGTAAGAGCACAGACATAAAGACAGAAGGCCCCTGCAATCATTTGGGTGAAATGAGAGTGGCTTACACCAGGGTGGCAGTTCTGGATGATGAAAAATGATGAGGTTCTGAATAGATTTTATGCAGTCTTACTGATACTTTGAATATACAGTAAAAGGGAAAGAAAATAAAATATAACTCCCTGACTTTTGGTCTAAGCATCTGAAAAGACAGAATAACCAGATATTGAAGGGATTGCAACATTATTTCTTCTCAACTGAAGAGACAGTATGTTTGGGGACTGTGTGGGGAAAGAGAACGTGACACGTTTGAGACAGTAAAACAAGACCAATGCGTGGAGTGCCAAGTGAAAGGGATGGAGGTTTTCAATGAAGTAGGAAACAATATCAGGTGGCAGATTAAGGTGGGTCTTGTTGTGCATGTCATGTGGGGTAATTTGGTCTTTACCTAAAGAGTGATGGAAGCCCCTGAAAGGTTTTAAGGAAGAGATACACACGGTCAAATATGTACTTTATATAAAGATCTGGGGGCTGCTCTATGAAGAGAGTGAGTTGAGGCAGAAGAAGAGTGGAAACAGAAAGACTTCTTTGGAGCCACTAGAGGAGCCCAAGCCAGAAACGGTGGAAACTGAAGTTCAGAACAGTGAAAGTGGAGATGGAATGGAGAGAGACCCGGGCAGTGAAATAGATACGACATGGTGATGGACTGGATGTGTGGGGGAGTAAGATGGAAATTTAGAATGTCACATCTCTGGCTTGTGCAGCTGAAAAGCTGGATAACCTTCATGGAGATGGGAGACACTAAAGGGGATCAGAATGGACATGGATTGGAAGGGTTAAAATCATGAATTCAGTCTTAAACTTACAGATATCGAAATAGAAATATCAAGGAGGAACTTGTACAAACAAGTTTAGAGCTCAAAGAAAAAAAATCTGTCTGAAGGCATAACTTCATGAGTTATTTGCATATTTGAAGTCATGGGAATGGATGAGATCACTTAAGAAGAAAAGGTAGAGTGAAAACAGAATAGCATCTGGGCTAGTCAGAAAACACCAGAGCGAGCGTAGACACAGAGGTGTTATGTCATGGAAATAAAGGCGCATGAGTGTTTCAAGAACCAAAGGGTAGCCAACCACTGGAATGTCTTTGAGAGTTCACGTATCAAAAGGACTGGAAACCATTTATTAAGTCTAGTTTCTATGGAAGTCCTGACGACATTAGTGTGATTTGTGCTGGTGAAATCCAGATTGAAAAGTCAGGAAACAGAGGGCTGGAAAACAGACAACTCTTTTCTTTTGAGAAGTGTGTCTATTGAGGGTGGGGGGGTGGGGGGGGGAGGGAAAGAGTGTAAGTACACCAGCTGGAGATGGCTATGAGCTTGGAGGAAGGCCTGCAGGATTTCATGGAGGAGTCCTAAATATGTCTAAAAATCCAGTGTGAAAATTTAGAAAAAGCAGATGAAGTCTGTAAGAGAAAGAAGGGGCAACCAATGAGCCTGCTGAAAAGGGAAAATCAGGGATGACATCACAGACACAGCTGGAGCCCCCAGCTTTGGAAAGGAGGAATGAAGCTCGTGCTGCATGGTAGTAAGCAGATGGAAGAGGGTTAGACTTAGGGGTTTGATAGCAAGAAACTGAGGAGGGAATTATCTGCTGGCTACTCCCCCAACAAGAGGTAGTGGAATAATGCGCTCGATTATTTAGCTGTTCGCCTTAGTGCTTGTAAGCTCAGGTGCCTACATGGAGGGAAGGGTTTTTGTCAGATGAGGGCACTGAACCTGATATACTAGGGGGTGTAGGCTACTAACAAGAGCATTGTTGAAAGGAGGGAAAGCACAGCCCAGCTTGACGAAGGGTGGAAACAACAAAAGGAGAGACCAGAGGCAAGTTGGTCAAGTAAAACAGAGAATTCCCCACCACTTTTGGTACTACAGCTCGAACCCACCATCCACTGACCTCGAGCAAAAGTTATCATTCTTAAGAAACAGGCAACATACAATTTTCTTAAAATTCCGATTATGATTAAAGATTTACAGGAAGTTGAAAAACCAGGACAGAGAGATCCCATATACCTTTCACCCAGTTTCTTCCCATGGTTACATCCTGGCAACTGCAGGATAGCAAACCTAGGAAATCAACATTGGCACATGTACGTATATGATTATATAACATTTTATCCCATGTGTAGATTTTCACAACCAGCACCACCAAAAATATATTGAACTGTTTTTCATCGACACAATGTTCTACCGTGTGCTATCCCTTTACAGTAACACCCCTTCTCTCCCCACTCCCATCCCTAACTCCTGGCAACTGCTAACCTACGTGTTTTTCATCTCTCTAGTTTTATCATTTTAAGAGTATTACATAAACGGAAACATACAGTATGTGACCCTTTAAGGTTGTTTTCTTTTTAATCAGCATAATGCTCTGAAGTAAAAAAGCCATTGCACATTATCAGTAATTTGTTCCTTTTATTGCTGCTTAATATGGGCCGCATGTACCTCAGTTTGTGTAAGCATTCAACTATTTAGAACCTTTTTGGTTGTTTATAGTTTTGGCTGTTGAAAATAAAGCTGCTATAAACATGTGTGCACAGGATATTTTATGATTGTAAATTTTCATTCTTCTGGAACGAATGCACAGGACTGCATTTTCTGTATTATATGATGAGCATATCTTTAGTTACTTAAGAAGCTGCGATGCTTGTTTTCAGAGTAGCTGCACGTACCATTTTAGATCCCTACTAGCAAAGTCGGACAGACACAGCATCTCCTCATCCTTGCCAGCATTTGGTATTTTCATTCTTTTTTATTTTAGTTGATCTGATTGATGTGTAGAGATATTTTTAAAGATACATTTTTAGCCAGTGCTTATGATTGTTTTATGTCAGTAAAGGCAGAAAAAAAATAAGAGTCTAGAAATACCTAGAATATAACCTGTAAAAATGACATTTACTACTGTTCTAAACATTTTGCAAACCCAGATGTGGTGATGTGCTTGGTCATACCTTCATCCATGACAGCTTGCCACTGAAGTACATGCTTTGAGAACGAAGTTCTAACACTATAGGCCTGACATTGCCAGTCTCTGAATCCAGGCAAACCTGCAGGACAAGGTGGATTCTCACATACTCTGTATTGTTTTCTGGGACCATTACAATCCCTTGCTTCAGAACCTAGCCTAGAAAAGATAGTACAAATAATCAATTTTATCTTTTTTTTTAGGTTAACTATTCATTATTTTTTTAATTAAAGGCATTGTATTAATAATGTATACCCCACTTTTGAAAATGTGGACTCATTAAATGACTGGTAATAGTAGGAAAAAATGCATGATTTTCTTAAAAACTAAGTATTTTTTTCCAATCCTTGATCAATTTAACTTCCAAAATACATGAGAAATAAAACCCAACTTGCCATGAAAATTAAAGAGGAAGGGCTGAGACTGGAGCAAAATAGAAAGTTTACAATTCCCATGAGGGAGTTTGTTTGTAAAAATTATTAAGAAGATGCTTCTAACATTTTCATACAAATTTGTTAAAATTGCTTGGGAAGTAATTGGGGCACTGAGCCCACACCAAGAGTCAGCATAAAAAGGAAAACTTTCTCACACTTTCCCAGGACCATGGCAGGACTGATGATGTGGAGCAGCAGAATCTCGTCATGCTCCCTCCCTATCTGTGCATGTGCTTAGCTTCCTCTGACATTGATTTTGTTCTCATGCTTTCCCTTTCTGAAGTCCTGTTTTCTTCTAGCTCTTCTCAGGGTTCCTTTAAGTGTCAACTTACTTTTTCTAATGCATTTCTCTCCATTTAACACATTTTAGTTGATTTAATCAAGAAACCATCCTGTGTAGGGTTTAAGTATTTGTTCTTAGAAGGACTGGTCTTATTTTTCTTTCAATTACAGTTGACATTCAATATTATTTTATATTAGTTTCAGGTGTACAGTATAGTGCTTAGACAATGTTATACTTTACAAAGTGGTCCCTCTCCTATTTCCTGTTCCCACCTGTCTCCATACCTAGTTATTACAATATTACTGACTCTATTCCCTATACTGCACTGTACTTCCCTGTGACTATTTTGTGACTACCAATCTGTATTTCTCAATCCCTTCATCTTTTTCACCCAGTTCCCCAACTCCTCTCCCCTTTGGCAACCATCAATCTTTTCTGTCTATTTTGTGTGTGTGTGTTTATTTTGCGCTTTAGATTCCATATATAAATGAGATTTTTATTAAAGGGAGTTTTTATAAAAAATAAATAATTTGAGGGACTTGTCTGTTTCCCAAAGTGGAACAGGGTTTGAGGAGTATCTTTTGCTTTCCAACATGGTTTATCAGTAAAACCTTTGCATTTCAGAATTAAAGAAAAAACTGCCCTCCCCCAATGCGGGAACTTGGCGTTTACCCAGGACACTTGCGCTCTCGACTGCTGATCCCAGCACTGCAGGTTCGGCTGCAGGGGCTCCACACGCTCCACTCTCCCGCCGCATGTCCAGGTGCTGAGGTCCTGCTGGTACATTCTCCAGCCTTACACCACTATTCCAAAAGTTATGTCTTAGGTGAACAAATCAGGGCACAATGGAAAATCATTCACTGGCCTACAGAGTCACTGAGATTGCGATTAAATCAGGTCTACTGGATCCCCAAACATGTGCAATTGAAAAAGACCACCGGTCAGTAGGCACTTCCTTATTGTGATGGTAACAGAATGGTCCAGTTCCCCAAGATCTCATGTCAGATCTATAACAGTCTTGTCATGTGTGGCTCAGTGGTTAAGCAACACCCAGAAACCAAGAAGTCTCTGGTTAGATTCCCGGGCAAGGCACATGCGAGAGTTGTCAGCTGAATACCCAGTAGGAGGCATACAGAAGGCAGCTGAACAATGATTCTCTTTCGTCATTGATATTTCTATATCTCTCTCCCTCTCCCTTCCTCTCTAAAATCAATAAAAATATATTTAAAACAACAAACAAAAACCCCACACAGACATCTGTACTGCATCCCTGAGAATTCAGTACTTGGACAGGGAAAGGTGAAGAGGGAATGTGGGGTTGCACAGGCCAGGAAAGGAAAACTATCACACTCTGAAAACTTATAACTGAAACGTGATGAACAGAAAACACAGAGTCACATATAAGGATGGAAGAAAATAAGACATCAATGTCCTACAACTAGAGTGAAGCAGAATTTAAACAAATTTAGCACCTTTTATTTGAAATGTCAGTGATTCAGGGTACTCTCCTTATAATTAAAAACTAAGTATTATTTATTTTAGCACGTTCCTGTATGCCTCTTGCCCCCCCCTCCCTTTTTTAACGAGTTCCCATTAAATTGAAGCCTTATAACATTATAGCACATTTTCTTCTGAAACCTGTTTATTTTAAACACTTGGGCAATTAGACTTTTTGAAATTCTGTCATTGCATTTTATTTTTTTAAATTTTTTTGGTAGCTTATTTAGTGTCTATTTACTGAGGAATGTAACTATAAAAGAAGAGTGCGAAGGACTTGTATGCATATACATAAGCATAACCAATGGATACAAGACACTGGGGGAGGTTAGGTGAGGGCATGTACTGGGGGTAGGGAAGGCCGGGGGGGAGGACAATAGGGGGGGTGGAAGGAGACATGTGTACTACTATTTGTAATACTTTAAACAATAAAAAAAATGATATCATAGAAATGGATCAACTAAAAAAAAAGGAGTGCTACTTCTTTTTTATATTTACATTTGCACGAACTTTAAACAAAAGCAGTGAAAGAGGCTGTTCCTATGTCACTAAGGAATGGCTGCCAGGACTTGGTAAACAGCATATTATAATTTCTTCTTATTCCAGGAAAATCACGTATGTAGTGGTCATGGCAAACAGGTTCAAGGTAAAAATTAACTGAAGAAAACCATGTTGAGAATAATAAGATCAGAAAAATTTAGATAAATGTTTGAGCAAATTGACCTTTTCAACTCTAAACACTTTTTTGCATTTAAGGGCAACATGATTTTTAAGGAATTTTGAGAAAATTAAGAAACACTCTGATTCTCAATTTTCCCATTTCAAAATGAGAATGATAATCAAACTTATCTAACAGACTTTTTTCAGAGACTGAATAAAGTGCTAAGCATAATACATAGACCATACTAAAGATTTAATAAAACTTAGCTATAACAAAAATAAATTGCATGTTTATCATATTGTTATTATTAAGTTTCCAGAAACCTTACTAAAATTCTATTCATTCTTCTTTTCATTGATCTATGTTTCTTTTAAAATTTATTCTTAATATTTTAAAATTTATCTTTGTTGTTGAAAGTATTACAGGCATCCCTTTTTTTCCCATTGACCCCTTTAAGCCCACACCTATCCTCCTCTTTAAAATTTATTTTGAGAATAAGTCTTTAAATGCTGTCTTTAGAAAAATTAGAAACTATGCTACATTGTTTTGTTTGAGCCCAGATAATGCTTTTCTATGCAATAAAATAATTAGTTCCTGCAGATTTTCTCTAATCATGTCAAATTTTAAATTCATTCACTTTTAGAGTGAATGAAATTTAAAATCCAGGCTTAAAAAAATAAACCTCAACAACTCATATGTATTGATATGCTAAGTCTGTCATTAAAGAAACGAAGATTTTGGGGTGAAGATTCAAGTCTAAAAAATTTCAAAAAAGGGAAAAAAACAGACCCTGTGAAACATTTAAACAACTTAATGGTTTTAAGGACCAAACTTAATGGTTTTAATGTTATGTCATTCATGGGGGGTGGAGGGGGGATCTGAGAGAAAGCTGTTAAACTTCAATTGGTCAAATTGTTTTGACCTACTTGAAATGTGTTTATTTTTCCCAGAGAGAATGTCATTGCCCCGTTAGCAGCAAGCTGACATTAAAAGGATAGACTAGAGTTCACAGCTGACTAAAAGTATTCTGGGAAAGACCAGGATCTAGACTTGTATGTCATTTCAACCAGGCCAAATTGGGCACATGAAGAGAAATGGAAACAGATATGCAAGCCAGATTTGCATACACAAATCAGAGAAATTTAAAGAAACATAATACTTAAAAGTTTATCACCTGGCAGATAAGCATATCTCTGGGTAAGACTGTGGAGAACCTGCTTTTGTGTCTTGCAGGTGGAGGAGCTGTACTTCAATGTGAGGCAAGCGTTAAATGTATTCTTTAAATTATTATGCAATATACTCTATTGAGTTTGAATGTAAAATGATCCTAATTATGTTTCTTCATAAATTTTTCCAACAGCATATTTTGTTTCATTTGTATTTTTTAGCTTCAAAAATGATATTACACCTGGTCTAAAAAAAAAGATCAAAATTTGTCATATCTACTAATTCAGTTTGATTTATGAAAGTGTTAAGAGAATGTACGATAGATTATTTCTGAGATAGTATACGACCTAAAAAATTGACTATATTTCTATTCTCTCAAATTGCTATGTAAGTATGTCCAGGAAGCTCATGAAAACAGCAGATGAGAAGAGATCCAGGAAGATGTCAAAGGAAACACCGTTTTCTAATCAAATCTTCTCAGATATACATTACTGGATAAGAGAAAAGGAGAGGAGGAAGGAAGTCAACAAACTCAGTACATACGCAATTTGTTATTATAAGGGTATTATCGTTTTCGTTCTTTCATCAAGAATGACCATGGTAATTTCAAGAATCTCAATTTTAAAAAGTAAATAGCGAAGATGTATTAAGTAGAATCCTTCAAAGTAATCTAAAATTCTAGTAAGTTGGTATAATATTTTGCTTTCCCCTCCCCCAATGCCTAGCAAATATTATAAGTAAAAAACATATATTTCTTGCTTCTTACCAAATAATTTACCAACTCTTTAACCTCTATTCTATAAATATGTAAATACAAGATGATAGTATTACTTAAGAGAAAAGAAGAAAGGAAGCGAGCTATTTGGAAAATGCTGTGTATAAATAGTGCATCAATCCCTATACTCACAACCATTTTGAATCATAACATTTTGTAGGCACCTCCTCAACTGAATTATATACTTGTAGGTGAACTAGTTACACAGCTAGATTAACATCACTGGAGTGGCATCATAACTGTTTCTTGGTTTGCAATGCATTGAGCTAGAGTGATTGGTGCGAGGTTGCAAGCATTCAAATGTTTTAGCACTACAGCACTCAACTGCAGAACCTTGGACGCTATCTTCATGGTGGCTCCTACAACAGCTGAAACACATGGCCTGAGGAACCGAAAAGTTCATTAGTTACTTCAATACACAAAGTATGACACCAGCACCACTAAGGGCATATCATTCGCACAATCATAGGGAAATAAAACATTCTACTTTTGAGGAGTTGGAAGAATAAGTTTAAGTTAGAGACCCCTTGAGAATGCAAATTATTCTCATAAATATCAGGAGAAAAATAATAGTAGAAAACCATTTAGACACCAGATTATAAAAAGAAAAAAAGAGTTTTCATATTGCCAAAGAATAACTAAGGAGAATGAGTTGTACGATGTTTGAAGAAATATGGCTATCTTTGTTTATTAGTGTTTTTGTGTTTCAGGAATAATGAAAAGTATTGCTGGTGCATAGTTTTATGATTCAAGCAATAAATTACTCAGCACAACACCATAAGGCTTGCCTAATATATACACATTATTGCACTTTTGTGTATAATTTTAAAAATAAAACAAATCCAAATTCTGACTCTCCATATAAGCTCGTAGAAAAACATTGGCACAGTATGTGAATAAAAAGTTCCCTTTAAAGAAACCATTTTTTTATTGATTCTTATCTAGTGATAAAATATTTCCAGTCTTTTTAAAGATATCTGGGATTTAAACAAATTGTACGTCTTTAATTAAAGAAATCATATAAGTAACAAATGACTTCGTGTTTAATGCAAACAATCCAGAAATTTCTGGAGAAAAGTTATATTCATCTTCACCTCCCGTTGTTTTATTCCCATCCATTCAATTCCACTTCTCTCCCAAGAATTAACTACTATTTACAGTTTGAAGTTTATATTTTCAAACTATATACATATAATTTAAATATGTATATACTATGTGATGTGTATTTACATCTGTATACAAGTTATTGTTGTTCTTAAATCTCAAATTGAATAATAAAGTATAGATTTTTTCTTACATGCCTTTATGTCCTAACAACTGTGTCTTGCAGATATTTTCATGTTAGAATAAATATGACTACTTCATTCTTCTAACAAATACACTGTAACCATTCTTCTCTTCATAAATATTTTTGTTGTTTCTCATTTCTCACCACCATAAATTGCATTTACATAAACATCTGTGTGTGTGTGTGTGTGTGTGTGTGTGTGTGTCTGTGTACACCCCCACATACCAACTTTGTGCACATGTGTAAGCATTTCCTTAGGCAAAAATTCTAGAAATGGAATTGCTAGATTTCCATTCTGTCCATTTTTCAAATGGATGTGTTTTTAAAGTAGCACTCTACATAATTTAACTTTTTCACTAAGTATTCATCCTAAGTAATCTTTATGTTGTTTCTTTTCAAATGTAATAAAAATTCATGTTCTTCAGAGGCAAGGTTTCTGATCTTTCATCTGGAATGAAGTCATACTATCCACTTTCCCTTCAGAGAATAAAAACTTAAAAATTAGGTCCACTATTGAACTATCTTTTAAAATATATATATATATATATATATATATATATATATATTATTGATTTTCCAGAAACATCTATGAGAGAGAGACATCAATTAGCCGCCTCCTGCACGCCCCCTACTGGGGATGTGCCCGCAACCAATGTACATGCCCTTGACCGGAATCGAACCTGGGACCTTTCAGTCCCCAGACCGACTCTCTATCCACTGAGCCAAACCAGTTTCGGCTGAACTATCTTTTGACTAAATTTACCATAATTATACATTTATGTGGGACCTACCTCCTTCAGTTCCTTCAAAAGAAAATTAAATTTTCAACAATTATTTTGATTTGGAAATATATACTAATAAACTTCTATAGCCTTATAAAACATATTAGGTTAAACAACTTATACCGCCAAATGTTTACTAATCCCCAAAATGTCAAGTATTTTATTTATGATGCTTGAAATGACAAGGAAAAATTATATTCAGTGGTTCTCCTGAGACAATATTTTACACCTGAAAGTATTCATCAGTTCTGAGAAGTGTTATTATGTATGCTATTATTTATGATTATTTCTTACTGTTGCTATAAATAGTAAAAAATATTCTTTTTTTTTGACAAGGTAATGCATATATCTTCTGACTCTCAACATTCTCATTATCAACAATAATAAAAATAACTGCACTGATATTAAAAAAAATAACCATGGCCCTGGCTGGTTTGGCTCAGTGGATAGAGCGTCGGCCTTCGGACGGAAGAGTCTCGGGTTCAATTCTGGCTAAGGGCACATGCC
Organism: Lasiurus cinereus; assembly: GCA_011751065.1. Classification (NCBI taxonomy): domain Eukaryota; kingdom Metazoa; phylum Chordata; class Mammalia; order Chiroptera; family Vespertilionidae; genus Lasiurus; species Lasiurus cinereus. The sequence continues at coordinate 8,952,787 of JAAGEH010000293.1, forward strand.
CGGGTTGTGGGCTCGATCCCCAGTAGGGGTGAGCAGGAGGCAGCCAATCAATGATTCTCTCTTATCATTGATGGTTCTATCTCTCTATCCCTCTTCTTTCCTCTCTGAAAACAATAAAGAAATATATTTTTTAAAAAATAACCATGGGTTAAAAATATGAAATGTTAAAAAAAGGAAAATAGATGAAATGCTAACATTTTTATATATACTGAAAATATCCCACTAGTGTTAAGATGGACACACATGTAACTGGAAGAGGAAATTATATTCTAATTAACTCCAGATAACACCAACGACTTACCTTACCAGTGTCACAGTCAGTTCCATCCATAGGGGGATCCAGCTTGGTTCTGCATTCTTTCTCACCTTCCACCTTGCACCACAACCCTGTGCAGATAACATGCTGAAAACAAGGGCACAATAACTGATAAGGGAACAGTATCATATTTTTGAGGTTAAATCAATCATTTTTGAGAAAACTATTTCAATAGAACAGAAGTTACTTGAAAAAATAGGCTATAGGTGCTTTTAATATTGAACTTCTGACCAAAATAGGATATGGCTTATATATAGCGATGAGAAGCTTGATACATAAAAACAGAAAATCCGTTTAATATAAGTATGTTTAAATTTCTCTTAATAAAACGCAGATCATGCAACATTGAGTAGCTACCATAGAAAAGGGTAAGCTAGAAATCATTATTTATACCCTTACACAAACCAGGTTTGAGGAATTAAAATGCCTCTTGTCCTACAGCTTGTAGTCACCTCTGCTTTATACTTAAATGCCATGGCGAGAGTCATTTCATTGTACACCCTTAGCCCGTGACACAATACAGAGCACTCAGTGGGTGTACTTCCATAAATGATCAGTCATTTTACCTCAGTAAGAATGAGTTCTAGATCTCCCAGGATACAATGGACTTTTTTCTATGGAAAGGTTGAAAGGAATTTTAAAAAACAATGACTGAGATAAAGCAGCAGAGACAGAAACAATGAAGAAGGGCGCTCAGAGGAAAGGCAAGAGGGAGGGAGGACAGCTGTAGCTGTGGCCACCCCAGAGACACAGACAGTATCAGGCGCAGCTGCCATATTCTTAAGAACTTCCTATTTCTCTAAGACGGCTGAAGTTTTTTAGGCATAAGTATGTTACTAACCAATTGCATAGAAGTACAAAATCCCTGAGGAATATTTAAAGGCGATGAAAACAATCTATAGTGAATATGATTATGTTGTTATCTATCCAGATATCTGGAGAAGAGGGTGGAAGCAAGCAGGTCAAAAAAGACAGAAAAAAAGGTAAGCGACAATGTGACAGAGTCATGCAGGATGAGAAGATGAGTTTGATGGAGGAGGCACACAGTGGAAGGGAGCGTGGACAAGATCTGAAAGACAGAAGAACCAGATCTTGCCAGGAAGGTCGAGGGACTGACTCCATGTCCAGAGAGAGAAAAAAAAAAGCCACCTAGCAGTTGACCAGCAGGTTAAGAGAAAAAGGCTATTTTAGGAAGTGTTCAAAACAGCCTAAAAAACTATGGCAGCTCTAGCTGGTTTGCTCAGTGGAAAGAACGTCAGCCCAAAGTCTGAAGGGTTGCAGGGTCGATTCTGGTCAAGGGCATGTACCTGGGTTGCAGGCTTAATCCTGGGCCCTGGTCAGCATGTGCAGGAGGCAACCAATCGATGTGTCTCTCTCACATTGATGTTTCTCTTTATGTCTTCCCCTCCCTTCCACTTTCTCTCTAAAAATCAATGGAAAACTATCCTCAGTTAAGGATTAACACAAAAACAAACAAACAAACAAAACAAAAACATGGCAAAGTTCACATTAATTTATGACCCAAATCTGGGAGAGATATATTTAAGCTAACATTTTAAACAGGTCTGTTACAACTCTAATAATGGTTGTCCACAAGCCCCAAAATATTCTTTTCCTATTCTTTCTTTATTTAAATATTTCAACTTCTGACATGTTTGTAAAGTCTTAAAAATTCAACAGTCAGTGCAACAGTGTGATATATTTTATTAGTGCTGCTTTATCAGCTATTACAAATAGTTTTCTGCTTCAAAATATTTTATACAAGTATATTTTGTATGCTTTTATTTGCACATATCATTCATCAAAAAACTCATCCTGAAACTCATTTTTAAAAATCCCTAAATGAAATCCGTACAATATGTTAGACTCTTGAAAATAAAAAGAGAGGTTATTTGTTTGATGTACTTTTGTGGACACATTTCTATTTGAATTAACAGATCTCTAACCTGAGAATTTTAGTTCCTGGGAGTTTTTTCTTTTTTCCTCCTGAGACCTTTTTGTTAAGGATGTTTTATAATCATGGGGTCAACTGTTGAGTTTTCTGCCAAGGAAGAGTGTTGCTCTACTTATATTCAATAAAGCTTAGTTGTGTGAAAACATGAATTATTTCAGTCAATTCATTAGTTAACCAGTGCACACTGAATTAAAAAGCCAATCTTCCGTTCTGTAGTTTTGCCTGTTGAACACTGTTGGTGGTCTGAATTCTGACCTTCCACCATTATCTACTATTCAAAACAGCAGGTACTTTAATTGATTTCCACTTGAGGCACTGAGAGCATAAAAGCAAACTTGGCAGCTTTTCAAGATAAGCACAGTCATGTAGCATAAATCTCTCAAAGAGGAGCTCCTTTATGTTCTGCAGGCCTAGGGATCTTATGGTAAGTAAATCACAGCCTCGTTTTTAAAAATAACTCATATTCAAAATTTCAAACCAAACTGTCTAAAGTAAAGCAAGAAAATGTTGAAGAAACTTGTTTTTTTTACCCTAACTGAGATATCTCAGACGTGTGCTATTAGAGCTTTGTAATACCAAGCTCTTTCTTAAGATAATGAGGGGCAGGGTGGGTTATTTTGTTAGAAACAAACAGTCACCATATGTTACACAAGTCAGAGTTGAATATTTTTTTTCAAGTTAATTGTTGGAACCACTTAATATGTCAATTAGGAAAAGACCGTTCAAGCTTAAAATGCTTGCGTAGGAATCCAGAACAGAAAATATACAACTCAGCATTTCCTAGCAAACTAATAAAAATAATACAATATCCCTTTTTTATTCTTCCATAACAAGACCATTAAAAGCACATAGTCTGAATCTGGATGTTTATCTCAAGTAGGCTTGTTAAATGTTTACATGAAAATAATGTATGTTTTAAAACAAATAATTTAAATGAAAGATTAATCGCTCATATATAAGTACCATAAAATTTATCTTCAAAGATAACCTATACCTATGTCTTTATAGCAAATAGTTCCATTAAGATGTTCTGAAATTTATGTTAAAATAAAAAGCTTGAGTGCATATACGTGAAAGAAACAATTAAATCTTGAACATGTAACCTTCCACAAATTATCTTCCAAAATACAATTTCAATAACTTAAACTTTTGATTGAAAATGTAATTCAGTATCGGACAGTATTTTCAAAAACAGTGTTTTCCATTACAGAACACCTTAGTATCATTAAAAATGGAAGAGAGGAAGAAAGAGAAAGAGGTATTTTTAAAAATCGAAAAAGACTCAAAAGGAATAATAAAAAGCTGAAATCTATTCCTTATAAATACTAAATAAAATTGAAAATTAGCAAGAAAAGAGAAGGCCATACAAACACTATTAGTAATAAAAAACAAAGTCATAACAACAGACAATGAAAAGTTTAAACAGAAATAGGATGATTATGAGGCTCATGATAATAAACTTGATAACTTACATAAAATGTAAGAATTTTTTTTAAAAAACTTACTAAAATGGTCCCAAGAATCAATAGAAAAGCTGAACTGTTTTGTAACCATATGATAGTTAAAATTGGTTGTTAAAAACCTCACAAAGAATACATCTGGTCCAAAAACCAACAATCTTGCAAAAAACTTAAATTATCAATTAACATAAACTCTGTAGAGAAAAGAAAAAAGAATACTCCTAAACACATTTTATGATATCCAAGCCAGAAGGGATTGTAAAAGAAAGTAAAAATAGTCATCTACCTCATTACTAACTTAAATTTAAATATGTTAAACAAATGTTAATATACTGAGTCCAGCAATGCATAAAAAATGCCATGTGCCATGACCAAGTTGGCTTTTTCCTTGGAATACAAGATCACTGCAACACTAGAGATTTCATGAATGTAATCAAGCACATCAGTAACTTTGAAATCTATGATTTTCATGTCTATGGGTACAAAGCATGCGATGCAATTCAACATCCATTAAAACATTCATTAAAAAAAATCTCAGTAAATGAGCCATTGAAGGAAATGTCTTCATGATTAATGGACATTTATGAAAATCTTCAGCAAACATCATAAAAAAACAGTAAATGTTGAAGTTTTCTTTAAAGATTAGGAAAATGACAAAGATGGCATCTTGGTACCAACATTAGGAAGTGAATACATAATATATCAAAAATGACAAGAGGAAAATAAAAACTGTCATTACAGACTCCTCAACTTAGCTAAAATTTTATTTAAAACCAAAGGTTAAATAAAGACTCTCAAGGAAACAAAACTGAGTGTTTACTACCAACAGAACTGTCCAAAAGGAATTTCAAAATGATGTACTTCAAGAAGAAATAGGATCTGATAGCAAAGGACTAAAAGGCAATGTGAGCAAAGAGAGTGAGAGAAATGAGGATAATTCTACATAAACATTGGCTACATAAAGCAACAATTGGATTTCAGCCATCATTATAAACCTTCATTTTAATAGGAGAAATACTGGAAATCTACCTCACTTATATCTCAAAACTTTATCCCTTTACAGGAGAGATTTGGCTGCTAACAGTTAAATAAGTTTGTCTTTCCTTTTACCTCCCAACTCCACTTACTTCAAGATTGCTAGTGCAAGAAGTTAATAGACATGGGAAGAAAAATGTAGACTGCCTAACGAACAAATGAAGTAGCAAGTTGCAATGGAGCACATCAGAAAGTGTTAAAAAAAAAAAAAAAGTCAAGGTGTGGCCCTAACCTAGTAAGTAGCTCAGTTGGTTAGAGTATTGCTCCAACATGCCAAGGTTGTGGGTTCGATCCCAGTCAGGGCACATACAAGAATCAACCAATGAATGCATAAACACATGAAACAACAAATCTCTCTCACATCAAGAGAGAAAATTTAGAGAAAAGAGAACTGTTAATAAAGTTAAAAAAGTCCCAAAGAATGAAAAGTGGGAAGAAACTATTAAAAATATGTGAAAGAAAAATGATTCAGAATTCCTTACTATGAAAGAGATAAATATAAAGATCCTGCTTCTGGAGTGGGAGGGTAAGTTCCCAGAAAACAAATCCTACTGTAAACAACCATCATAAACAGAAAGCAACTTCCTAGTGGTTCTGGAGAATGATAAGAGCAGGTATATTTTTTAGGGAGCTGAAGGTGTGACACAAATTGAGTTCACCATTTTTGTAGCTTTGACCTAATAGTGTCTTATGCTCATGGTATGACTATTGGTTTTTAAAGCAACAGTAAAGACAGAAACTGGGCCTGGCCAGTGTGGCTCAGTGGTTGAGCATTGCCTCATGAACCAAGAGGTCCTTGGTTTGATTCTAGGTCAGGACACATACCCAGGTTGCTGACTCAATAACCAGTAGGGGGCATGCGGGAAGTAGCCAATCGGTGATGTTTCTCTCTGATCAGTGTTTCTATCTCTCTATTCCTCCCTCTTCCTCACTCTCTAAACATCAATAAAAACATTTTTAAAAAAAAAAAACTGAAGGGACAATCCTAAAAGGAAAAGAGTTAGAGAAGCCTAAATTATTAGCTGGCACCCAATCCATACAGACATGAGATATGCTCCAATAGCCAAGATAAGGAAAGAGTGAACTTATCCAAGATACAAGTAGCCGTACACTGTAGGTGGGACAAAGTTTCCCATTTGAATCAAGCAAACTTAATTGCCTCTGAAAACAAAACTTTTTGGAGGAATAAAAGGGATAGGCAAATTTTTTTGTTACAGTGCCAAATAGTATATATTTTAAGTTTGTGGGCCATATGGACTCTGTTACAACTCTTAGACACTGTCATTGTAATTTGAAGGCAGCCAAAGAGAACATGTGGACAAATAGGGGTGACTATTTTCTAGTAAAAGTTTATTGATAAAAACAGCAAGTTCCTAAGCCAATTTGTAAGAATTCAATCAGTTAATATATAATGTATTAAAGTATTAATATTTTGGGATAAAAACATTGCTACATAATCACATAAACATCACACAATTGTTCGGAGTAGCCTCACTCATAACAGTTGACATCCCAGATATCTATAAAGAGGTGAATTGATAAACAAAATAGTTTATCTACCAGTGGAATGTGATTTAGCAAGAAAAAGGAACCTATTACTGATATGCATAAAAACATATAAAGAATGTAAGACTTTTAAATGCAGAGGAAATTTGGCTTCTCTAATTGAAAGTAGAAAGGAGGAAAGGAAAAAAATGACATAAAGTGAAACACAAAAATAAAACAGGTTGACAATAAAAATCCTAAAAAAATAATTTCATAGCTCAGCTGGCATAGCTCAGTGGTTGAGTGTTGACCTATGAACCAGGAGGTCATGGTGCGATTCCTGGGGTCAAGGTACATGCCCTGGTTGTGGGCTCAATCTTCAGTGTGAGAGATGTGCAGGAGGCAGCCAATCAATAATTCTCTCTCATCACTTATGTTTCTATTTCTCTCCCACTCCCTTCCTCCCTGAAGTCAATAAAAACATATATATTTTTAAAAACACCACTAATTACAATAATATAAAAATGTTAAACTAGTTGATTTAAAATTTGAAAGAACTATAACTTAGTTTAAATAGAAAAGTATAAAATCTAGCAATAGCTTTTCTCTAGTAGACATACCTATTTATCCAGATCAATATCCATATTTATATTTATATCTGGAGAGGTTAAAGGGAAATTAGCCAGGATGGTGTTTTTAATGCCAGACAAAATGTTTTAAGGCATAAATCATTTTAAGAAATGGAAAAGGAAAAACAAATCAAGCAGATGAAAAATCTTTAAATGTGCATGTACCTTGTAGTATAACTCAACATATATAAGAAAAAACTGTCAGAATTACAGGGACAAATAAATAAATAAACTTGGGTATTTTAACACATGCTTGTTAGTTACTGATAGATCAGTCAAACTAAAATAAGCAAACAAATAGATATTTTGAATAATAATACTAATATGCTTCATCTAAGATCTAGTGACAGATAATGAACTTTAAAGAATACTCACATCCTTTCAAGTACACAGAGAATACTAAAATTTATCATACATTACACTGAACAGAAAACTTCAATAAATTTGAAAGGATTGGCATCATACAGACGACTTCATCTTACTGCAGTGCAACGAAGTAGATGTATTTAATAAAAGGTAACTTTTAAAAATCCAAAATGCCTTTAATTCCACAGAAATACTCAGGCTGAAAGAAAATGAATGTATCATGTGAAATTTAATTGCAGAGTAGGGAAGAAGGAAAACAGAACAAAAACAGCATAATCCACGAGAAAATTTGATAGCTTTAACCACCTCAAATTAAAATGCAAAGAATACTATACAGAGTTAGACCCAAATGACACTGCCTAAAATACAGAATTCTCACCTAGAATATAGAAATAATTGCAAGTCAGCAGGAAAAAATAGAAAATTGAAAAATTGGCAAAAAATTAAAATAGGCAATCTACAAAGGAAGAGACTTTAAAAGTAGAAAAGTCCATGTCCATAAGAAGTCATGGGGGAAAATAGTTCTGAGGAAAGAAATCAAAAGCTAGATTATCCAGTAAAATAAGCTGCCATCAAATTCATGTGCTTGTAGACTGTAGCATTAAAACTCAAAGGGTAAGATGAACCTTTGATTAGATGGCCAAACAGGCTGAATCAATTCCTGATAGTTGAACCCACCATAACTTTACAGATCTTGTAGGAAGGGAAGACTTAATAAAACCTACAACTTCAGCCAAGACTGGTTTGGCTCAGTGAATAGAGCGTCAGCTTGCGGACTGAAAGGTCCCAGGTTCGATTCAGGTTGGGGGCATGTACCTTGCTTACGGGCACATCTCCACTGTGGAGCGTGCAGGAGGCGGCTGATCGATGTCTCTCTCTCATCGATGTTTCTGACTTTCTATCTCTCTCCCTTCCTCTCTGTAAAAAATCAATAAAATATATTTTTAAAAAAACTAAAAAAAAAACAATGAGGTTGTTTGAAATGCCCAAATAACTACTAGCCATTGAGGGCAAATTCATGTTAAGCCTTTTTAAGTCCAAATTCCTGTTGACTCTGGAGTTTCACAATGCCAAATCACAGTGACTCAGTCTTCTAGATTTCTTCAGAGGATACCTTAACTCACTGCCAACCTGTTCAGTGAATCAAATGAGAGGTTTTAGAAGTCTTACATATTTCGATATATCAACTTGGTATAAGAGAAATGTAAAATGAACTTTCTACATAACTTTTTTAAATCGCCGTGTGCCTGTCCAAAAGCAAAGGCAGAGCCTTAAGTTTCCTGGAGGTCTTCGATTATTTTAGCACACTTCCTTACTACTCAAAAAAATGTAACTTTTGTGTGGCCACTTCTTACTGTTTCCAGGGAAACGTCCATACATCTGTGTTCTCAGCTAGACTATTACAGGCAGCTATTATAATGACTTGATGCAGTTGGAGCTGGCTCAGCCATAAGATGCCAGATGGCCTAGAGGCACTAGGACTCGGGAACAAGGATATCCAAGAAGTTAGCATATTAATGCAGAAGCGTGAGCCGTTATTGCTGGGGGTCAAGATGTTTCACAAGCATCTTTATAGCTATGTCTTCAGGTAAAATTATCATTAATTAGATTAGCACGTATGTAATGTTGGAGTCGCTAGTGCTTGCGTATAAATGTTTACAAGTATGGAAGAGCAATATGTAATTCAAATACTATAGACCAACTGCCACAGTCTCTAACATTTTACCAGAAACACACGTTGAAAAGTTGCTATGAATCCTTGTTCCATGCAGCTTGATAGTTATTTATAACTGGAGATGGAATGGTTGTAAGGACGCCTGATTAACATGTATAAGCTGTGAAACATAAGTTGTCTGACCTTATCCTTTGGTTTATGTAGTCATAAATTAACATTTTATTGAATTATGTGTTACTGAATTTAATTAATTAATTAATTTGGTTAAATTCTTATTTTAGAAGGTTATTTTCACATTATCCTGTCATATACCTGCAAGTCTGGAAAATACTGTGGGCTCAGTTCCAAACCACTGCAATAAAGCAAATCACAATTTTTTTTTGGTTTCCCAGGGCTTACACAATTCATTGTTATACTATACTGTAGTCTATTAAGTGTGTAATAGCATTATGTCTAAAACACAAAGTAAACACTTTAATTAAAAAGTGCTTTGGTACTGAGCCTATTGGGAAAAAATGGCACTGATAGACTTGTTCTGCACAGGACTGTCACAAACCTGCAAAGTGCAATAAAGTGAAGCACAATGAGGTACGCCTATAGCTAAGAATCAACTCTGTGAGTGAAAATTTAGAATTACTATTTCATCATTCAACTGATTCATTGATTCACTTAACCAATACTTACTGAGCACTCTTTTTAGTGCCAGAGATACAGTGATAAAAAGGACTGACAACTCCTTTGATGTTATGGACTTGCTCTCTAGGAGATGTATTTTGTGTAAAGTCTAGATGGCAGGTTGGTAGATGCAATAATTCCACATGTACCTACTTGAAGGTATATGTGTGTGTCTTAACAAGCAGAACTAATAACTATTTCCCCCGATATTTTTGTTATACCTCCTGCCATTGTCTGTCCTGTACCTACTTTCATGTCTACTTGGATGTCTAATAAGCATCTTAAACTTAAAAAATAGCCAAAACTCCATTCCAAGGTATTCTGCTTCCTATTTTTTCTTGTCATTGTCCCCCCAAGATAAATGCATGGCTTGCTCTCACACCCTTCAAATCTCTACACCAGAGTTGGGGAACCTTATTTCTGCCAAGGGCCATTTGGATATTTATAACATCATTCACGGGCCATACAAAATTATTAGCTTAAAAACTAGCCTGTTATATTTGGTTAACCCCTAATGCCTTGGCAGGTCCTGACCAAATGATGTGGCAGGCTTTATATGCCCACGGGCCAGACATTCCCCACCTCCGCAGTGTCACCTTTTACAGGGAAGCCTTCCCAAATCACCCTCTATAAAACAGCACCATTCCTATGCTCCCATCCAGGTTGCATTCCCTATCCTTCTTACCTCAGTTTATACTTCCCCAGAACACTTACCCCAACTGACATATTATATATATTTGCTTTTTGTCTGTTTCGCCAACTAAAATGTATGCTCCATGAAGGTGCATAAAATGTATGCTCCATGAAGGTGCATAAAATGTATGCTCCATGAAGGTCTTTGTTTCCTGCTGTGTTATCAGTGCACGGAGCAGTGTCTGGAAAGTAGTTGGAACTCAATAAATATTTGTCAGATCAGAGACTGAATTTGTAAATAACCTCTTCAATGGCTCTATTTATCTCTCTACCTACTTAGTCCCTACACTTTACATGCTGTACCAATTTGGGATCAAAATGATGATTTTCAAGGGTAGTACAGAATAAGATTTTGGAATCACAGAAGTCTAACCTCTTAGCTCGTAAGAGACTCTAAAATAATCTGTAACAGTGTCAACAAAAATAAATAAATAAAACACAATGTATTCCCACTTCTCATTCTTAGCGTGTGGCTTAGAAGGAAAATGAATTTTAATGAAGGTCATTCCTTATTAATTAAATGCCACACCTTATTTCTATCACTGCCAAAGTGCCCAGCGAAAAATATGGAAAACTTCTCTGAGAAACTCCTCCTTTCTAAGACTGAGGTGATTTTGAGCCATAAACTCTAAAATAAAGTAATCTTCCCCTCCTCTAATCAGTAAGTCTAAACAATGAATGTGAACATACACTTTACAAATCCCACCTGGATACAACCCTTACCTGCATCTCTTGACAAAAGGAAGCCAGTGGCCCAAAAAGAATCTGACATTGCTCGTCAGCGGTGTATGTCATCCCTGGCAACTTGGAGGGGACCATCACGGAATTGACACTCTGGGGGTTTGTCTGTAGCAAGCAGTTACTGGCCTTTGACCTGACAATATGCAGATATGTGTAAAATTTTGAATTTAATGTAAAAAGTTGTTATCATTAGCATGCAACAGGAAATATTTCATAAGATGAAAAATATGGTCTGACTTTTATTCATAAGCATTTCCATTTAAGATAATCCTAATAATAATGATGTTCAAGATAACAGAATTTTTTGGATTAACTCAGCTAATCCACATAACACTGAGATGGCTTTACTATTTTACACATTTATAAGATGAAGAAAGAAGCGCAGACTCAGAAATTAGCTTGTCCAAAAGCGACGTGTGAAGGTAAAAAATTAACTACATTCAGGGATTTAAAGAATCTATAGAAAGCATTCTCTAGTGAGTATGCATAGTACAAATATGTTTGTGCTTGACATTGTAATACAATTTCTATTTATGAGGTGACATTCTATTTTATCATAATTCTGATTCATGTGAGGGCAGCCAAACAAAATCACACATGTTTCCATGTTCCTTAGAAACTCATTAGGGCTGCTGCTCCAGTGACCTGGTGTGTTCGTATGACATGCTCGGAGCGCTGTTGGCTATACCGTCACAACAAAGAGCGTGGACAAAATATATTGTACATATTTCAGAGCAGAATTATAGTAATAAATGTTTTAGTAGATTTAGCAGAAAACGGAGGGTTTCTAATTTAAATGGTATGTAAAAATGAATTAATTTCCTCATTGCAATAAAATAAGCTAACTAGGTGTTTTTATATTTCTTACTTAGACTTTTGGATACTTTAAGCAACTCTCTCTTGCTCATTACTTTTGCTCACTTTTTCAGCTGCTCCTTTTATGATCAAAAGGGTAATTAGAGAACATGGGCTTTAAAATGAAAATTAAAACAATAATAATGGTTTTCACTTATCTTTCCAATCAGGAGAAAGCTGATTGGAAAGGTGTTACTGGAGTTGAAGATGGAAAGGAGGAAAATTGAGGACTATTTGTAATGATGAAAACTATGTAGTAATGAAAAAAAGAGTCAGAGTATAGAAGCATCTCAATGAAAAGGTGCAGCTTTAGTTGAAGTGGTTCTTTGTGATGACAAGAGATGTGCTGAGTGATGAGCAATGAGAATGTTCCCACTGAGAAATTCTGAAGAGGGAATTAGAGACTGTAATAGACTTTTTAAATTCTTACAATTTTTCAGCCTTACAAATCATCTTGCCCAAATTTTAATTTGAAAATGAGGAAACTAAGAAGCAGATGGGTTAAATAATATGTCCCAATTCACACTATGAGTCCATGGAAGAGCCAGAATTGGGACCAAGTGCCTTGATTCCCAGTCTGGTGTCTTGTTCTGCCATGCCACCGTCGCTGGCTGGCAGAAGAAGCAGGCACACATAATCATTCATAACACAACAACAGTAAGTGACCTCAGTACCTTAGAAATCTTCCCAAATCCTCCTTGCTACATCGGGACCATGAAACATCACCAAGGTTTTGTCCTTTAATCCATTCACCAGACATGATATGAAGACCGTCAGCACATGACGGGTGGTCATTGTCATGATTAATGCCCATGCTGATTTGAAATATAATTAAAATTTTAAAATTACATTAGATAAGTATTTTTAGCTTTCTTAAAATTGAAATTAAATAACAGCTAAAGACGTATAATAATGGGAGAGAAATTCATTATAAAGGTCAAAATAAAATTAGATTTCAGATTGATTTATTTTTTTAAATGTTGCTATATTTTTATTTAGTAAAAATCATTTTCCCAATCAACCTAACAAATAATATGCTTAGTTCACTTATATGGAAGTCATCTATAGACATATTTTCCACATAGTAGTTTGTATGAAACACATAGAAGTAGTAAATTTCTATTTAACCAATTGAGATTCTTCCTCTTGACTGGAGATTTTTTATTCATACATTATATCACATCTAAAATCACATTAAACTATTATTTTCCCCGTGTGCTTCATTGGACCATCTTCTTCCCCTCTTCAGACACACAAACTGTCTCTGGGAAACTACATTCATGACCATCTTTAGTTTTTCTATTGAATTCTGAATCTGTTAGGTTCGAATTCCATTCTAAAAATCTAACTTAAAATGTACTGAAAGAATTTTAAATTGATTATGTCTAAAAACTGTCCTCTTCTCACTGCGTAATAATCTAGGGAATAGCCTTTCAGAATGAAAAATTGTGAATAACAAGAATACCTACATTGTGTTTTAAAACACTCACAAAAGAGTTATTATACAAGTTGCTAATAAAAAATACTAGTAGACTATATTTTCTCAAATAAAAAAATTCTCAAGACTATCAAACTATATTTTTATTAAGATAAATTAAGAATTTAAATAAAAATTATTACACTCAATATATTTTTGAAAGAAAATTCTGTAGATGGAATTAATTAATGAATAAGAGTAATGAAGTAACAAGTTCACTATGTTTACTAATTTTGAAGACTATAAAAATTATGGTCTAAATGAACCTAAAAACACTTTATTGAATATCAATTTTTCACTTTTAGTGTTAAAAAAATTTAGCTAGATGATGAATCACATTTATCTTTCCTAATCTAATTAATGCCTTTAAATAGGGCCTATATCATTAACAGGATGAGTAATAGAATAAGATGTGTGTTTTTCATACTTTGAAAACAAAGAGGAAAAAATAAGGGAAGCTGCTAAGCAGGTATGGGCCAGTTCAGTCACAAGGGGTAGAATGAAAATGTTGGAGTTAGGAATTCGAATTCTGTATCTCCCTATTCATGTGAACAGAGGCAATTTTTTTAAAATAATAAATAAATAAATAAATGGGCCTCTGTTTCCTCATTTGTTGAACATCCTTCACTTACTGGCTGTGACGTCTGCACGGGGACGATGTAAAATGCCTGACACAGTGCTGGATTATAGTAGGGATTCATAACTACTGTTTTTATTGGGGCAGTAAATCAGAGAAATGTATCTTATTGTTTGAATTTGTCAAAAAACACAAAGCGATAAGCATCATTAAAGATAATCATGAAAGGTAAAACATAAGAATTTACTTTGTTCCGATGTTAAATTCAAATAAGAAATTGCCAATACAGCACAGTCTCCTGGAGGGATAAAGAATCCTCGGTGCATTTCTGACTGTACGGTTCTACGCAGCCCCTCCACCAAGAGCCCAGCTGCAGCAATGTCGCCGGGTGACTCTCCTAACAACAGGCGCTTGCCACGTGGAACACGCCCAGCCCTTCCATCTGTGGTGTGCAGTCCTCCGAACCATACACAAATACTATCATTTCTGAAAGGCCATTGATCTTTCTCAGAAATAATAAAACTCCTGAAATAATGTGTCCGTTTGAGAGAATGGGAATTGCTTCCAAGATTTAGCAATTTGGACAGTCTCCCAAAGTAGTGTAATGTGATTTTTCTAAATTGGGAAGATTACAACTTCTCATCCAGATGAGCGTTTTCCTTTTGGGATCCTGATTCTCATGTAAGAAATTAGCCACAGCCACGGAGAAATCTGGTGATTCAAGTGTTGTTTACCATTAGTTAAATTTTCCTAAAGCTATTTAACTTGTAACAGAAAAGAGGATCATTAAATTGGGACAGGGTTTTTGTTTTGTTTTTTTACCACGCATCTGGACCTGTCATCAAGAGACGTTGCTTAGTCCTGATTCTACGGATTTGAAATAAGACAATTAATTGTGAACCTTGATCTGTTCCAGCCACTATATTAATCATTTACTATGATGATATCATTTACTCCTCACAAATCCTCATCATGTTTCCATTATCATGACTTCTATCTTACAGAGGAGGAAGGCCCTGGGGTTAATTAATAGTGGAGCTGTGACTCAGACCCAGGCAGTCTGAAGGTCAAGTGGAGAGACCTCTAAACCACCAAAATTAGAGATTTTTTTAAAATCTGGATCCAAACTCTCAGTTAGTTAGTGCGAATGATTTATTGTTTTATATTACAAATGTCTCCTCTCTGGTAGCAGAAATGCACACCCAGTCCCACAACCAAGTGGCACGCATGTCGAAGTGAGACATTAGCAACACTTCTCCTCACACTGTGCAACTGAGCTACATTTTAATAATCTTCAGTTTAGCTTCATCTTGACAAAGAGCCTTGGGCAAATAAACTCTCCACTAACATTGTACATGGTTGTCAAGTCAACTGAAAAAATATTTTTATCTTATAAAACTTCTCAACTTGTTTAAAACTCCCTGCCAAGCAGTTGTGTGATATCCTGCGGAAAGCTGGAGAGGCACTCAGATTGTGAAGATGGTCCCTTTTGATGACTCAAGAGCTATAGAGGAAAACATATATGAATTCACTCACACTTTTTGGATAATTTTTAAAAGATCAATATTTTTAAAGAGTATGTGTTAAACACATTAAACATTTTATCATGCTACACTATTTCTCACTAAAAGCCATATATTATATAGAAGAATTAATTTAAAAAAGAAACAAACTATAGCAATATCTAACTGGAAGTGGATTGTATTTCCACAAAATCACATTGAACTTCATACAATTCAGTAGCTATATCCAATTTGATGTAAGTCCACTGCTGTGTGTTCATGGAAGGAAGACTAACATTTAAAAATACAATTTTCATTACTTTTCTTATTTTATTTCAATTATTTCAACTTGCACAAAACAATTAAATATGTACCTCTATTGCAAGTCAAAAGGCAATTAAAAGCAAGTTAGCAACATGCTAAAAAAAAATTAGGAGTTAATAAAAAATAGAGGTATCAAAAGATTCCTTTTTACTTTGCTGCGTATTATGTAACCGGCTTATCTAGCAATTCAACAAACACTTGTTGAGAACCCACTGTATGTCGGGTACACAGTTGGAATCATGAAAATGAATAAGATCCAGTTCCTACCCTCGAGTAGCTAATAAATGCCTGGATCCTGTTAGTTCTACATTCCTTAAAACTCTCCTACTCTTCCCACTACTACTGCTGTCAACCCAGACAAGTGCTGATTCTCTTCACTCCTGAACTGTAATGTCTACTTCACTGACCTCTTGCCTCCTAACTCTTCCAACTGCTTTAATTACTTTAGTTTCTTAGAAATACAGCAATACACAAACCAGTTTCCTAGACAAAATCTTTTAATTTTCCTTGACAAGCAATCTACTAAAAATATGAACTGTGTGCATCAGGATTGGAGGGTGTGATGATGTTGGGTTAGTGATAATGTGGCTTCCTGGGCCCTACTCCAACTGATTGCAAGAGAATATTTAGAGATCGAGCCCAAGAAAGTATGTTAACACATTTTCTAGATAATTCTTACTTAAAACTCAGAGCACCAATGGACTTTTTAAAAAAATCCCCACTGAAAGATATGTTTATTGATTTTTAGGGAGAGAAAAAGGGAAAGAAAGAGAGACAGAGAAACATCAACGGATTGCTCCTGCAAGCGGCCCTACCAGGGATCCATCGAAGGCACAATCTAAGTATGTGCCCTGACCAGGAATCAAACCCACCACCTTTTGGTATGCTGGATGATGGTCCAATCAACTGAATCAATCGGATAAACCAAGGAACTTCTTATCCTGTTTTTCAAATGATCTGCAAACTGACTTTGATCTAATTTTCACAGGAACAGTTCATCCCAGCCTACCCTTTTGCACAGTGCTTTCCTCTCAAAATGCTTTCCCCAGCTTATCTATATTTACAAATACAACTCAATTCTAAGTCTTCTTCCTGCATAAAGGACTCTTCAGAAATCCTAGCATCTATTTTCTCACAATCCTAAACTTCTGTGCCCTTCCAATATATGGCAAGTAAGATATATCAGAACTACCTTCTTTTTCCAGTGAATTTTAACTAATATATATAAACTATCACTACCTAGAATTTGTGTTCAGAGACCAAGAATTGTCATATTTTCTTTTTAACTCCTTGAATCTATCTACCTAATTAAAAAAAATATCTATAGACAATACAACTAAATATTCTGTAAATGTGATGAAAAGTTGAAACTCACATGGCTTCTTACTGACTTGAAGAAACTGTAGCCAGAAAAGTCTACAGATACTCTGCTCAATCAAGGTTGCTTGCCTTACTCTAACCGGGGTGGGGAACGTCCGGCCTGCGGGCCACAATACGGCCCACGAAATCATTTGGTCTGGCCCTGCCAAGCCAACTGCAGGCAGGACTTGAAATTCAATAAATCTAGGAGCTTTTTTGTAGCAATATAAATGCTCTAGAGCATACATTTACCAAGATGTATTAGAGAAATGCAAACAGACCAATTATTGAAAGGCTATTCTTTAGTTGGGTGATTTTCTTCTCCTCTATGATACTATGGCACCCAAACCTCCATTTGAAGAGAACCTGGTGTGGGAGGGCAGACACATCTATACTGGCTCAAGTCCCACTATAATTACTAACTTGGACAAACTCCTTATAATTCTAACTGGTATCATGGTCTAAATGAAGTATCAAATGCAAAAGCTATATTCGTGATCTATATGACTCTCCATCTCACTTGCCTGCCAATCCAATAAGAATTCAGACGGATATTAAATCACTCCTAGAATATACGGCCATTGGAGACTGAAAAGCTCAATTTTTCATAAAAGCATTCATAAAAAAGTATAATATGAATTATTCTTGTTTTCATTCACTCTGTATTATGTCCTAACAACTGCGCCATGCAATGCGACGATCACCAATCTAATAAGGAACCTGGAGAGGAAAACGTATTCAAATGTTAGGGATGACAAAAACTAGTTCAGACAGATGGGCTTGCCTAACATTAATTCAGTGAGTATCGGGAACAGCAAGGATTCAGGTCCAAGTTTGCATGTTCCTAATACACTTCTCTCTCGTCTGCCCAATGAGTAGTTTCTAACACTAATGAAGGCATGTGTGTTAGAAGAACCTTGTGGCTTCTGCCATAGGGAATTCTAAAGAGTAAAATGTGGGGACAGAAAATTTACATGTAGCCATTCCCAATTTTAGTGGGTTAAGGAGCATTATTAATGGAATAATGAATTTTAAACATTGTAAAGAGCAATGGATTTCTAGAGGTGAGAGTATATTTATCTACTAGCAGCAATCTGTAATTTCATATTTTCGCTCCCTAATAATCCTAGATGAGGAGGCACTGCCTTTATCTTCATGTCTTATTTACTTCTTACTGCTTGTCTACTCTCCATTTAGAATATATCTTCTAGTAGATATACTGATGTGTAGCAATGCAAAGTAAAAGGCAAATATTTTATTCTTTTCTAAAAAGTACTCCTGCAGCAAGCTGAGACTAGCCAAATTTATGTTTGGCAGGATGCCTCCTAGGGCATATGCTAGCTTCTTATTGAATTAGCAGAATTTTAGATTAAATGGTCCTATTGCTAAAACTGCAGGGTTTGGCCCTTCAAAACCCTTGATATTAGGACTTGTAAGAAATTATTTAATAGGACTGCAACCAGACTTCAAAGTAGACTCATAATAACCGATATATAATTTAACTATTTTATTTCCACAGCTTATTTTATATAGGAATTCAAAATAGCATGTACCAAAAAGGAAAAATATTTTACCATAGTTACTTGTATAGTCATATTTTCTTTTACTCAGTCAGGCAATTGCATTCTTTGACAAACTAATTCCTCTTCTCTTCTAGAATTCAATTACCTTCTACTCTGTATCTCAAGATGGATTTCCAACAGGTATTTTATACAACAAATGTTTATTCATTCACACAATAAATGTTTTAGAGATTATAATGTACAATGCACTCAATTTCGTGCCAAGAAAAATATTAGACAGAAATCCTATTTTCAGAGAGATTGCTATCTAGTAGGGTGTGTATTTGTGTGTATGTTTGCACACATGTGTGTGCATGTGAAGATATCAGTATAAATCAGTACATATTAGAAATTAAGTGGTGAGTGGTGTTTCTAATAAACAGTGCAAATTTAAAAAGAAAATGTATTTCCAGCCAAATATTCAGTTCTAATTTTCCTGAGAGTGACAGTATTTATGTTGGTTGTTAATGAGTGAATAAAACTGAAAGAAGGGCTTGGAGTTGGGATAAGCAAAAGCATTAATAAAGACAAAAAAAATTGAAAACTATGGACTGTTTGCATTCATGAAATAGAGACATGGATTATAAAGTCAGAAGGTAGATTGGGGCTACTCTATAAAAGGTAAGAATCTAAGGGTAAGGAATTTGGAATTCATTCATTAGGTAGTAAAGGGCAATAAAGATGTCTAAACCGAAGATGAAGACCAAGACTCAGAAAGTTGAACTTGACTAATGTGTGAGATAGGTTAGAAAGATGACATGCAAAGGCAAGGAGACCAGTGAGGTAGACAGATGAGACAGCTATTTCAGACTAGAAGCCCAGCATGTGAAATTGTGCAGCCTCCCCCACCCACCCATGAGCATCTCGCCGCCCTGCCAGCCTGCACTGGTCTTTGGTCCTTATAGCGTTAGGGCCACAGGCCTTTTATAATATAGATGAAGAGTGAGGAGAATGTGGCAACTGATTATGGGAAGAATTAAGGAAAGAAAGAGTTAAAAATGTTTCAGATGTATCAACTAAAGATATGGTAACATTATTGGTGCCAATCACAGAAATGCAGATGTCTGAAGATACAGACTCATAAACTAGCCCTTGGTACTACTGTTAGCACAGTATCCAGCAGAGTATAGAGGTAAATCTCATTAATTTCAAAGGCTTATTAGTCACAGACATACATATTCTTTTTATAATATATTTTTATTGATTTCAGAGATGGAGCGAGAGGGCGGGAGAGATAGAAACATCAAGGATGAGGGAGAATCATTGATCGACTACTGCTCGCAACCAAGGCATGTGCACTGACCAGAAATCAAACCACGACCTCGTGGTTCATAGGTCAACACTCAACCACTGAGCCACACCAGCTGGGCCATATATATTCTTGGTACGCTGGCATAAAACTTTAACAGTTGTCCCAAATATATAGTATTGCCTTCGAGGAGCTAACTTTGCATATTTATTGCCTCAGCCTCTCAGTTTTAAAGAAACTCCTGAATTGCCAATTTAGTGGAAAAGCCATGTCTCTCTGCCAATGTTTAATAATAATATATATATTAGTCTTTTTTCCCCTAGTTCAAAAAGCAAAATAAAACCCTAACACACATAAGTGTTTTGCACATATCAAAAAATTCTATATGTTTTTATGACATGATTTATTAAGAGATTTTCCTTAACTTAAAAAATTTTCTCCACTCAATATCTCTAAAAAGTAGGCAATCTAATTATCATAAGAGATTCTAGTGAATAAATTGTGTATATTTAATGCAGTTTCTTTTAACTTGTAAAAACATAGAAATCTGCTAGAGCTTTTTTATTTTCCAGACACCATTACAAGTATAAATTCTTATATATGTGCTAATGTCAAATTACAAAACCATGTCATGTATTGATTTCAAGACAATTCTGTCCACAGCTTTATGACCATAGAATTATTTCAAGAATATGACATGTCTTAAAAGGGCAGTTTTTATGGCTAGAAAAATAAAGTTGTGAGCCATCAGATACTAAATGATCAAAAAATAGTTTTAGTAATGTAAAATAGTGACCATTTTTAAGTCCTTATAATTTACCTGTTATTTTTACAAAATGGGGTTAAATTTAGCAAGTCAGAAAAAGGTGAGATGTCTAATCACTCTAGTAAACAAAGAAACACAAGTATCAATTAAGTTATAATTTAAAATGTGCTATACTCATGCTGGCAAAATGAGCTAAAACTATTCAAAACCAGGCCTCTATTTAAATTTGGATAACTATTGCCAGATGGCCTCCAAAAATAGTTCACCACTTTATACTCCTCTCAAAAATGTAATATGTTTTCCCACACATTCCAGCACTTTTCATTCATTTTACACTATTATCAAAACATCACTTACCAGTAACAGCTATTTATTGGACACATATGAAAAGTGTTAGAGATACAATGTTAAATGACAACAACAATACACAACACAAACAAAACAAGACACAGCCTCTGTCCTCAGGAAGCACAACCTGATCAGAGATCAAATAATCAATCATACAAATAATTTAAAGCAGCATCTGTGAAAAAATTAGAAACAGAAACTACATAGGACCTCTAAAAGCATATATTAAGGGATTTAGCCTACCCATGGAGCACTTTGCTGGAAAAATGATCTAAGGAAGAGTAAAAAAAAAAAAATGAGCGGACAGAGCAGGAAGTTTTCTTGCCAAGGGAAGCAAATGGTCCTTATAGTGCGAGTACGTATGGATTCATCTGTACAGATTTATGTAATCTGATAGGTGAAAGTAAAATTGCTTTGTGGTCTGAACTGGCATTCTATGAATGATGCTAAAATTATTTTATATAAGCTCTGGATACATCTCTATGAGTTGTGTGGTTATGTTCTTTGCCATTTTTTTCAAATGGGGCTTCAGTCATTTGTGTATTGATTTGTAAGAGCTCTTTTTGGGGATTTTTTCGTTGTTGTTTATTCATGAACTTTTTTTTATTATTGATTAAGGTATTACATATGTGTCCTTATCCCCCCATTGCCCCCTCCAATCATGCCCTCACCCTCATCCCCTGTTGTCTGCATCCATTGGTTATGCTTACATGCATGCATACAAGTCCTTTGGTTGATCTCTCCCCCTCAATCCTCCCCTCCCCTACCTTCTCTCTGAGGTTTGAGCACCTGATCGATGTTTCTCTGTCTCTGGATTTGTTTTTGTGCATCTCTAAGAGCTCTTCTTATATTAAGGAAAATATTACTTTGTCATATGTTCAACACACCTTCACTGATAGTGGTTTATCTTCTGATTGCTGTATTTTTTCTGATTAATTTTGAGTTGTTAAATTTATGACTTGTCCTTAAATGTTTATAGATTTCTTATCTAGAAAAATAGGCATTCCCTATTAGACTGAAAAAAAAGCCAACAAAACAAAATAAAATATTTCAATGTGCAGAATCATTTCGGTGTGTTCTGATGCAATGTCTAAGGTACAGAATCAAATTCCTATTACTTTTGTTACTGAATAATTCATTTCGTTCACTGACTATAGGTGCATCTTTTAGTATACACTGCATTTCCATAGCATTTCCTGCTTATAAATGGAATTTTTTTTACTCTTCCATTGACTTGCCTACATATTCAAGCATAAGCACAAACTGCTTTATCTACTATGAAATATAATATCTGATAACATTCATTCTTCTTTTTCACCATTTCTTTTTTTTAACAATGAATTTCTTATGTTGATTTTTCCATATGGACTCTATAATCAGTATGTCTAATAAAAAATAGAAATGAAAATTCTATTTGCAGTTTTGGGCAGATCACATTACATTTATATATAGATAATTGTCATTTTATAATATTGACTGTTCCTATTCCAAATCAGGAAATGTCTTTCCATTTATTTAAACCACTTTTATGACTCTCTGTGTAGTTATAAATTCTTCTTTTTATAAGTTTTGTACATTCCTGTGTAAGTATACTCCTAGGTATTTTATCTTTTAAATTTTTATTTTATTTTTTGCTATCTTCAATATACATTTATCATATTTTCTTTCTTAATAGTTTTCAAGTGGCTGTTGTTTATGCATTGGAAAGCAAAAATTTTTATGTAGTTTTGTAATAGGCCAATAAAACATTTTTATTATTATAATAGGTATTTTTTAGATTGCCCTGAGTTTTCCAATTACACAAATAATGCTCATTTTGTCACTCCTTTCTAGTTTTATTTTCATTATAAAAATAGGAAATACTTTCATAAAAACAAGTATGTTATGATGTGTTTATACATACTATAGATGTATGTGTTATGCAATCTAATATAACTTAAGTATTAAAGGAAACATCACATAAATAAGAAATTTGGACAAGACCAATCCTGAGATCCATGTCAGACTTCTCTATCAGATCTCATTCCTCTGTCATCTAAAACAGGGCTCACAAAAAAATGCGCTGTTTTAGAAATCATTTCAACCCTGAAGTCCTAAAGATAGTTTCATATGTTTTCTCTTAAAAGTGTCATCTGTTAGCCCTGAATGGTTTGGCTTAGTGGATAGAGCGTCGGCTTGGGGACCAAAGGGTCACTGGTTCGATTCTGGTCAGGTGTACGTTCCTTGGTTGCGGGCACATCCCCAGCGGGAGGTGTGCAGGAGGCAGCTGATCGATGTTTCTAACTCTCTATTCCTCTCTCTTCCTCTCTGTAAAAAATCAATAAAATATATATGTATTTTTAAAGTGTTATATGTGATTTATCACTCTTTACCTGAAGTTGATTTTTAGAAATGATATGAAGAAGGTATTTAATTTTATTTTTATACATGTGGAAAACCAGTTGCACCATCTCATATTTCTGAATAGTCAACTACCTCTGCTGGTCTGCAATGGCACCAGGGTTAGCCCTCAGGTTTCCATATAGGCCTGGGCCTATTCACACTCTGCATTTTATCCTTTTGTTCTAACTCTCTATATCTGCATAAATGTCGGAAATGTCTTAACTACCATCTGTAATAATAAAAGGGTAATATGCTAATTAGACTAGAGGACTTTCGGATGTCATTCTGGACGTCCTTCCTGATGAAGCCGGGGCCGGAGGGAAGCCAGCCCAGGTCCCAGGTGCCTGCGGGTGGCCTGGGAAAAGCCAGCTGGGGTCCCGGGTGCCTGTGGGTGGCTGGAAGGAAGCCAATCTGGGTCGTGGGTGCTGTAGGGAAGCCGGTGCCGGCAGCTGGGGGAAGGAAGGCCTACTCTTGCACAAATTTTCATGCATCGGGCCTCTAGTAGTTTCATAATAGTCCTTGATCTCTGTTAGAGCAAGATTCACAGATGATTCTCCTCCATATCTTCCTCTGTCTTTGCCTCCGTCTTTATCAATTCCTTTTCCAATAATATTCTGGTTATTTTTGGCAATTTGCATCTATATATAAATTTTGAAAATACTTTGCCATCTTCTATAAAAGAAGCTGTGATGGTATACTAGTATTTATTGGAATTTCCTAGAACCTCAAGTCATTTTTTACATTTTTAAAAAATATACTTTTATTGATTTTAGAGAGGGAGGAAAGAAGAGGGAGAGGGAGAGGGAGAGAAACATCGATGAGTTGCTTCCTGTACTGGGTACAAGGTAGATGCCCTGACCAGGAATCGAACCCATGACCTTTCAGTGCATGGCAGCGGTTCTCAACCTGTGGGTCACGACCCCTTTGGGGGTCAAAAGACCCTTTCACAGGGGTCGCCTAAGACCATCGGAAAATGCAGATATTTACATCACGATGCACAACAGTAGCAAAATTTCATGGTTGGGGGTCACCACCACATGAGGAACTGTATGCAAGGGTCGCAACCTTAGGAAGGTTGAGAACCACTGGTGTACGGGATCATGTTCAACCAACTGAGCCATACCAGCCAGGACTAATTTAATGCATTTTAATAGGGGAGTAGAGTTTTCTATATTTTATTGGATTTATTCCTAAGTATTTTGCGTTTTCTATTTACTTGAACAAACAGTATCCTTTTTTCAAGTGATTTCTCATATTTTTGTTTTGACATTTGATTTTTGTATATTTGACATATCCAATAATCTTACTAAACTCTTCAATTAATTTCATACTTTACTTGTATATTCTATCATGTTTTTATGTAGGCAATCATATCATTTGCAAATTAAAATACCTTTGTCTTCCACTCTCATCCTATACTTTTTATTTTTTCTGTCATGCTGTATTTCTTTGTACCCCAATACATAACAGAAGCATTTACTGAGACCCTGGTTTTTTTCTTAATTTTGTAAAAGAAATTTCTAATATTTCACCATTAAGAATGTTTCCTTCCCTAACTGGTTTGGCTCAGTGCATAGAGCATTGGCCTGCGGACTGAAAGGTCCCAGGTTCAATTCCAGTCAAGAGCATTTACATTGGTTACAAGCACATCCCCAGTAGGCGGTGTGCAGGAGGCAGCTGATCCATGTTTCTCTCTCATCAACGTTTCTAACTCCCTATCCCTCTCCATTTCTCTCTGTAAAAATCAATTATATATATATATGAATGTTTCCCATTAACTTTGGTAAATATATGAGGAAATTTTATTTTATTGGACTTTTTCTGTATCTACTGAGATGGTATAATTTTTACCTTTAATCTTTTAATGTGGAGATCAAGATTTTAAAATAATAAATAAATGACTTTTGTTATCCTGATATAAAGCCAACTCTGGTCCCTTATATTACCTTTGTTTATTAATACATTGCTGCTTTATTTGAAAAGATTTTCTTGTCATTTCTATATCATTTTCAGATAAAAACTGCTACAGTTTTTCTCCTTATAATTATCCTTTTCTAATTTTTATATTACATTAGTACTAGCCTCAAATAATGAGTTGGGAAATATTCTGTCATTTTCTAAAAAAAATTAGATTAATATAAGTATTACTTATTCTCTGAACCTATTCCTATGTCTAAATCTGGTGTTTTCTTTGGTGAAGTACTGATTCAATTTCTTTAATCATAGAGCTTTATGTCCTCAGATTTTCTTAGAATTTATCCATTTAATTTGTTGTTATTTTTTCCTCAAGCAAAGATATGCTTTTTTAAAAACTAATTTTAGAGAAAGGAAGTGAGAGAGAGAGAGAGAAATATTTACATTGATGCGAGAGAAATATAGATCAGCTGCCTCCTGATTTTGGAAATACTTTGCCAACTTTTCCGCAGGCACATGCCCTGACTGGGGATCAAACCTGCAACTTAGGTATGTACCTGATAAGGACTTGAACTTGCTGTCTTTTGGTGTATGGGATGATGCATCAGACAGGAATCACCTGATCTTAACTTTTGCCACGAAAATATTACATATATTAGTATCTTTTCAATATCTTTGTCATCTGTGTTATGCCTTCTTTGCTCATTTCTAATATAGTTGAATTGTGAACTTTTTTTGTTGATCTTATATTTGTCAATTTTATTTACATTTTAATAGATCTAATTTTAGCTTTGGTCTTCAATTTTATTGCATTTTTCTTTTATTGTTTTCTAGTCTTTGTGATTTCTTCCTTTTTCTTTTTGTTGTTATTTTTCTAACTTCTTATTTTGAAAACTTAGATCATTAATTAAAATGAATAATTAATTTTAGTAAAAGCTTACCCAATATTAAAAGGATTATTTTATTTTTGATTGGAATTCACAACGAGGACTAAAATATTTGTGGCCCTAAAGAAAAGAGGATATGATATGTATAATAGATACAATATATAGAGAACAAAAAAGAAAAATATTTATATTTATATTTATATAAATACTTATATTTATATAACAAAACAATTTATAACACCTACAAAATATTTGTACAAAAGAACAACTTACTATGTGCAATGGATTGCATCCAGGATTTTGTCTAAAAGTTCTTCACAAATATATGAGAACAGAAATATATGATTCAAGAACAGACCATCTTTCATGCTAAAATTACTCTTTAGCAATTCAAATGTGACTTCCTATGCAACACTGGCTTAGAGTTAATGTGTTATGTGATAGGGTTACTCAGAGTGTAGTCTATGCCCTGGCTGCCATTAGGTGAACTATTTTTTACAGAAATATACTATCTGTATTCTGGCATAGCTCCTTAACACATCACAAATATATTTTGAATAGCAAGGTCATTTACTGAGCAATTACTGAGAAAATAAAATTTAATGGCAAGAACTTCCCTACATACACTATAGTAAATTCTAGATGCTAAATGACTAGAAAGAAAGAAGAAAATATGAAAAACTGGACAAAAATGTGTTCCCCTAATTTTATAATGAGGAAGCCCTTCTAATTGCAAAAAGCCATAGAAGAAATGATAAAAGGAAATATGGGATTTGACTACTAAAAATATCTATTGGTCAAAAACATTTTTAAAAAGCTTGAATTAACTAAGAGGAAATCTTAACAATATATTTGATTTTAAAAAAATGTGTCCTTAATATCAAACAAAAATGCTGAAAAATTAATCTCTATTAGTTTCAAGTTTCCTCATCTCTAAAAAGATAATAACAATACTTAGCTCAATATTTTCATGAGATTGGATTAGATAAGGACACACATTTAGTGCAATGCCTGCTTATAACAGAAGACATTATTTTTGCTAGATAGCCTTTAGCAACCTAACAAATATATGTTAAGAATTCCAAAATATTGTGTAAGTGTGCAGTAAAGAGTTAACTCCACGAGTTTGGGTGGTCCAAAACCTACACATTCCAAAGAAAGGTCTGGTCCTTGCTTGGCCCTGGGAGGTAACCTTTAAGCTTCTGCATATCCTGCCTAGTAGGAATATCTTTGTTTATGTGGTTAGTTTATACTAGCAATGTCATTTGAGGGAGTGGGGCGGGGAGAAGACTTGAGCCAGCTTGACCTCTGCAGTGGATGGAGACTAAAGGTCTGCCTTGTGGGTGGTCAGTCAGGCCTACATGACCAAACTCTAGTAAAAACCCTAGGTGCCAGGCTCAGGTTGGCTTCTCCAGTTGGCAATCCTCTGTGAATGTTTTCACACATTGTGGCTGAGGGCGTTCAGCACTGTCTGCACAACTCTAATGGGCAAGGGCAAGTAAAAGCTTGTGCCGGTGTCTTCTGCCTACTGCCCCCTGTCTTTTCCCTTTTCACTATAATAAGCCATAATATGAGTTAAACAGATTTGCTGAGTTTTGTGAGTCCTTTTGTAGATCGTAGAACCTCAGGGTGATTTGGAGGACATTCTCCTCCAACATCATAATCCAACCGCAATTAATATATTAATAACAAATTGTGGCTTAAAATCAAAGGAAAATTCCTTTCTCCAACAAATTGCTGCTCATAAAGATCATATAAAATATGTAAAATGTAGTGTGTATATGCATGCACTCAGTACACACTGTCAAATTCATGAATATTTTAATTTATAAATGACATTTTAGTCTTTATCACAGTAAATTAATAAAGGTCCCATTCATATTCCTTAAGTATAAAAACACTCAACACCAATTAAAATAGTCCATTCTTGAAATTTTGGGTGCCAAGAAAAACAATCACCCCCGCAACTTATTGTTTAAAAAGAAAAATAATTTTGAAAGGGAAACATAAAACATTGGTAAAAATCATTTATTTCTGCCCTAGCCAGTTTGGTTCACTGCATAGAGCATTGGTCCATGGACTGAAATGTCTCCAGTTCCATTCCAGTCAAGGGAACGCACCTCAATTCCCTGCCCAGGCCGGGGTACTTGCAAGAAGCAACCAATCGATGTGTCTTTCTCACATCAAAGTTTCTTTGTGTCTCTCCCACCCCATTTCATTCTCTCTAAAAAATCAACAGAAAATATTCTCAAGTGAGGATTAAAAACAACAAAAATTATTTATTTCTCCTTTCTTGCTATGATTCTAACTTACACTTTTAACATAAATTCATATAAGATATTGTAAATTGATAAATTCCAAAGGGAAAAATTTGATACATTTTTGCTGACATTATTTAAGATTCCTTTGAAATAGTAAAAGAAGGAATTTTTTTATCTCTTTGATAACTCAAATTCTCACCCCTATGTGGCCCATATTGATTTTTCCCATAATGATTTTCCCAGCTATATATGGTATTGTTCTAGCAATTTCTAGAAATCAAAGTCAAGGCAACAAACATAAGTATGTTCATCCCAAATAATTTAGAAACATTCGTGTGTGATTATAAAAGTATCCTTGTATTGAAAAGTTTAAATGGAATCATTTTGCCATTTTAAAATTATGGATATAAAATTATATGATCCATTTTTCTGATCCATATAGGGAACTATAAGGGAAGAAGTAATAACAAAACAAAAAAACAAAAGGGAAAGAAATCCTAAAAGAAAGAAACCAAGAATTTAACAGTTTTACTTAAGGAGTTAACTCTTAATTACACCTCTAATTAAAAGAGCTCTACATTTTTTCCATTTTCTGATTAATCCCATAAGTATTAGTTATCTTTTTTCTCTTCAAAAATAAATAATAGATAGATAGATATAGATGATAGATGATGAAAGAAAGAAAGAAAGAAAGAAAGGAAGGAAGGAAGGAAGGAAGGAAGGAAGGAAGGAAGGAAGGAAGGAAGGAAGGAGAAATTGATGGAGTTCTTTTTTCAATATTCAATACTGGCATCTTTCTAAATCAAAAGAGCTCGCCCAGCCAGCATTGCTCGGTGGTTGAGCATCCACTTTTGAACCAGGAAACCAGAAGACAGAGGTTGGAGTCCTGATCAGGGCACAGGCATGGGTTGCAGGCTCAATCCCCATTAGGGGGTATGCAGTAGGAGGCAGCTAATCAATGATTATCTCCATTCATTGATGTTTCTATCTCTCTCCTGTTCCCTTCCTCTCTGAAATCAATAAAAATATATTCTGAAAAATGAAACAAAAGAGCTCAATTGATATGTTTGCGTGCGCCTATACACAGGATTCACAGATATAATGATCTAACATCTATGGAAACTTTTCCTTTTTGAGAGAATATATAAACATTCTCCTTTCTTTTTCCCATTTTTTAAACACTTTTTAAATTAAATTTATTGGGATGACATCTATAACAATAAAAGCATAATATGCTAATTAGACCAGATGACTTTCCAGACAAAGCGGGGGCTGAGAGGGAAGCCCAGCTCCCAGGTGCCAGAGGGAAGCTAGTGCCAGCAGCTGGAGGAAGGAAGGCCTACTCTCGCACGAGTCCTGGTCAGGGCATTTCATGCAATGGGCCTCTAGTTGGTTAATAAGATTATATAGGTTTCAAATGTACATTTCTAAGATACATGACCTGTATACTGCCTTGTGTGCTGACCACCCAAAGTCAAATCTCCTTCCATCACCATATATTTGACCCCCCTTTGCCCTTTACTCTTCCTGGTGGTCTAGTGGCTAGAATTCGGTGCTTTCATCTACATTTTTCTTTCATTGTGCATTATGTCTAACACTGAGTTTATATAGATGAACTCCCTCCTATTTATTTCTTTATAAAGATACCATTATTCTCACTGCTACTGTCTCCTAATATCTAGCATCAAGAAAGCACTAGACTCGCGTAGCCAGTGTGGCTCAGTAGTTGAGTGTCAATCCATGAAACAACATGCCTAGGTTGCTGGCTCTATCCCCTGTGGGGAACATGTAGGAGGCAGCCGATCAATTTTTCTCTTTCATTGATGTTTCTTTCTCTCTATCCCTCTCCCTTCCTCACTTTCTAAAAATTAATAAAAACATATTTTTAAAAAGCACCATTCTCTACTTTCAAGACAAATACCTGCTTACTAGTAAGGAGAACTTTTAGCAATGAAGTAGCTCAACATATATCACATGTCCTGGTCTTAATCCATCAAGCATTACACATACCTTTGGCACATCTCTATTGATTTTGGTACAGTTCTATAAAAGTCAAGTAAAATAATATTTTACTACCATTTTAGCCATTCCAACCTGAGTTCCTGGTCATAAAGCAATGTTTCTACTACATAAAGTTGAAGTGGCCTTTTGTTAAATCATATCATTTCATTTTGTGTTTAAGGAGTCGTGGGTTTTTAACCAAGCATTACATGTTAATAAAGTAACGTATTATGGCTGGTTCCTTTAATTCATTTAAGAATACAATAGCAAGTGAATAAAGTAATTTTACATATCTGTTTTTAAAAAGTAAAATAACTTTTTTAAGTAAACTACTATTCAGGGTACTTGACAAAATCATTTAACATCTGTGGTATAAAAATGTATTCAGATTGCTTGTATGTCAAGCTGTTAATGCATGGCTTAATAGTGAAAATTATATTATTCAGAAACGTGCCTTTAATTTATAAAAATTATACTTATGATTAACTTGCATTTATTGTCTTAAATTTTTTAATAACTTTTTCTTGCCTTTAAATATTATTCTCAATATTTACATTCTAATGATGCACATGGTTTTTCTTGGTATGATTAAAACTAAAATATCTTTGCATTATAAAAACTGTTTTGGAATTAAAATTATAAATCCTATCATATGTGGGATGCCATATTAAATGAGATTATTGCATTGCATATTATTACTAAAGAATGATAACTTTAAAGTCTATCTCCTTTTTGTTTCTTTTCTAAATCACAAACTTGTATTCTAGAGCACTCAAAGCATATTTGCACATTTAAATAGTAACATCAAAAATTGACCACTGTTGGTAATGTCTTGGGCTAGGTTATAAGCACACAAGTATATTCACTTCTTGAAAATTCACTGAGCTGTATAATTATGTCTTTATACTGCATTTACCTGATTAAAAAGGTGTTTTGTTTTAATCAAACACTGTTATATCCTATATAAGTTGTCTCTAAGCTTTCTTATATCAATCAAACATAATTTTACTCAATTGCCTACAGAGCCCAGGCACAGAATGAAAATGAAGTGAGCTGGACATCCGGCAGGAAGAGTGCTGTAGCCTGCGATGAGCTAGGAAAGATGGGCCCAGGCTGCAGGGTTCAGACGCTACTCAGGGCCGCGAAATGGTTGCCATATGGGACCACGGGTCTAGTGTTGCCAAGTGTAGAAATTTGAATTTTTTATGTCAAATTTATATTTTTTAATGCTGGCTGATTCACTTTTATAAACACCATCAGCCAAACTAAATATGTCTTTGACCAAATAAGGCACCATAATGATCACCTACCTCCCTGAGAAGGACCTCACTAAATCTGAGTCGAATTAAAAGTACTTTTCATTTGTACTGCTGATGCTGTGACTGTGTAGGAAAGCCAACAGTCAACATTCAGTCTGATTTCCTAACTCACACTACGTATAGTATAATATACTGCCTGTAAATATGTGCATAGACCTCATGACACAGATATTATCCCCATTTTACTGATGAGGGATTTAGGGCCCAAAAATAGCAAACAGATAACAAAGAAATTCACAATAGGATGGCCTGCATTAGATAACTTGAGTTCAAATCCTTCCTCCAATACTTACTGTTTTTATAACTTTGAAAAGGTAAATTAACTTCCCTAGTGCACATAGAAATGTGCCTGGCACATAGTAAGTGCTATGTAAGTGCTATATAAGTAATTATTATTAATAATTATTTATTGCTGGGGGGGACGGATAAGGGCATGTACTGGGAGGGGGGAGGGCAATAGGAGAAATAAATAAATAAATAATAAAAATAATTATTTATTGCTATTATTAATATTATCTGTAAAATGAGATGCTTTCTCTTTTTTTAATATATTTTATTGATTTTTTACAGAGAGGAAGGAAAAGGGATAGAAAGTCAGAAACATCGATGAGAGAGAGACATCGATCAGCCGCCTCCTGCACGCCCCACAGTGGAGATGTGCCGGCAACCAAGGTACATGCCCCCGACCGGAATCGAACCTGGGACCCTTCAGTCCACAGACCGACGCTCTATCCACTGAGCGAAACCACGGGCGAGATGCTTTCTTTTTATTACTTTTAAATGAACTAATTGATGTCAAGTGCCTAGATTGTGCCTGGGACATAGTTAATGTTGTTACATGTTAATTATGTGTCTGGTTTAATTCTCTTTCAAATGCATTATCTCTAAATCATGAAGATTAATTCCTTTACTCTGTGTTGGGCAATAATAAACATTGGTACCATTATAGACTAAAAGTATTTAAACTTGTTCAAAGTGTTTTCCTTAGACTTTTAAATAATACACAGCTTTGTAGTGCCATGATTATTGCAATGTTTATTTCATTTAAAAATGTGTAGTGAAATCAATCATATGCCATGTAATGACTGTCCAGATAAGGATTTCAATAATGTAATAAAATGTTATTCCACCTATCAGGAATGGTTACAATATTCAGAAGACACTTTTTAAATTTAGAAGGTCTTCTCCACCTCTTTTTGTTTCCCTAATTTTTTAAAAGCTTGAGCCCAAAGGAAAAAAATATATATGCCCCCTGGCCAGGTAGCTCAATTGATTGGAGTGTTGTTCTGTACACCAAAAAGTTGCTAGTTCAATTTCCCATCAGGGCACATACCCAGGTTGTGGGTTAGATGCCCAGTTGGTGCGTACAGGAAGCAAC
Source organism: Lasiurus cinereus (assembly GCA_011751065.1). Classification (NCBI taxonomy): domain Eukaryota; kingdom Metazoa; phylum Chordata; class Mammalia; order Chiroptera; family Vespertilionidae; genus Lasiurus; species Lasiurus cinereus. The sequence continues at coordinate 8,985,977 of JAAGEH010000293.1, forward strand.
CAATTGGTGTCTCACTCTCACATCAATGTTTCTCTCTCTCCTTCCTCTCTCTCTAAAATCAATAAAAACATATTCTCAGGTGAGCGTTAAAAAACAAAGAAAAATATATTCAAGCAATTCAATAACTCAAACTGTGAGTTCTGCTAGTATAGCCAGAATTTTTACTTACTTGTGACCCATTTCATGAGCAATTGTAAATGCAAGATTCAGACCATTGTCTTCAGCAATAATACATTTCCTCTTTTCACTACACATTCCACTCAAATAAGCTATACCTAGAAAATACAAACATTAATGATCATATGTTAGAATTAAGATGCAAATACTTATGCTAGGTACTAATAGAAGAAACAAAAAGTGAAGAAAAAAATATGTCAATGTTAAAATATAATATCTAGCCTTTATAAGTGGAATTTTAGGGGAAATGCATATGTATAAGTCACTCATAAATAGTATTCTTTTGAATTTCACATTTTAGATAAAATTATTTAATCAATTACCCAATTCTCAAAAGGCATACTATAAAAATACATTTATAATGACCACTTTTCATTGTAATTTAAGATAAATGAACAGTAGCAATTTAGTAATGTAAACAAAAAAGCAATGATTATGCTAAATATTTTTCAGTTCTTGTGAAAAACTTAGTCTCAGAGAAATACCATAACATAAAATAAATTACATATAGGATATTCTTGTACATATATTTATATTTTGAGTTAATAAATTCTGAAATTTAATGTTGTGGAATGCTATTTTAATTAATATGACAAAAACCATCTGTGGCTCTAGCCCGTTTGGCTCAGTGGATAGAATGTCAGCCTGAGGACTGAAGAGTCCTGGGTTCCATTGAGGCCAAGGGCACATACCCCAGTTGTGGGCTCAATCACCAGCAGGGGGCATGTAGGAGGCAGCCAATCAATGATTCTATTTCATCATTGATGTTTCTATCTCTCTCCCCCTTCCTCTCTGAAATCAATAAAAATATATTTTTTTAAATACTGTGATATTTGGAAAATTTATAATGTTTCCTCAAAACTTTCTTGGCTAATAAGATGATCCAACTGAAGATTGCATAATAATGAAATATTATTTAAGATAAAATCTATGGCAAGATATTTTGATCTTTTGGTTTAAATTATCAGTAAAGATAATAATATCTGAAATCATTTATAATTCTTTAGTCAAAGATTTATGTGCTATTTTACCAACTCAGATATATCCCTGAATAAATATCATTTAACACAAGAAACTGAAATATTCTAAATGTAAATTTTACTGCATTTTCACAAAACTATTTAACAAAAATTATTAAAATAATATCTAGCTTTACTGAATTCATTGTATATTCATTAATTCCCATGTCCTTATAAAACACATTTAATCTTATTATAAAATTATAAAGGCCTGAACAGGCAAAATGATTTCCCCCAAATCACATGACTACTAAATATGATAGAATGGGTGTTTGAACTCAACTTTGAATTGATCTATCAGCCAAACGTGTATTTTGCTTCCAATAACAATCTAGAGTAGATTTACCTCTAGTAAAAGATGGTTAACTGACTGCTTGTGAGTTTTCTCCTCCTTGCAGAAACTTAAAATATAATAGTAAGAAATGATTAAATTTAAATAGAAGAATAAATCAACTTTCCCATATTTGGGGGGAAATAGAAAACTCATGGAAGAAGATGAATAGATTTAGTGAGGCCACAGCCAAATGGTAGGAGATACAGAGTTCATGAGGGAGGTAGAATTCCACAGAAGCTCAAGATCTGAGGTACAAAAGGTTTGAGGAGAGGAATGGCTAAAGGGTTGAAAATGGAGATTAAATAAAAATATATTTAAAATCCTCTACTACTCATTCAAAACATTCATAAAGAATGTGAAGGCCTAGTATTCACTAGCCTATCAGGGAAATGAGATATAGTCTTTAAATGAGATATAGTACAAACACATTATTTAAAAAATATAACTATAGAAACAACTGAGATTAAATATATAGATGTGTTTTCCCTAAACATTTATAAGTAAAAATAGATTTTATAGAAATTTTAAATCTACAAATGATTAAATGACTTATTTATGATTGTATAGGTAGATGGATGGATAATGGATATATGGACAGATGATAAGCCCTACTAGTTCATTTTGCTTATTAAGGCAATTGAAAGAACTGCAGGGTTAAATCAAGATAAAGTAAGAAGGAAAGATGGCAGTAGTGATAAATGGGGAGGGGTTGGGAAAGTGAGAAGAGAAGGAAGAGAAAATATATTCTTTATCTAGTTCCATTAAACAACAAATTAAATAAAGCCTTTAAAAATTCTTAAACATAATATGAATTTTAATAGAGCTAAGTCATGTACTTATTAATACAACAAACAATGGAAAATAAAGATTTGGGAGTTAATTGAACTTGTGTCATAGTGAAGAAAAGAAGAAAGAAAGGAGGAAGAGAAAGAAGGAAGGTAAAAGCAAAATATCTCCTTACCAACAGAGTATTATAATTCTCATGAGCTTTAAAAAATTTTTTAAAGATGTAGTTTGAGATTAAAAATCTTACAAAGGTACTAAATTAAACTAAACTGTAATTAGCATGCCAATAATCACAATTTGGTACAAAATTTCCCTTAGGATGTTTATATATTTCACTACTTTTTTTACCACAACTTAATATCATCACCATATCCTATATAATAAAAGTCTAATATGCTAAGTGTCTAACTGCTCATTAAGCTGTTCAACCAGTCACTATAATACGCACTGAGCACCAGGGGGCAGATGCTCCAACTGGTAGGTTAGCTTGCTGCTGAGGTCTGGCTGATCGAGACTGGACGAGACAGGCTAGACCATGCCCTGGAACCCTCCCGTGGTCCTTCCCCGGCCTTGATTGTACACCGGTGGGGTCCCTCAGCCTGGCCTGTACCCTCTCACAATCCAGAACCCCTTGGGGGATGTCGGAGAGCCGGTTTCAGCCCAATCCCCACAGTCTAGGCCAAGGGACCCCAATGGTAAACGAATCCATGCACTAGGCCTCTAGTGCAATATATAAGTATACACACACACACACACACACACACACACACACATGCACGCGATATTTTTCTGTAATTTTCCTACATTGGCTAGGATTTCCAACATACTGGTAAAATATATATGTGATATTGAGCTCCTTGTTTTTGCTGATGACTTTAATAGAAATAATTACAGTTTCACAATAGAATATGATTGCTATAGGACTTTCATAGATATAGGTTGTTTAGAAATTACTTTATGATATTCTTGTATGTCTTAGTGAAAAACAGGGGACATTATCTGATGCATGGGTCAAAAGTGGATGGGAGTAGTATTTTTTGGAAAAGAAACAAAAGCTTAATATAACAACTGAGAGAAATCGGAAAGACAGTTGGTTAAATACTAATGGAAAACTTAATGTAAATTGATCAGAAAACAGATGATTCAGCTGGTAGTGAAGGGCATGAGTAACACTAATATATCCCGTTGTGAATATCTAACCTATTGGCTGAAACAGAGAAGAGTAATATTTGGATTAAACTTGGGTTGAGGTTTTGTAGGCCAGTTATAAAGGATATAAGAGTTGGCAGTAGAAGGGAAAGGGAAAGAAGGAATAGAACTTGCATGACCTATGCTAGATAAGTTAAGAAGTAAGGTCAAATGGAGCCTGATGATTTGGAGAATAGAATCCAGTTGTCAGGGGAATGAATACATCAATAAAAAGAGAACATCGAAAAAGAACAGACACTTTCCAAAAAAGTATTGGAGATTGTGGTAAGAGGGTGGGATTTAGAGGTTGAGGATTTCAGAGGTGAAGTTTCATGACATAATTAGGTGTTGCCACAAGAGCAAAGAGTAGTAGAGATCATCAATATTGGGGTCAAAGAATTATTGAGTAGTGTTGGGTGGACTGATTACATGAACATGATCACAATGATCTCAGGAAGGTGGAAAATGTGGCCAGCATCCATAGGATATGGGCAAGAATCAATGAGATTAACCTCAGTGACAGTGAGGGCTAAGGTGATAAAACTCAACAGCTTCTGATTCACATGAAGAGCTTTCATCTGGACAGGAGAGATTCTGTAAGAGTAGGAAGCAAGAAGAATGGAAGAAGAATGCAACAGATATACAATTTTGGCATCTACCTGGCATTAGCCTGTGGTAAAGGAGAAGAGAAAGAATGAACAGTGGCCTCTCTGGGGGCCCTAGATTCCTCAACAGGTTTGTGTGACCACTGAAAAATATGCTGATAAATGTTATAATTTATAATATGTAAGATATATATTTATACTATAAAATATGATTTGTGTAAAATATAATTCAAAAGTGATGCATACCTACTGACATAGGAGTATGATTACAACTAAGTTTTAAAAACTATACCATCAGATTTTAATAGAAAAAAAATATGCTAACTAGCTAATAGAAATTATATTAGGTGGAGAGATTATATGTAATTTTCCTCCTTTACCCATTTTTCACATTTATTTAAATATCTATAAAGTTTATTAATGAGAAAATTAAAGACATAAATGTGATAATATGTCGATGAAATGTGACTACTAATAAAATCTCTTACAGACCAGGGTGTAATTTAGTAATCAAAAATGACCCTCTACCATTATTATTCTTTAATGTGACTGTTAAGTCTGAATATTTAAGACTCTGGTAAATTTTAATTTCATTGTTCTTACATTTGGCATACCAAGACTTTCTTTGACTTCAAAATTATGGAGAATGAGTGAAACCATGACTAATTTAAATGACTTGCATTATTCTGTTTAAAAGCTTTTGCCTTTCAGTCTCTTTCCAAAACCCACATGTTTCCTATTATAATAAAGGGTAGAGGTTAGAAGAAGAAAGGATTCAATATAGCTGTTATTTAAAGATAGATATAATACAGACTCTTTTTAATGCACTCTTTTAATATAAAAAAAACTGGAAATATACAGGAAATCAATAGCCTTGAATTTCTCACCTAAAAATCAATCAAGTCCTGCAGGAGTCTACAGTGCACTATCCTAGGACATGCTATGATATGCCTGATCGAGATGACCAAACCCCTAAATCCATGCAGGATGCATGTGACAATAATGGACTGACTGGAAAATCAGAGTTATTATGTGATTAGATGGATATATCCTAACAAAAGTCAGTCAGTCATCCAGGTCCAAAACTGTTGCTTTTAACCATTAGCTAGACTGAGTTCTAAATCCTTGCTCACCTAGCACTGTTTTAGGCAAGTTATTTATCCTATGACTGCACAGTATGAGTTATTTACCTCTGAGTTCTATTACTTGAGGCCTAATGGAACAAGTAATGTCATATGGACAGGTGCCGAAGGTACAAAGATTAATACACGCTAACCGTGTTTTTCAGAAGCATGAGCCAGAACAATACTCATTCTAAAATGTGAAAATGTGATAGACAGACATATAGATGTACATAGGATATTATGGAGAATAAAAAGAGACATCTGATGTAGAAAAATCAAAGTGCTTTTAGAAAAGAGAAGAGGCCCAGACAGTGTGGCTCAACAGTTGAGCATTGACCTAAGAATCAGGAGGTCAAGGTTCCATTCTCAGTCAAGGCACATGCACGGGTTGCAGGCTCGATCCCCGGCGTGAGGCGTGCAGAAAGCAGCCAATCAATTATTCTGTCTCATCATTGATGTTTCTATCTCTCTCTCCCTCTCCATTCCTCTCTGAAATCAATAAAAATATATTTAAGAAAAGAAAGAAAACAGCTAGTTGTTATCACAGAATGGGCAGAGAATTTAATAGCCCGGGAAAGGCCGTGGAAACTGGGAGTGGGGGTGATTCCTGAACAAAAGACTGAACAGGAAGAAGGGTGAGGTGAAGCTTACGAGAGTTGATGTCACCCAGAGAGGAGTAGCTTAGGTTCTTTAAAGGTGCAAGCCAAGTAATGCATTTCCACATCAACATTGTATTTAGCACATTCTCAATAGAGTGTTAAAGGAATTACATAGATTAAATCTTCTGAAACAAAGGTTAATATAAGATGTGATTCAATGCAGGACCATAAAAAAGGTACTTTTGAAGAATCAAAATTTATTTCATCCACGAATTTAAAAAATATATATATATTTACAAATGATGGTGCCCAGACAATATGAAAACCATTTACATGATTACATTCAATTTGGAATTTTAAACATCTTTTAAAATAACTTGTCTTACTAATTTGTTAATTATCTGTCTTTGTTCCATTAAAATACAAGATGATGATCTAGTAATATAAAAGTACAATTATACAAGTTATGAGGTTACTATCATATAGTTATATATTTTAAAAACAGACTTCCAATTTTTTTAATGTTTGACAAATCTATAACATTCTTAACAGTACAGTTTCTATGAACATTAAAAAAAAGTGACTTCTAACAAAAAGAAACATTAGTTTAATAAAACAGTACAGTGAATTTCTGTAGTCAAATAATGCAGAATATTTCATACACATTAAAATGTTATTTATGTGTTCCTGCATCACGGTAGCCTGAGCATCCTTTTATGTAATATAAAAGGTTTAATGCATAGTAAGATTGAAGAAAAAGAATTCTCAAGTATTGTAATTCTATTGTAATTCTATTCATAAACTTTTGAGAAATCTCCATACTATTTTCTTTTTAAGTGTACTATATAATACATTTATAAAAATTGACCATGTACTGAGAAGTGAGGAAAAAAATTTCAAAAGTGTAAATCACCCACAGGCCACAAAGGAAGTAATTAAGAAATCAAGAACTAAAAGAGTTAAGCAGAGAAACCCAAACTGCCTGGACTTGGGATGATATATTCCACAAGAGAAGGAATTATAATGTAAATTAGAAAGTACTTAAACATAATAATAAAAATAGAATACATCGCCGAGACCGGTTTGGCTCAGTGGATAGAGAGAGAGAGCACTGGCTTGCGGACTGAAAGGTCCGAGGTTCGATTCCGGTCGGGGACATGTACCTTGCTTGCAGGCACATCTCCACTGTGGGGCGTGCAGGAGGCGGCTGATCAATGTCTCTCTCTCATTGATGTTTCTGACTGTCTATCTCTCTCCCTTCCTCTCTGTAAAAAATCAATAAAATATATTTTAAAAAAATAGAATACATCAAACGTGTGGGCTGAAACAACAGTACTTACGAAAATTCATAACATATATTAGAAAATACAAAAAAGACAGAATCAAGTTTAACCAGGAGCTAGGAAAAGAAGAGAGAATCAAAGCTTAAGAAAATAGAAGAAAGCAATAATAAAGAGAAAAATAAATGTAAAAGGAAACTGGCAAAAGCTCATTGTTCCCTAGTAAACTGATGAAGAATAAGAGAGACAAACACAGAGTACCAGCTGATTGGATGGTTTTAGAAATTAAACTCTCAAAACCTTGGAGAGTTCAAATTAAGCCAGACTCCAATATACATTATTGTGGTTCTGGTATATCGTTAATACACTAATACTACATACTATTTTAAATTCTTAATTTAGATTTCATTGTAACTTTAAAAATATAATTATTATGGCACATTGAAAAAGCCATATGTGGTGGATTACTCATCTAATTCTAGTAAATCAGTAATGAGAACTTTACTGTGTAGTCCACCCCAAACATGGCTGAACACTGGTATTCTCACTGCTATGTTCATGTAAAGAAAGGTAAACCAGAGTATTTAGGCTTTCTATATGACTGAGCTCACAAGTGGAAAAAAAAACTGAATTAAGTTTAATGATTTCATATGCCTCAAAGATTAAAAAACTGTCATGACTTAAAAAAAATAGGTAAGATGAATCACAGTTAAAGATTTTCATGAAGTAGGTTTTAGAATACAGCTGGAAAAATTTAAGTGTTCTGATAGCATATAAATCAGGAATTTGGCTAATGCATTATATAATGTTATAACGTAATCATATCCTGAAGGCATTAAGCAGGGACAATTAAAACTAAAAATGTAATGCTACTAAAAAGCTGTATAAATTGCTTTTTTTAGTATACTAGTAAAAATATTGACAGCACGCATTTATAACTACAAACCAACTCAATCTTCAATTTGACACAACATTCCTTTTTCACATGCCAATTTTTAATCACTGTTATTCTTAACTTCCTTTCTAACTCACTATTATCACTGTTTATATTCAATTTATTTATCAAGACCTAGAGAAATAAACTGTAGAAATCTAAAGATTATAATTATAATGTAGTTACAACCATGAATATCTGGATGTTTTCAAATGTCAACTATTAATATTCAAAATATTATATTTGACATAATGTATTAAATAAAATGTTTATTTAGGGACAAATGATTTCAACTCTAGATGTATTTTTAAGCTTCCAGTTTTTAGGTATGTATACCGAGGTAGTTCATAATAAATTGGTTAACAATTCCTCCAAAATAATGTGACACTTTCTAAAATCCTGATTGGAATTCAATAACAATTTTTCATGACCTGCTTTCTATATTAAGTGTAAAAAAGGCAAAATGCAAAGAAAATTTTAAGAATCAATGCTCTTGTGTCACATATTTTAGGGTTTGAGTCCCAGGCTTGATTTTTAGCTTTGTGACCACAGAAAAATTAGTTGTTTTCTGAGCCTCAGTTTTCCCATCAGTAAAACTGGAAATAATTTATCCTTGGAATGCTAATTTAGATAACATATGTAAATACATGTTAATATGTCTGAAACATGGTAGCCACTACATATTAAATTTAATTTTCTTATTTGTAAAATGAGGTAACAATCCCTTATCACAGAAAACTCTTGAAGGGTTAAAGGAGGTGACGTATTTAAAAGTCTTATTGTTCACTGACAACATTGTGAGTGCGGTGAACACAGAGCTAGACTTCCAGACGCTTATAATAACAACTCTAAAAACTGCAAGGAAGGCCTCGGGGAGTTTTCTAATTTAAGAAAGGTTTTTGTTTCCCAAGGATATGCTCTGCATGTTTTAATATTCATATGGTGTTTAATAGCACCTTTAAAACTTTTCTAATATAAAGAAAATTCTATAATTAAAATCAATATTTAACAATAAAAGATCTTAAGAAGAGAAATATCTTGAGAACAACCACTTTTCATAGTAATTCCTTAAGAATTATGTTTCCAAGTCCTGTCCCTGCAACTTGTCTTGCCAAAATAGAAATATAAAGTGTCTGATGTATATTCTGGCCAGTGCCTACCAAGACACAAACCAGCAGCCAAGAATTAAACCAGATAAGTTTGAACTTGCTTTTATTGAAAACCATAGGAAAGATGTTATTTTCTAATCAGGAACTCATTTCTATTCGGAAATACACAGATTGGAATCTGGGATGCTCAATCACTGTGTTGTGTGCTGAGGACACAGAGCATTGAGCATGATCGTTGACCACAAAGAGATTAGAAAGGGAGGGAGTGAAGGAAGGCAAGTTATAGGAAAAGTACACTGAAGTCCGACAAGTTCATGCATGGTAGAGTGGCAATGTAGGAAGTCCAAAAGTGGAGTTTAGTCAAGGTTCTGAAGAACGGGTAGAATATAAACAAGGATAAAGTGGACAACAAAGAAATAGCCTTCCATTTGGAAATTCTAAAACAACAGAAGAGAGAACAGCCTTGCTGAATGGGAAAACAGCCAGTCTGAATGGGAAAACATTCATTCTTTCACTGTTACATATAATGTTAATCTTTTTTCTTTTCTCTTTTGTAGTCCCTCTTTATCAGATTAAGGCCATCCTCTTATGCTTTATGTTCCTGAGAGTTCTTATTGTGACTGGATGTTGAATTTTGTAACATGCTCTTTTTGCATCAGTTGACATAATCATGTCTCTCTTATTTAGACTTTGATTGCACAGGTTGATTTTTAAATATTGACATAAGCCCCATCCTATATTCTTATATCTTGGTTCGATTTGCTAATAATTTATGTTCATTAGGAACATTTAACTGGAGTCGGTTTGTTTTTTCCCCCTTATACTTCATGGATTGGTTTTAATATTAAGATAATGCTGGCCTCATAAAATGAGTCTAATTTCAAGTTTTACCAACATTTTCAAAAAACCGGGTTTGCTTCCATTGATTTTCACGATTGTTTTTCTGTTTCCACTTCATCCCATTTCTTAACTTCATTATTCCCTTCCTTCTGTTTAATATGAGCATGTTTGTTTGTTTTGCTTCCATCTCCTTTTCAGTTTATTTGGGTAGAAACTTAGAGGATTGACCTCATACCTTTCCTTTTTTTAATAAAAACTTTTAGTCCCAACAATTTTCCTCTAAGCATTGCTTTATCTGCAGCCCATAATTTATATGTTGTCTTTTCTTCTTCTAGTTCATATCATTTTCTAATTTTTCTTAAAATTTCCTCTTTGACCTAAAGATTATTTAGAAATATGTTATTTTCAAGTATTTGAGGATATTTTCTTATCTTTCAAGAATTGACTTCTAGTTTAATCCCATCATGTTCAAGTACATAAATTGTCTGATTTCAATTCTTTTAAATTTATAAAAGTTTGTTTTATAAGCTGTAAAATGTTCTCTCTTGGAAATTTTTCCATGTAGCTTAAAAAGCCTACAGATTTTGTTATTTTAGTAGAGCAGTATATAAATGTTAATAGCGTTATTAATTTTTAAAATTTTAATTGATTTTTAGAGAGAGTGGAAGGAAAGGGAAATAGAAACATTGATGTGAAAGCAAAACATTGATGTGAGAGCGAAACATTGATTGGATGCCTCCTGCATGCCCCCTATTGGGGATCAAGCCAACAACCCAGGTTTGTGCCTGATCAGGAATTGAACCAGCTACCTTTCAGTGCATGGAATGATGCCCAACTAACTGAGCCACACCAGGCAGGGCTATTCAATTCTTATATGCTTGCATATTTTGTTGACCAATTCTGTCAATTACTGAAAAAGGAGTGCTGACAATGTCCAAATGTAATTGTGCATTTGTCCATTTTTTCTTTTAGTTCTGTCAGTTCTTGTTTCATGATTTTAAAACACTATTATTAGGTGCTGAAACATTTAAGATCATTGTATCTTCTTAGAAAATTTACCTATTAGTATGTAATTTCCCTCTCAGTACTTGGCCATTTTCTTTGCTCTGAAATCTAAATAGTGTGATATTAACATAGCCACTCAAGTGTTTTTAATTGTTATCAGTTTTTTTCATGGCATGTATTTTTCAGATCTTTACTCTTAATCTACCTATTATGTATGGTGAAAGTGAGTTTCTTGCAGAATTTCATGCAGCAGCCTCTAGTGTATAACAATATGAATCCTTTAGTCTGAATATGTTAGTTTTCTATTGCTACATCATTAATTATTATAAACGTAATGGCTGAGAGTAATAACCATTTATTATTGTTCAGTTCTATAGGTCAGAAGTCTGGTACAGCTTACGTGGGTCCTCTGCTTAGGGTCTCACAAGGCCAAAATCAAGGTGTCAGCCAAGCTGAGGTGTGGGGAAGTACGAGCTTTCAAATTCATTGACGTTATTGGCACAATTCAGTTCCCAGCCTGTGCTTTATAGGGAAAATGTAGTTATATCTCAATATTTTAAGATTTACTAAAGGACTGTAATTACATCTGCAAAACCCCTTCACAGCTTTACCTAGATTAGAGTTTGACTGAATAACCAGCGGAAAAATCTTAGGACTGTCATTGTAGAATTCTGCCCACCACACTGAACATACTCTCTTTACATTTCTGAGAACATCCACATTAAACGCTGAGCAAAACTTCACAACAACATGTCTCACAAATACAAGGACCTCTGAGTCTTTCAAATCTGACCCTAGTTTATATAAGATCATCCACACTTAAGGCTGATAGATGCTTCTAATAGGTTTGATAATCTCTTTTGCTAAAGTATATGTCCCAGTATCATCCTTGAAGCCATCATAGAACTCAGCAAGGAACTCTGAATATGGTAAATGTCCAACAAATATACATATTTGAACTCCTTTGGAGACTTAATTACACTACTAATTCATTTAAAAAGTAAGATTAGCCTTAGCCAGCTTGGCTCATTGGATAGAGCGTCAGCCTGTGGACTGAAGGGTCCCAGGTTCGATTCTGGCCAAGGGCACATGCCTGGGTTGCAGGCGCGATCCCCAGTGGGGAGAGTGGGGAGCATGCAGGAGGCAGCCGATCAATGATTCTCTCTCATCATTGATGTTTCTATCTCTCTTTCTCCCTTCCTCTCCGAAATAAAGAAATATATTTTTTTAAAGTAAGGTTATATAGAAAAAGTTAACTGTATTCTATGCCCAGATGAAACAATTACAAATTTCAAAATATTGAATGTTAAGCTAATATTTTTCAGTGGAAAAAAAATATAGTTCTAACCAAAGAATATTAAAGTAGAGAGATAATGTCAGCAATTTCTTTAAGCATTTTTACCCTGAAATTCTCTATGCTTTAGGTGCCTCAATGCATGAAAAAAAAATGCTACCACTGCTCTTTAATGAAAAAATTAAGCTACTTTTAGAAATTGGCTTGACCTCTTCTTCTCACCCAATAAAATGATTATTTCTGCTGAAATGAGGTTTGGAGAACATACTGGGGTTCAGAAAGGGAAACGTCTGGAGATTCTCACTTGCACAATGTCAACATTAAAGTGTGATTTAAGTATATTTTAGTGAATATGTTTCTTTTTGGCGGTTGCTTCTCAGGTGGTCTATATGGCTGTTTGACAGTCTGCAACCACATCACATCAGAATTAGAAGCACACGGAAGAATAAAACTATCACTCCAACCTGCTGAAAGGTGGGAGAAGAAAGTTCATTAACAATTTTGAAGCACTGAAATCTTGGCAATAGAATGCAGAAAGGGGCAGAGCACCCCACAACTGGAAATCTGGTGGTAATGGACACACAGCCTCTCTCGTCGACAAGGATTAGAAAAATATTCAGAGCTGCAAACTCATATTGATCAACATGTACCTTTGCCAGCTCTAAGTATTTGCCAATTTTCTGTACTTCAAAGTCCTTACAAAATTTCATGAAGAACACACACATGACCAATGACTTAGCAATCACTACTAATTAGCAATCAATTCCCTGATGTGGCAAAATTTATCAGTGCAGAACCCTGGGCATACGTCGTATCTTTCCAGATCTCCTCAGGAGGTTCACAAGATCAAAAGTGTCAACACTTGCACTGATGCAAAAGCCAGGTAAGATTGCCCAGCACAGTGGCACCACACTTCACCATCAGTCACTTTATTTTCCACTGACTCCAGGGGAAGACATATCAATTCCACTTTTAAATTACCAAAACAAAATGTATTAATTTTATCAAATCTGAATGCTTAAGTACAACCATTTTTTTAATATTTTGTGCAACAAAAAAGAAGTATGGAGAAAGCACTTTTGCTGCCAACTAAAAGATAATGAGTGTATCATGAGACTGAGTTATGCGCTAAATTAAGTGTGTTTTTCATTGAATACCATTTGTACTTCAACGAATGATGGACAAACATGGTAATTCGGGTTGGGCATGTGGCTGACATTTACCCAAAATGAACAAAGAAAACCTGTTACTCCAAGGAAATCAACTGATACTATTTTTTCCCTAATGATAAGTTTTAAGCTTCCTAGGAAAATTAGAATATTGGAAAATTTTTATCTGCCACTGTGAACTTGACAACCACCCAATGCTTAAAGATTTTTCTGATTAGATCAACGACGATATTGACAAAGGAGATGTTTCTATATATATTGTATGGAGAAATGTGTTACCATTAAGAAAATCTGCCTAATTCAGTGAACCAATATTTTCTAATTGACCAATGAATAATGCTAAAAACCCATGCCTAGTTAAACACATCCACTTAAAGTATAAAATATACCAACAGATATTTACTTAACAAAATATAAAAGTTTCACATTCCATACCACACTCTCCTAACCATTAAGACACTACCATGTGTTTTAGTTTACTTGCAAAAAGCACATCCATAATAACCTAAAAATATTCATCCATGTTCTAATTACATATCTTTGTGAGGCCACATTTTCCTAGTATACTTCAACCAAAATAACAAAAGACAACACAAGCACAAGCAGATACAAGGCCCTGTCTGTCCTCTATTCGCCAAATAGATATAAAGAGATTTGCAAAAATTTAAAACAAAGTCATGTCTTCTCACTATTTTTTCATTTGAATGACAAAAGTTTTATTTAAAAAAGCATGTTCTTTATGCTAACATTTGATGAGTTATTGTTCATTTGAAATAAATTTTTTTATAATTTCCCAGTTTTAATTTCTATTATAAATATTATTTACATTTAAAAAAATCTTAGAAATGTAAAGACCAGCCCTAGCTGGTTTGGCTCAGTAGATAGAGCATCAGCCTATAGACTGAAAGGCCTCAGGTTTGATTCCAGTCAAGCGTATATGCCTGGGTTGCAGGCTTGATCCCCAATGTGGGGCATGCAGGAGGCAGCCATTCATTGATTTTCTTTCATCATTGATGTTCCTCTCTCTCTCTTCCTCTCCCTCCTTTCTGAAATCATTTTTTTTAAAGAATCAGAAAAAAAGAATATAAAGACCAAAAAGTTTGAGAATCACTGGCTTATAGCATATAGACAATTTAAGCAGAATGGCTTCTAAAATTATTTTTTAAAACTTGTGGAAGTCATCATAACTATAACATCAATTCTCCAAACCAGTGCCAGAGCACAGCTGAATTCTGAGAATGAGGACTGACTCGCCAAGTGGAGCTATAGAGTGCACTGAAATATATACAATAATGCTTTGAAAGTCTTTCCTAGAATACAAATTCTAGCAGTAAGACCATCTGTTTGCAACTCTATACACACACAAATGCTGGAATAAAGGTAACAAAAACCCTCTAAAATGCAAGGCTGAGTATACAAGTCAGGGAAAGCCTCCAATGGACCTAAAGAAAAGAAGGGAAAATGCAGAGTTTTAAAGAAGGAAAAATGCCGTTTTGAGCCAGCTCTGATATGCTGGTGGCCTGTGGACATTTGCCACACTCAGATCCAAAGCTGCTCAGCTTTAGCCACAGTGCTGAGAGCCTGCTCATGGTACGTCCTGGATCTGGAACTTCTACATAAGGTGAGGGGAAGGAGATGCCATCTCCCTCTCCCTCAACAGAATTGCTCAACCCAATGAAAGGGTAGGTTAGAAAAACAAAACAAACTGCTCCCTGACATAGGTCTACTTTGACACAAACTCTGTTTTTCAAAGAAATCTCTCATAGAGTTGGGATACCTAATTTATAGTACATTCATGTTCCAAGGAATACTAACCCAAGGAATTAAGATCAATACCCCTATAGTATTTGTGAATAAAAAATATTTCTTGAGAGAGGCACCCTTTTCTCAAGATGTTCACAGATTTTTTTTTAAAATCTTAGTAAGAGCTCAAATACAAAAGTATATAGCCTATGAGGGACTAGTCACCATGGACAGGATTCAGGAAAATGAATAAATGGAGCCAGAGTGACAAGGATGTCAATATTAAAATTATTAGTTAGTGACTAGTCAAAAATATACTTTAAATGATTGGTACCTAAAAGAAGAGATGGAAAACATTAGGAAAACTCAATATGTTATTGAAACACCCTAGCAGATAGAGGGGGGGAAATGTAAATGGAATCTCTCGAAATGAGTTATTAAAATAAAGAATCTTGATAAGTAAGTAAAACAGATAAAATAGCATATTAAGAAAATAGGATATTTGAATAAACTGGTAAAAATAGCTGAAAACGTTACCTAGAACACAACACAGACAGAGATAGATATGAAGAACAAATATATATTTCTCACCTGGAGTGTTCTAGTTGTATTTTCTTCTACTATACAAACACTTCGTGTTATAAAGGAAAGCTGACTCTCATTATACTGAGAAGATCTGAAGCAGAGACCAGCAGCACTATTTACTAACAATAATGCTGGGCAAATTTATAACCTCTCTGCAGGAAATAAAAGGAAGTGATAAAAACTAGTGCATACTGAGCGCCAATTAAAAACTAGCTGCTGCCCTGGCTGGTTTGGCTCAGTGGATAGAGCGTTGACCTGTGGACTCAGGTTCTATCCCAATCAAGGACACATGCCTGGGTTACAGGCTTGATCTCTACTAGGGGGCATACAGGAGGCAGTCAATCAATGATTCCCTCTCATCTTTGATGTTTCTCTCCTCCCCTCTCCTTCCTTCTCTAAAATCAATAAAAATATATATTTAAAAAAAAAACTAGCTGCCTCTGCAAGTGTCAGAGCTTCACAACATTCTGTAAAGTTGGTAATGTAAGTCTCTATTTTTGTGCCAAATGTAACTGACATTTTAATACAATCGCAGAACGGTCCATAACAATATGTAGATACTAAACTCCACAACCAACATGTCTGGTACTAGTATTTTCTCTATTTATTCATGAGGGAATTTAGACATGAAAGAAGCAATATCGGGGAATTTCACATGTTAATTATAAAATTTTTGCTTTATAAAAAAATAACATAAAATAGAGGTGAGGCCCAGCCAGTGTTGTTCAGTGGTTGAGCCCGAGTTGATGGCTTAATCTCCAATGGAGGGCAGGCAGACAGCAGCTGATCAATGATTTTCTCTCATCATTGAGATCTCTATCTCTCTCTCCCTTCCTCTCTGAAATTAATAATACATTTATAAACAAACAAACAAATAAATAAATAAATGTGAGGAATCCAAACTTCCGCGGTATTAAGTAATATGCACATATTCACGTAGGTAAGATGAATATATCCACATTCACGTAGGATCTAGATTTAAATAAGACTCGGATTTAAATCTAGATCTAGCCTGACTTCAAATCCATGTTCTGTTCCATGTCAGAGTTTTCTTTAGCTATAAAATAAAAATTATTATAAAAGCAGAGTTCCGATTTTGAAGGAATTAAATGAGATAACATCCATGAAAACATGGCTCGAAATTGCAATGCACAGCATAAATCTTACCATTGCATTTAAAGTATAGGCAGGCATTCCTATAGGGCATATAAACAATAATATTGTAATAACTAAGTCTGATGCCAGAAGGGTAGCAGAGGGATTACTTTATGGGCGGGACTAACAGAGCTCGGGACTGACTGCATCACTTTCCTAAATGTTCAAGCCTACCAGGCTACTTCATGAATCTAATATGCTTTAAACCAGAAAATAAGTCTCATAGATAATATATATCATGAATATAATGCTATTTTTGGTAAGCAGATTTAGGAAGACATAAAACATAGTCACAATCAAAAAGAAAACACTGCTCCCCTCCCATCAGTACTAGCTTCCTTAGTCCATGAGCCCATGCTATAAGGGGGCATAATTATTGAAGATAGTGCTGATTTCTCTTGAGTGCACAAATGAAGCAGGAAGTTGGTCTATATTTAAAAAGGCATTAGGGGCAACAGCTATTTAAGTGGAAAAAATGTCATTATTTTGAGGCAAACTTTATTGGTAATCAACAGTTTCCATGGTTAGGTTGATTAAAACTATATTAAGATTTAACTTATGGAGATCCTGGCAAGAAGAGGAGAAAACTGCAGAAAGCAGGGAGTTAACATTAGCAAGATCATCCCAAAATCAAGTCAGCTTTTTCTCAGTTGTCCAGCACTTTTTAAGCTTAAAGTCTCTTCAGAACCAAACATTCCTTTGACATCATCATCCTCTTTACGCTTTTATAACTATTTTCTACTTATTATCTCAGATTTTAATCATCTGAGAAGGTTGATGAGAACTGAAGTTAATGGAACAAGTCAGAATTATTTTTTCAAATATCCATAACCCCTTATTCTGTTTTTATTCCCTTTTTGTCATTCATCTTATATAGAACCTCGAGATGGTTAAGATACTTATTACCCTCTAGAAATGAACTCCACATGATGTCAAAACCAAATTATGACTCTTACATATGTCTTACCAATAATATCCTATCTAATAAAGAGGGAATATGCTAATTGACCATCACTCCATCACAAAGATGGCTGCACCCACAGCTGAGGCCAAGTTCCCATGAGGAGCCTTAACAAGCAATCAACAGGGACCTGAGGCTACACCTTCCCCCACTCCCATGGGGCTTGACAGGGGACCTCAGGCTGTGCCCCCACCCCCCCCCAGCAAGGTTTGACAGGGGACCTCAAGGTGCACTTTCCATCCTGGTGCTTGGCTAGGGGACCTCAGGCCATGCCCCCACCGGGTAAGGTTTGACAGGGGATTTCAGGCCACGCCCCCAGCAGAGCTTGACAGGGGACCTCAAGGTGCACTTCCTGTCCTGGTGCGGGGCCAGAGGACCTCAAGCTGCTCCCCCAACCTGATAGGGCTTGACAGAAGACTTCAGGCTGCACTCCCTACCCCGGCACCAGGCCAGGGACTTCAAACTGCCCAGCAGGGTTTGACAGGGGACCTCAGGCCATACTCCCCACCCAGCAGGGCTTGACAGGAGACCTCAAGGTACACCCCCAGTGCTACGTTGGGGGAACTCAGGCCACTCCCAATAGGGCTTTACGGGGGACCTGAGGCTGCACACACCTGCGGGTGGGGCTTGAGGGGAGACCTGAGGCTGCGTCCTCCTCCTGGTGCTGGACCAGACGACCTGAGGCTGCACACCCCCACTGCCTGTTGGGGCTTGATGGGGGACCTCAGGCCATGCCTCCCATCCAGGGAGACTTGACAGGGGATCTCAGGCCATGTCCCGCACCTGGCGGGCTTGATGGAGGACCTCAAGGAATACTTCCCGCCCCAGTCTGGGCTGGGGGATCTCAGGCCACACCCCTGTCCTGGCACCGGGCCAGGGGACCTGAAGCTATGCCCCCTGCCCAGCAGGGCTTGACAAGGGTGGGACTGGCTGGGTCTACATCTAGCCCAATGGGGTGGGGGGCAGCCAGGTCTGGATCTCACACGATTTTGAGGTGCATGTGGGTGTGTGGGGATTTGACTCTAGGTCCCATGGTGAGCCCCTGATTCTGATAGGAGGAAGGTTTTCATATACATTTTACTAATTTTCTTTCATCTCTGACACTTCTGTTATAGAGAAAGGGCATATAGCAATATTAAATTATTTCCTCTAATTAATACCCTTTTACTGTGCACAAATTTCATGCACTGGGTCACTAGTCTTACTATATACAACTACATGGCCTAAAACTATATTAATAGCTATATGTAATTGTATATATGGTCATTCTCTCAAACTTAAGAACTCTAGTTGTATGGATTCTATTGGCTATATGGTTATGCATTAGGAATTTTAGATATCTAGGACAAAAATACAGAAAATTTGCTACTTCATGTATAGAAAATTGTCATTAATCAAATTAAATAGACTGTTATTTTAATGCAAATAACTTCAAGAATATATAACTTAAAAACAAATATTTTAGCCTAAAAAAGCCAATCATACTGTCATTAATATATTTTGCCTTGCTTTACCAAAAATAATAGAATTTTATTAAATCCATATTTAGGGCTCTGAGAAAATAAAGTCATTATATCCTTTTTTCTTTAAATCCTCACACGGACATACCTTCTTATTGATTTTTAGAGAGAATGGAAGGGGGGAGGGGAGATAGAAAAGGAGAGAAAGGGCGGGAGAGGGAAGGAGGGAGGGATGGGGGGAGGGAGGGAGAAAAGGAGGGAGGGAGAAAGAGAGAGAGAGAGAGAGAGAGAGAGAGAGAGAGAGAGAAACATCAATCTGAGAGAGAAATATAGACCGGTTGCCTCCCATATGTGCCCTGACCAGGAATTGAATCAGCAACCTTTTGGTGTACAGGACAGCACTCCAACCAACTGAGCCACTGGAGACCTTTATATTCTTAAAGTATAATTTAATTTTTTTCAAATATAGTGTATACATATCTTTAAGCTGTTTCATTCATAACTGAAGTGTTGGCAAATGATTAAACATATAGGTTGAAAACATGTATCTCTGACATTCTATAAATATTCTATTATAAATAGCACCCTGCAATAATTTCCTATATTTAAACAAATGATGTGTTCAAGGTCCCCAGAACTCCTCAAAAGTGTAAAAATTTTTATAGACACTTACCAACAGTATCGCATGGTTCATCTTTGTGTACACAGAAATCTTTCCTAGAAAGAAAAATATAAAATTAAACTTTCCCACAAATAATAGACTATGTAACTTATTTTAATATTTGAATGAATAATAAACCACTATCTTTATCTCCAAGAATTTAATAAAACTGAATATCAGATTAAATAATTTTTTAGTTCTAAGAAAATGTGAGAAATTTTTATGATACCTTTTTACCTAATATGATCCTGAAACACAATCTCCTACTTCATAGACAATATTTCCAAAGTAAAATTCCATCCTATTTTTATTTTTACAGGATTTCTTTTTTTTTAATATATTTTATTGATTTTTTTATGGAGAGGAAGGGAGAGAGGTAGAGAGTTAGAATCATGGATGAGAGAAAAACATCCATCAGTTGTCTCCTACACACCTCCTACTGGGGATGTGCCTGCAACCAAGGTACATGCCCTTGACCAAAAGAATCGAACTTGGGACCCTTCAATCCACAGGCCAATGCTCTCTCCACTGAGCCAAACTGGTTAGGGCATGATTTCATAATTTTATTATAAATAGTATCTGATATTGGGACATGGCTTCCTGTTTAAAATATATTGTAAGATTTCTACTTCACACGAGTCAAAAATAATTTCCAGATTGCAGATTTAAATGAGAAGTACAACTTAAAACAACATAACTTGTTATATCATAAGGTTGGCAAATTTTTTAAAAGATTGATAATAATTATTCTAATAGAACATGAATTTAGTATTTATTAAGAATTTAGTATTTTTCACAGCTGGGATCTAATATGAATAATATTCTATGATTTGCTCTTTATTTGACTACTGTGTCTTGGAGGGCACTTTATAACAAAATATAAAATTTTGAGACACACTATCTGAAAGCAAGATTTTTAGCATTCATAAATAGTGATTAGACGTCTATAGTCACCTTGCTCTTCTTCCATATACTTGCATTCTTGTTAATTTTTTTTTATTGAGTTTTAACTGGTTTCTGGTTAAGTTTAAGATTTATTTTTGTCTTTGTAGTTCTACAGTCTTACTCAGATGTGTCCAGATACCAAGTTTGTTTCTTTTTATCTTTTTTGGCATTGGTGTGTTTTCAACTAGAAGACCCATGAACACATGAAAATTCTTACCATTTTCTGTTTAGCTAATTCCTTTCACATTCTCTCTTCTCTCTTCTCCTGAAACTACTTCAGGTGCATATAAATCCTCATTTTAATGTAACTCTCAAGCTCTGTTTTACACCGTGCAGCCCTAGGGGAAAATTCCCTCAGCTCTATAATCCAATCTACAAGTGCTCCCTTCATTTGCATCTAATCTGATTTCCAACTTACAAATTAAGATTTCAAGTATAAATATTTATTTTATAGATGTTTAATTTTCAAATCAACTATGTTTTTAAACCACCTTATTCTAACATTTTTGGAATATGTTTGTGTGAATGCAATACACTTTTTTAAAAATACGTATTCTTTATCACAATTCTTGGCTTTTATAATGGGAGATGTTCTTTGGAGTTCTGAAGCTCTCCTTTGAACTCATTTAGGTGAACTCATTTGTGGCTGTCTTGTTAGGATAAGTTGAAAGAGGGCCACTTCAGAGCAGCTCTGCATAGGTTTCCACTATATGTACCAGAGGCGGGATGATATTCGTGCGAGTGGATCCAGGCAGGGGCTGCTTTACCTAACTTGGGATCATGGTTGAGACAAAACACTTCCTGTTAACAAGGTATGTTTGTTTGCAGAGCTTTTACCAGATCTCACTTTCATTAAAGGAATAGACATCTGCAAATTCTGGCTAAATGTCATCATTTCAGTTCCACTTCTCTATACAACCTCAGAAGTTTTTCTTCATGTGGAAGCTAACCCCAAGAACCCAGATTTCTGAGTCCAATGAACCTTCCCAGGGCAGCTATCACATTTTCTCAGAAATATGTTACTTTTTTTCTTTCTTCCTTCCTTCCTTCCTTCCTTCCTTCCTTCTTTTCTTTTTTTTTTTCAGAGCCCTCTTTGTTTTTGGCTTATCTGTACATATAAAAGCGTTTTTATTATATTTTTTCTATAATTTCTATATGCCTACAAATGAAAATACTTTCTGATCACCTCATCAGCCAGATTATCACATAATTAAAAGAAATGAACCGATCTGTGACCAACCATATAAAAATTAAGCCTAGTGAAACATATTTGTTCATTGTTAACATTAGATCGTAATATACATAGAAACTAGCCATGTAAGCCTTATTCTATTATTATATTTTATATCATGCATCTACTTTTAGCAAACTCTTTAAAAGGCTGAATAACTACCTAAATAAGATGCTCACAATGACTGCAACTGATACTTAATATTTTTTTCAGAAAATCTAAAGTAGATGATAGAGTAAGAGAATGTAAATGTCTCTGGATCATCCAAACCCAGCAGCTGAGATTTCTAGTTTCCTTCTCCATTGTCTTTTTTCCCCCCAAACCTCCTCCCCTTTACTATCTGTCTTAATGCCTGGTTCTTTAATTCTACCCTTGTTTCTACGTACTACACAGAATCTCTTCCAGCTATCCAAAAAAATAAAAAATACAAAACAACACTTCTTCTGGTGTTCAACTTGGGCAAAATTGGTCTCTGGTTCAAGAACAAACACCAAATGAAACAGAAAAATATATCCCCACCAGTGGTGCAACATATTCAGAATCTGAATATAACTACAGATAAAGAAGAATGAAAAAGGTTTGCAGACATTCTTTCTTTACCAGTAACTGGCCAAATAGTTAGTCTTTCTCTGCATCAGAAGATATAGAAATCAAATCTACCACAGGGACACCAGACCTAGGGTATAGGTTGTATACTGCTAACTCTAGGGGTACATTTACATATGCAACGATATAAATGGCTCCCTCTACTATTGTGTCGCACACAACCTACCTATACCATTGGATATGGTAGGATTCGTTAAGGGCCTCTTATATGCCAAGCATTGGGTAAGGGGAAGACTACAAAGATACATAACACGGGTTTCTATTCTGAAGGCAAAGAAGAGGATGAACACGATTACCTCTGTAATGTGATAAGGGCCCTAGGATCGGTGAGAAAGAAGCTGGGGGATTGCATTGAAGAATGGATAGTTCTATTTCGCAATTGACTTGGCCAGCAAATGGAGAGAGAAACACCCAAACAGATGATACTGAATAATAGAGTAATGCAGAAAATTAGAGAAACACAAAAAACCCAATCTTCACCTTAGGGCCAAGAATTACTGAATACAAAGTATATTCAGATGTAGGGGGAAAGGGATTTTATGTGCTTTTTCTAAACATGCATCATATAATCATGTATGAGGCTGCAACATGACTATTTGATTTACATAATGTGACGCAAGGGACTGCATCTGTAACTAAACAACATGATAAAACTATGACAAATGTACTGCTTATTGTCAAGGGCACTTCGTTCTTCACACAGCCAATTTCTGTTCACTTAGCAAACAGATGAACAAAGCACATTTTTTCAAAAAACACAAGGTCTTTTATCCAAAAGCACTGGAAATACCTCTCAGTACAATTGACAAATGAATATAGTGTCAGCAGCACTTCAAAACTTCAGGTCAGACTGCAATTCGTAATCTTC
This sequence comes from Lasiurus cinereus, assembly GCA_011751065.1. Lineage (NCBI taxonomy): Eukaryota > Metazoa > Chordata > Mammalia > Chiroptera > Vespertilionidae > Lasiurus > Lasiurus cinereus. The sequence continues at coordinate 9,009,655 of JAAGEH010000293.1, forward strand.
AATTTCTTTCCAGAGGACCAAAATATATTCTTGATTTCATAATATTCCAAGATTTATTGGGGGGCTGGGGAATTTGTTTGCCTAGACCAGTGATCATGTGCATTCAAATTCTCTAATTTTTGGCTCATGTTGGCTCAGTGCGCCTGAAGTCTGCATCATAGAGTTTCATTATGTGAGTTTATGGAAATGATACTGTTAGACTTTGGCAACTGGGAAAGCCAATAAATTCTGGGTAAGTTCTGATTTATACTGAAAAAAGATGAAATATAGCCTTTAATTTCCAAGAATGAAGATGCATCTGAGAATAAGTCTCATTGTAGAGTTTTATAGTGCCCTGGGTTATACCTATAAATGACTCATTCAAATATTATTCTATGATTTGTATTAAATTAATATGTTTCTGCCATTTCTAATATTAAATTTTCTATCTTACTTGCCAATGTCATTAGTTTGAAACTAACTTTCAGAAGTACTGTACATAAACCAGGAGCATTTTAGTAAATAGGAATGGCAAAACTATCATTAACAAAATGAAATTCTAAATTAAAGGGTGTTCACAAGAGACATAGACGTAGGCCTTCTCCTTGATTTAAAAGAGAAACGTGTAAATTACACTAAGGAATCAGAGTTGACAGTTGGGAGACTATGTTTTGTGTTTTTGTTACTATGAGCCCACAAGCACTAGGTCAGCTTAAAACTATTTACTTCATTGTATTCACAGAACAACTTTAACAAAGATATTAGTGCGGATAGGTTTGCGTTTATACAAACATTCATTTTAGTTGAAACCAAAATTAATAACTGAGGTAAAATTGCTTCCTACTAATGTATTCACATAACATACAACACTTAATAATTATCTAAAATGATCACTCACTGGATAGGACTCTAATTTGTCAAATACGAATAGGCGCATGAAATCCCTGGGGAGTAAAATTTTTGTTTTATTTTTCACAGGTTCCTTGCAAAGCTGAAGACCAGATCATCTTTATACTTACACTAGCTACAAAGAGATACTTCTTTCAAGTCAAACCATTCACTTAGACTTTCCTGATCAAATGGTGAGAGGCCATATCCCCTTCAGTGGGCTGATTTCCGCTGCTATGGCACTGAACTTACTATTATGGAGAAACAGTGACCCACCACATAAGCCTTATCTCCACAGGTGACGCTAGGAAGAAATATTGGTCGGTACCTATTAGTATTTAATATCTGTATAGTCTTTGACAGATCTTTTTCTATTTTCAACCAAAGATTTTTATTCTCATTACTCCCCTCACCAAAGGAAGGAAGGAAGGAAGGAAGGAAGGAAGGAAGGAAGGAAGGAAGGAAGGAAGGAAGGAAGGAAGGAAGGAAGGAAGGAAGAAAGGAAGTCTTATCCAAGACCTATTTATCCCGATGCAAAAACCTGAAGTCACCATTTCTAAGGATTGAGGAAGTATACAAATTTTTTTCCATGAAATGACATGGCTTAGCAAAACTATAACCAAAAAAGGCTTTCCACTAGGTTTCTGTTTAAACAGAAGTCCTATTTAAACAGCAAAAGCTCGGGTTTTCTATCCATAACTAAAAGGTATACTAGAAATAATACTGCCTTTTTTTTTGTCTTTAGCTTTGAAAATTATAATTTGGGCATAGAGAACACATATTTAGTCATGTGGCAGTACAAGTTTTGAAAATCTGGGGCTGAATAATGATTTTACCAATTGACTTGAGCCTACAGATTGAATTTATAAAATATAGGTTGTTGTATGTGTTCCTGGAGAATATTATTTAGATATTATTACCTTCAGTTCATTCTCTTATTACCTTAGCCTAGCCCATAGCTAAACATGAAGTTTGACTGCATTTTATGAGGATTTGACTATAAGGAAGACATTTCTAAACACAATAGCAAGTACTATTTTTTTAGTCCTCACTAAGGATATATTTATTGATTTTAGAGAGGAAAGGAGAATGAGAGAAATATGGATGTGAGAGAGAAACATCCATCAGTTACCTCCCATATGAACCCCAACCAGAGGTCGAACCCGCAACCTAGGTATGTGCCCTGACCAGGAATCGGACCCACTGATGTATAGCAGAGGTGGGGAACCTTTTTTCTGCCAAGGCCCACTTGGATATATAAATATCATTCAAGGGCCATACAAAATTATCAACTTAAAACTTAGCCTGCTATATTTGGTCAAACATTTAATTAACTTTCCCTTAATGCCTTGGCAGGGCCCGACCAAATGATTTCATGGGCCTTCTGCATTGAGTGTCTGCCGGACTTTCCCACCCCTGGTGTAAAGGATAGCGCTCCAGCCAACTGAGCCACCCAGCCAGGACACAAGTACTATTTAATGACCCTCAATAAATAGTAGCACCTGTTTAAAACCATATATAGATAAAGATGTTTATATGTTTTACTTTAAATGTGAAAAAGAAACAAAAAGTTGTACAAATATAAATAGTAATATAAATTAGATTTATACAAAATAGTTATATAAATATAGACCAATATGGTTATATCATTTCCCTTGGCTGCTGTAGCAAATTACCACAAACTTTTACTTAAAACAGCAGGAATGTATTATCTTAGAGTGCTAGAGATCTGACGCCAAATATAGGTGTTACTGGGCTAACATCAAGGTATCATCAAGGCTGCATTTCTCCGAAAGGCTCAAAGGTGGAATCTGTGGGCTTGCCCTCTCCGGCAGCTACAGACTGCCTGCATGCTTTGGCTCGTGGCCCTTCCACAAGCGTGAACGCCAGCAGCATAGCATTGTCCAGTCTCTCTGACTCTGACTTCTGTTCCCTTCTCCATCTTTTAGGATTCTTGTTATTACATTGGACTCATCTAAATAAGGCTGTTGAGATAGGGATAATCTCCCTATCTCAACAGCCTTAATCACATCTACAAAGTCCCTTTTGCCATGTAAAGGAATATATACATGGTTTCTGTGGACAATTCATGACATGAAAGGACTTACAAAACATAGTAGAGAGTTAGAAAAAAAAATAGAGAAAACTGTGTGTAACATGAAACAATGTTCTTTAGATTACATACCAACTCAACACTAGTGACCTTTGAGCAACTTGTACCATAAAAAGATGTTCATGCATTTCTTGGGAATTATGCAAGTGTTTCCTAAAGAACTGTTTATAAACAAGGAAATGTTTGGACTAGATTTTTAAGTGAACATATCCTATATAATAAAACTCTAATAGGCAAATCAACCAAACGGCAGAATGACCAGTCACTATGACGCACACTGACCACCAGGGGGCAGACACTCAATGCAGGAGTTGCCCCTGTTAGTCAGGACACAGCCACAGGGGGAGCGCCGCTCAGCCAGAAGCCAGGCTCATAGCTGGCAAGTGCAGAAGTGATGGTGGGAGCCTCTCCCGCCCCCACTGCAGGTGTGCAGTAAGGAGTGAGGGGTCCCAGACTGCGAGAGCCCAGACTGTGAGAGGGCGGAGGCCAATCTGAGGGACCCTCCCCCCAAGTACACAAATTTCATGCACTGGGCTTCTAGTGTATTGTAAATGGGCACTTAAACTCAATGAATAATATTCTTTCTTCTATAGATTGGTAAGCAGGCAGCTGATAATTTTATTATTCCTTATATTTTCTTTAATACATCACACAACTTTTTAAAATTATTTTATTATATTTTATTGATTTTAAATATGTTTTATTGATTTTTAATATATTTAATTGATTTTTTACAGAGAAGAAGGGAGAGGGCTAGAGAGTCAGAAACATCGATGAGAGATATTGATCAGCTACCTCTTGCATACTGGGGATATGCCTGCAACTAAACTAGTTATGGCCACACAACTTTTTTTAAGAGAACTCCTGTGATATCTTGCTAGTGAAGATTGGCAGCAAGAAAAATAATTATGAAGAGTGGTTAAATTGTGCCTTTTATTTCATCTTTCTTGAGGATATAATGCTAAGTGAAATAAGACTGACAGAAAAAGTTAGGAACCATAACCTACATTATGAGGAGAAGAAAGACAGATTTCATCAATCAAGCAATAAAAATATAAAATCACTCATGGTTAATGCATTCTGGAAATCTAATTTTTCTATATCAGAGTGGTGGTCACAGGTTAGAAGTTCAAGTTAACCATGTACAATAACTTACATAATCATAACCAATACTATGAATTATATGCCACTATAAATTCTTTCTTCAGAAATATAATATGTAGCACTATATAAGAATAAAATATATTTTAAGAACCTTGTTGTGCAGAATTACTATAAAACATGACATAATTTCATATTAAAAATAAAAAAATAAAGTCTGCATGTTCCCTGGGATTCCAATCATCTTCACTAATAACAATATTTGCTACTCTATTATTTTTACAACATTAATTCATTAAACTTTTGGTAGAGTTAAGTAATATTTGTTAATCTTATTCAAATAAAAAATGCTTTAAGTCATAAACAAGATAAATTTTAGTATAAGCTAATTTTTTACAGGGCCCCTAAAATAAAGTTATTAAAAATGGCCATCACCCTAGACAGTTTTTCTCAGTGGATAGAGCGTCCGCCTACAAACTGAAGGGTCCCGGGTTGATTCAATCAGGGCAGGTACCCAAGTACCTCGATTGCAGACTTGATCCTAGCCCTGGTTAAGGTTGCAGGAGGCAACCAATTTATGTGTCTACTCTCACATCGATGTTTTTCTCTCTCTTTCCTTCCCTTCCATTCCCTCTAAAAAATAATAGTAATAATAAATTTTAAAAATCCAAATATCCTTAGATGAGGATCAACAAAAGAAAAATAAAAAGGAAATGACCATCTTTCCAAATTTATCACTCTATCACTCTGACATATCATGAAATGGACCTCCACCATAGAAAAGATGCATGTTTTCAAAATAAATCATAGCAACTCTAATAACATAATTTGAATAAAAATAATTTAAACAGTATAATTTAACAATCCTAACAATATAACTTAGAAAATAAAAAATTAGCCAAAAACCGGTTTGGCTCAGTGGATAGAACATCAGACTGAAATGTCCCAGGTTTGATTCCTGTCATGGGCATGTAAGTTGGTTTTGCAGGCACATCCCCAGTAGGGGGTGTGCAGGAGGCAACTGATCAATGTCTCTCTCTCATTGATGTTTCTAACTCTCTATCCCTCTCTCTTCCTCTCTATAAAGAAATCAATAAAATATATTTTAAAAAAAAGAAAAGAAAAAATTAAAAATAATTTAAATAAATCTGTGAAACTTTAGCAGAGAGAGAATTGAGAAAAATATGAAATAAGGAATTGGATCTTAGTTACTTGTTAAATAACCTGAATGGATATAGACATTTTTTGCCTATAATTTTAAAAATATCTATTAAGTGTGACGTTATGGATAATTGGTGTGTATTTGTGTATGAATCCTCCTTCACAGATTAACAAAGTACCTTTAAAGACTCATTAAGAATGTTTGTTGATAGGACTAGTCCCCTTACAATAATAGAGAGATCACTCCACTGTCTTTTGGACTAATTTTTTTCAGATGGGAAGTCAGTCATTGATCTTAATATTGTTTGTCCTGTGTAATGTATCTCTTTTCTCTGGAAAATTTAAAAAAATTTTCTGTATCTTTGGTTTTCACCATTTCCCTATGATATGCCTATGTCTATAAATGTTTATCAAGTTTGGGTAAATTTTTGGCCATTACATCTTCAAATAATTTTTTTAACCATTCTCATAAGATTCCACTAAGTTAATTGGTAAATCTAATGTCTTAGCTATCTCGAGGTCAGTTTCTATTGGCTACTTTCCTTGACTATGGGTCACATTTTCATGTCTCATTACTTAGCTAATTTTTATTATCTTTTAGACATTGTAGATAATATAGAGATTCGAGATTCTGTTATCTTCCTCGAGTATTAACTTTTATTGTAGGAGGCAGTTCAGTTAATGGCTAATCAATCTGAACTTTGGTCGATTTGAGTTTATTCTTTGGCAGGAAGGATGTATCAAAGCTCAAGATGATTCCCAAGTCTTTGTAAATCAGTGGGACTCAAACTCCAAACTCTGTCTCCCCTAAAAATCTTATTTGGGGTGTGGTTTCAGGCTTTTTTAGGGCAGGTCAAGGGCAGGCACGTCTCTAGATCATGGTCTCTACTAGGAAAGTATAGCCTTCCTGTTTTTTCAGCTAAATGTCAGGTGTAATGATAAGGTATTAAACTCTTATGGCCTGAATCTGTGCAATTGCTAGAATCTTATTTTTTTTAATACATTTTATTGATTTTTCACAGAGAGGAAGGGAAAGGGATAGAAAGTCAGAAACATCGATGAGAGACATTGATCAGCCGCCTCCTGCACGCCCCCTACTGGGGGATGTGCCCGCAACCAATGTACGTGCCCTTGACCGGAATCAAACCTGGGACCCTTCAGTCCGAAGGCCGCCGCTCTATCCACTGAGCCAAACCGGTTTCTGCAACTAGTATCTTTTTTTAAATCTAAACTCCATAGCAGCAGCACTCTGATAAATTTTGGGCAGTTTATATCTATATACTAGTATATTCAAACTAGTCTTTCAAAGGTCTCACAGATAATCTGCACACAGACTTCTTAGCACCTTTCCCTTCAAAAGAGTCCACGGTGCTCTACCTAGATTTCAGCTTGCAGTCCAAAAAAATCATCCTGGCTTTCTGGCTACGGTGGTGAGTTCAATTCCCAGTCAGGGCACAGCAAAAGGAAGACAACCAATTAATGATTCTCTCTCATATGGATGTTTCTCTCTCTCTCTTTCTCTTTCCTTCCCTCCTTTCCTCTTTCTAAAATCAATAAATATATCCTTGGGTGAGAATTTAAAAAAAAAATTGTGCCTTGTCTATAGATTACAGCATCAGCCTGCACACCAGAGGGCCATGGGTTCGTTTTCAGTCAAGGGCATGTACCTGGGTTTTGGGTCCAGTCCCCAACCCCAGTCCTTCCACTCTTCCTAGAGTCAATGAAAAATATATCCTCAGTCCTTTAGTGAGGGTTAAAAACAATTTTTTTTAAATTGTCAAAAGGCAAAAGCTGGATTGACTGGTGTTGTGTTAATAAATTTCCCTTCTTCCAAGAGTTGGTCTTACATTGTTCATTCTCCAATGATTGAAAGTAGGTGCCAAATAAACATTTTACAGTTGTATGCTTATTAATAACAGTAGTCCAGCATCAGGTATACCCAACTATGAAAGTCTAGATGTGTTCTTACATAGAGCTTTTTTTTCCTTACATAGAGCCCCCACCACTGCAGCTTCAACCAGAAGGTTATCCAGAAGGACATCCGGGAGGATGTCCAGTCTGATTAGCATATTACGCTTTTATTATTTTAGATGTATAGCTAAAATATTATTTTATGATTCAGCAACAGAAGCTATCATGCATTTAATAGACTCATTTTTTTAAATCACATTTAAATGTTATGTGTATTATGTGATGTGAGATGTCAACATTATTGATTCTAAAATTAAGTTGTTACTGAACAAGTACCATCATTTTTACTAGCTCTAAGTAAGATACCGTAATTTCTGGCGTATAAGACAACTTTTTAACCCAGGAAAATCTTCTCAAAAGTCGGGAGTCGTTTTATACGCCAGTGTCATCTTATAGGGCAGGTATATCCCAAACTCTATATTTTAACTGGAAATTTAGGAGTCGTCTTATACGCCCAGTCATCTTATACACCAGAATATACGGTACATTTACCAATAATTATTAATATAGAATGCTCCTGGATATTATATTTTTACTCATTATTTCAGTTCCTTATATTTATACAAAATGCTGTATTACAAAGCTTGTGAATACTACAGACATTCACAACAGAGCTTAAATTAATTACCTCAAAACTTAACTGAAACTTTTTTCTCAGATGGAACAAGAAAGTTTGTCAACTTCTAAATTTAACACATTAGATTACTTTATATAGTGATGACTGAAAAATATATATTTTGGGCCCATAAATTCAAAAGTTCACTAAGTTAAACCATAGTTTTCACTTATCACTTTCAATGACTATATTTTTACATCAAAAATTGAAGCAAAATTTTATTTAAAAATTAACTAGGCAAATGTTTTATCAATATGCCACCCCATGAATGGCAGTTCAAAAACCAGTGATTATGAATTGAGGGAAACTGACTAACATCATTACGGCAAACGTTTTTTTGGAACACAAAATCTAGAATAAACGCATTCGGTAAAGGGATTGATGGGATTACAGGCATGGCCGTAGAATTAGGATTGTCATACGTGGCTCCGGGAAATTTACCTTGTTATAAGAATAGCTGCATCCACGGAAGTCATGTCCTCTCCCCAGCTTGTTGACATCTCTAAATGGATATCATTCTTTTTGCCAAATTCTTCATGTTGCCACTTGCAAAAACTCTCTAGCATTTTCTCTCCATGGTGCCCAATATATAGATCTGCCTGTAAAGAAGAGATTTCACTTCAAGGCAAATTATCCTCAGTTAAACAAAAAACTACAAACTGAGGGGACGCCATAAATTAAATTACTAAAGCAAACTGCTGACCATAACATTAATTAGAACCTGGAAGACATTAAGGATTAATTTAGCCTGAGGTAAAAGTCTTAGAATTTTGTGAAGGTACAATCATTACAAAATCTGTTTAACGCTCTTCAGAAAAAGAGAAGTTCAATGAATATTGGGAATGTGGAACTTTTAAGACTTATGTAACTCATTATTTCTATAATTTAAGAGCAAAGTACCAGTTAAGCAGCAGGCTAAAATGATGTCACAGAATAGTCCTCATTTAAAATGAGTTGCAGATAAAAAAAACTTTACATGTACATATTTAGAGAAGAAAATAAAACTGTCATTAAATATGACTTTTTAAAATTACTTTTAGAAAGTTAAAGTTTGTGTTCAGGATCCTTGGAAACTAAGAACATTCCATTTTTTGGAATAAAAATTGAGGTATTAACCAAAACTAAAGACCAGTTTATGTATATTCTAAGTGATCCAGTTGATATTTCTGGATTTTAAGTCAATAAAAAGTACATCTCTAACATTCCCTTTACTTAAAAGTAGCTGAACACAACTTCTCACCCACTTAATTTAGAACAAAAAACTCAAGACTTTCTTACTGGAGTTTCATGGAGCAGAATAAGCTTTATCACACGAAGATTGACCTGCACACCAAGACTCTTGTGTTGGAAAAGGTTAAAAACCTAAAAACAAATAAAAATAAAAATCCTAAAATAAAACTGAAAAACATCTTAATTTTCCTAAAAGCCCAGACATGGGAGTAGTGTCCATTTAGTTAGGAAATCTTATATATTTTTAAATTTTGAAGTACTTAAAAAATTAGCTTAATAAGCAGTAACTTAGCAAATTCATTTTAATCGGGGCATTTTAATGGGGTGCTAAGAGAAGGGTGGCTTTGATGAAAAGAAGAATTTTGGTAACTAAACTCTAAAATCTGTCTTAATTCTCAATTCAGAAAATGTCAGTGTCTTCCTTTCTTCTGAGAAACAGTCCTGAACACTCAGCCTGTTTTATGCCACTGCCCAATTCATTCCTTGGAGTTTTTTTTCCCGCCCCAGCTAGCTGTCAAATAGAAACACAACTTCAAAGCTCCTCCCCTTCAATGATCCCATGAAGACACATTTGTGGGTCATGGCTGCTTAATGGTTTCAGACCACCATTATAACAGGTTTTCTCAAAACATGGTGCATGTGAATTTTTATGTGGTATGTTCAGTTTTTTTTAAATTTAGCATTTATTTAATTTGGACTATAAAATATAATACTAACACACCAAACCCATGCTCTGAGATAGGACTAGTTGAAAGTTGGAGGAGTGTTCAGGGATAGCTAGCTGAATATACACTGAAATAATTGCAGTGTGAAAAAATCTTCTTGTTGGGAAAACAAACCAAATAATAACAAAAATAATAAAAATGGAAATTTTACAAAAACACGGCATATTTATCCTTGAATCAGTAGTGCTCACCCGTATATGGTGACTGGAATTATAAATGGACATTTGCCTTTGGCTTTTATTTATGTTTCTTCTCCCCCTAAGAACCACTCTTCACTATGACCTTCTAATTCTGCCTTAAAGGGGGTTTACTCAAAACGATATACAATTAAGTCAAAGGATTCACTAGGCAATAAGCATCCCTAAGATGCTAGGTGCAAACTAGATTTCTGCAGTCGGGATATTGTCAACTGAAGTTAGCTACAAACGATTCAGCTGGTTAGAAATTTAGCTCTTAGCTATCAAGTCTTACTCATCAACTAGTATTATAGCTGAAATCTAATTTTACATACCTATATAAGAGCTCAATGGGTTACCAACCTCCATTTTTATTCTACCTCATCATCCAGAGTATTGTGGGTGGGACCATGTATATAAAAAAATATTATAACATTTCTGCCCACTTCAACAAATGGCCTTTACAAATGAAAATGAAAAGATGGGCACAAAAAAAAGAGAGAGAAAACTAATAGAGTTTTGCCACATCACAATGAACAATAAGGGCTGTTGTTTTTACTAAACAATGTGAATTATTATGTTGATATCCTTTTTGAGACAGATCAATGTGGTAAACCTAAAGATTTTTTTTTACTGATGTCAATAAAAGAAAAGAACAGTAATGAATTTTTAAAGAACTTCATTATACTCACACATTTCTTCCTTAGAGTTTTCTTGAAAAAATTCCAAGCGCACTTTAAAGTTTGCCTACCATATTTAAGATGGTTAGAATGAATCTCCTGGCTGCCTCTGCTCCATGATAGGACACCATTGCTGGGTCTGCAACCACTACAGTCTCTATGTTGTATTCTTGGGGTAATTTGTATGAATATCGTTTCCCTCTTCCACTCTCTGTTATTTTTTTAGATCTAGGTCTTCCTTTATCTGCAACAGAGAAATGAATTTTCAAATGTGCCTCCATCTTGGCAAAGTAAATTCTACAAATCTATTTATTCAATAATTTCAAAATATGTTTACCAAATACCAGTATGTAATGATGATACAATGGTGAGCAAAACCAAGTAAGTCCCCTTCACATGTGGAATCTAAAAGGGTATCTGGCATTGGAGTATGACTTTGGAACAAGACAAAATGGACTTCTGCCATTTATTAGATCTACCATTTGGGGTACTAATATAACTACATCAGCCTTAGTTTCCTTATCTGTAAAATGAATAATACCAACACTTACTTTCTAGAGTTGTTGATGGCTTATAATAAGTCACATTGTAAAAATAAAACAATTCAATAAATGAAAAAATAATTAGTATAAATAAAATAACTCAATAAATAAAAGGTAGATGATTTTCTTTTCAAGACCATTAACAAAATAAAGGTCTACTTGCAAGAAGTGCCTGAAGTGACTTCACCACATATCCTAATTTTAGGCAGACGCCCCTAACAACTAAAACATTATGCTTGGCTTACAAAGGATTTAGTTCTGCCTTCCATCAGGATCATATAGAAGTTTGACCTTAGGGTAATAAAGATTCCTCAAACAGGCCAAATAAAAGCAGTAACCACAAATAAAAATATTTATAAATTTAAGTACATAAAAATATAAAATTTCTGTTTATTAAAACATGCCACTATCATAATGAAAAGCATGCCACCAAGTGGGAGAAGATGTTTACAGTGTTTTTCCATAATAAAGACATAAAAGCTACTCTAAATCAATGGCAGATAAACCAATTAGAAAACTGGCAAAGGACTAGAACAGTGATTTCTCACTAAAAGGATATCGAAATGACTAGTGAAAAGCATATGAGAAGTGCTGCCAGCCAACATGGCTCAGTAGTTCAAAATTGACCTATGAACCAGGAGGTCACAGTTCAATTCCCAGTCTGGGCACATACCCAGATTGCAGGTCCAATTCCCAGTGTGTGGTGTGCAGGAAGCAGCCAATCAATGGTTCCCTCTCATCATTGATCTTTCTTTCTCTCTCCCCCTCTCCCTTCCTCTCTGAAATCAATAAAAATACTTTTAAAAAAGATGTCCAATCTCATTAGTCTTCAAGAAAATAAAAATTGAAGTTACAATAAATTAATTAAAATCCCTAGAATGGCTAAAGAGGTGATTATATGGTGTCAACAAGAATGTGGACACAAGAACTGGAAGTCCCATACACATACATGAGCTGGGAGTTTAAATTAGGATAAACACTTTGAAACACTGATTGGCAGTAACCACTAAAGATGAGCATTTGCACACCCAATGATCAATGATTGAAAATATATACTCATCAAAAATGCATGCAAATCACATGTACAATTTATTCAGAGCAGCACTATTCTTAATAGTTTAAAGAACTATCATTAGTATAATGGATAGCCCTGGATGGCATGGCTTAATTGGGTGGGCGTTATCCCATGCACCAAAAGGTCAATGATTGGATTCCTGGTCAAGGAACATGCCCAGGTTGCAGGTTCAATCCTCTGGGAGTGTACAAGAGGCAGCTGATTGATGTGTCACTCTCACGTCGATGTTTTCTCTACGTTGTACTCTTCTATCAATGTTTCTCTCTCCCTCTCTTTCTATAAAAAAAATCTTTTTTAAAAATAGTATAATAAATAAAGACATTCTGGTCTATTCATACATTGAAATGCTACACTGAGTGGCCAGATTATTATGATTTCTGAATGCATAATAATCTGGCCACTCAGTGTGTGTGTGTGCGCGCGCGCGTGTGTGTGCGCGTGCGCGTGTGTGTGTGTGTGTGTGTATGTGTGTGTATTAGAGGCCCGGTGCATGAATTTGTGCATGGGTAAGTTCCAGCCAGCCTAGCCAAGGGGAGGGGACATGGGTGGTTGGCCGGTCTGCCTGCTGGATGAACTTCTGGTTGAGGGGACAATTTGCATATTAGCCTTTTATTATATTGGATATACACTGAGTGGCCAGATTATTATGCGTTCATAATAACCTGCCCACTCAGTGTGTCTACTAATGAAAATAAACCAACTACTGCAATGTGCAAAAATATAGATGAACCTCCTAACAATAAAGCTGAGCACAAGAAGCCAATTACAAAAGAGTAGGTGGGATTTGGATTATATCCCCCCAGGAAAGCATGTAGAGTGAGAAACAGAAAGAAAAGGAGTAAGTCCTAGGAAATTCCTACATACACGGGGTATACATGTGGAAGAAGATACACTCATGGAGAGATGTAAGAAAAATAAAAGGAGAGCCCAAAAGAAACCACAGAGATAGTTACACAATGAGAGGGGCTTTGTACTAAGAGTAGTAAATAGACCAAGTTTGTTCCCTTTGTTGCCCCAGCTAGTAACAGCTATGTTGGCCCCAAACTGTCACTATGCAGCATCCATATTTGCATGTTATATTTAAACTAGAGGCCTAGTGCATGAAATTAATGCATGGGTATGGTCCCTAGCAGCTGCCAGCTACCAGTCGGGGTCTTTCCTTAATTCTGCCCCTGGTAGTCAATGCACATGATAGTAAGTGACCGAACTCTTGGTGGGTTGAACTCCTGAGGGAACACTTTGCTTATTAGGCTTTTATATAGATAAGACTAGAAGCCCAGTGCACGAATTCATACCTCAGTGTGGTCCCTCATCCTAGCCTGCAGGATCAGGCAAAAACAGGCTCTCTAACAACCCAAGGGGTCCTGGATTGCGAGAGAATGCAGGCCAGGCTAAAGAACCCCACTGGTGCATGATTGGAGCCGGGGAGAATCGTAGGAGATTGGCCAGCTTATCTCGCTCAGTCTCAATTGGCCAGACCCCAGCAGCAAACTAACCTACAGGTCGGAGTGTGTGCCCCCTGATGGTCAGTGCACGTCATAGTGAGTGGTTGAGCAGCCTTAGCATATCATTAGCATATTATGCTTTTATTGGTTGGACAGCCATCCAGACAACCAGATACTTTGCATATTAGGCTTTTATTATGTAGGAATAGGCTACTTGGAACAGTCTAAGCTTTTAGGAATCTCAACTTCATCGTAGATGCTATCATACAATTAGCCACTGTGTGTGAAGATCATGCATCTTGAAGTAATCATTTTATTAAGTTGCTTCCTTTGAAGCCTTCATTGTCTACACCAACTATGTTTACTCATTCTTCATCTCCTAAATCTTGAGGCCATTTTCCACCCATATGCAAATATAAAGACAACATAATTGATATCACACACTTCTGGTCAGAGAATAAATTTTAAAACGTGTATTCACAGGGGCCCAATGTATGATCGCCATAATATCCTCCACATACTGACAATAATCTCCACAACAGTTATGGATGGTGTATGGAAATGATTTCAGCAGTGGTCTGAGTCCTAGACATACTCATGATTTATACTAAAACGTTAAGGAATATATATTGATAATGTCACTTGACTGCTTAAAGTCTTCAAAGACCACATTTTGCCTTCCAGATAAAGTCCTTCCCATGATACACAAGTCCCTTCATTATCAAGTCGATGACTACCTTCCCAGGGTTGTATATCATGACCATATTGCAGACATTTGTCTTCAGCTCCCCGAGGTGATGCCATCGTTCCTTCTGCCTAAATGCTTTCCCCAACTAACAACATGCACTAAAAATTTCACACATGTTTTTCATTTGCACACATAATGTCATTTAATTCTGACAACAACCCTGAGCTTCAGGTATCACTATCCCCGTTTTTTGTATTATAAATGGAACTTCCGAGAGAGAAAGTTTTCCAAAGTCATCAAGCTAGAAAGTGGTAGAACAAGAACGTGAAAACAGGCAGTCTGACCCCAAAGTCCATTAACTCAGCCTGTATACTGTTCTCTTTTCTTCCTGCAGGGTGGATAAGTTTTATTTGATCTTTGAGGTTCAGACCCCAATGGTGAAGCTTGGGATCTTGTGTACTGAGGCTGTCACAGTTCTTACCACACTACAGTGTAATTACTCCTTTACCAGTTTGTCCAAAAAGGTATAAGATCTATCACCAAACTGATGCCCTGGCCTGGTAGTTCAGTTGGTAAGAGCATTGTCCCAATATGCCAAGGTTGTGGGTTCGATTTCCAGTCAGGACACATACAAGAATCAACAAATGAATACATCAATAAGTGGAAAAATAAATCAATGTCTGTGCCTCTCCCTTCCCCCCTAGTTCCTTTCTTTCTCTCAAGTCAATCAATAAATAGAATATTTAAAATAAAGTAATACATGAATTGCCTCTTGAGAATATGAGTTGTGCCTTTTAACTTGACATCACTGTGAGGTGACTGGTCATGCTTATGTTGCAAATAATTACGCTGAACTTCAAAATTTTAAGAGAATTGGAAAAAGAGTACCTAACTGGAATAGGACTGAAGGTGTACCTTAAACTCAGGTACACCTTCCAACCTCTCAACCTCATGTGCCTTCCCTTCCTCTACATTACATTTCAATAAAAGAATACAACAAGGTTGTCTTAAAGTATAAAGATACTTGTTTTGAGAAAATATTTATATAATAAGTAAACATAAAAATAATATACTAAGGCATCAAAATGCAGAAGGGGAATCATACAAAGACTAACTTGAATACAAGTAAACTTTATGATTCCAATAGAGGCCCGTTGCATGAAATTCGTGCACAGGTAGGGTCCCTAGGCCTGGCCAGTGATCAGGGCAGATCTGTGGGGCAACTGGTGGGTGATCAGGGGGAGCCCCACTGGCACCTGCCTTGACTGGACTGGCACCACCCACTCACCGGCCCTAACCCCCACCCCACTACCACCAGTTGCCTCCCTCTTCAGTGTAACCAGTGGAGAGATCTGGGGGCCCCTGCTGGCACCTACCTTGGCTGGGCTAGGGCCTGTGGGCTGGGGACAGCTCCTGCACTGAGCGTCTCCCCCCTGGTGATCAGTGTGCATCATAGGGACCAGTCATTCCACCGGTCATTCTGCCATTTGGTCAATTTGCATATTAGGCTTTTATTATATAGGATTGTGCAAAGGCAAATATTGCAATGATATTCAAATTTAAATCACATGTTTAATATGTGAATATATTAGCCTGAAGAGCTATAATTAGACATCTCAGTATAAGTAAATATTTTATTTCATAAACTGTTCATTTTAAAACATAGCATGAATTTTTTAAATTCTAGACTCTTAAAAAGCCACTGAAAATAGGTAAGGTCAGTAAATCATCCAACTGATGACAGCTTAGCACTTCTTGTATGCGAGTGCGTGGTACAGATAGGTCAATTCGCATATAACAGTTATGCCTAACAAAAAAAATAATTAAAACTTCATGAGAAATGTTTGTTAAATCTGAACCAAATATTTATGCTTTATAAACCTATTAAAATTAAAAAATTTCTAGCAATCTTTCCCCTATACATAATGATGCACACAAAGCCTGCTTTCTGTCACCCATGTACATGGGTGTCTAGAACAGCTGGATTTACTACAGTATCACTCATACAAAGCTATCTCCTTAAATGGATTAAATTCAAGCTGTGGTTGCTGTTGTCATTTCACCATACAAAAGCCATTCTGTTGCTTGGTCATAGTGCTATGATATCCATTCAGCTGTTATATGCCTTTTGCTATAGTTCTTAGGATAGAGAAGAGAGATATGTCTTTTTAAAATTTACTTGATCATGTACACTGAGAATAGTGTGACAGAGATTCACTTAGCCACTTTTGAAGATGATTCCCATAAAGATTGATATTATGACCTTTCACAAAATAAAATAGAAATCACGAATTTGAGATGAATATATCATATCGTAATTCTTTCTGAATCCAAACACCCTATGCAAATGATGATATGAACATCCTATGGCCTCTGCAAATGTCACTCTGGTCATAATTCATATATCCAAATCAGCCTCAAAACCATAACCAACTTTAGACTTAATATCTTGGCACTACACCTAATTTGAAATCTGCAAGTCAAATTTTAAAATCTTTGCACCAAGAATTCTTCAACAAATTCTTTTTCCTCAGATTCTAATCTAATATCAGTGAATATTCACTGAGATGTCTGGTTTAGATGTCTAAAAATTGGTCCTAGGGAAACTCATTATTTTCTGAATGTTGGCTATGACTTCCAGATCCTACTTATGTAAGAGAAATCATTCATTTCCCTGCCATTCTTGCTAATGCCACAAAGCTCTGCCAAAGGAAGTAAGAAAGTGCACAAAATAGTCACCATTTCATGTCTGTGAAGTATTGGCAGACAGACAGAGACAAGGTTTTGATGGTTAGGAATGTTTATGTGCCTCTGAAACTGCCAGACTTAGGGTATGCAGATACTGAGAATAAAAGTCAAAGAAATTTTTACTCTTCTTTCTATCCCTCTGATAATTTTAGCCTCCAAGGTGAGTTTTACTTGGGTAAAATGTTTAACATTTTTTAAAAAGAAAGAAAAGTAAAAAGATGCTTCTGGCCAAACCAGGAGCTCACAGGGATCAGCTTCAGGATTCTCAGTGTCATTTCTATTCCAGTGAGGTGACCAACATCCCAAGAGAAACACTTCACAATTCAGGAGAGATGTGGGGTATATCATATATTAACCTCTGAAGTCCTTGTGAGTGCATATTTCTTGATATTAAAAGATGGTACTACCCAGAAAATTAAAAAATAAGCTGAAAATAGATTTAATTGTCATTAACCAAAGAAGAAAGATGAAGCTAGTACATGAATGGATGGATGGATGAATAGAATTTTTGACAGATTCATCTCCTATTGCTCCCCACACCCCCCACTCCACATTAAATAGTTAGTTAAATCTTTCAGAGGGCATTACCTGAAATGATACCACAGTAATGACTGTGAGGAGTTGGCTTCTCTGTAACTTTCTCCTGCATGGACCTCTTCTGCCTATATACACGGTGCGGGTGACCCGTTATTGCCACTGTATCATTGAGTGGTTCAATAAATATGAAGTCTTCATTGAGCTGGATGAATCCCATCTGGAATAAATAACATAAAAAGATATGTAAGAAATACCATTTGAATAAATTACTTTCTGGGTTCTCCTACTCACACACTATTTTCTTTCACATATGTGCATACATTCTTCTAGGGAAGCTATTCGAGCAACCGCATAATAAAGTAACTGTCTTCCCATTTTATTACTTCATCTTTATGTACTTTATTACACTAGCATAAACTTCATTTAGTTAGTCTTAGCCTGTGTGGGTGGGAGGCTAGATGCCAGCAACAGATGCACAGTAAAACTTCTGGAATGTTAAAGGCTCACTTTGGGAGACCCATGGGTTCACTTATACGTACGGCATGTACAGAAGAGCAATACAGCTTTTAATTGCATACAAGACATAGTCCAACTTTTTGACAATCATTATTTAACAAAGTAAGTCATGTAACATATCAAAGCAAACATAAGAGACATAGCATTAGAGTCATTATATAAAATATTCTTAAAGCCTTCTACTAAACATTTTGAAAACCTGTGAACAATAAATTACAGGGGAAGAAAGAGCATCACTTACATAAACAAGTTTCATTTCATTCGATGCCAAGAAAATGGATTTTAAAGTTCACCAATTGTGGGCAGAGAACTAAAAACTATAAAATATGGTTATGATCAATAAAAAGAACTCATAACAAGTAGGTATCCTTTTATTATATTGAAGCTAAGCCTAGTCATTTCTTTCCTTTTTTAGAATAAATTTGCATTATAACTAGGAAAATATTCCACATGGAAGAACATATGACTTAATCTTTTCAATTTTATTTTACTCCACTGTAAAATATAAATATATATTTGATCACTGTTAACTCTTTAGTAAATATTTTTGAATAATCCCTTAGAACCTGCATTATTCATACCTAATCTGCTAATATCAAAGTTCATAATTCTGCTTTGCATTAATTATACATAGTTCATTTTAATTTGATCCACATATACCTACCACAGTAATATAATTACTTTTTCAGGCACAGTAATTCTCCCAAGCTGAATGGTAAGAAAAAAATAAATCTACATTTTAAAACATACATTTTCCTTAGAAGTACAGAAGAGGCTTTTTCTTTTGCTTTGTTCTAATGATCAAAGTATATTGCATCTTCCATACAAGAAGTCCAAGTGATTGCGAATATGCTACCTCATATCATTCTGTAAGAATTAACATTACAAGATACTTTAAGTAATCTAAAAATCCTCATCAATTTCATTATATTACCAATAAAATTTTGAAGAACTAGAATAATAGTTCTATGCAGCCAGCATAGCTCAGTGGTTGAGCGTCAACCTATGAACCAGGCGGTCACAGTTTGAGTACTGCTCAAGGCACATGCCCAGGTTGCAGGCTTGATACCTAGTGCAGAGCATGCGGGAGGCAGTTGATCAGTGATTCTCTCTCATCATTGATGTTTCTACCTCTCTCCCCCTCTCTGTTCCTCTCTGAAATCAATAAAAATATATTTTAAAAGTAAAATAATAGTTACACCACCCCTCTCTGTCCCCTTCTCTCTCACTCACTCCCTTTTCCTCTCTCTCCCAGTCTTCCCCTAACTTTTTTCTTCTCTTCCCCTCCTCTCTCTCTCTCTCTCTCTCTCTCTCTCTCTCTCTCTCTCTCTCTCTCTC
>JAAGEH010000293.1:9029193-9066962 GCA_011751065.1 Lasiurus cinereus
CTCTCTCTCTCTCTCTCTCTCTCTCTCTCTCTCTCTCTCTCTCTCTCATACACACACACACACACACACACATACACACAAGTGCAATTTCACATGCACACATCATTTTGGGTGGGGATAATGCAAAAAACGATTTACCCTAATTCTTTTAAAATATTATTCTTTTAAAATATGTATATATTTGTCCAGCCAGCATGGCTCAGTGTTTGAGCGTCGACCTATGAACCAGGAGGTCACGGTTTGATTCCTGGTCAAGGCACATACCTGGGATTGTGAGCTCAATCTCCAATAGGAGGCGTGCAGGAGGCAGCCAATCAATGATTCTTTCTCATCATTGATGTTTCTCTCTCTCTCTTCCGCTCCCTTCCTCTCTGAAATCAATATTTGTGGCATTTTTTCATGTAATTTTAATATGACACTATAGACATTTTTAAAAGGAGAAGGACCAACTTAAAAAGGAAGAAAAATGTTATTCATTCAATGTATATTTACTGTCTGACACAGTGTGCGGCTCAGTTCACTCCGGGGCACGCTCGGTGTTCTCTCTCCATGGATGCGTTTCCCGTCTGAGATCAGAATACTATCCTGCAGAATAGGAAGTGCTTTAGCTGAGGTTGGTCTCTTTCAAGATAATGACTTGTATTAAAAAGAATTGCAGAGAATCTTAAGGTTTTCTGTGTCTCTACAAAGGGCTTACTTTGTCCACTAATAAAATAGATTGTTTTATCTGTACTATGATTGTACAGGCCATGGAAGAACACAAATCCATATTAACTTCTCTGCACAAGGGCCTCTGTGTTCGACAACCCGCAATGAAGCAGCACTCACGTTAGGGCAAATATTGTCCTTTCCATTTTAGAAGCAAAGAGATTATGTGTATTAGTAGAACACTGTCCCTTATCTAAAATAAATGCAGAATATATATATGTTTTACTCCCAGTTGCTCTTTTTCGGTTTTTCAATGAGACATTTCATGCAAATATTTGGCAATGAAATTAAGTTTCACAGTTATTCCCCACCTTATTTCTGTCATCATGCACATTTCTTCATATGGTGGCATCTGTTCTTTTGTCACTGAATGTTTTCTTTAATTTGATGATTTAGCAAGAATTTCAGTGTTTTGCACATTTACCATAACTTACATAAAGGTGTTGCCAGCCATGTCTGCTCTTACTGGTTCTGATTATTTCATTTCTCTATTTAGATGCCTCTCTGCTTTTTAAAACAACTATTCACATTGATTTACAGGTAGGTTTCCTGACACTGCCACCAATTTCTAATCACAACATGAAATTTAATTTGGCCAATATGCACGAATTTTTATATATTGTTTCTTCAATTCACCAAATATCAATGTTGCATTTGTTTGAGTTTAAATGAACCATGGCCTATTAAATAGACAGATTACAAAGCTCTGATCTCTCTCTATATAAGGCTTATATGTAAAGTGTTCCCACGGGAATTCGAACAGGAGACCAGTTCTATCACTCGCTATGACATGCACTGACCACCAGGGTGCAGCGTGGAACGAAGGAAAGCCCCAGCCGGCAGATGGCAGCAGGGAAGGGAGGCCCCACCAGCCAGCAGGCAGAGGGAAAGCCCCGGCCAGCAGCCGGAAGGCCCTGAGTAGGCCTGATTGCCGACCAGGCCGAGGGACCCTACCCATGCATAAATTTCGTGCACCAGGGCTCTAGTAGAAGCATAACGAAAAATTAACTAAACAATTAGAAAGCAACCTGGCACTCTCCACTCTGGTTCCATCCCACTCCTACCAGGTTACCTCCCTCCCTTTCATGGCTCACTTCCTATTCACTCACAAAACTGAAGCACTACTATGGTTATTTTTCTCAAGTGTTCCCTTCAGTCTTCCATGGGCTTTCTTGAACTTGTCTGTATTTTACAAAACCTTGGTTTTCTAGCTAACTAACTGAACTGGCTGAAAGTATTTTATCTGAGGCTCAAACGTGTATTGTGAGAGTCTTTGAGAATATCCTTTAAATGCGCATGTGTGTATAGCATATCACAAGAACTACATTCCATTAGTGCTACGGGACATTAGGTGGTAGATCTTATAAAGTTCAGGACACAAGAGGGGTCCTGAAGAAGAGCAGGCTTTGGCTAAGACTGCGGCAAGGTGGCTCCCTCTGAGAGGAGGCATAGGGAACAAGGGCAAAGAGGACTCTGAGTCTCAGAAACAGTTCAAGAAGAGGCCTGGCTTGAGAAGAGAACTGGAGAAATGTTAGCCAAAAAATAACATGAACCCTTCTCAGTGAGAACATCAAATGACCAAGTGCTTGACAGCAAAAGGAAGGTCCATCTCCTGAAGACCTGAGGATACTGGAAGTAGCACAAGTGTTTCATTTCTAAGCAACAGTAGTAGAAGTTGCTGAAAAGTTTGGCATCAGTATATGCTTGTAAAAACACTTCAGATGAAAATTTGTTTGATGCTCTCCATGATCTGAATGTCTACACAAGTTTGGCTTTCTTATCTTATGTATTTTCCTGTATGGTAATGTTAGAATATCTATCTTATTAAGTAAATACAGCATTATATACTTTAAAATGTAAGCATAATATAAGCAAGACATGAATTTTACTCTAAGTTTGTTTTACGCTTTATTTTTAAAACATCATTTTCAATATTACTATAAATGGGAGTATTTTTCCATGCATTTTGTGCATTCTATGTCCACACACAAATCTGTATGAAAATACACCTCTGACACCACATCTATCCTACTGCCTTCCACTAAAATACTCTGTCTGACTCGACCCTTTCTGTTTCCCCTTCATGCCCACAGGGATAAACACCAAGTCCTTAATGAAGACAGATACAGTATAAAGTCATGACAAAGTCTTGCTTATCATTCCAGCTTTATTTTTACTACTTAAACTTCAAACAAACCGATTTTAATTGTGTGAACAAGCTTTCTATTGTAACATGTTTCCAAAAAACTTCCAGCTGCATGATTACATCTCGGTACATGGCATGTGCTGCTTTCTCTTTCCAGAAAGTCACTGTCAATATTGAGAGTTATTTCTTCAAACTCAAGCCAACCCTGTTCTCTCTCCAAAGTAACCACTGCCTCCCTTATCCACTTCTATCCTGGACCTTTCCCGTTATCACACTAATAAATCCAGTGTGGTTACTGTTTTGGGGTCTCTCTGATTAGACCATGAGCTCTCTGAGGGAAGGCTTTGGCCACAGAGCTTCACGTCCTGCCTTCAATACACAAGGTCTGCTACAAAACAGATGCTCAAGGAATACTGCTTGTAACTCAATGTATTCTTCCTTCTTGAGATCAAAGAAAACATACCCATTCACTGCCCTCAAGAGGGGTCTATGTACTCCACCTGGGGCTCATTGTCGGGGGGGGGGGGACTACAACTTGACTTCCTCTGGCAGTTCTGTTGCTTTCTTTAGGGGCCCAAGTACTATTTTTAGAAAAGGCTTACAAGTAACATTATGAACACCATTCTATTTTCTTTCCCTGACAAAGGGCTTCAAAGAGAATCACAAATTACAATGTAAAAAGAAAACTCAAAAACCATCCTGCCATCACTGGAGCTTTTAAAAATAAAATTAAAAAAAAACAGCCAAAACCAGTTTGGCTCAGTGGATAGAGCATCAGCCTGCAGACTGAGGGGTCCCAGGCTCGATTTCGGTCAAGAGCATGTACCTTGGTTGCGGGCACATCTCTAGTGGGGGGTTTGCAGAAGGCAGCTGATCAATGTCTCTCTCTCATTGATGTTTCTAGCTCTCTATCCTTCTCCCTTCCTCTCTGTAAAAAATATATTAAAACAAGGCTAGAAATGCTGTATGATTCACCTGAATCAAAAAAAAAAAACACAACATTTCTAAATGCTGTATGATTCACCTGAATTCAGGTGAATGTCAGAGCTGGAATCTACAGCTCCCAATTTCCAAACTGATTTTTAGTTTTAGTCCATCACTCTAAATTTGCTCGCTACCTACATTCTACTTACATTTTCACCTGCATTCTAGTTTGCCCCACTGAACCCCAGAAATTGTTCTGGGTCACCTACAGTTTCCTTTCCTTTACTCTCCTCTCTCAGACATGTGACCCTGGACAATTTTTCTCCTCTGCGTCGCTCTAGTTTTCTTTTTCTCTAGCCACTGTTTCTGCTTCCCTAAACAGGCCGGTGTTCCTCATTCCAAGGCTGGTCTCTAGTCAGCAATTGTTCTGCATTTATCACCTCCAGTGGTTTTATGACCCCCTCTCTGGAGATGACTCCCAAATCCCTCTCTCATCCCACTGCTTCCATTCGAGATCCACTCCCTACAGCTGCCACCTCTCATCTCACTGCATGGCACCATCCCTCTCCTCCCAAGTCTTGACTCTGTTCATGACTCCTCTTCCTAGCTACCCAGGCTTCCATCATTATAGAGCCCTCACTCCTCTCTTTTCAAATGTATGTAAGAATATTTCAAAGAAAACAATAAGAACATATTATGACTTTACGCCAGACATTGTAATATATATGATTTCATTGAATCAGAAACAGCCAGCTTCAGACATCTCTGTTAATCTCAACTGTTTTAGAGTTTCAAAAAGTATTCTCGCATCCTAAGGTCACAAATCAATCTGTGGTGAAACAGAATTCAAACCAAAGATCGCCTGGCTTCAGACGCACGCTGCCTTCGTGAGGCTATCTGGAAGAGGCTAGGCCTGCCATATGACTCTTATTCCCAAGAACTCTCATCTTTAAAAAAAAAAAAATTGCACTAAGGATTTCACGTCAAGTGCCACACCTCACAGATGGTCCATGTCCAAAATCTGATATCAATAACAAGTGCAGGACCCATCCCTCACGAAGCAGAAGACAAAACATTGCACTTGGATCTGAGCTTTATCCTGGGCTGACAGTTTCCTGTGACCAGATTTACAAGCTGCCAAGAGCACGCTGGCTTTCTGAGTGGCCCAGGGTTTTCTCTCCGGACCTCCTCCATGGTGGATGCCCAATAACTCTTCCATGGCAGATCTGAGAGAAGAGTCCCAGATTTTGGTTTCCTGTCCTTCTTCCTTTCTTTTAGTTCTTTGTTTACTCTCTCAAAATGTGATCTTAAAACCTGAACTTTTAAATACCAGAACATTTAAGAACATAGCTAAAGAAAATAACCATCCCAAATCCTGTCACATGGCATAATTATAACGTATGTATATACTATTTCTTTCTAGTCTATTTACACACACAAGTATATATAAGTATATGTGTGTGTGTAGGTATCAGTGTGTGTGCATGTGTTCACATACATACATGTTAGCTTTATATTCTACTTCTTTTATATTCTACTTCTTTTATATTCTACTTCTTTTTCCCAGTTAAGAATAGCTTTAATAGCTATTTTGTTTCTTAATAGTACCAAATAATCTTTATAAGCTTGGGTTTTTAATTGCTGAATAATAGTCTGTCCTTTAAATGTATTATAATTTTATTGGCTATTCATTCATTTGATCCTCTAGTCAATAAAATGCCTATGAGTACCAACTTTGTACAGCCAGAGCTGAGGGTGCAGCAGGGAACCGAGGCTGGAAGACACATCACTAACTTATACTTTAGGGAGGGAGACAATGTGCTACTTGTTCAACTGGGTCAAAGTTACACACAACTGCTCTGTAACCATTGGTTAATGAGCTTACGTTGATGGTTTACATACATATTTATGTCAGTGTTCTGTTTCACAATATAAAACAAGGTTAAAATATAGCCACAGGCCATAGTAGGAGCTGAACGTGACCATCCAGGAAGATGAATTAACCCTCTTCAAAAGACAAGAGTGAGACCCCAGGGACTGATGGGTATTTCTGAAGAGGAGACTCTCCCATGAGAGAGTTCATTCTAAGCAGTCATCAAAAATAGCGCTCGCCCTGGCCAGTGTGGCTCAGTTGTTGGAGCGTCATCTGGTGAACCAAAAGGTTTTGGGTTTGATTCCTGGTTAGGGCACATGCCCAGGTTACAGGTTTGATCCCCAGTTGGGGTGCATACAGGAGCAACCAATCAATGTAACTCTCTCCCTCTTTCTCTTCTCTCTCTTCCTTCCCCTTTCTAAAAGCAAAACCAAAAAAAAAAAAATTAATAAACCATCCTCAGGTGAGGATTTAAAAAAAAAAAATAGTGCTCAGCAACACCATTCCATGACACTGCCAGTCACGTGAACATTCTCCTGCCACTCGCCTCCCCTATGGCTCAGTCAGAGAGGAGCCAGAGGAAATGCAATACTGGCATGAAAGCTCTAGGTGGGGAAGTAATGAGGACTCCAACCTCATCTGCCTTCTTCACTGGGAGTGATTAGCTCTAAGAAGGACTGGATATGGAGGGTGTATGGTAGAAAAATGTTAACTATATGTGAATGCGGACTGTCGATTACCAAATATTTTAATTACCAGAGGCTTTCTGAGACTAAATTTACCAGGGAACTTTTCACAATTTTAGTGTGAACAACACCAGAAGGAAGACCAGAAAGAAAAAAAGACACACCACTTGTTTTATGAAGATGTCCCTAAAGTCCTATTTACTCAATGAAAAGTTATATATGTGTAATATGAAGTCAGGTGACAAATCCCAAGAAGGGGTTAGAGAGTGGATAGCCTTTTAGGTGAGGTGACATCTGAGTAGAGATGTAGAGTTTGGGAGAAGGCCAGGCCAAGGTGTATGGGGAGAATGTTCCAGGCAGATGGAGAAACAAAGACCCTGAGATCAGAATAAGCTTAGCATGCTTAAGGAAAAGCAAGGGTAGTACAGTTGAAACAGAGTGATACATGGGAAATGACTGCTAGAAAAGAACTCAGGCATTCCACACAGTGTCACTTATTTGACTCACATTCAAAATAAATCCTGATTAAATCCTCCATTGGTTTTCAGACCATCTATCTTTCTTGAACACTGGTTACATATTTTACTATGGGATGCAACACATCATGATGGCTTCTATGCTTATGGTCCTACAACACAGTCTTAGTCTATCTATACTAATAATAAAGATGCAAATTGACCGTATCTTCACGATGCCCACCAGCCAATCAGGAGTATGCAAATTAAACCAACAAAGATGGCAAGTTAATTTGAATACACAGGCACCGCTGCCAGGAGTGGGGCGGTCCACACCACCCCAGCAGCTCTGGGCCTCTGCAGCGTGGGAAGGCGGAAAGGCAGCTCCAGGTCGGAGCAAAGGCGGTGCCGGCAGCCAGGGGAAGGAAGGCTCATTCTGGCACAAATCTTCATGCATTGGGCCTCTACTCTATATAATAATTATACAGATGAAAAAATAATATGTGTTCTCTCCCATTTTTTTAAACCAATGTCCTTTTTTCCCCCACATTTGACAGAAATATAGATTTAAAGACAATTTCAAAATGTTCCTTTTTAACTGCATTACAGATAAACATCATCAAAAGTATAATAATAAACAGAAGCTGTTCTGTGTTGAAGAAGTGAAAAGGAAGTGGTAAAAACTGGTAAAATGGAAAATGAATGTTCCATTCTAAATTTACTTATCCAAAATAAATGATTGATTTTTTTGTATTATAAAGGTTATCTCTTTTCTCATTTTATATAGTCTAATTTTTGCTCACATCAAGAAAAGCTATGATTTTCATATACTTTCTTATATCCATTCACTTTACTGTAATCTCTTGTTGCTTAAGTGATTTTTAATTGATCTGTTGGGATGTCTATGGACTCTTTAAATATGCAAAAAGCCAGTTAATATTGAGCAAATCCAGTGTTTAACCTACTTCTAAGCTTGTCCTAAGTTTCTCAACCAGTGTTTTTAAAAGCTACATTCTTGATGATTATTTAATGGTCACTACAAATGTACCCACTGAGTACCTACAAGTTGGCAGTATACTAAATATTTAAAGATGAAAACAATCTGTTTTTATGAACCTTATATATTAGGGGAAAAGACAGGAAAAAATTAGGTATTCAGACAAATATCCTTAAGAAATTATAAATTTACTTATAACAAAGTATGTTTGAGTCTCATATGTTTATGTCACAGTAAAATATTTTAAAAGGAAAAAACAAAGAATAAATAACTGTACTATTTAGCAATATAGAAACCAGGCAAGTATCAAAAGAAATGTAATTACTCCCAGAAGGCAGAAGTCAAGGATGGAGAAGAGGGGGCAGGAATGTTCATTTTTTCCAATATAATTTTTGTCGTAAGTACTGACTTGTCAAATGATGTACTTAGATTACACTTCAATTTTTTTTAAAAAAAGAGGTTGAAATAAAACTTGTTGAAAGGCAACTGCAATAATTAAAGTGGCATCAGTATAACGTCTATAAGTGAGAAAGACCAATACATGAGTCAGCACACAGTTAAAGAGCTGACAGAGACTGAGACAGTGGCAAGAATCACAGACAATCATTAGAGCAGCAAAAATAAAAATAGAACAGTGGGTTTGGCAGGGCATGATTCATATAGAACTCTGAAGACCGTAAGACATTTAGATTTTATTTTACCTAAAATAGGAAGCAACTGTCAGTGGTTGGCATAATTTCATATAAATTTTGAAGGAAGTCATTCTTGTTCTTTTTGGAAAACAGGTTATAGGGTGATAAGAGTAGAATCGGGGAGACCAGTTAGTTATAATAGCTCAAGTGCGAGATCATGGTGGCTATCCCAAGGAAGCAACACAGGGTGGCTGAACTGAAGACATGTAGAAAAGTTAAGTGCATTTGAGGTTAATTTTGGATTCTCATACACACGAGGGGGCAACCACCCTAATTTGTTAATGGTTTAGATGTTGGAAGGTGGAGGGACAATAAAGGAAGAATAAAGGATGACTCCAGAATTTATTGCTTCAGTACTCAAGAAGAGTAAGTAGATGTCTGTGAGAGAGAGATAAAAATGTCAGACACTGAGGATGAAACAAATTTTAGGGACAGAGAATCAAAGTGTCATATGAACCAGAAAGAGAGTGTAGAGAAGGAACAGAAAAGGATCTAAGACCAAACCCTAAGGCCCTAACATTGAGAAGTAGAGAAGGAATCAGCAAAGGAGAATGGGAGGAAGGGCTGGTGAGGCTGTATAGTGATTTTTTAAAACTCAGAATTTCTTTTTTTTTTCCTCTTTCTAATGCCTCGACCTTTTAATACAGTTCCTCATGCTGTGGTGAGCCCCTACCATAAATTCACCTTCGTTGCTACCTCACAACTGCAACCTTGCCACCGTTGATGAATCGTAATGAATCGTAATGTAAATATCTGTGTTTTCCGATGGTCTTAGGCTCTACAGCAGCAGGTTGAGAACTGCTAGCAGGGTCGCCTAACAGTAGCAAAATTAAGCAAGGCATGAATTTTACTATAAGTTTTACTCCTTAGTGCCACTGCATAATTACAGTGATGAAGTAGCAACGAAAATAATTTTTTTGGTTGGGGGTCACCATAACATGAGGAACTGCAATCAAGGGCTGCAGCATTAGAAAGGTTGAAAACCATGGCGACAGTTATCTGCGAAGTAGGGCCTGTAAAAACGCAGAATTTCTTTCTAGAAGTGGCTTTAACAAAAAAGCTCTCATTCATTTCCTTCTGAAAAAAAAAAAAAGCTATTGCCTGGTCTAGCCCAGATTGCTCAAGTTAAAACTTCAGTAGTCCTATGCAAGATGAACAAACACATGAACTCATGGTTCTGTTAAGCTCAACAGCAAAAACTGAGCAAAGGAATATTGCCCTGACCTAATCAGCCAGGGCTCTCAAAAGTTGCCACAATGTTACCTACTTCTCTTACATTTTGGGGAGACATGAGAAGAATTTAAACTTATTGACGAAGTTTTAAACGTATTGACCCAAGTTTTAAAGGGGGCTTTCCACTTGCCACCTACTCTAGCACTTAATGAGCTAATATATTCTGTTAAAGAGTTAGTTACTCACTGATTTTTCAGAGCCATTCACCATGGTGATGAGCACTGGTGGCACTTATCTCATGCAATCCCAGCCCAGTTATGCGCTTGAAGTGGAACTGAACGAGACCACTGAGAAAGCTGCACAGCTGCAATTTGGGGAAGGACTCATCACTGCCAGGTCTTTCGGGTGACCTCACAATTAACAGAGATGTTGCCAACCTCCTACATACCCCTAGAGAGCAGATGCAAATTCATTTTACCATGGAAACAAGATTAGTGGAGCAAACTACTCAAGGACCAGGGCCCTGGTACTCAGAGACATGGAAAATGTGCTGCAACTCATTTTTCTGGATTCAATTAAAGGTCAAATAAATACAATTCATTTATTTGACAATACTTACTGAGTGCAAACCATGTGTGAGCTAATGTACTAGATGCAGGAAATACACCAGTTTACAAAAAGTCATTTTAAAACAATCTTAAGTATCTTTTATAATAATTAAGGAGTTTACTTATGGTGGATTTTATCTTCTTTCCCATGTGCACCCACAACAGCCAAATGTGTTGTTGTTTTTTCATTTAGGACCCTTGGATAATTCATATATTCTCTCCTACCCCCCATTCTGAATGGCATTAAGTAACGTCCAATAAATTATAGCGGTGTTTTCCCCCTTTAAAGGTAGCAATAAATCGTATACCAACAACATTCTTTTTCACATGGCCTGTTTCTTAACTACAAGATCCCTAACACAAATGTATGACTAGGGAGAGATGAAAGAACACACTTGACCTCTTTTCCTCCCGACCTTTCTTTAGTCTCTTTCATATATGTCCCATCAGTAAGTATAGAGGCTCAGAAAGCTAATGTAATCTCAGACTGATTTATTAGAGGTTGCCCTGGGAGGTCAGATACCTAAAGAGCTGAAATGATCTGGTATAAACCAGGAAACCCAATGACCCTGCATATCCCACACCACATAGGGATTATCTCCATACATCACATTTTTATAAAGACATCTGTAAACAAGAGCATATCTGAACAAGAAATTAGGAGTCGGTTTGTTCCACATTCTACCCAGAGAAGAAATCGTTCAACAACATCTCATAAATATTTAATATACTGTTTATGCATTTCAATCACTACTTGAGTGATCACCACTCTGAAGCAATCCAGGCCTCTACTGGACAGTGGTAATACTCACAAACATTTCTATAAAAGGTCCAAAAGGTTCTTCACCATCACTTCACATCATGAGCCCTGATTCTGCATCCTAAGCACCTTCTCATATTTCAAAATGTGACAAATATTCTCATGGCCCCTCTGTACGTGCCCAGTTACTATAACTATTCCCGATATGAAATGGGTTCTCTGTCCTTCTTCACTGTTTTCATTTTACTTAGAAGTTCTCTAGTTTATAAATATTAGGGTTGATTTTATTTTATTTTAAAGTATAGAAATAAATGTTAAACAAAAAATGTCTTAATCACATAGGGTGAGCTGAAATAAAGAGACTGTAAGAAAAATAAATGTCTTAATCACATAGGGTGAGCTGAAATTAAGAGACTGGTGTAGGCCCTGGCTGGTCTGGCTCAGTGGACGGAGCGTCAACCTGCAGACTAAAGGGCCGTGGGTTCAATTTCAGTCAAGGGCACATGCTTGGGTTGTGGGCTTGGTCCCCAGTGTAGGGCATGAGGAAGGCAGCCAATCAATGATTCTCTCTCATCATTGATGTTTCTCTCTCTCTCCCCCTCCCTTCCTCTCTGAAATCAATAAAATTATATCAGAAAAAAAAAAAGACTGGTGTAGAATAACAAAATGGAAAAGTTTTCATTTATTATTTCTTTTCATTCTGGATTACTAAAATTCTGTGGCACACACAAAAATATATTCTTTGGCCCTAACCAGTTTGGCTCAGTGGACAGAGTGTCGGACTGCGGACTCAGGGGTGCCGGGTTCGATTCCGGTCGAGGGCATGTACCTTGGTTGCAGGCACATCCCTAATAGGGGGCGTGCAAGAGGCAGCTGATTGATGTCTCTCTCTCTCTCATTGATGTTTCTGACTCTCTATTCCTCTCCCTTACTCTCTGTAAAAAATCAATAAAATATAAATAAATAAAATAAATATTATATTTAAAATAAATATTATAAATAAAATATATTTTAAATATATATATATATATATATATATATATATATATATATATACACACTTTGCCAATCTGACAAAAAAAATAGGTATCATTTTGATTCATTCACACCAGGTGGCTATTGTCATATTGGCTTTAGTCATTTTTTTATTTGACAATCTAAGGGATAGAGGTCAGTGCCCCTGTCTAAATAGTCAGGTATTACGTGCTTTAAAAATTCTTGAAGCACACCAGCTGAAAACCATTGATCTAAATCAGCGGTTCTCAACCTGTGGGTCGTGAGCCCTTTGGGGGTCAAACGACCCTTTCACAGGGGTCGCCTAAGACTATTGGAAAACACCTATTTCCCATGGTCTTAGGAACCAACACACCACTCCTTGGTGTAGCAAAATGTAGCAATGTAGTTTACTCTTGTCATATTAAGACTGTTACCCATGCTACACCACGATTCAAGACAAAATTTCATTTATTTGTAATTAGAAATAAATATTTCACAATATATAATTACATATTGTTTTTGTGATTAATCACTATGCTTTAATTATGTTCAATTTGTAACAACAAAAATACATCCTGCATATCAGATATTTACATTACAGCTCATAACAATAGCAAAGTTACAGTTATGAAGTAGCAACAGAAATAATTTTATGGTTGGGGGTCATCACCACACGAGGAGCTGTTTTAAAGGGTCGTGGCATTAGGAAGGTTGAGAACCACTGATCTAAATGAATGAAATGGTTACAAAATATATGCTTTTAAAAGATAAGTAATAGTGGTTCAGTGTTCACTCGGAAAATTCTCTCAGTAATCTCAGGAGAAATGACACATCTGACTCCAGAATCCCTGAATTTTTTTATTTGAAGAATGAGGGGCTCTCTGATCTCCCTACCTACCTAGACTTCAACTCCATTTAGCCAGTATTTCTCTTTCACAAGATTCAAATTAAGTATTTTAATTAATTTTGAATTTGATTTGATAGAATCAACATGGGAATCAGAGCACTTCATTCACCTTTCATATAATATTAGAGGCCCGCTGCACGGAGTCATAGCCTGCGGGGATTGGACCAGAAGTCCAATGTCATCTGCCACTCCTGCCTGCTGCTCCTGCTCATCCCAGCCCCGCTGTGCCTGCCATGGTCACTTGATAGGCTCGCTGCTGCTCCACTGTAGACACTGGGCTGCAGCAGCCAGCCATGAGCCTTACATCTGGTGCCTGTCAGTCAGCTGAGCGGCGCTCCCACTGCACCACCAGGGTGCAGCTCCTGCATTGAGCGTCTGCCTCCTGCTGGTCAGTGCATGTCACAGCAACCAGTCATTTAGTCATTTGGACGTTTGGTCCCTTAAGCTTTTATATATACAGTGGTACCTCGAGATACGAGTGCCCTAACATACAAGATTTTTGAGATACGAGCCATGGAGCGAGCGATTTTTGCTTTGAAATATGAGCAACAGTTGAGATAGGAGTAATCACGCGGATCGGCCAGCTGCACACGACCCACCAGTTTACCGCAACTCGAGCGTCTCATAGTTTCCCACGCCTCAAGGTTACGGAAGGAATTAAATTTGTATCTCGAGGTACCACTGTACAACTAGAGGCCTGGTGCGTAAAATCTGTGCGGGGGGGTGGGAGGGGGCGGGTTCCCCTCAGCCCAGCCTCTGCCCTCTTGCAATCTGGGACCCTTTGCTCCTTTACCACCTGCTACTTGCTGCCCCTTACCACTCAGCTTGCTGCTCCTTAGCACTGCCACGGAGGTGGGAGAGGTTCCAGCCACTGCTGCTATGCTCACCAGGCATGAGCCTGGCTTTTGGCTGAGCAGTGCACCCTCTGTGGGAGTACTCTGACCACCAGGGGGCAGCTCCTGCATTGAGCATCTGCCCTCTGATGGTCAGTATGCATCATAGCAACCAGTCATTCAGGTCGTTCCACTGTAATAGTGGCTTAGGCTTTATTATATAGATGGCTTAATTCTTGCCCTGGAAAACACTTAGCACAGTCCCTAGCTGGTTATCAATGCATATTCTTTTCTCCTTTCTGTATCCCTCACATTCTTCTGAAATTTTTGAAGACTGTATAGAAAACTGAAAGCTATAGGAAAACAAGAAAATCAACCACCATTTCTGTAGATGTGCATTTTATAGTCACATGAATCCCTTGGCCATGGGAAGTCATTAATTAAGTCACTGATGTGTACTTGAGTGGGGAAGTGTCACTGTTGTTTTGGAGCTGTTTTTGAGTGGCACTTTAGCACTAAAAATTTGAAAGGAATATTGGGGAAAGAATGTTTGTGAGGAAACTTCATTTCCTGAAAGCAAGGGGTAATTCATGGTATACACTCATTCTCAGTCCTAGTTGAACCATTTGTACATTTAAATGAACATGCAAACTTCACCTGGGCAAATTACTACTATGTTAACCTAATTTAATATTCTACATTCACTTATTTAATTTCAAACTAATAAATAGCATTTTGGAAGGTTTAGTACGTTATTTAATGCATTGACCAATACATATTCTATCTCTATTTCTCATCTCCAGATTATTTAACACACACAGTTACAGTCCTTATAATCATGCCAGATACTGGTGAAAATAACTTACTGAATCTTGGAAAGTGAAGACAGGGAGAACCTCAGAGGTTAAGTGAAGTGTTGAATGTCACACTGCTAGTAGGGTAGTAAGAGGGGAGAGATTGGATTCAAACCCACACACTGTGGCTCCTCAGCCCATGCTTTTAAGTGAAAGGAGCCAAGAATCCTCTCAAAGTGAGCTTGTTACTCTGGCTCTTCATTTTCAGACATTAATGACTAAGGGTTCTTCCCCCGCTTAAAGAAGTTTATCTTTCCCCCTCCCATTAACCTTTGCCAGCCTGCAAAATGAGCTTTTCTTAAATGGAGTTTTTGTTTGTGTCTTCGTTTTTGTAGTAGCATATGAAATTGCTTTTTATTGTAGGTCAAATATTCGTATGTTAGCAATTTCATACAATTCCGCCTAACAGGGAGAGGCACAGGCTATGGCACTGGGAGACCAAACTCAGGATCTGCTCCACAGATGGGATCTGGGTGGCAGGGAGCAAACAATACTACCTCAGCGGTCTTCTTTTTCTCATTGCTAGTGTGGGAACACTGAAAATCTGTTGGTCATGGCTACTGAGAAAAAAAGCAGTTTAATCTGGAAAAAGTGCTCATCAACTACAATGCGCAAAACAAACACTATGTACAATTCTGAAAAAAAAAGAGTCCTAATTACAAAAGATGGATGCTTCTGAAGTATTTCCATAATTCAAAATATGCTTCTTCGAAAATATAAAAACGACCACTCAATTACAGGAAATTGTAACTGAATTGCTCATTCATCCAGAAAATTAAGAGCCAATGATCCTGATCAGATTTTTGGAAAAGATAAAATCAAAGATTTGAGATCTTCGGAATTAAGAAAGGAAAGGTTAAGTGACCTGCAGTCCCATTTGAAAATTGAAGTGGCCGTGATAGGCTAAAAGTTATTTTTGTTTTTTGAATCCTCACCCGAGGATATGTTTCCATTGATATTTAGAGAGTGGCAGAGAGAGGGGAAGACAGAGAGAAATATTGATGTGAGAGAAACACATAGATTGGCTGCCTCTTACACAAGCCCCAACCAGGGCCTGGGCCAGTGAGGAACCTGCAACCCAGGTACATGCCCTGGACCAGAATCGAATCTGGGACCCTTCAGTCTACAGGCTGATGCTCTGTCCACTGAACCAAACAGGCTAGGGCAGGCCAAAAGATTTTAAACAACATGGGCTTCTTCCTTAATAACTTAGTTGAGCATCCCACCACATGCTCTGAGATGAGATCACCTTGGTTACCTGAAGGATCATATAGCCTAACACGTTCTAAATCAGAGATGCACACAAAGAACAACATAGGAAACAATCTCTAAGCAACCTTTCCTTCAGCGGGCACGGTTTGCTTTGACTTCTGCGACATTATTTTTCCTTTTTTTCCTTTTTTTCTGTTTTCTATACTATTCCTTGTGTTCATTTCTTGAAGATGAGAAGAGCCACAAACTGTTTTAATTAGAGGTACAAATCACACTTTACTTTTCGTAATGGGCACTCAAGAAATATTGCCTTTAATGATAATAAGATCAGAATTACTATCTACTGACTTGGATAGTAAAACAAAACTATGAAACAAAGTTAAACAGGCTCAATTGTAATATTAAAAGCCTATTCTTCAAAGACTAGTGAGGCTTTGTAACATTTTAAATTATCTGTTCTACTTTGGATTAATTCCTTAAATACAATTCTTTCATGTAAAAGAACACGCGTGCCAAATTCACTTTCCAACCTAAGAAGCTGGGGTGATGCTTGTCAGATAAAAATGAGAAAGAGTGTCTGTATGAAGATCAGGAGAAAGGCAACATTAGGAGTAAAATTAAAGCAAGCCTTTCCTATCGTACATATAACAGTTTCCTGCCCATCAAATGAAATGGTATACATGAAAGCATTTTATACAACTATAAATCTCTCTAGAAATTAAACCATTCCTGTGCTGTACCTGACAAAAGCCTAAGTACTTGATCACTGAATAATTCTATTCTAGATTTTCACTTCAACTTAAAAGGCTGGTGTCCTTCCTCGGCTATGACTATTAATAGGGTTTTTGACAGAAAATAAATAAAACCAAAGACCTAAAAATTGTACCACCTACATAATACATTGCCTTACGCTTTCTTTTTGGTCTTGTGATTTACCTGTGACTTATTTATTCACCTTATCCAACATGTAGACCTCAAAACCATATATGGGTATCAATACCTTCAGGTTTAATTCAACAGCTGCCCAAAAGAATTCATATAAATGACAGTTCTCACTAGTTAATTATGTGCCGGAGTAAATTGCTGCACATGTTTTCCTGAATTGGTCTCTAATTAGAAAGGACACAGACCATTACTGGTGACAAACTGAAATTAATTACTTCAACAAACTGTGATTAATTATTTCAAACTGAGAAAAGTTCATCTAGAAAATGTTACGCTATTTGGAATTCAGTTCAAGCATCAGGAAAAAAGATCAATGTATTCATTATCTTACATATGTAAAAAAGAAAAACACAACACATTAAAATCCAGATACAATGATTAGCATATATATGTTAATATATTGTATGTATATACAGTATATTGTGACCTATAAACAGAAATATGATCACACCCTGGCCAGTGTGGCTCAGTTGGTTGAGTGTCATCCCATGCACCAAAAGGTCACCAATTCGATTCCCAGTCAGGGCACATGCCCAGGTTGCAGGCTCAATCCCCAGTAGGAACATGCAGGAGGCAACCAATGGATATTTTTCACGTTGATGTTTCTCTTTTTTTTTTCCTCTCTTTTTCTCTCTCTCCTTTCCCCTCTCTCTAAAATCAATAAAAACATGTTTTTTAAAAGAAATGCGATCAGATACTATGCAAGATGGTGAGCCAGACCTATCCTAATTTTAATATACACTATACATATATTTATGAACACAGTTGTATTAAATTTTAAAGATCCCAAAAGCCATAAAATTGACTTACTATAGTTTTTAAACAAATTTATTAATGTATATAACTTTAAAACTGTAAGTTTAAATTGTATTATTGAAATGGACTGTTATTTTTAGCAACTTGCTATTTATTTAAGCCCTGAGACATATGGATCAATGGAACAGATGGAGAGCATAGAAATAAACTCACGCTTTTATAGTCAATTAATATTTGACAAAGGAGGCAAAAATATACAATGGGCTAAAGATACTCCATTCAATAAATAGGACAGATATGTGTACAAAAAGTGAAACTAGATCATCTTCTAACACCAAACACAAGAATAAACACAAAGTGGGTTAAAGATTTAAACGTCAGACTCAAAACCATAAAAATCCTAGAAGAAAACATGGGCAGTAAACTCTCAGACATTTCCCATAGCAATATTTTTCCTGATATATTGCCTCAGGCAAGGGAAACAAAAAAAGAAAAATGGGACTATATTAAATTAAAAAGTTTTTGCATAGCAAAGAAAACTGTCAATAAAATGAAAAGACAACCCCCTGAATGGGAGAACATATTTGCCAATGACACATCTGATAAGGGGTTAATAATATCCAAGATTAATAAAGAACTTATACAACACAATACCAAAAAAAAACCCACAATCTAACTTAAAAATGGGCAGAGGCCCTGAATAGATATTTCTCCAAAGAGGACATACAGATGGCAAACAAACACATGGAAAGGTGCTCAACATCATTAATCATCAGGGAAATGCAAATTAAAATCACAATGAGATTCACCTCACACTTGTCAGTGGCCAGCATCAATAAATCATCAAACAAGTATTGGCAAGGATGTGGAGGAAAGGAAACCATCATGCACTGTTGGTTGGTGCAGCCAATGTTGAAAGCATTCAAAAATTAAAAATAGAACTGCCTTATGACCCAGCAACCTTATGACCCACTTTTGAGAATATATCCAAAGAAACCCAAAACATTGATTCAAAATAATATATACACCCTTATGTTCATTACAGCATTATTTATAATGGCCAAGACATGAAAGCAGCCAAGTGTCCATCAGTAGGTGTGC
Organism: Lasiurus cinereus; assembly: GCA_011751065.1. Lineage (NCBI taxonomy): Eukaryota > Metazoa > Chordata > Mammalia > Chiroptera > Vespertilionidae > Lasiurus > Lasiurus cinereus. Next base: position 9,047,820 of record JAAGEH010000293.1, read on the forward strand.
AGATTAAAAATAAACAAACTATGATACATTTACTCACTGATTTGATAAAGGACAAGGTTGGAGGCGTCACTTACTTCCTGTACCTGTAAATATGATTAGTGGAAGACTATCACCTTTCCTTTTTTGTGCAGGGATGTTTCTTATAATTTACTGCTTACCACTGCCAGCGCATAGAAAACTATTTTTATTTTTCATATGTAAAGTTTCTGAATACTTTAAAATGTATAAAAAAGTATTCTAAATTATTAAAAGGTAAAACATAAAGGCATCTCCAACTAATCTGTACTAAGAAAGTAATACTAAATTAGGGGTTATTATTTATATACCAAAAAATTACCATAGGTTTCCCTTATATAAATACATCTTAGAGTACCCATAAAACATAATTCCATTTAAAAAAAAACTAGATTTACACATAAGTTTTTTAAAGATGTAAACAAATGTATGAGTAAGACACTTACTTTCTAAAGATGTGTAGACATACTATAACCAAAGATTTTGTAAATGCGGGTTATAAACTGTAAGGTATTTTAAAAACTATGTTGTGATCATGGTGATAACCATTTATATTATTACAGTGTCCCTCCACTGTTTTCTCTTTCCCTTTTATTATTTTATAACTCTCCAAGACTAATTAATTGAAATCCATTTCAGAATTACCAGCATAAGAGAATCTAGAAGCACTGAACACAGGACTGAATGTGTATGTCTTCTAGAGGGATAGGTAATAGAAAGAAAGGCAAGAAAGACTAGGTATACAGTTGATTATGCAGTTGTAATATACAGTCTGATGCAGTCTCTTACAAGCCTAGGGTGAGTTATTAATAGGTTTGGAACATGTAAGACCAAGTGACCAAACACCCCAAAATTGGATACTGTGCACTTGTGGCAATTCCATGGCCAAGGGCAAGAGCAGCCAAGTTATTAGAACACTTACTAAAATACTACAACTGAGCTAACTATAGGCAAAGGCTTTAGAGACCTTTTAAACCATATTAATGTGCACTGTTAGGCTGTCCCCAAGGGTGCTTTAGCATGTTATTCCAAAGGCATTTCAAACAGAAATAAGAGGTTTCCATATTCTTAAGCTTAAAACATACTCTAAATATACATCTATGAATTGACTTCTCTTTTATCCTTCCACCCACTGACCACCTCATGACACTACCTCCTTCATAGGAAGGTTGTGTCAATTCATACAGATTAGGTCAACTCTTGGGACCTGACAAGGAGTAGGAACTATAGAAACTGAAAATGCAAAATAATGTTGGGAATTAAACACTAATCAAATTGATTTCTTTACCATATTACCAACTAAGATGTGGCCCCAACTTTCAAGCGACATTTGTATGTATGTCCTGTCCGTTTTCCTCTGACTGATCCAAAACATCCCTCCTAATAAAATTATTGGGTCATCATTTTATCCCTTGAAGCTCAGATTTAATATAAGATTTACACAGATGAAAATGGTTTAATCCTGACCTAAAGTCAACTTAAGCAGATTTTTTAAGCACATTAAAAAAAAAAAAGCTATAGCCCAAACAGTGTGGCCCAATGGCTGAGCATCAACTTATGAATCAGGAGATCAGAGCTGGATTCCCAATCAGGGCACATGCTCCAGTTGTGGGCTCAATCCCCAGTGTGGGGCATGCAGGAGGCAGCCAATCAATGATTCTCTCTCATCATTGATGTTTCTATCTCTCTCCTTTTCCTTTCTTCTCTGATATCAATTTTAGAAATTTAAAATAAAATAAAAAGCTATAAAGCTTTCCTCTGTATATCTCCATACACAATTTGAAACCAAAATTTAAATAGAACCATTCAGGAATCACTTCCTGTTCCTTCCTAAGCCAAATTTTCCAGGACAACAGTTACAACCAGGCCTTCATAAATACTCACTTCCTAAAAATGACACCACGTCCACATTGCTTTCATGTCAAAATCCATCAATTCTAAGAATCTATGTTATAGAACAGCCCTATGTAAAATGTAAAAAATTAACTATTAGAATTAACTAAATACAGTATTTCTATCCTTTACTAGGTTCCTTTATAAACATTATTAAATTAACTAGAGGCCCAGTGTACGAATTCCTGCATGGGTGGGGGTCCCTTGGCCTGGCCGGCAATTGGGGCAGATCGGGGCTGGCTGGCCAGGAGGAGGTATCACCAGAGGTTGGCTGGCTGCAGGAGATTAGCTGTAGGAGTGCACTGACCACCAAGGGCCAGCTCATGCATTGAGCATCTGCTCCCTGGTGGTTAGTGCTCGTCATAGCTACTGGCAGGTCATCTGATCATAATGTTCACTTAAGCTTTTATATATATAGATACCTAACTGATAATTAAGGGCCTTTATTTTACCTTAATGTTTTTTCAGTGATGATTCCTATAGCCTAAACTCAGATTACCAGATAATATATTGCTTTGGCTTTTAATAAAGGAATTCTGGGTTCTATTTGAGTGAACACACACAATAATGTGGATACAGGTCTATATTTCCACAATAACCCTGACTGTTTACAACTAAAATCTACTTCCTGCCAAGCTTGAGTTATATGCTGTTAGTTATTTTGTATATATATGTTTACTTGATTTGAACGCTTACCCTAACAATTTTGGTCTTTTTCAGAGCAGTGGGATATATGAAACAATATTGAACTTATACCTGAATTCATGCCCTAATCCTGCAAAGACACTACTAATTGTATGACTTCCTATTTCTGTATACCTTATTTGTATACCCTCAAATGAATAGCTTTGATTACTTGTTTTCATAAATCCTTTATGAATTTTAAGTCTAGTCCATTGTAAACATTATAATACTAGAGGCCTGGTGCACAAAATTCTTGCATGGGGCGGGGGGTGTTTTCCCTCAGCCTAGCCTGCATCCTCTCGCAATCTGGGACCTTTCAGACATCCTTCTTGCAATCCGGGACCAATGGCTCCTAACCACTCGTCTGCCTGCCTGATCACCCCTAACTGCTCTGCCTGCCTGCCTGATTGTCCCTAATGGCTCACCTGCCTGCCTGATCGCCCCTAACTGCTCACCTGCCTGCCTAATTTTGCCCCTGAAACTCAAGCTTCTTTTTTATTTTTAATATTTCTATTTCTTCTATGTAAAATTCAAGCTTCTTGAGAACATGAGGCATTTAATGTTATTCCATATTCCTTACAGAAAGCTAAACATGGTAAACACAGCAAATACTTAATACGTATGAGCTTCTATACAAACACTTTCTAACCAGTCTCCAAAAACTTGAACTGGAAAACCTAAAGATAGAGTGCTCAGATTTCAGGCATGGGGCTATTAGCAGGATTTCTATCCCAATTAAACTCTAATTCTGCGTTCTCAATAAACCGCAATTCACTATCTCCAAAGTTTCTTATTCGTCACTATCCCATTTTCCTCTGCTCCAAACCAAGGTAACAAACAAAACCTTGAATTCTGATCTTCCTCACCGCAGGGAACAGCAAACCTCAATCCAAATAATTTACCACCAGAAGTCACATCCAAATTCTGCCAGACTGAGGCCTAGAGGGCTAACCATGTACATGTGCATAACAGGCTCACGTTCTCGCAGTAGGTACCCAGGCATCCTCCACAATCTCACAATCCTCTGGTCACATACTTCCGGTTTATCTAGCTCCTCCTTAAGTGATGTTTCCTTCAGTCACATTGCAACCTCCAGGGCCTCTAGTTGGAGAGAATTTTTCTGGTTTGTGAAGTTGATGGCTGTTTATTACATATTTGGAATCAGCGAAATTTTGGGAGTACTGCCACTGCCGTGAACATGTTGGTCCCAAGCACACTCATGACACACCATCCTCCTGGTTGGCTGTGAGAAAGGTACTGTGCTTTTCCAGGCGGATCTTCCTCTTCCTTCCCCAGCACACTCCCAACCGATTCTGGACCAACCATCCCAACCCTGCAGGCCCTTAAGCCCTTCCCCCAATTTCTTTGACTTTCCTCCATCAAACTCGCATCCTAACTCCTCCCGAGGGGAGTGGGGCCAGCCAGGGCGAGGGGCCATGGTGTTCTGGTCTCTGGTTGTTCTGGTCATTATGGTAACTGGTTTTTTTATATATTAGTATACAGATGTAAATTAAAACCACAAGCTACCACTGCCCAATCACAAGAAGAGTTAAAATAGGAGAAACTGTCATCCTAACATATTGCTGATGGGAATTTAAAATGGCATAGTACTTTGGAGAAGAATTTGGCAGCTTTGTAAAATATTAAACATAAATTTACAATAGGATCTAGCAATTCCATTCCTACATATCTACCCAATAGAAATGAAAACAAAAATCTCTCTATACAAGACTTGTACACAAATGCTCATGTTAGCATTAGTCATCATAACCAAAATGTGGAAACAATCCAAAAGCCCACCAACTGATAAATGGGTAAATAGTAATTTACCCAAACAATAATTTATTCCTTAGCAAGGAAATAAACTAAACTACTGGCACATGCTACCACAGGGATGAAGCTCAAAAACATAAAAGTTTAAAAAGTGAGACCAAATTACATGTAATTTCACTTACCTAAGATGTAAAGGCAAATCTACAGAGAGAAAGATTAATGGTTGCTTGGAACTGGATATCTACAGATGAGTATGAAGAAGTCCTTTGGGATTATGGAAATATTTTAAAACTGGATTGTGTGATGGTGCACAATTTTGTAAATATACTAAAAAATCACTGATTTGTAAATTTGGGTGAATTTATGTCATGTAAATCATACCAGAAGATATTAGGGGAAAAAAAGTAATTGACACTACCTTTTAAAATTTGTTATATCGGAAAATCAGCTCAATATATTCATGAATTTACCTTATTAATGAGAAATAATTAGTTTCTACTTGGAAAAGTTTATAAGTAGGAACTTAAACTTAAGTTACTAAATTCAATACTTTTAAAACATTACTAACCACAATTCTATTTAGAGAGTTCTTAAGACACAGAAATTATATCCATGTTAGTAGATAAAATAATTACATTTATAAAAAGACAGGTATGTCCACAATAAATTACTCAGACATTACTCTGTTAATTATATTTACACATAATTTTTGTTTCCATAATAAGTTACTCCAACTTTCTATTTTTAATAAAATTTTGAAGTTATATTTATTTTATCTTCAAGCACATAACCAGAATCAGATAACACAAAGACCTATATACACATAAATTCCTATATCAACTGACTATGAACTAAACACTAAATATGTGCTGGTAATATAATGCTTTAGTAATGGAGATATGTCTATCACATTTTTTTTCACTATTACATACATTTAATCCAAATTATAACAGAGACAGACAATTTGCACTAATATAATTATTTGCCTGCCCACTCCTTGTAGCATGTTATTTTGGCTATTAACTTTAATGAGTTTTACAACTCTTTTAAAAGAAAAAAAAAAGAATAGTTTATTGACTTTTAGAGAGTGAAAAAGGGAAAAGAGAGAAACATCGATGTGAGAGTGTAACATCAATTAGCTGTCTCCTGCATGCCCCCTACCAGCAATCGAGCCCCACAACTCAGGCATGTGCCCTGACAGGAATAGAACCAGCAACCTTTCAGTATGTGGGACAACGCACAACCAACTGAGCCACACGTCAGGGTCTGACATAAAAATTCTTAGGATGTGAATGAGTAGATAAAACACATTATTTTATTTCTGCCATTTGAGTAAGCTTATCATTTAATTCTAGTGCATGTCCAAGGTCTTCTTAACCTCTTAACCTGATCACACTGCACTGCCGTCAGTATAGACAATCTCTCACAAAGAGTTTACTGATATTCTAAAATCCCTCTATAATGTGCTTCTATCTTCATTTATCCACATCTGAACTTGGTAATATGGTAGGCCCCTTTCAACCTAAAGGTATTTTTCCTCCTTTACTTTTCAACAATTTTGTCTTCTTAAAGTAACTATTGTGAAACATCTGGTAACATAATACTTTCATTATCCTGCTACATTACCCACAAAACAGTGGATGACAGTTTGAAATAATCTGCTCGATTTGCTTCCAAATTACAGAATGGGAAAGAAGTTTCAGCTTTTGTAGACTTTTCCACCTGAAGAATACAAAAACATTCATACTGGCATTAAGGCCCTATCACATTATCTCCCAACTAGTTCATATGTACTGTATAGCCTGTTAAATAATCACTTGAAATTCATAAAATCCTTTCTAGCTCAATGAAATCTAATGGGGCTCCTGGGAGGAGGAGAAAAGTAAAGACAAAGGTATCCAACTTTACTATCATTGGAGCTAAAAAAAAAAAGAGTATTAAAATCCATTCAAAACACCTAGGGTATATAAAGTTTGGTGAATACAAATCTAGTCATTGCATATCATGAGCTCTGGATGACCTCAAATTTCAGCTTGCATAAGAATTGCCTTGGATTTTTTTTAATATATTTCTTAGGTTGGAGGTACAATCTGAAATCCCAGTTTTAAATGCAGAGACTCCACTTTCTTCTACCTCATCCCCACTGCCATGACTTTGGTAAAGCGTTTGCATACCAGACTTTCAGAATTAGCTAATGATATGGGCTCTCTGCAGAAGATGGTCCTATAGTTTAGGTCAGTGGTCGGCAAACCGTGGCTCGAGAGCCACATGCGGCTCACGAACCGCGGCTTGCCACTCTGTTGACTAATGAATTTGCCAACCAATGGACTAGAGTAAATTGTACCATGTTGTTGGGAGCTGTGAGAATTAGGCAATTGTGGCATATTGTGTGCAAAGGGGTAAAGGGTTGTATATGACAATGGTTGGCAAATACTACTGGTTGGTCCTATTCCTTAATTATCTGAAGCCTGAATAGTTAATAATTTATTGCACATTTATGCACATTAATTATGAAATGAAATCAATTCTCTTGCTGGAAAAGGCAAGGCCCAACCTATCTCATCCCCAAGGGCCTCCCAACACCGCCATGCAATAATTCTGTTCAAATATCTGGGAGCATTGAAATGGCTGAATTCCCATTTTCTCACTTCTCTCAGTCTAGCACTTGGCATTAGAATAAAGATGAGATGGAGACAAGATGATGTGCTCACCATGGCTGCACCCTGAATGCACTCTGCATTAAATTATGATCCTCACTTGGCTAGGGGAATCTTAAAACTTCCTTTCAGGAACACCCCCTCCCCCTGCCCCAATCATAATCCAAGACAGACCATTGGTTCTCCCATGGCCTCAAAATATGTCCGATTACATCCCTTCCCATCTAATAGGAACCTGGAATGCCTCTGATTACTCTTTGTTTTGCAAACACCAAAGCCATAAGACCATCTGGGGTAAAAATATAATTTCAATTAAGCAAAAACATTCAATTGTGTGTGAGTACAATAAAAATGTGCTCTGTTTTAATGTTGCATAAAAAATATTTTTAAGACTTCCTTAAATAATTTCCTGGGGGATAGGAGTTCAAGATAACAAAGTAAGTGGGAGCTGAACTCATCTCCTGCCATGACCACATCAAAAATACAACTAAATTATAGAACAGTCAACCTAGAGAACCATCTAAAAGTAGCTGAAACCCTAGCTGGATAGCTCAGTGAGTTAGAGCCTTGTCTAATGTGCCAAAGTTGCAGGTTCAATCCCCAGGTCAGGACAAATACAAGAATCAACAACTGAATGCATAAAGTGGAAAAACAAATCAAAATCTTTCTCTCTCCCTCTCTTCTTCCCTCCCTCCAACTCTAAAAATCAATTTAAAAAAAAAAAAGAGTAGCTGAACATAAGTCCTATAACTAAGAGTATAAAGAAGAAACTACAGCAAGACTGGAAGATCAGAAACACAAAATAGGTTGGCTCCACACCCAGGTGTGTCAGTTGAGACTCCAGAGGGATAGTTCACCTGCCAGGGTCACCCCACACTAGGTTCCTCAGCCCATGGGATAAGAACCAGGAAGAGAAACCCACATAACATCTGACCGTGAAATTCAATGGGGCTTCCATCCACACCTGGGTAAGACTGAAGGCTGCTGGAAATTCAGGCACCCCATTGAAAGGACAACTCACAGACTACCCAGGCACTCACCCTGGGCACCAGCAGAGGGACAGCAGCTCCGAGGGTATCAGTCACACAAGGACAGACAGCTCTGTGGCTTCAGGGTGAGGGCAGAAGGGATAACTTCTAACACAGTGGTTCTCAACCTTCCTGATGCCTCGACCCTTTAATACAGTTCCTCATGTTGTGGTGACCCCAACCGTAAAATTTTCGGTGCAGCAGAGACCGGTTTGGCTCAGTGGATAGAGCGTCGGCTTGCGGACTGAAAGGTCCCGGGTTTGATTCCGGTTGGGGGCATGTACCTTGCTTGCGGGCACATCTCCACAGTGGGGTGTGCAGGAGGCGGCCGATCGATGTCTCTCTCTCATCGATGTTTCTGACTTTCTATCTCTCTCCCTTCCTCTCTGTAAAAAATCAATAAAATATATTTTTAAAAAAAATTTCGGTGCTCCTTCATCACTGTCATTTTGCTCCTGTTATGAATTATAATGTAAACATCTGACATGCAGGATGTCTTAGGCGACCCCGGTGAAAGGGGCATTCGACCCCTAATGGGGTCACGACCCCCAGGTTGAGAACCGCTGCTCTAATGCCTCTGTGTTGAGTCTTCCTATTGCACATCCCACTGGCACCATCTTCCCTAGGTTAAAAACTTCCCCTACAGGGCATTAATCTGGTTGGCTCCACTAGCTCCACCCTTCTGACTCCCTGAGACCCTGTCTTCTCCAACTCCCACAAGGCCAGAGGCTCTGCCGGTGGCAGTCAGCCTGGGTCCATGTCAAACTATTCCAGAAACTGAACAGGAAGGAAGACTCCCAACTTCATTTTATGATGCCAGCATTATCCTGATCCCAAAACCTGAGAAAGAAAGATATTACCACAAAAAAAAAAAAAGAGGAAATTATAGACCATCGCTTCTCAGCCTTTTGGCTAAGATCAAGAGTAGGTATCTATCTGCTCTTATAAATTAACATCTGATACATCCTCTATCCAAGAAATGCATATTAAATGAATTTTTGGAGCAAAGAGATGAATAGGAGCTTGCTCTCCCCATGCTGAGCATTGGTCTGATATTCCAGGACTTCTGGGGAGCAGTGCACCCCCTCAGGACAAAAGAGAAAAATCAAGAAAAAAATTATCAGCCAATGTCCCTGATGAACACAAATGCAAAAATCAACAAAATATTAGCAAACTGATTTCAGCAATACATTTTAAAAAATTATACACCTTGATCAAGTGGGATTTATTCCTGGGATGCAAGGTTGGTTCCATAGCCACAAATCACTTATATGAAATCTAAAAAAACAAAATAAAACATACATAGACTCAACAGATGCAGAGAACAGACTGACAGGTGCTAGCGGAGAGGGGGATTGAAAGGCAGGGTGAAAAAGGTGAAGGGATTAAGAAGTACAAATTGATCGTTACAAACTGTCACTGGAATTTAAGTACAGCATAAGGAATGTAACCAATAATATTGTAATAACTAGGTATGGTACCAGGTGGGTACTAACTTATGGGGAGGAATCACTTTTTAATTACGTAACTGTCAAATACTGTGCCGTATATCTGAAACTAACATAACATTGAATGTCAACTGAAATTGAAATAAACTAATATTAAAATTGAAAAAAAATAGAGCTTTGTAATTTGAAAAGGACCAAAAACTTAATGGAAAAAAAATGAGGAAGGAATATGAAAGTTTACAGTAAAGAAAATTAAAATAAAAATATGAAAAGATCCCAGCCTACCATAACACAAAAATCCTATATAATAAAAGCCTTATATGCTAATTGTTCCCTCGAGTGGTTGTTTGAGCAGAAGACTGGGAGTTTGACTGCTTGCTATGATGTGTGCTGACCACCAGGGGGTGGCACAGTACACAGCGGGCATTGGCAATGTGGTGCTGGCAGCAGAGATGCTGCCGGTCCTGATGGGCCCCGACGAGAGCGGGATTGCAGCAGAATGGTGGAGCAGGTGAGCAGGCAGCACCAGGTCAAGGTAATGTGAGCACGAGCCAAATCACCTTGCCAATCGCCCCGCAGATGGTGACCAGCAGTGGTGGTCGGGGCAGGGCCATCACCCAGTTCGCAGGTGCTGAGAGGATGTGCAGGGGGCCAGGCCCTGATCAACTGTCCCACAGGCAGGATGTTGGAGCAGGGGGCAGCCCAGGCCAAGCTGGGGTGCCTGGCAGGGTTGCAAGGCTGTGAGGCTGGGGCCACAAGCTACGGCTATGAGGCTAGGGGCAGGAGCTGGGACCCAATCCATGCACAAATTCATGCACCAGGCCTCCAGTAAGTAAATAAAATTACATTGAAATAACATCAGTGCTCAGTTTGTAGATTGCTACCTTGTCTTGCTGTACATAATTATTTCCACCAGTAGGCCTGCATGTTTACCAAGAATCAGCTATATTTGTTTGAACAGATGTATGCACAACATTTTGCAATTACATAATTTAATCAGACACTGATATTAGCAGCCAGTGAACTCTGAGTGCAAAAGGTGTGTTTTTTTCCAGGAAGATTTCCTAGAAAACTTGAGACAGATAAGTTGCTAGATAAGTAGATAGATAGATAGATAGATAGATAGATAGATAGAAAGAAAGAAAGATGATAGGCAGGCAGATAGATCTATTTCATTTGGGATGAAACAACTATAAAATATTTGAAAACTGGTTTTGAATACACTTATTCATAAATATATATGTATCCTTATATTCACTGTGGCATTGTCACAATAGCTAAGACATGGAAACAACGTAAGTGTCCTTCCACAGATAATTAGATAAAGATGTGGTACATATCTAAATGGAATAGTACTTAGCCATTAAAAAAGATGAACTACTGCCATTTGAGTCAACATGGGTAGATTTTGAGAGTATTTACTTATGCTAAGTAAAAGGAGTCAAGGAAAAGGACAAGAACCATATGCTACCCACTTATCTGGTGTATAAAACAAAAAGAAACAAACAAAAAACAGACAATAGTTTAATGATTACCAGAAGGAAAGAGAAGTGGTGGGAGAACAAAGAGATTAAACAGGGTATCAAATACACGGTGACATAAGACTAGACTTTGGGTGGTGAGTACATAACAGAGTATACAGCTGTTTACTATAAAGTTGTACACCTGAAATTTATATATAATCTTATTAACCAATGTTATTACAATCTATATATATATAAAAGCCAAGCAACCAAAGGGCGGAACAATCAGAACGACCAGTGGCTAAGACACACACTGCAGCAGCCAACCAGCCCAATCTGGGGTAGGACCAGCAAGCCAACTGCCCTCAGCCCCTCCCCCCTGCCACCCTACTACCATCCCCTCCCATCCCGATGACTGAAGTGTGATCTTCAGTGATTCTAAGTAAGTGAACACTCTCTAGCCTTCATAGATCAGGAACCTGAATGATGAGTGATCAGGAGAAAAACTGCTCACGGTCTAGACCATCAGTCAGGTGTCCAGGAGAGGTGCTCAGCACAACCACTATCTTTCCCACTCCCAATTAGTCCCCCCAACCCCAATCAGGGGTGGGGGGCCAGACCCCATCCATGTACAAAATAGTGCACTGGCCTCTAGTATATTTAATAAAAAATAAATGAAGGAGAAAAACGATTCAAAGTCCAGGATTCTATACATAAATTGCCTTGCATTTCTCTTTAAATTTTATCCCAAATACAGAAACCTACATTGGAAATTGGTGTGGTGCACAGTTGGTAAGGATCACCTGAAACACCAGTTCTGTGACCTACACTCAAAGGAGTAAGTAGTAGCTGGCGGATGAATATGCATTTTGGTGACTTAAACTAGAATTAAATGTTTAGGGTACATTTCATGCATTTTTAAAATTCTATCCTATAACTTATTTTTAAAATGAACTCCTATTAGAAAAATTTGGACCATCTAGATCTACAGTTTTGGCTCACAACTTTTCTTTCATATTCTGTATCCTTTTATCCCTTATATTCTGGGATAATTTCTGGGTTTGATCTTCTAGATCACAAATTTACTCATCAGTTAGTTCATATATGAAGTTTTTTTAATTAGAATGATCAAAAAAATTAATTTCATTGTATCTAATCATTTTCCCCAAATAAAAGCTGTTGTTTTTTAAACATGTTTTTCCATAAATATATATCTACTTTTAGTCTTCTGTGAGTTTTATTTTATTTTATTAATGTTGTTGCTTAATATATTAATTAACCAGAGTTTGAGGGTTCTCTTTTCTATGGTTCTTTTTTTTTTTAAAGGTATTCTTGGTGTCAGCTCATCTCTTTTTGGTTTCTCTGCTCACTTATCTGTTGACTAATTCACTTACCCAGCTCTTTTCCAGTTATTTGGTAAGACAGGTGGGACTTTCTACGGGGTCCAGGGAACCAATGATTCATCTCTTGAGAGTAGAAGACCCTTTATCCTCTGGGCTCACCAACATGCCTAGGAAAGCTCTGTCTCTATTCTCTGTGCTCTTGCCTAGGGACACGCATGTGGCCTCCACTTGTTGGCATAACTGGAAATCAGAAAAAGTCAAGGAGTTGTTCTAGGGGCCCCCTCTGCCCACTGCATGTGCAACAGCTCCTCTGGCACAGCTCCCACCATTCACAGATGTTTTCTAACATCGATATATGTTTTCCATTAATCCAATCCAAACTGTTTCAGTCCTTTCAAGAGATATTCAAAATGTTTGGTGCGCTGATGGCATTCTTTTATAATACTGCTTTAGATTTATTTGGAATAGATTTTCTGCCATTCCTAAGATTTGGATAAAACAGAGAAGGTAGATGTGTGAGGTTAGTCTGCGCTCACTGTTTCCATTTGAATGCTGATTCTGCTTCTAACCCATTTGTGCACTTCCTTTCCCCATTCCTGCCCCAACACCCTCCCCTCCTGTTTTCATGCTCGTACTTGATAAAGCACCTTTCCAAAACAGGTACCTGCAGATATTTAAGTATCCAACATTTGCCACGGCATCAAATACTTGATTTCAAGTAAGGGAATAAATTGCAAATTTTAAAAAAAGTAATAATTTTTACAAAGCTGCATTTTGATTCAGAGCTCATCAAAATGACTACTGTGTAAAACTCTAAATTTAAGTCAAGTTTTAGGATTCCCTCTTTGTCATCCTGGAAAAATAATCTAAATATAACTGATAGTCATTTCAGCAGTCCACATAAAGAGAACTATAGGCAAGGTATGTCCTGATTAGTATGCCATGGCCCAGTGCTTAGAGAGTTGTGTGTGTGTGTGTGTGTGTGTGTAAGGTGTTAACTTTGAGGAACTATAATTGTTCATGTAATTTTATTTGTTGCTGTTCTGTGTTTTAAGAGAGATTATATAAAACATAATAAAGTGTTGCATGTGTTACATTTTATATAGTGATTGTTATTGCATATCCACTAAAAATTAGATATCTTACAACGTTGTGGAAATGAAGGGAGATGGACAATATAGCACCATCATAGCACTTGGGGAATCCCTGCATTTGTACATACCTCAACCTGTTCTATTTTCTTGCTGACATTTGTGACTGGTGGGCCAGGCTGCTATGAGCTCCTTGTAACCTACCAAGGCTTCACCATCTCCTTTTTGGATTCTGTGTATCTGCACAACACCTTGCTAAAGGAGTTGTTCAATAAACATCTCATTGCTTTAGTATTATATTTGTGTGCCCCTTAGATCAAATATATGGCTCAAATCAGGTTATTATTCAATATTAGAGATGAGTAAGGAGAAACAGAAGTAGTAAGAACACTTTATATGTCAATTGCTAGGGATAAAATACAAGTTAAACGTTTTATAGATGGGGAAAACGAGACCCAGAAAGATTCAGTACTTTGAAGAGGCAGCACCTGGCTCTGAACCCAACTTCATTCCAGCACTTTTCCCTTCCCAGCACCAGCCATCCTGGTATCTGGAGCATGAATGACCCATCCCATCAATGTTGGCCACTTTGCAATACTGGACAGATGATGATCTGCAACAACCCAAAGGTGTTGAGGAGATCAGAGAGGGAAGGGAAGGTATACTTAGCGATCTTTTATGTGCCACTGACAATCAGAAATCTTTGCTAACTGCCAACTAAAGGCAGTTACATTAATAAATCATTCAACCTCATAGAAAGACAGCATCATGATTCCTCAAGTTAGAATTTCAGGATCACAGAAATTCTGGAAACAAGGAGCAAAAATGTAGTCCAGTGCTATTCAACAGGAGCCAGAGAAGCCTGTCCTCCAGCACACAAGGCTTCTAAGGTCTGCTCTCTCCCCTCTGTCTGAAACAACACTCTTCAGCTCTTTTCTGCCAGGACGAAGCCTCCCAGGCTTAAAAATCCAATGACACGCTGGGAAGCCTTCTCCAACTAACTCCCCAAAGGGGACTTGACCTCAGGCATAATTTTTCATTCAGCATGTCAGTATGTCACTGTCTCATGATGATCTATGTCCTATCTACTTGCATGTGATGTCCCTCTACTAATCTCTGCACCCCTAACACAGGACTGAGAATACATTGAACATCCAGTTGAATTTTAATTCTACCATCCAATTATTTATGAAATCATCCCATTGTCTCATTTTACTTATGAAAACTGGATTCCAGAGAGGTAGGGGACTTGCTGATCATCAGGAAACGAGCCAATATTAGGGCTCAGATAACAAATTATGCTCCCTCTCTCATTACCCACCTCATGAGGGAAAGGGTTGGCATGGGAGAGTCTGGAGTAACAAACCCACCCTTCTTGGCTGTTTGCCTAACTTTTTACTCAAAGTCTGACTGCTACACTGTATTGCTGGCAATGTCAGTTTTCCTCAATAACAAAGGCTTCCCAGTTCAGAATATATACATATGTGGCTAACAGGAAAAGTGAGTATAAGTCCAACATGATAAACAGGGAGGTATGTCAAACTCCTATTCAGTCTATGAAAAACCTACTCATAATTCTGACTTTGCTCCCTTAAGTATGGAGAGAAGGCATAGCTCATTTGGAAAATCTGACCAAAGGCCCACATTTCGACACAGTGAAATGCTTTATCCCCCTTTCCCTTCCACCACACTAAGAACTTTCTATATGTAATTATTTAATCCCAGGCCGAACACTAGTGGACAATGAAATCCCCACAAAAAGGTCTCCCCCACACCCCACCAGTGAGGTATTCAAACATCAGTTCCACAAAAAACATTTTTAAAAGCTTTTCATGTGATTTTTTTCCATGCCCATTTTTTTTTTCACTCATGGCTAAAAATGTTCACATTTGAATATTCACCATTATGAGCCTCTGGTAAAATATAGCCCTGTCCAGTAATTGACATCTTTTGACTATGGGACCTTAGGAGGACATAGGTAAAAAAAATAAACTCCAGTTTCATTCTGTTTGAATTTTTAACCATCTTTTACCATTTCGAGGCTTTGGGTAGCTTTGATTATGCTGATATTTCCTGCTATCTAAATAGGGAAGATGAGATCCAGAAAGATTAAACACTTTGAAAAAAGATTAAATCATTACTGCTAGATTTTTCTCCACATAGACAGGTTGCTTTCAGATGAGTCCTTGTGGGTTTCATCCAATGGGCTCACTGGGGACAACAAAATGAAGCCACAAATCACTTGGGCATTTTCAATTACATCAACAGTCAAGACCATGGTCCTGAAGGCTGTACAACAAGGTGAGTGTACTAAACGCCAGTGGAGCGGACACCTAAAAATGGCTACAATGGTAACTTGATGGGTTACTTTACCACCAAGTGAAGGCCAACTTACAGGAGGTAACAATTAACCCAAACCCTTAGTCAAGACAGAAGGAGGAAGGGGGGGGGTGGGAGGAGGAGGGAGACGAATGATGATCTCTCATTTTTCAGACAGAGAGCAAATGGCTTTCACGCTCCAGTGCCACCAGGCCTCTTAGCAGCAAGGCTCTCGCGCTTGCTACTTTCCCCGTGGAGTGGAAAGAAGAAAAGGAACCACTGCCAGACAAAACATTCACCTAAGAAAAGGCGGTGTGAAGTCACAGCCCCATAAACCCTTCGAATAAGTGACTAGATTATAATGAGGCCATCCGTTAGTCAGCAGCTCCCGGTCTTTCCAGTTTGGTTCTGCTCAACTCCTGTCCTTCACGGGAACCCTGAACCGCGGTCCGATCTGGAGGAACTGGGAGGTGGAGGGGGTAGGGGTGGGGGTGGGGGTGGAGGTGGGGGTGGGGGGCACGCGGAGGAGATGCAGCAGCAGTGAGCAGATTGGTTGTCTCCCAATCTCCTGAAAGGCACCACGTGGTGGGCTTGTTTGGGAGCACGGAGAAGGGGGGACACGCAGGGACAGAGCCATAAGGCGGCAGTTCCCCGCAGCAGTGGCGGCACCGGCACGGAGCCGGCCGCTCACCCACCCACGGCGCCTGCAGGCCCCCGGCCGCCCTGGCGATGCTCGCTGGGAGGTGAGCCGCGTGGACGCTGGGCGGTGGGGCCGGGGCTCCGGGAAGTGAGGGCAGCACTGGGAAGGGGTGCGGTGCGTGCGAATCAGCTGGTCGGCGCGGAGGAGAGGGAGGGGGGTCTGGGGGAGGGAGGGGGGCAGGGGGCAGGGGGGGAAAGGGGGAGCGGCGAAGCACGGGGCTTACCAGGCCACCTCCGCAGGTGCTGAACGAGGCCAGGGAGCCGGGGTGCCGCAGCACCGCCCCGGTGTAGAAACAGGCGACGTCGGGCGGCGCGGGAGGGCGCGGGGCGGCTCCTGCCCGCGTGGGACCGGGGCCGGGACTCGGCCGCTGCTCCACCGCGAAGCGCGGCGCCAGGAAGCGGCCGTCCCTCCGGAGCAGCAGGTAGAGGTCCCGGGAGAAGGCCGGGATCCGCAGCAGCACCTCTTCGCCTTCCGGGTCGGCGGGCAGGGCCGGGGGCGGGGACGGGGGCGGCCGGGGGGGCGGCGGCGGCTGCCACGAGGCCGGGGCGCCTGGGGACAGAGCGGCAGCCCCGCCGGATCCGCGCGGCAGCTCCTGAGACTCGAGCTCTTCGTCCTCCTCGCCCCCGGGCGGTGGCGGGGGCCGGGGCGCGGGCTCGGACGGGGCCCCCTCCGCCGGCTCCTCGGGGGGCGCCGGGGCCACGGAGCGCACCTCGCGGGAGCTGCCGGCCGCCGCCTGCGTCCAAGCGCCGCCGCCGCCGCCGCCGCCGCCGCGCCCCCAGCCCGGGTCGGCGCTGCCCCCGCTGCCCCCCGCGGCGTCCAGCGGCTCCCGCCGCCAGAGCGCAGGAAACACGACTTCCCACTCCTCGCGGTCCGCGGCGAGCTGCAGCCCTGCGGGCGGGGCAGACAGAGTGCGGGCTGAAAGTGCGCAGCGCGCCCCGCTCCCCGGCGCCGCAGACCACCCGTCTCGCCCCCGAGGCTCCGGCAAGCCCCGGGGCTGGCGATCAGATTACAGAGCCCCGCGTTTTCAAAATAAAAGTTCTATTCTAGGGTAGGGGTGGGGGGGGAGAGGCGATGGGGCCGTCGAGCCTGGTGACAGCCCTTGGTGGCGGCGGAGCGGTGCACAGACCACAGCACCGCTGGCCCGTCTCCTGAAGCACCAGCCTGGGCAGAGCTCTCCCTTCGTGGACCTCCCCGGGTCCCACCAGGTGCTGCAAACGTGCACCTCGCCCAACGCCACTGCTCTCTCCCAGAGGAAAACGACCCCTAAAGCAGGACGGCTTTTTTTTTTTTTAAAGGCCCGGGGGACGGTGCTGGCTTTCGGAGCGTGTCCCCCGCGCTCCGCGCCCGCGCGCGCCTCTCCCAAGATGCCCACTGCGCCCGGCTCCCCGCGCACGGGCGGCACCAGCCCCGCCGGCCCGCGCGTTCCGGTCTGCACCGGGTCTCGCCAGCGCTTACCTGAAACGACCCCGCGCGGCCAGACCCCCAGCTGGTACAGGAGGCAGCAGCAGCAGCAGAGGCGAGCCAGGCGCATCTCGCGACTCTTCTCCATCCCGCGCTCCAGCGGCCGCGGCTCCCTGCCCCGCGCGCGCGCGCCTCCCAGCGCGATCCACCGCGGGCGCCGCCGCCGCCGCCGCCGCCGCCTCCCCGGAGCGCTGGAAGGCCGGGCGGCGAGTTTGCCCAGGCCCTTTGTCTGACGGGGGGGGGTGGGGGGTGGGCGGAGGGGGGTGCTGTGTGACTCCGAGAGGCTGCCCGAGCACGGGCGGGGGTGGGGTGGGGGGAGGAGCGGGGGGCAGGCAGCGCCACAGCCCGCGGCTCCCCCGCTCCCTGGCGAATTAGGTGATGAGTCTTATTTTCTGTGTTCTGGACGTCGCAGGAGTTCGCGGAGCCCCACCGGACCGACCCACACTCCGCAGAGAGCCGGCCAGCGCCAGGCGGTCAGGGCTGCCTGCAGGCGGAGGGAGGGCTGCCCCGCGCGGGCTGCAGAGCCGTGGTGTCCGAGCCGCGCCGAACTGCCCGGGTTGGTGCCGCCGCCGTCCCAGCAACCTGGCGTGCCAGTGTCCGCACCCGCCGCCGCCGCCTGCAGACCGGAGCCCCGCGGGCGCTCGCCCGCCGCGGCGCGGGGGAGAGGAGGGCTGGTGGGAGGGTGAGGGGGAGCCTCGGCATGCAAGGTGGGATGGTAGCGGAGGAAAGTTTCCAACAAAATCCCCCCCAAGAAAAAGGCACCGAGGTTGCCCGCCAAGTGTGACTTTGCCGGACAAAGGTCCCAGAACACCGCACACGTGCTCACACGCCCAGTGGGGATGGGGTGGGGACCCAAATTTCCTCACCTGACTCCTGATTGGCTCCTCCAGGCGCCCGATTTGCATCCTTAACACCGCACCCACTCGCCCACCCCTCGTGGAGGTGTGAGCAGGTAGAAGTGCCTCCCTCTGCCCACCCCACCGCCTTACTCGGGCTCCTCCTTTGATCCAATTCCCCACCGCACATCACACAAAAGCAAAACTTGGTGCAAACTTCAGCGCAACGCGGGGGGGCCCCCCCGTTTACCAGAGACCTTTGATTTTTCTTTCCATCTTTGTCTCTAGGAATTCGGAGATAATGTAATTCGTCATGGCGTGTGCTTCAAAGATTCCCAGGACAGTAGACATCCAGACATCCTGACATTTCAGAGCCTCTTATCCTACCTTATCTTTCCGGCTTCCCATTAATCAGTGCTATCAATTTCTCTC
>JAAGEH010000293.1:9066972-9086599 GCA_011751065.1 Lasiurus cinereus
CTCTCTCTCTCTCTCTCTCTCTCTCTCTCTCTCTCTCTCTCTCTCTCTCTCAATTAAGAGGATCAATGTTGACTATTGTATTCTAAAGGTCTCAGACCAAGTGAGGTGATTTTGCCTTTTTTATGTACATTAAATATATTTTTGCTCTTTCTATCTTTTGGGGGAAATTCGACCTTAAATATTGCCTCCTTTGTTGAAGCTCTTCGTGTTGCCTACCCCCTTTCCACACTTCTTTTCTTGTCCACATCAAACCTTTCAAGTCAGACTCAAGGGTCATTGATCTAACCTGCCATTTGTACCCTCTGTTCTAGGCCAGGCACCTACATATAAGAGTTAATGCAAATCAGTAAGGGTTTTTTTTAAAAATGCCTGCACTGAGGTTGGTTTCTCATATCCTTTGTTGTTTTACCTTCTGTTCCTTGTGTCAAAGGTGACCACTATGCCTTTCAGGGAGGCAGACGATCTTATTTCAAAGGAAAGCCATTGTTTGAATAAGCAGGGTCCTAGAATACTTTGTTTGAGTGGTCGGGAGTTTAAAAACAAACACAAAGACCCTCTAGGTGTGTTTGTAAGGAGTGTTTTGTCTCCAAACCTTGTCTTGCTAAAGATCTAAAATGTGTGGGTGTGGGTGTCCTGACACTCAAATATCTGAGTTACTTAGGAACCTACACACTTCTTTTTATGGGACTCAATTATACAGATTTTAAACTAGGCAAGAGATCAGAGGGAGTTTATTTTTAATAAGTACAGCAAGTCATTAAGACAGAAGGCTGGTTTCAATGAAACACCTCCATAGGGTATGTCTTAAGTTTTTCTCATATAATTTTAACAATGACAACAAAAATATGAGTAAAATTGTAGGAATGCATATTAAATTGTATGCATTTATTGAAATACATTTGTGATTCCTGAAAACAAGATGAGTTATATGATTAAATTAAATATACAACTCAAATGCACAGGTTGCCTATGCGAGTTCCCATCTCTGCCGTTTCCCCTACTACTAACATAATCCAGAAAGGTCTGCCTAATTCCCAGCAAGCTCTTCTCTCTCTCCCATTTGAAATACTGTTATAAGTTACTGGTATATTTTCAAAGGCTTTTTTAAATAATTTGGTTTGCAATGACTTGTTGACATATTTCTCCTATTATATGATCAATTTTGAAGGTAGGAATGATTGCTTTTAATTTTTTTATCACCCTTGCCTAACTCAGCAATTTGCACCAAATAGGTGCAGAAATTCTCTAAGATGCTTTAGAAGATGATAGAAATTGCTATCTGTATAGTATTTTATTTCAATTCCAATTTTAACCCTGAATTACATTAGCGAGGTTGTGTGATCTTCGACTATCAGAATGATTTTTCTGGTTTACACAGAGAACAAGCCTAGGAGAGCAATGACTTGTAGGAAGTTTCTGTGCTCTAATTAGAAGAGACTTAGGTGTGCAAACAAGAGCAAGGGTTAAAGTGGATTTGAGTAAATTTCACAAATGCACGTAAGTGAAAGAAAGAACTAGCCTGATTTGGAATTGAGTAAATTACATATGGTGAGATAGAGGAAAAAGGGCAGGACTGTGACATATGTGTGCAATACCAATCTTAGAGGGAAGAAAAGAACAGCTGGGAAAAATATGTTGCTTAAGACAGGTCAATACATATGTCACCAGATGGTAGCTAGCATCAACCAAGCAATGCTTTTGTGGAGTGGATGTAAGTGACCAAGCATCAGAGTAAGTGGAACCAACTGTTCTTCTACACAAGGTGCTCACATGTTGTATTTTATAACCCGTGCTTTTCTATATAGAAAAGTGGCTTTGATGCCTTCAGCCCTTCCTCATTCTCTTCACTCATTGGCCTGAAGCCTCTCACTACCTTAAACAATTCTTAAAAAATTTTCCCATCCAAGAAACCATAAAATCTTATGAAATACAAAGAATCCTTTCACTGAGTTACGTGCGGATACCAACTCCCAATAGCACTCACATGTCAATGGACATCAAGACAAGCTAGCTCTGCCCTGGCCAGTAGCTCAGTTGGCTGGAGCATCAGTATGATTTTTCTGGAGAGCAATGACTTGTAGGAAGTTTCTGTGCTCTAATTAGAAGAGACTTAGATGTGCAAACAAAAGCATTGGTTAAAGTGGATTTGAATAAATTTCACATATGCATGTAAGTGAAAGAAAGAACTAGTCTGATTTAGAGCTGAGTAAATTACATATGGGGAGACAGAGGAATAAGTGTAGACTGTAGACTGTGACATATGTGTGCAAGGTTGTGGGTTCGGATCCCTGTCAAGGCACAGGCCTGGGTTGTTGGTTTGATTCCCACATCAGAGCTCTCACGGGAGACAGCCAATTGATATCTCTCTCTCTCTCTCTCTCTCTCTCTCTCTCTCTCCATGTCTCTCTCCCCTTTCATCTCTAAATAAATGAGGATTTAAACAGAAAAAAAAGACTTAAGATAGTTCTGGCCATGGTAGAGTAACAGAGTAGCAGGAACCAGAGTAACTCTCTCTCACCTTCAGCAAATAGAAAAAACAGACAAAATGTAAAAAAAAAAAATGGTTTTCAGTCGTAGGACAACAGGCAGCCTAGGACTATGATCTATTAGAGAAAGAAAGCAAATAGGATATCGCTAAAATTTCCTCAGTTTACTACCTGAAGGCAATGTCCAGGCTTCAGCACAAGGAGCAAAAGTCTGAACAGAGCACTAAAGACCAGCAGATTTGAGAAGACAGAGCAAGATGACTAGAATTTATCGGGCAAAGTACCAGAGATGAGTGAGCTGCATAAAGAGTGTAGTAATTATGTCTTGCTGCATAACCAATTTAGCAGTTAAAAACAACAAACATTTATTTTCTCAAATGGTTTCTGAGGATCAGGAATCTAGGAGTAGCTAAGCTGGATATTTATGGCTCAGATTCTCCTAAGATTACAACCAAACTCTTAGCCAGGTCTACAGTTTCTGGAGACAGACAGGAAACCAGTCACATGGGTCTCTCTTTAGGGCTGCTCATTAGATGTGTTCCCTCAGAACAAGTGATCCAATAAAGTGCACCCAAACTATGCTAGTAAGCTATGGTCTTCCTTTAACCTAATCTTGAAAAGGATATACCATCACTTCTACCAAATTCTATTCTTCTGAAGCAAATCACTAAGTCCATTGCCCATATTATTTTATAGAGTATCTGTCGCTTTCTGTCCAGAAATGGTTTTGCATATGTAATTCTGTTTTCCAAATTCTGTGAATCTTTATGGAGTTTAGACAAAAGCCACACCTTCAAATTTCTGGAAGATGAAACTTCTCTATCTTGATTCTTTGATGAGACAGCTGAGAAGCAGTGCTTATACTTCTTAGAAGCCCTAATGTTTGATTGAAAGGATCTAGGAGTTACACACTTAAACACTTTAGAGGGCCTTCATTCCGATTAAAGATATTCTGAATGACCACATGTAATTCATTTATGATTTCTTAACAAGGGATATTACAATCACATCTTTGGCTTCATTATTAGACCATGCTTTCCTAAAAGTGCCCTGTATTTCATCTTTTCTATGATGCAATTTGTTCTTAATTTTACCATTATTTTCCAGAAAAAGAAGCTAAACAATTTTGAAGTCATCCAGTCCTGGCTGCTTTTTATTAAGTCTTTCTTTAGTTTATCTTCTCTCCTTTCACATGGTCTATAAGCAAAACAAAACAAAACAAAACAAAACAAAACAGATGAGACCTACATTTGGAAATTTCCTGAATTTGATGAACCAGTTCACTAGGTCCATTTTCTACTCCAGACAACAGTGTTAGTGAAATTATTGCCACTATATAACAAGGATTCCCCTTCCTTTAGTTTCCAATAATGTTTACCTCACTTTCCTATAAACCCTCACTTGTAACCTGACCAAAAAGAAATTATATGGACTTTGACAAAACTTTTCTAAGGTAGCAAAGAAATTAAATTTGTAGTTTAAAAAAAAAAACTTAAAAAAAAGAAATATCTAGTTCCAGCTGGTTTCCATGGTTCATTCAACTGAACATTAGTTTTTAAAGTAACACCAATTCTACATAATCTTTCCCAAAAATAGAAGACTATAGTTCACGACTCATTCTATGAGGCTGGCACCAAACAAAAAGGGAAAATACAGACCAATGTTTCTCATGAATATAGATGCAAAATCAACAAAATAATAGTAAATAGGTTCAGCAATATATAAAAAGAATAATGTAATATGACCAGTGAGATTTATTTAAGGAATGCAAGGCTAGTTCAATATCCCAAAATCAATCAATGTAATTCATAACAATAGGCTAAAGAAAAAAACACATGAGTATACCAGTTGATGCAGAAAAAGCAATAAACAAAAACTCAACATCCATTTCTGATTAAACTTTCAGCAAACTGTAATAGGACTAAAAAGAAAATTGTTCAACTGGTTGAAGAATATCTATTTCTTTTTAAGCTATAGCTAGTAAATGTGAAGGACTGGAAGCTATTCCTTTAAAATTTCAGATTGAGGCATAGACTTCCACTCTTGCCACTCCTTTTCAACATAGTATTGAAAATCCTAACCAGTGCAATAAAGCAATAAAAAAAATGAAAGTAATATAAATTGGAAAGAAAGCATAAACTATCCCTATTTGCCAACGACATGCCTATCTATGTAGAAATCCTCAAAATAAATGCCCCCAAAGAATTCTTAAATGCCCTGGTCAGCTGGTGCAGTTGATTGAAGTATCATTCCATACCCCAAAAGTTGTGGGTTCCATTCCTAGGTTACAAGTTCAATCTCTGGGTCAGGTGTGTATGGAAGGCAACTGATAGATGTTTCTCACATCAAAGTTTCTCTCTCTCTCTCTTAACCTCTCTCTCGATTCCTCTCTCTAAACATATCCTTGAGGTAAAATTTAAAAAATTATTAGAGTAATAAAAATTCCTAAGTTTCAAGATCACAGGACACAAGGTCAACACCAAAAATCTATCATATTTCTATATACTAGCAATGAACAGTTGGAAACTAAAGTTAAAATTCAATACCGTTTACATTAATTCAAAATAATGAACTATTTATATGAACTATTGTCTTATCAAACATGTATAGGATCTAGTTGCTGAAGACCACAAAACATTAATAATAATTTTAATTTAAATACATAGAAAGAGCCCTATGGTTTGGCTCAGTGGATAGAGCATTGACCTGCAGACCCAAGGGTCCAAGGTTCAATTCCAGTCAAGGGCATGTACCTTGATTGCGGGCACATCCCTAGTGGGGGGTGTGCAAGAGGTAGCTGATTGATGTTTCTCATCGATGTTTCTAACTCTCCCTCTCCCTTCCTCTCTATAAAAAATCAATAAAATGTATTAAAATAAATAAATAAAAATAAATACATAGGAAGACATAATGGGTTTACAGTTTGGAAGAAAAAAATTACTAAAGGTGACAATTCTGCCCAAATTACCTTTTTGTTTATATAAATTTCTATTAACATCCCAGCAGAATTATTTTATAGCTATAGCTGGTTATAGACAAACTGGTTTTTTAAATATATTTTATTGATCTTACAGAAAGAAAGAGGGATAGAGAGTTAGAAACATTGATGAGAAACATTGATCAGCTGCCTCCTGCCATCCCCTACTGGGATCGAGCCCAAAACCAAGGTACATGCTCTTAATCAGAATTGTACCTGGGACCCTTCAGTCCAGGAGGCCGACACTCTATCCACTGAGCCAAACTGGTTAGGGCAACAAACTAATTTTTAAATATATACAGAAACAGAAAGGAACTAAAAATTGACAAAGAGGACAAGGACTAGCAGAATAATGTTAAGGTTACTCTGTAGTTATAGTAATCAAGAGATTATGGGATTCTATAGATTAGTGAAACAGAATAGAAAGTCCAGAAATATTTTCACACAAGTACACAACTGTTTTTTGAGAAAGGTTCCAAAGCAATTCAATGTAGAAAATATAGTATTTCAACATATAAGGTTGGAACAACTGAATATCAAAAGAACAAAAAGAGAACCTTAACTTGAATCTCAAATACAAAAATTAACTCAAAATGGATCATAGATCTAAATATAAAATGTGAAAGTATAAAACATAAACCTTCCAGAAAAAAAAAATGAAACAAAATCTTTGGTCTTTGTGACTTATGGTTAAAGAAAGTTCTTAGACATGACATCAAAATCAGAATCTATAAAAGAATAATTGCCATTATTATTAATAAATGGTAGGTTGGACTTCATCAATATTAAAAACTTTTTCTCTGAAAAAGATCCCAATAAGAAAATGTAAAAATGGGCCACAGGCTCCAGGAAGATACTTGGAAATATATTTGATAAAGACTTAACTATAGAATTTTTTAAAAAATCTTTGAACTTATAATTAAGAAAATAAGAAATCCAACTAGAAAATGAGTAAAAATTTGAAAAGCAAGCATATTTAGAAACAATAAGAATATGAAAAGATATTAAACATCATTAATTTCTAGATAAATATGAATGAAAATAATTGAATGCCATTACATACCTATAAGAATGGCTAAAATACAAAATACTAACAATTTCAAGTGTTGGCAAGGACCTGGAATCAACTGGAACTCTCATACATTAAATGTACTATTGAATAGATCACAAAGGCATTGTGCTAAATGAAAAGTCAATCTAAAAACATTACATTGCTCCATAATTCCATTTATATATCATTCTTGAAAGTATCTATATATATAAAACCCTAATATGCAAATAGACCAAACAGCTGTACAACCAGTCACTATGACATGTGCTGACCATCAGAGGGCATGCATGGAACATGGCAGGCAACAGGGCAAGCCTCTAGTGGTTACTGAAAATTCTTTGCTCCCATGGACCACAGTCCCATCTGGTGCTCACTCACACCTGCTGCTGGCACTGGCCCCATTTGTACCCATGGCTAGTGCCAAAGCCACCGCTTGCACCTGCTGCTGGCACCTGGCATTGGCCCCAATTGCTCGGCACCATCAGCAGGTGTGAGCTGCGGCTACTGGTCCTGATCACCCCTCAGGGCTTCTCCACCTCCCCCTGCTCCTGAGAGATGATCAGGGCCAGCAGCCACCACTCGCACCCACTGCTGGCGACAGTCCCACTTGAACCCACTGCCAACATCGGAGCTGCTGCTCACACCCATTGCTGGCACCATTCCCACTGACACCTGCTGCTGGTACCAGCCACAATTGCTCCATGCCATCAGCTGGTGCAAGCATGGCTGGCTGTCAACGCATGGGAGTGGGGGCTGCTGGAACAGGGCCACCAGCAGACAGAAGACTAGGAGCTGCAGTGGGAAGGGCCAGGCAGGGGCACAAAGGATGGGCCAAGACCCACCCCTGTGCTCACCACAGCCTTGTGGCCCACAGTTCCTTTCAAGGTGCACAAATTCGTGCACTGGGTCCCTAGTATAATTATAGTGATGGGAAACATTTCAGTGGCTTCTAGGGATTAAGTTTTGGAAGAGTATTTATTGGTATCTAGCAATAAATGGAAAGGGAGTTTTATTATTATAAAGAAGCAGTTCTCTCTTAATCATAGTGTGATTACACAAATCTATACATGATAATATTTCACAGAACTACACACAAACACATATATAACTGGAGGGGAGGGGAAGGAAGGAAACTCTGAAGTAATTGTCTGTGTCCTGATTGGTGCAGCATGTGAAAAAACTACCTACAGTCTGTGTGTGTGTGTGTGTGTGGCGGGGGAGACAGAAAGCATTAGGCCAACCATCACTTTAAGTGCCATGTGTGTTTACCCCAGGTACAATGGAAAGACCTCACAATGCAAGTTGCATTTGATATACTCTTAGAAAATTATCTGCTTGGTGGAGCTAAATTAGACCTATAATTAAAACTGATTTGAACCCATTCCAACAAAAGAAAGCCATAAAATGATTCATTTGATTCCAAGTAACTTAATTGCCTATCAGAACAAAACCCATTGTATTTAAAGGAATAATAATAATAGGCAAGCAAAGATGTAAAATTCTCATTATCTGGCATCTGATAAAAAAATCCCAAGCATGCACAAAGCAGAAAAAATATTACCCTTAGCAAAAAGGGGAAAGTCAATTAGTGAAAATGATCCAGACATGACAGAAGTAACAGAGTGACCCAACAAAACCACTAAAACAGCTATTGCAGATACGTTGCTTTACAAGAAGATGGAGGAAAAGATGAACCTGAGGAGGAGGGATTTTAAAAGGGCCCAATTGGAAATTCTAGATATAAAAAGTACAATATTTCAAATGAAATACACACCAGGTGGGGTTGAAATCAGATTAGACACTTCAGGAGAAAAAGATTGGTGAACTTGAAGACACAGTAACAGAAACGATGTCAAGTGAAGTACAGAGAAAGAGAAAAAGGATGCAAACAAGAAATGTCTTGAATGTTGTTGAGCTATGGGATAATAATTAATGATCCAACATATGAGTAAATGGAGTCCTAGAGGAGAGATTAAATGGAAGAGGAAGGGAGACCATTTGAAGAAATATGGCTAAACATTGTCCAAATTTGATAGAAACTATGACATACTAGTATACATGCAAGCAAAGCATACCTAACAAAAATGTTGCCAATGTATATCTTAATTAAGTGACTAAAAACCAAAGAGAAATAGAAAATGGTAAGAGCAGACAGAGGAAAAAAGATGCATTATGTAGAGAAACAAAGATAATAATAACAGCAAATTTCTTATCAAAATATATACAAACCAGAAGAGGGAATCCTTTAACACATATATATCTATAACAATAAAAGTATAATATGCTAATTAGACCAGATGTTCTTCCAGATGACCTACTGGATGAAGCCAGGATGGCAAGGAAAGCCCGGGTCCCAGGTGCCAGAGGAAAGCTGGTGCTGGCAGCCTGGTGAAGGAAAGCCTACTCTTGCACAAATTTTGTGCATCAGTCCTCTAGTATATATATAGTAAACTAGATTTTCTCCTAGTCTGTGGCTTGTCTTTTTGTTTATTAAACAATATCCTTTGAAGAGCAAACATTTTTAATTTTGACTAATTTATTAATTTAAAATCTAATTTATTAATTTGTCCTGTATGGTTTTTCCTTTTGGTTTGCTATCTAAGAAATTTTTGCATAACCCAAGATCAAATGCTTTTCTAGAAGTTTTAAGAGTTTTTATTTTCCATTTAGGTTTCTGATCCATTTTGGCCTAATTCTGGTAGATGAGGTGAGATAAGATAAAGATTTATATTTTTATATATGAATAGCCAACATGATTAGTAACTAAATAAACATTAACTGAAAATTAAAAGCACAGGTAGACAATGCCACACACCCATTTGAATGGAGAAAATTTTGCCTGTCTAGTGTGGCTCAGTGATTGAACATCGACCCATGAACCAAGAGGTCCCTAGTTACATTCTGGGTCAGGGCACATGCCCGGGTTGTGGGCTCAATCCCCAGTAGGGAGCATGCAGGAGGAAGCCAATGGATGTCTCTCTCTAAATGATGTTTCTACTTCTCTATCCCTCTCCCTTTCTGTCTTTCTAAAATCAATAAAAACATATTTTAAAAGAATGGAGAAAATTTTAAATATCTACAATATCAAATGTTTGCTAGGATGTGGAACAACTGGAACTCTCATACACTGCCAATGTGAATGCAAAAGACAGCAACTTTGGGGGGAGGGAATGACAGCGTCTTATGTTTCTTAATTGTACAACCCAGCAACCCATTTTCTAGATATCTTTACCAAGAGAAATAGAAACATGTATATACCAAGTACTGCTGGAATTTTCACATCAGCTTTACTAGTAACTAGAGGCCTGGTGCACGAAATTCATGCACTGGGGTGGGGGGGGGTGTCCTTCAGCCCAGCCTGCACCCTCTCCAATCTGGGACTCCACCAGGATCGGGCCTAAATGGGCAGTCGGACATCCCTCTCACAATCCAGGACTGCTGGCTCCCAACTGCTCGCCTGCCTGCCTTCCTGATTGCCCCTAACCAATTCTGCCTGCCAGCCTGATCACTCCCCTGCCAGCCTGATTGATGCCTACCTGCTCCTCTGCCAGCCTGTTTGCCCTTAACTGCCCTCCTCTGCCAGCCTGGCTACCCCTAACTGCTTTCCTCTGCAGGCCTGGGTCCCCCCAAACTGCCCTTCCCTACAGGTCTGGCCACTCCCAACTTCCCTCCTTTGCTGGCCTGGTCACCCCTAACTGCCATTCCTTGCAGGCCTGGTCCCTGTCAACTGCCCTCCCCTGCTACCCATCTTGTGGTGGCCATCTTGTGTCCACATAGGAGCAGTCATTTTGTGTGTGGGAGTGATGGTCAATCTGTTGCAGGATAGAGGCCTGGTGCTTGGGTGGGGGCCAGCTGGTTTGCCCTGTATGGTGTCCTGGATCAGGGTGGAGATTCCCTTGGGGAATGGGCAGCCTGGGCAAGGGGCCTGTGATGGTTTGCAGGCTGGCCACACCCCCTGGTGATCCAAGCAGAGGCCCTGGTATCTGGGATTTATTTATCTTGTACAATTGAAATTTTGTGGCCTGGAGCAGAGCTAAACCTTCTGGTTGCTCTGTAGTGGTGGCCATTTCTGTTGGAGTTTATTTATCTTCTATAATTGAAACTTTGTAGCCTTAAGTGGAGGCCTGGGCCAGCCAGGATGTGTGGAAAGCTTGGCTTCCTCCATTGCTGGGGCAACCCAAGCCTCCCTCCTGCTCTCTCTATGGCCATAGCCATCTTGGTTGGGTTAATTTACATAGTTGCTCCTGATTGGCTGGTGGGCATAGATTATGAGAATAGCAGAAGTATGGTCAATTTGCATATTACTCTTTTATTAGATAGGATAGCCCCAAACTGGAAACAACTCAAATGTCCATCAACTGAAGAATGGATAAACAAATTTCACTATATCTTTATAGTGGAATTTCACTGAACAATACAAGGAAACAAACTACTGATACATGCAACAATATGGATGAACCTCAAAAGCATTATTCTAAGTAAATAATGCTTCTATTTATATAAAAGTCTAGAAAAGGCAAAAACAAAGTGATGGAAAAATCAGTGCCAGGAGCTGACCTGTGGGCACAGAAGGCAAAGGGGTATGAAAGAGCCTTCTTAAGTGATGAAAATGTTTTATATCATGATTATGATACTGGTTACCTATCTGTATTTTTCAAAACTCATTCAAATTATATACCTAACAAAGATGCAATCTCGTGTATGTAAATTGGATCTCAATAAACTTATTTAAGGAAAGACTTGAGATGAATAAGCAATGTTCCCTGATGCTTCACTTTTAGGTATTAAGAATATATATACTCAGGATTCCCCAGCTAAAGAAGAGTTACCATAAACTATCCCCCAGATGCTACTTCTCAAATTCCTTAACCTGGCTCAGTACATAGTTCCCAGTCCCTTGAAGGAAGAAAAGCCTGGAAATCCCCGAGAAGACCTGATAACATTGGCTATAAGCCAATCTTTTTTCCTGTCAGGAAAGGACCTATAACTACTAGTATTAACTAAGATTGTTTGGCTTTGGGGAACAGAATTTGCACAGATCTTTCGAGTCTTACTGTTGGCCACCAACTCTAAGAAATGGAGTTGAAGACCCAACATGCATTGCTATATGCATGTTAGAGCGGGGCTTCCAAAAGTCACAGTGAATTTTGATTTGAGTATCCTCATGAATGATGTAGTAAAATCCTGAATCCACACTGTGTTTAAAAGACTATGGGAACACCCTGACGGGGTCGGCTCAGTGGATAGAGCATCGGCCTGAGGACTGAAAGGTCCCAGGTTCAATTCTGGTCAAAGGCATGTACCTGGGTTGCAGGCACATCCTCAGTAGGAGGTGTGCAGGAGGCAGCTAATCCATGTTTCTAACTCTCTATCCCTCTTCCTTTCTCTCTGTAAAAAATCAATAAAATATATTTTTTTAAAAAGACTATGGGAACAAATATACTCAAAAATATATAATAGCTACAAAACAATGGAAGTATATTTCTCACTTATGTCACAGTTGAGATAGATGTTCCTTATACTTTAGGACATAGGCTTCTTTCTTCTTTTGGCAGAATAGAAATACTGAGAATCGGCTGATTTCCCACATGGATTTCCTGACACATATGGCAATGTCTACTGTAATAAGATACCAAGTGGAAACCACTACAACTCCCCTTCTGAACCAAAATTATATATCAAAGTAATTCGGAATTACTGTGAAACTACAGAAATTAGTGCCTCTATCAAAGACTTAGAAGATGCAAAGGTGGTGACTTTTTTATATTCCTATTTAAATCACTTACCAAAACAGATGAGCCTTGGAAAATAATAAAAGAGTGTTGTATATTTAACCTATTTTAGCTACTATTCTAGATATAATTTTTTGCTTGGACAAATAAATATAGCCTCTGAAAATTAATAGGCAGCTATTTGGTAAAAAGTTTTTTCTTTATTCCTATAAATGTAAATCAATGAAACAATTTGTTTTTACATGAAAAAGATCAAAGTATAGCTTCCTCCTGGATAATATCTACTCTGTTGTTTTCCATAATTTAGCCCACAGGGATATTAAAGTTTCTGATCCCTCAAGGATATAATGCTTGTCCATATGGATTAATAATGATGCTAATAGAAAAGAGGGCATGATGTAGCAGATCTTGAGAAAAAACATATATATATATGTGTGTGTGTGTGTGTGTGTGTGTGTGTATATATATATATATATATGAGAGATTAAGGGTCTACCAAATTAGTAAAGTTTCTAGTAGTCCAGTGATTTGGGGGCAAGTTAGGATCTCTCTCTCAAAGTCAAGAAATAGTTTACTGTACCAGCACCCCTACTATTATGAAAAACATTTTGTTGGTTCTTTGAGTTTAGGAGAAAACATACACCTCCTGTGAGTTATTAGCCTTTCCGACATACTAACCAGTTGATCTAAAGGATGACGTATTTTGAGCACGGTTCAGAGCAACCAAAGTGTCCCCCTTTGGCCTTGTTGGAGTGCAAATGGCTCTCCCTGTGTGGAGCAGTAGCAATTAGAAAAGAAAAATGGAGACCTGAAAAATTCTGGAACATTGCCAGGCCCTCTTCTGCAAATAATTCCCTTCTTTGCAAAAGCTCTTGCCTGTCAACTCAGCCATGACTGGGACTGAATCCCTAACTGTAGAATGGGACATGGCCACATAAACTGAGCTGCCCATCATAAACCAAGTGCTGTTCTCCTCTATCAGGATATTACCACCGTGACGGAAGGCACTGGCCTGGCCTGTTCACCACTCTTTCCCCAGGTTCTGGACTGATATATGGCATGTAATCATTGTTTCGTAAATATTTACTAATAGACGGAGGAAAGGAAAAAGATAGGATGTAAGGAAGGAACAAGGGAAGATGAGAGAAAGAGAGGATTCTAGCTACACTTGTCCAGAAACATTCTCATCAAACAGAACTTGCATCAACAGGATAGCATCTACGTAGGTCCTGAAAGCCCCTTTAAACCGTTCTCTCAAAATATGAGCATGCTTACTCTAATTTCACTCAAGTTCCTCCCATAAACCTTATCTATTGTTTCATGGGAAGTTTTCTAAGAGCAGCTGACGATTACAGAGGAATAGATTCAGCCCTGGTTCACACGTTTCTCTGTGCAATTTGTTGGCACCAACCGCAAGTGGACAGCTGCAAAGGAGCTGTCCTGAAGAACAGCATGCTAAATTGCAAGCAGCACATCGTTCTTGTCCGCCCCTGGGAAGAGGCATGGCATGAAGTAAGTTTCTCTAGTGACTAATGGAAGGTGGTTAATGGTTTGCCAAGGTGCTGAGAACCTAGGAAGAAGTCGGATGAAGGGATTGGTGAAAAAGAAGCCTAAGAATTACGTGGGTAAACTACTTGAAGTTCAGGGACCTCCCAGAGTGGAAGACGTTTGTGTCCCATGTGATTATTCCTCCAAAGCCCCCTCTGTGAAAGAGGGGATCATTCCTGGATTATACAAACCAGCCCTCTCTGCCAACATCAGCCAGCCTCTGGTTCCACACACTCATCATTAATCAATGAGAGGGTAACTAAAAAGCATTGGTGGCTACTTCCCTGGCTAAAATTAACTGGGCCTCTGCTACCAACTAATATGCCAGCAGCAAAAATATCCATTACATATTATAGGAAAATATTTGAATAATCTTTGGTTAAGAAAGCCTTTTGAAATAATATAGAAAGGTTAACAGTCATAAAGAAAAAGAGATTTGACTTCATCTCTTTAAAATTGTTTGTATTATTAAATACATATATCTAAAAATTAAAAACACACATACACAGGACAAAGGGTTAATATCCTTAATATAAAAAGGTTTCTCATAAATGAGCATTAAAAGAAGACCAACAGTCAAAAAGAAAAAAATGGATAATGGATAGAATAAGTCATTGAGAGAAGAGGAAATTCAAATGAGAAACAATATGAAAAAGATGCTCAACTTAAAACCAGGGAGAATAATGCAGATTATTACAAAAAGATCCTGTTTTGACTTTTTTTAAACCCCTCAAAATAAAGAGTGTTAAGTCAGTGCAGGTGACATGTGAGAGGGGAAAACAGTCTTAACCTTGTTTCTGAGTGTGCTAAGCCCTCTTTGGAAATGAAACTGGACATCTTCAGCAACACTGATCAACACATGCTATGGACCCGTCAATCCCACTTGAAGAGATCTATCTCGAAGAGAGAGAAGCCAGGGCACCTAAGGCTATCGTCTAACGATGTTTACAGCACCACTATTCCTAGTGGCACTTAAAGTGCAGGAAAGCCTCAATGTCCATCATTAAGCAAATGACTGAATACTTTAGAGCACACCTTACTGTGGAATATTCTCAATTACTTTTCAAAAGCATTTACCTTTTTCTACTGATATGCAAAAAAAGTATATTCTATATCTTATAATTTTTTAAATATAAGTCATAATGTACAGGAATAGTATTTCCTCTGATATATAGTGGCTGTATACATTTGTATGAATATACAGAAAGAGATGGCCGAATATACAATGAACTATTGAAATGTATCAAAGGAATGTGAATGTATGTTAGGTGTAATAGAGAGAGCTACACAGAGAAAAACTTTTCAGAATGTCTTCTATTGTGTCACTTAGTTCCCTGTAACTTTTGAAAAATCTACTAAAGAGTTTTTAAAGAAAAAACATTGCTATTCAAAGTGTTCAATGCTCCTCTGTGTTGCTTTATTTCTACTTTTACATAATTGACTCATTAATGTTTATTGAGCAAAAGTACACAGAGAAAATCAGTCATTCTAGAACAATTGCCTTCTAAGAGAAGACTTTAAATAATGCCACAAATTGTTCAGGAAAAGCTCTTATTTTTTCTACTATGATTTAGCTGTTAATTATTTGGGCATGTGTTTTAAACCTATGACTGATGATGCCCTTGAGGTTTTTTTTTCAGCTTGGGAGACATTTGTTTTAAATTTTTACAATTTAACAAAAATACACTTGATCCATAGGAGAAACTACCCTGGCTGGAATACCTCTTACTACATTAAGGTCACATATCATATGACTATTTAAATTAGAACCAGAAACTTATGTCTTCCTGTTTCTGGAAAGTCTTTCAAATGTTATCTCAGGATAAATAAACTCTTATAAAAACTCAAGATAGTTTATAAACTGGTTTTTCATCTCAGAAGCATACATGTATGTGCTAGATCTTGATTTTTGTTTTAGAATGCTTAGTGAAAAGAGTGTTGTTCTCTTCTATGAAGGCAACAATGTATTTCTGTTTATCTAAACAGTAAATTTACATCACATTAACTCATGACTTCTAAATGTTCAATGTGTAATTCTATACTATATTTATATGCTTAACTAAAATATTTGCGCATATATATATATATATATATATATGAGTTGCTTCAAAAGTTTTTTTAAAATTTCTTAAGGAAACCTTGTTTTAGAACAAAATTCACTTATAAAAATTCAACTACAATACAGAAAACTGCTAGGAAAAACAATGACTTCAAATAGCTGTGAATAAATAGTGTGTAGTTAACAGGTCTTCCTTCTTTCCTTCTTTTTGTTATTCAACTAAAATAGCCCCCTTCTCTGAAAATGAGAAAGGGTTATTTCAGTGATTAAAATATTTTTATTTGATTACAAATGTTTATGGACTTAATCTCAAATTCCCTGTGAAAAGCTTTCATGGACTTACAGCATTCACCATTATAATATATTTAATATTCTCCACTTAAATGACATATATTATTTACATATTACAAATTACTAGTAACATGTGACTTGTTTAATGTAAACTACGATAATATACTTATTTTATATACAGTGTTTCACAAGACAAACGAAGAGGAAAGGAAGAGAAATTTATAGACGGACATAAGCTCCAAAGCCTCACACCTACTAGCATACTTTATTCAGATTTCTTCCCTTGGCTGTCTAGGTTCTATTATAAGCCTCTAGGGCAGGGGCTGTGTCTGCTCACTGTCAGCACTCAACAAATAATAAATAGTACTATTAACAGCAGTACATGTGGGTAGAATTTGGATGGTTATTATTTTTTTAATAGCACTGTTCAACAGAACACTAATTGGATTGTCAGTCAAGATTTTCTTGATCTTGTCTTAGGTGCATTATGCTACGGAGAAATGTTTAAACTGATCATTTTTACTTTTAAAAATACAGCTTAATGAAAAAGCAATTTAGTAAATTGCCAGGGGCTGTTTTACATCATACACAGTGTTGTGTTTCCCCAGAACAATTCAATTTAATGGAATTCCCTGGGAAGTTTAGTCTAAGTTGAAATAAAAAATTGTTGCTGCCTGAAAGATTGCATGCTTGTCTGATATGCAGAAATTTCTAAAATAAGTAGCATTCTTTCAGACACAAAGCCCTTTTCCATCTTTACACCTGAATCAATCCCTAGAAAATGAATAACTTTATGCAGAATGCAGCTGTTTTTATTAAATTTGATAAAAAATCAATTTACCAATACAGTGACATACACACACATACTTAAACATAGTTGAGTTAGTAAAATAGACTTCTATTGGATTTGCTTGTTTTTTCATTTTATTACTCAAAACATCCAAAAGAAATACTGGTAAGTTTAAAACACTTAATAGGTTAAATCAGTCTGAGTTCTTGTAGTAGCAGAAGTATAAAATAATGAACTAAATAACAACTATGTTTTGTTTTCAGAGCTCTGAAAATTAAGTATATAGAAATGTCATCATTGCTGTTACTGTGTTTTTTTTATTTCTAATATTTCATTTTGATTTGATTCTTTCCCATAGTTTCCTGCTCTAGGCTAAAATTATCCATCTGTTGCATGTTGTCTAACTTTTCTATTAGAGCCTTTAACATATTACAGTAAAGCCCCACTTGTGTGGATCTCGATTTATCAGACTTCGGATTTAATGCACAAAATTTCTGATCCTTATATCATAAATGAAAATTAACACACTGTGAATTTTCAAATGCTTTTAACCAAGATTTGCTTATAATTAAATTAACAAGTTATTTTTTGTTATTAATTCACTGTTATTTTTAACAGATTTTAGCGAATAGGCCATGTGTTGGGGAAAAAAAAACTATAGTAATTTTGCCAACATAAGAAATATTACATATCTACAACTATAGTGTAAATCCGCATCACTCTGGGTAATTGTATCTGTTGGCATGACTTTCTGCAGCAGTTTCACTCCCATGTTCTCACATGCACTAAGCATTTGTTTACCCACAATGACTGTGGATGCACCCATTCAGTATAATTAAAATTACAGTAACAGTGTAGAAAACTTTTCTGTGAAATTAAACTTTTCATGCCTACTTAATTTTAATTACACAATTGTGTCTACATAAGTAAAAACAGATACACTCACTAATTTGCCAATTTTTTAACACATGCATTCAGAAAATCTACTTTATTATAGAACAGACTTTTGGCTTTAACAGACACCCTCTCACCTGAATTAGTCCATTATATTAAGGCTTTACAGTATTAATAGTTATTTTATTTATTTGTTTGTTTGTTTTAATTTAAAAAGGGACTTTATTAGAAAAATACAAAAGGTTTGTGCAGGGATTCCCACAGCTGTAATGAGTTAATAGCTAGAAACACACCTTTCTGAAGAGTAGATCATGTTGTGATCATAAACTTCTGGGTTTTGCAAGATCAGGAAAAGAATATCCCAGACTCGCAGTGGTTCTCAACCTTTTTTAATGCTGTGACCTTTTAATACAGTTCCTCATGTTGTGGTGACCCCCAATCATAAAATTATTTTTGTTGCTACTTCATAACTGTAATTTTGCTACTGTTATGAATCATAATGTAAATATCTGTGTTTTCTGATGGCCTTAGGCTCTACAGCAGCGATTCTCAACTTGTGGGTCGCGACCCACAGGTTGAAAACTGCTAGCAAGGTCGCCTAAGACCATCAGAAAACAGATATTTACATTATGATTCATAACAGCAGCAAAATTACAGTTATGAAGTAGCAACAAAAATAATTTTATGATTGGGGGTCACCATAACATGAGGAACTGTATTAAAAGGTCACAGCATTAAAAAGGGTTGAGAACCACTGTTCCAGAGGATGTTCCTCCCTGTATAGTGCACATGGGACTAGAATGTGGATTCATTTCTGCTTGCTTTTTGGTCCTTATGTTCCTTTATGCTGGCCTCAAACTTGTCAAGCACATGTTGGCAGACATTCATGAGCTCATTCAGGTCTCTCTGAAATGGCTCAACAGCTGGAAGAGCATCTCAAATCTGAATCCGTAAGCTAATTTTACTCTCTGAAGGATGGGTTGTAGTGTAACCACGAAATCCCACCTCTGGGTTCTTCATGATCGCATAAGAAAGAGGATTTCCTAGGGTCTGGTCCTCCTCGTGCAAAACAAGTGTCCACCTGTGCCAGCTGCCTGGACCATTTCCACAGCTATCCTCCTCTCTCCTTCAGCTATTGAGACCTTCAATCCAGACATTTTTGTCTCTAGCTCATGGTCCTCTTCCATCGTGGGGACAGCATCCAGGATATTAAGGTGGAGCTGGAGAAAAGTACACTCTGCCTCATATCGTGAAACGTGCAAGAGAAACAGGAAGTCTTAATAGTTATTTTACACTAGAGGCACATTGCAGGAAGATTCCTATAAGAACAAGGCTTCCTTTGGCAGTCTCCACTGCCCCACCTGCTTCCCTCCCTCCTTTGCCACCCCACCTTCTTCCCTCCCTTCTCTGACCCTGCCCCCCCCCCGTCCCCTGCTTGCTTCCCACCCTGTTTCCCTCTCTTTTCCACCACCCTGCTTGCTGCTTCTCTGTAGCTTCCCTCTCTTCTGCAGCACTTAGCTTCCTTCTACTCTGTCTTCAGTCTGCCCTCTGCACTGGGACATGCAAATTAATCTTGTGTTAATTTACATACTCACTCCTGATTGGTTGGTGGGAGTGGCTTGTGGGCATGGCAGAGGTATGGTCAATTTGCATGTTTCTCTTTTATTAGATAGTATTCCCTGTCAGTTCTAGCATTTGGGTTATATCTGAGGCTGGTTCTGGTGATTACTTTCCAACTTTAGACTGTATTTATTCTTCACTTTTCAAATGCCTTATCATGATTGTTAGAAGTCAGACAG
>JAAGEH010000293.1:9086699-9106560 GCA_011751065.1 Lasiurus cinereus
TGTGTGTGTGTGTGTGTGTGTGTGTGTGTGAGAGAGAGCGAGAGAGCGCGACCGCTCGAGTCTTCTCCGAGAGGGAGGGAGGGAGAGAAGGGGTAGGGGAGGCGGGGGGGGTGTTAATCTAGTCAAATATCAAACTAAGTTTAAAGATTGGTGTTGCTATGGTTACCTTCCATGTCCCAGAGGCTTCATCTTTCTACTGTGACTCTGCGAGTTTGGGCGTGGGCTAGTTTACCAGAGAGTGCTTCCCCACACCCAGGGCCCATGGCGAGGCGCTGCCTCCTGCAGCAATCTCTACTGCACTCCCGTTGTTTTCACTCAGGGTTTGTTACCTTAGTGGTAGGAAGCAGAGGACAAAGGGCATTCTCTGAGGTTCAAAGTAAGCCTCAATCTTAGCAGCCTCTATGAACTTGTGGAATGTGTTCCTTTTCTACCTGGGGGAGAAGTGGGGGGACTAACAAATATTGCAGCTCACTCCCAGGAACAGCTCTTCTTTTTTCTTTTTTCTTTTCTCCCAGTAGAAACAGAGACCATTGTTCTTGCTCTTTCCCATGCAAATTAAGCTTTTTGTTCTATGAGAAAGAGAGAGGAGATGGGTGAGTTGGGATTTCTGGTATCCCTTATTGTTTCTCTCTTCCAGCTGGCATTACTAGGGAAAGTTCTCAGCAGTTCCTTCAGTCTTTCCCTTGAAACCTTACTAGAGTTTAGGGAATAAATGCTGCAGGCCCCTGGAGCGACACACTCTGACAATGGCCTAAACTTGGCCTTTAGTGATTCTTACAAGATTACATACCATCTGGTGGTATATGCCCCAGGTAAGCAAATACTTTCTCTGCTATAAAGTTGGTCCCTTGGTCTGATACACTGTACTATGGGCCCCATGCTGGTGGATCCAACATGCTATCAAACTTCAAATAGTTGTGCTCGCTGAGACCCTATGTATAGGAAAGACAAACCCAAGCTCTGAATATTATCCATTCTTTGAGGAACAATGGCCTGTCCAGAGTGAAAGGGTACAACATAGTCATCATGGCACTAAGTAGCCAGTTGGTCTCCTCAAAGAACAGTACCAAAATGGGGGATCAACGTCAGTCTTTGTCGCTGGTTGGTGGAACCTTCGACGTTGGCTTCTGATAGATCAGCAAGTAGGAGCAAATGCTGTTGGGCACATAGATAGCCTCCACCTCTGCCATCAAGGCCACTTTATTCATGTGTCCATTGTAGCAGCACTAGAGTGGACAATGAGAGAGGATGGCAAATCGAATGCCCCTGGCTAGGTCATTTTTCATTCTTGCCTCTTCTATGAAGAATTTTTTTTGTGGGCATTACCATATGATGCAACAAACAATATTCACACCCTACATCCACTCTCATAGGTCCCATTCGTAAACTTCATATTTCCTTATATTCCTTTTCAATATTTTACCTTTCTTTTCTTTCTAGACCCCTGTCAACCATCCAAAGAATATCCTATCTAATAAAGAGGGAATATGCTAATTGACTTTGATGCTGTTGCAAAGATGGTGATGCCCATAGCCAATAAGAGGGAATATGCTAATTGACTGTCCTGCCCTCAAAGATGGTAGCACCCAAAGCCAATAAGGAGGGAACATGCTAATTGACTGCCATGCCCTCAGAGATGGTGGCATCCACAGCTACAAGATGGTGGTGTCCAATCCCCTGAGCTCCTGCGTGCCTGCCTCCAGAGTCCCCCAGTCCCTTCCTCCCCCCAGCCACCCAGGGCCAGCCCGAGGCTCAGGCAAGCCTCTGATGGCGGCTGCCCAGCTTCCCAGGGCCACCTGAGGCTCAGATAATCAGGGCCAGCCAAGGCTTGTGCTACTGGCATTGGCAGCAGCAGAGGTGTGATGATGTGTCACCTTCCCCTGATCACTGGATTACCTCCTGCTGCTAGGGCTCCTGGACTGTGAGAGGGGGCAGGCCAAACTGAGGGACCCTCCCTCCAGTGCATGAATTTTCATACACCAGGTCTCTAGTAATATTTATAAAATAAATTATTGTCCATTCCTTTTTTTTTTATTTTGGTTAATCCTCACTCAAAGGTATTTTCCATTGGTTTTTGGAGAGAGTAGAAAGGAAGGGGAGGTACAGAGAGAGAAAAGCATCCACGTGAGAGAGACTCATTAATTAGTTGCCCCCCCCGCCCTCTTGCATGTGCCCAGACCAGGGCCAGGGAGCAAGCCTGCAACCGAGGTACATGCCCTTGACTGGAATTGAACTTGCCATCTTTCAGTCTGAGATCCAATGCTCTGTTCATTGAGCCAAAGCAGCTAAGGAAGTCCATTTCTTTTAATGTTTAAGATTACTATGCTACTAAGTACTTATGTTTATTAAACATGAATTATGCTTATGCCTAACAAGATCTTTGCTAACTATCTATTTATACTCAAAATTTGAATGTTTTCATCTCCATTTTACAAACTATAGACCTAGTCCCATTTCATAACAGAATTCCATATTCTGAAAGGTAAATGTACATTATACTAAGCCTCAGAATTTCCTTTTGGTTTGACATAATAGTGTTGTAAGGGTCCTATCTCTTCAGTTAAACATGATTACATTATAGTTGGCCTGTAACTCAAGAGCAGTCGATCAATAGCCTGGAAAAAGTCACAGAAGAATTAAAAACTTC
The DNA here is from genome assembly GCA_011751065.1 of Lasiurus cinereus. Taxonomy (NCBI): domain Eukaryota; kingdom Metazoa; phylum Chordata; class Mammalia; order Chiroptera; family Vespertilionidae; genus Lasiurus; species Lasiurus cinereus. Next base: position 9,089,347 of record JAAGEH010000293.1, read on the forward strand.
CTTTCTCTTAATAATCTGAACTGTAAATAAATAGTCAGAGGCTATTTGTTTGGTAGTAGAACCAGAAAATGAATGAAAGAAAAAAGACCCTTAAGTAGCAGTGGGCAGGAAGAGTAAATAGAATCCATGTGTAAACACAAGTCCAAAAGCCCTTCATCGGAAAGAGTGCATTATTGGTTTGGCAGCAAAAAACAACCTAAGATGAAGACATATACAGTGAAGAGACAGAAAACATAGCTGATAAATATTAACAGAATGGAAGTTGGTAGGCTTACAATTCTTAGGAAACAGTTGATAAGGCTACTTAGGATGTTGAAAAACTGTCCAGTCACTAAATTTTCTGAGATCTGACTATTCTGACTCCAGTAATTTTAATGATACCTAGTTTGGGAGCTTTTTAGCTATTCACATGAGATAGAGCTCAGTGATTAAGATTCCTGTTGGCTTGTTTTGTGTATTCACTATAATGAAATGGACTTAATTTTTTCAAGATGTACCCATGTAATGACCTGAATATTTCCTAAGTACGAATTCTCTCAACTTTATGTTGGCTATAAAGTATTACTACAAAATATCAAATAATTCCCAATAAAAAAATTTTAAAAGGCATCCAGCGATAATATTTGGCATATAGGCTTTATATTTTCTTCAAGGTTAATTTATACATCACGATGAATAAAGCTACTGCCGTGCTTTCTTACATTCTTCAGTACATCTAGCATATGGTGGTAATTTTAGGAAACTGACTTAAATGATTAAGATAAAGCTCGGTAAAGAATTGGTTTTGGAAAGGATCAGCAAACAAACGGCAAGTGTGCCATCACTCCCTCCTCCTAAACCTATTGTTGATAGTATTAATCAGAGTTTTGTTTCTCCCGAAATCCTGATGAATTCATCGTTATAAATATTCATGGCATTATATTTCAGGTCTCACTACCAACATATGTAAGCCAGCACTCACAATTAAGACTATTTGCCATCAGTGTACTATTTCCTCCTTTGGATTCTTGCCTTTAGTGCTGGCCGTTTTCTCTGAGTGATTAATGTAACCTCGTTAAGTTAATGAACTAGGCACTTCAGCATTTCTTCAGGGATAGAGGAACTAAAATTATTGGCTATGTGCTACTCCATACACTAATACATTGTTTAAATTTATTAAAGTTGCTTATAAAAACTAAGCATGATTTAGAAAACCTCAGTCTCTAAACAATTACCAACCAACCCTTAGGCATCATTAAAAAAGGGAATCAAGAGAACTTAAAAGGCCCTCACTGGTTTGGCTCAGTGAACAGAGCATCTACCTGCGGACTGAAGGGTCCCAGGTTTGATTCCAGTCAAGGGCACATGCACAGGCTGCCAGCTCAATCCCCAGTAGGGGGCATGCAAGAGGCAGCTAATCAATGATTCTCTTTCATCATTGATGTTTCTATCTCACTCTCACTCTCCCTTCCTCTTTGGAATCAATAAAAATATAGTTTAAGCAAAGAAAGCTTTAAAGAAGAATATAGGTAGCAATATAAAAATTAAAGCTTCTAAAGGCCCAAATCACCTTAAAAATAAAACAAGAAACACTGGGGGAAAAAATATCTGCAATACACAAATACACCAAAATTATTAGTATCACTAGTAAATGAAATATTTCTATGCATAAATAAGCAAGTCCCCTGAATGACTATTTATCAGGCATTATTAGAAGGGACACAAAAGCAAAACAATGTTCTGAGATACTTTTTTGTCCTATCTCTATACTAGTATAATTTCATATATGTGCAGAGTGGTTCTAGCCTTAACAATTCTGTTTTAAAGTAATAATACACTTAAGAAAAAAGATTACTTTAATATATGTGAGTTAGAATTCATTGGAAACAAAATATGGCAACTCCCACTTTCAATGCCAGTTAGAAATGGGCCATACTGATAGAATGAACAGTAATTATGCAAGACCTGTGTAATTTTTTATTACTCTTGAAATATTTATCTACTGAATTGTCTAGACTAAATACCCTAGGACTACATATGAGTCTAGGCAATATTGAGCGCAGGGTGCTATCATCAGGTAGACATGGACTCTCACGCGGATGAATAGCAGAAGCACACATCCCTGGTAATCCTGTCCTCTCCCCACCAAATTGTGGATGTGGCCAAGATTGTACATCTAATTAGAAATTTACAAGATAAATAAGAGTCAGTGGAACATGTTATATTGCACCAAGAGAATGCAATTAGCAAAATACATACTATGAGAAATTGTACAGGATAAACAACTCTTTTGTTTCTTCAATAACGAAAACTGGGATAAAGGGGAAGGGAGACTCTATTGACTAAAAACAAAACTAAATAATAATACTAAAATAGTTTAAAAAACCTATCAAGCAATCACAATTTATGCACCTTAATTAGATCCTAATCTGAAATACCAATTGTTTAAAAGGTTATGACCATTAGAGAAAGTGAACACTGATGGTATTTGACTACAGTAATGATTGTTAAGTATGCTAATAGCATTGTATTAAAAAAAAAAAGGTTCCTCGTCTTTTTAAGTATTTATAGAAATAATAGAATATCTATGGCAAGCAAATGTACTGGTTTGCCCAGGATTGAAAGTTTTCTTGAAACTTGGAACTTTCAGTGCTAAAACCAGGACTATTCTGTACAAATGGTGATTTCTATCAAAATAACTGGGATAGGTGTTGTGAAGTTGGTACGGCTAGAGATAAAACTTGGTAGACTTTTGGAGGATGATTATAGAAGCTGACGTATATACTTGAAAATGTCCATGATTTAAAAAAAAAATCACATGGGCCACTATTAATTATTTGTAGGGAAATGGAATCGACTTTACTAATCAACGTTGGAAAACTTTGCAGAATCATTTGCAGAACAGATAAAAACTGAGTGTGAAACATAATGATCCAAAATAGTGCAATGATAATTTTGTCACCAAACTTGTTACTTGTGTATTAGACAATGATGTAGGCTTGTAATGGCCTCTTGAAAGTTCATCTATAATTGTAAGGTTTCTCATGTAATAGTACTGCTAATAATCAACATTCCCTGAGTGCCTCCCACTCATAGGTCCTGTGAGACCTCCTGACATAGCAGAAATATGAAAAATCATGACAACAAAATAATGAATTCTGTTTTCTTATAAAACTCAGAAGGAAGTACTCACTGACTCAGAGATGTGAGTACACAATAAACATATGCACTTATCCCGAATTTAACATGATCTGTACATCTATTAATACTTAAAGTTGATGCTTAAGGGAGATCTGACTAAAAAGGATGTGTTGAAAGTTTTCACAGGGTAAAAGAGAATTTGTGGGGTCTACATTTTTTACACTGCATGTGTACCTTTGATGTATACAACCTTCATAGTTCAAGTGATGACATGTATAGTTTATTTCTTGTCCTAACAATATTGAATCAACAATGTAAAAATGAAAAGTTATTTTAAAATAACTTTTCTAGTCAAGTCAATGGTTCAGTGATTTGTGCAAATCACATTCCAAAGAGCATATTCTAACAACAAAGTTCAAATTTCTTAATGAAGGAATTAACCTACCAGTCATATTTCATTTAAATTGTGTGATGAATATCTTCTTTGCTCTGTTTATCCCCCTAGAATTAAGAAAGTTCCATTATTCTTGGCAGGTTTTAAAAAAATGAATTCTAGGGAATTGATTTATGTTTTCCAATGCATTTATTTATTCATAAAACTGAGATATGGAAGCTTGCAGAACAGGTTCTAGAAGACCACGTGAGCTGGGAAAACACTGGCTGAGTCGCACATGGCCTGAGCCTCATCTTCAAGGCATTATTTACAGGTAAACAGTCCAGTGCCCAAACTTTGGCCCAAGAACTTTAAAAAGATCAAGGAGAAACAGAGCAATTTAGCATATTCGTATTGCCTTACAAATAGGCAAAATGCCAACAGCTTCAGATCCATGCAGAACCCTGACAATCTCCTTCTGTGCATCATGAGCACAGATATGGGTGGCAAATGTCATATGGCTGCTTCACAGTTTGCGGAATTCTGATGTCGAAAAGGAGAGGAAAAATTGGATTGCAGGAGAATTAAGAGCCCAGACCAATCTATTTTTGTCCTCAAAACATGTCCTGCTTTAAATTATTCTTGCAACTTTATTCTGCGTAATTTCTTCATCCTCCTTAGTTACTTGTCCAAACTTAACCACCCTTCTGTTAAAAGCCAGTGTACCTGCCTACCCTAAAAAAAGACTCACAAGATTCCCTAAAGTAATAATTGCTTCTCCTTCCCAGATATTCTCATAGTGCTCTTGAGATACCTTTGTTATGACATTTCTTAAAGATAGCTTAAATCCATTATTTGTTATGTGTATCTTCTAGTGAATAGGGTTTTTAGACAGTAGTGACCATGTTTTTAAAATTCTTGTATGTACAAGTTGCTCTAATACCACACTCTCATAGAACATATTTTAATAATACAGGTTGAACTGAAATAATAAATGGAAAATATTTGCTTTAGTTAAGGTCTTGCTTAAAAAAAAAAGAACTGATTAATATATATATATATTCCAGAGAGGAAGGGAGAAGGAAAGAGAGATAGAAACATCCATGATGAAAGAGAATCATTGATTGGCTGCCTCCTGCACACCCCATACTGGAAATCAAACCCGCAACCTGGACATGTGTGTGCCCTGACTTAGAATCCAACCATGACTTCCTGGTTCAAAGGTTGATGCTCAACCACTGAGCTACACCAGCCTAGCTGGTTGAATATTCTTTAACATTCTTTGAGCAAAAAAGGAAAAAGAAAAAAAAGGAAGATGAACAAATAAAATACAGACTTCAACTATTGATTTAGTTTAACTATTTTTTACTTGTTCTATATTTGAGCTGCAAATTTTAGAACTCTGCTTATTGGAACTGTTGATTTTGAGGTTAAATATTTTCATTTTGGAACATGATGTAAAAGATAGAAATGTAACTAGTCAGATGTAAATATAAAGTTTGAGTTAAGAAACCCAAGTTTGGGACACACCTTTGTCATTTGTTTAAACTTGAACTCAACATTATCAAAATGTTTAGCCAATGTGTCAGGATTATAAATGCAGTCAAATGTCAAAGTTTGTAGTATGCTCTCATCCCTTTTATTTCCTTATAGGAAAAGTGCTGTTTTAAAAGCCTTTTGGTTTACATTTCTAAGTGACTTCGTAATTTTAAAGACTAGTTAGATAAATTGCTTTTAGACTAAGATATTTTGCATTCCAGTCCAGAGACCTTGTTGTATATCTACTCTAAGATAGAAAATAAGAGGTACATGAAGATCAAAAGGGCCAGCAGAATGTAATTACTCTGTGTTTGTCATTTTCCTTTCTCTCTCCTATCCCCCAGGTCATCACATCAAGTAAAAACAGTTTTGTTACTACTTTCCTGAATCTATTTAGACCTTGTCTGGGAATCAAAGCATGAAACAGAAAACATATCAGAGAGTATTTCATTTAATTACTGAATCGTTTTATATTTATGTATTATATTTCTAAATCATAGATTTGGAAAAAAATCCAGAATTTCAACTATATGTTACAATTCTTTAGTATCATTCCCACTCAATATTACTAGATGGAAATGGTTATTTGAATAAATTTCCTTAAAACTGAAGGTCACCTAATATGTATCTTCAAACTTCATGAACATTTTTTGGAGTAACCTGTAGAACTTAAACTGAATTAAATAAAAAATTTATTTTGTTTCCTTCAGTTTAAACAATCATCATATGAGCACTCATTACCTTTTATCCAATTGCTCCTTTCACAAGAAACAATTAAACCTATAAAGACTAAATTATTTAGCCATAGTCAGTTTGGCTCAGTGAATAAAGATTGCCCTGCAGACTGAAGGGTCACAGGTTTGATTCCAGTCAAGGGCACATACATCAGCTATAGGCTCAATCCCAGGCCCTGGTCAGAGGGCATGTGTGGTAGGCAACCAATCAGTGTGTCTCTCTCACACTGATGTTTTTCTCTCTCTCTGTCTCTCCCACTCCCTTCCACTCTCAAAAAATAAAATAAAATCCAATGCAAAAATATCCTCAGATGAGGATTAACAACAACAACAAAAAGTCTAAATTATTTAAATTATTTGTAAGTAAAAAGTTTCTCAACATTTTTAACAATTAAATTGGTACATGGGAAAGGTAAGCTCACCTTCTAGGAAGTCCAGTAGAGAGATGTTAATGTAGATAATTCTTTAAAATAACATTAACAAGATATAAAATGTACCCACTTAAAGTGTAAAATTTAGTGGTTTTGTGCAAATATTACCACAACCTAATTTTAAATTTTCATCACCCCCAAAAATAACTCTATCTCTAGTAGCAGTTATTTGCATTTTTTCCTCCCAATCTCAAGTAACCACTAAATCTACTTTGTATAGATTTGTACATTCTGGAGTTTTCATATAAATAATCATATAATATGTTATGTCTTATGATTGGTTTATTCACTTAGTATAATGTTGTCAAGATTCATATTGTAGCATATATCAGTACTTCATTCCTTTTTGGTGCCAAATAATATTTCATTGTCTGGATATACCACATTTGCTTATCTATCCATTCATCCTTTAATAGACATCTGGGTTGTGTTCAGTCTTTGACTACCTTCTATAGATATAAAAGCCTAAGGGACTGATGATCAAATGACCAAACAACTGTCGCTATGACATGCACTGACCCCTGGGGGCAGACGCTCAACACAGGAGCTGTCCCCTGGTGGTCAGTGCACTCCCACAGTGGGAGTGTCACTCTGCCAGTCACAGGCTCATGGCTGTTGAGCACAGCTGCGGTAACATGAGCCTCTCCCACCCCTGCAGGAGCTCTACTAAGTGCAGGTGCAGAAGGGCCAGGATAAGCTGGAGTAGCGGGGAGCCCAACCTGGGCTCTGGCTCCTCCCCAGTCACGTCGTGCACTACTACATCCCCTGAAGGGTCCTGGATTTCGAGAGGGCACGGCCCAAGCTGAGGGACCTAACCAGTGCACATATTTGTGCACTGAGCCTCTAGTTATGAATAATGCTGCTTTATAAGTTTTTATCTGGACACTCTTCATTTTGGGGGGGTAGCCAGATTAGAGAATTTTAAAAGAGTATTCATGATTATAACCCCTACTTTGCTTTTGATGAGCATCGTATAAAGAACATTTTCACACACAAAAAAAGCACTGTGGAACTTGACTCCTTTCTGTACATGTCTAGGTTTAGCTGTCACATAAAATCTGAAATTCTGTGTAGACAATAGATCTGTCTATGCAGTGATTTGGCTTTATCATCGAGAAAAAGGCAGAGTTCAAAAGGAACAAGAAAGAACAAAGCAGGTAAATTAAATTACAACATATCCCTCTACCCTTTTTGACATAGGCACTGACTTAGAGATATGGTCTGATGGTCTGAAATAAGAAACAGGTTATTATGATATTAGTTGAATTATATCTCCAAAATTTGAATGACGTTAATTAATTTGTAATTAGCAATAAAGGGAAAATGAGGTCAGAAACAGAACATGGCTGATTCAGGTTAAAATATTAGTATGTAAAGGGACGTGATCCAAGGTTATGCTGAAAGATAACTGTGGTAGCAACTGGAGTCCTAGTATCAGTCCAGCCATTGCCACTAGGACAAGAGCTGTGTCCTTCATGTCTCTGGGCTACAGTTTCCTCTTCCAAAAGGATAGAATACTGTTCATTAGTCAGGCAGTATCTATGCCAAATAGCTTCAGAGTAATGTCTTTAAAATTTCTGAAGCAATATCCAGAATTTAAAAGATAACTCAAACGGACAGTTCTGTTCTTCACATTCTCTCCATCTCAAAAGATACAGGCAATTTCTATATATATATAATTTGAATCTGAAAACAGAATCAGAAATTGTCAGAGTTGGAATGAGTCATTTGGTGAATGATGCAAACATGCTCACCTTAGGGATTTAAAAGAAAAACTGTTATGACATGCCCTGGCTGGTGTGTCTCCGTGGCTAGAATATTGGCCCACACACTGTAGGGTTGTGGGTTTGATTCCCGATTAAGGGCAAGTACCTGGGTTGCAGGTTCAATCCCTGGCCCTGGTCCGCACGTGTGGGAAGCAAACAATCGATGTGTCTCTCTCACATCCATGTTCCTCTTTTTCTCCTCCTCCCTTCCCCCCTTCTACTCTCTCTAAAATCCAAAGGGGGCGGGCGGAAATATCCTCTGGTGAGGATTAACAAAAAAAAAGACAGTTATGAAATATTCAAGGACATTTCATAACTACTGGGGATCCAAGACTGGCCAGGGCACGTCGGCTCTTTCACCTCCATCACTTTCCTAACGATTCCTGGGAGCCCACTGTCCCAAACTGTCAGTCGCTGCAATCCTGTCTTCATGGCAGATAGAGGAGTTTTGTTTTCCAAAAAGGAAACAAAAGAATCACTTGTTAACTACCTATAAAGAACAAAAGATTGCTGACAGACACCAAGGCTTTAAGTAAAGGTTAGCTTCCCTTTTGCAAAGCACCTGCAACATCAGTCAGTGTGTAATTCTGAATGGAAGAACTCTTTTGTAGGTCACTCAAATTGTGCAGCGGGGGCTGGTGCGGGCGTCCACCCATTACTTTTTTCCTCCCTAGGAAACCTCAGACAGGCTCTCTACGGATGCTACTGCGATTGAAGAAAATAGCACCAAATTATGTGGCTTTTCTGGTCCCTCTATAATTATTCTCTGCCCTGCCACCCTGTGTATTTCCTTCAAAATGAGTTCCACAGCCTGTAATGATCATAGTCATTTATGTGTTTGCTTTTTACTTATGTGTTTATGATCTGCCTCCTTCAACTAAAATGTGAGTTCTTTGGTGGGAGGAGTTCTGCTTGCCTGCTCAGCACATTTCCGGGTCCTTGATCAACAGGGTTTTCCAAATGTAAGAAATGAGAAACGTGCTAGTAAAGAGTAGGCATCACAGGAAATGAGGATCTATAATGTTCTGCATTTCAGTGAACATCTGAATATTTATAGATATGTATAGTAGTCTCCAAATATCTCAGATGTTTATATCTCAGCCCACAGTGAAAGGAGTTATATTCTGATCGTAAACCTCTGTACTTAAAATGGTGCTGTGGACTTATGACTAACATGATTAACAGTGTGAACTAGAACTTGAATGTCTAATACATGAAGCATACCTTTATTTACTAGCATAGGGAAAAGAACACACATCTGGCATTAGACAGGCCTGCATTTGAATTTAGTTCTGCTTCTTACAACCTACATGATCTTGGGTGAGTAAATTAACCTCAATGAGCCTTTGGATTTTTATCTATAACTATAAATATTAGCTATAAGATTTCTTTTAAACATATTTCCTTGATTTTTTTACAGAGAGGAAGGGAGAGGAATAGAGTTAGAAATATCAATGAGAGAGAAACATCGATCAGCTGCCTCCTACACACCCCCTCCTGGGGATGTGCCCGCAACCAAGGTACATGCCCTTGACTGGAATCAAACCTGGGACCCTTTGGTCCACAGGCCAATGCTCCATCCACTGCACCAAACCAGTTAGGGCAGCTATAAGATTTTTTTTACAAGTTCCTGACATGAAAATATTCAACCTGTTGGTAAATTTCATTCACCGTAAGCAATTAGCTTTAAGAGTCTTCCAAAATTAGTGAAAGCCAGCATTGCACACAGTGGGTGGTCAACCAAGGTATTTACTTTTGTTAGTAGTAATCTGTGGCAACCTGCAGCCTCAGTGTGGGCAGCACTCAGGCTTTTAAATTAGCGTTTAAGGAGATTGCTCTGCCCCACTGGCGAGAATTCCCCATGGATATTCAGAACTGTGGCGACACTGTCAGCTTTTGCCAGCCTTTATCCAGCCCAGCAGAGTGTGTTTGAAAGTGATGCAGCCTATATGATAAGAGAAGGGCTTCGCTTTCGACTCTACCATCAACCGTGCTCACTTTCTTGTCTTCCCAAACACAGTGTGAGGAGTGAGAGAGGCAGCAAGCTCCCGTCACAGAATATGCTCCAACAACCAGCTCCACAGTAAATCGGAAGAGGGCAGGTTAGACAGAATTCAGCCTTTTGGTTTTGCTTCTACACTCAAAGCACATTCTGTGCCACGTTGGGAGTGTCACAAATGCTATTTCCGAAAGGTGTCTCGGTTTCCTTTTTGGAAGTGGTGATAATACTAGCTGATCCTGAGGTGCTGCACGTGTTAAGGAAATACTAACCAGACGCTTTTATGCTTAAGGCTAAGGATTTTGATCTCTCTGACGACTCTGGTTACTTTAAAATTTCCGACAAAGTTTATAGCAGAGTATCCTGCCAGATTCTCTGAAAGAGAACCGTTTGAAGTGCTTCTGGTCTTCTAAGGAACTTGCTGATCCTTGACTAAGGAGAGTGCTGACAGACTGCTCTCTGTTCCTCTTCAGTGCTCTCTCACTAACCCTGATGAAAGTGAGTCGCTTTGATTTTTTCCTGCTCGATGATGTCAGTGAAACTTTGTCCAGGATGGTGGAGAGCCCTGCATTCTGGTGGCAGTTTCCAAGGTTCTGTTTTCCATCAGACCTAACAGCCCACTCACCTTCCATACATCTATTCTTAGACAATAAATCAGACACCTGCTATGGCCAAGAGGAAGACCCCCTCAGATTACAGCTCAGAAGAACCAGAAAGCAATGTGAATGAGTAGATTAAGTAATAGTGTTTTTTAATGACACATAAATTGGTAAGCATGTAGGAGCTTAGTTCAGGACTGAGTTTAAAAATACTTTGATATTTAAGCAAAGTTTTGCAGCACAAAATGGAAGATGAGAGTCTCAACGACTGAAAGGAATCTGGTTTAAGTTAGAAGTTTGGGAGACTCAAGAAATAGATGGTTGAGGAACACATTGAGTTGTGGAAGGAGGCCTGAAAGCAAATACATACCACAAGAAGGGGAGGGAGATGAGATTAAGGTCTTGGAACCATTCATATTTAATATGGAGATAAGGAAGGCGCTTGATAAGAGAGATGAAAAAGAACTAAGGTTAGAAGAGAATCAGGAGACCGAGGTATCTAGAATTAAAGTTTGGGAAAGGCTTAATCAGAGATATCAAATGAAGCAGAGTACACACACACACACACACACACACACACATTCACAGAGGATAGTGGCTGAAGTCAGGTTATCTGCTGTGCCAACTGTTGTAGGATTACTTTGGTTATTGATTGATGCATAAGGAAGTACCCCCAAACAATGGCAGCTAAAAATGACCAGAACTCATTATTTCTCATGATTCTGAGGGTGGGCTGGCTTCAACTGAGCAGTTCTTTTGCTGGACATGGAGTCATCAGAAAAGTCCATGATGACCACACTCACATGTCTTTTGCTTCACTTGAGCAGCTGAAATGACTGGGGGCCTGTGGGGACTTCTTCCTCTCCCTTTGGAGCCTCTCCTCCTACAGGGACCGTCAGACCTCCTTAAATAGCAGCCAGTTTCCAACACAGCCAAAGGGGGACCTCCAAGATCTCTAAAAGCCTGAGGTCAAAAGTCCAGAACATCCCTTCTGCCACATTCTATTGATCAAAGTAAACCACCAGGCTAGCTAAGTTCAAAAGGGGAGCGTGCACCTGACCGCCTGATGGCAGGAGCAGCATGTGTGAGCGGGGAGGGGGCAGACTGTGTGTGACTGTGTGACTGTCTTTGTAGACAATTAGTCCATGAGTTTCTGTTTTATGCCGCATAAGTACCTTTTAAGTGTTGGCCCCTTATTTTAGTCCAAGCGGCTCCAGGATTAACAGGGTGCTCCACAGCCCTCATCTCCACACAACAAAAACAAAGGCTCTGTATCTGTGATCCACACAGGAGCTCCCACCCAACTGCAGGTCTCAGGAGTCAAGGAAATACATACCTAGACCGAGCGGCAAGGTCTGTCTTAGGATGTGGGAACAAAGCCAAAGAAAAAATGAACACACCACAGATCCTCATCTACATACAGCTTCAAAAAACAAACAAAGCTTACTAATTTTCCCACCCAGGAGTCTGTGTACAAACGACCTAACTGCCTCATTCCATTTCTTTGCTTCAAGCACCCAGACATCTTTAGATCACTTGTGGCCATGAGGTATCAAATAACATGAAAAGGGGAGGGGGGAACTTTTTGCATGAACAACAGGCTCTTTGTCCACATTGAATGTGCAAGAGCAATACCTTAGTATGCACAGAAATACTGTAAACAGGGCAGACTCACTGGATCTTAGTTGGTTACGTTTTGCAGGACAAGTTTTCAGGAAATATGTTGGCCTCATTACATATCTCCATGGCATGTCACATAGCCTGCTCTGAGTGCATGAGTCTTCTTGCTGACGATATATACGCAGATGGCCAGACTTTTGGGTTATTTTTTTTATGCATTTCCAAAATAAGCACTGATTCTTCAGTTACATAACTTGAAGCACTGTTTTATTTTTTGCTTTCAAATGTACACACATAGGCCAATTTTATCATTTTACAATTATTTCTTAGGACTAATTCTATAACAACAAAACAAATATGCCCATAATACAAAGATTTATATATGTAAGTACTACATATCTATGAATACACATAGATTGAAATTCATGATAAAGTTCCTGACCCACAAACCTGTAGTGGTTGAATCGTAGCTGTCTCATTGTAGAAGTCTCTAATTATCATGGTTTGATATAGTCAAGCTAGCTGTGAAATGTTGATCTGGTCACTATGGGGTTATTTTCTAAGACTAACAAATGTTGACACAAAAAAGCATGTTTACACTTTATTCAAGCGAGCAATATTCATGTTTAAATCATAGTGAAAAAAGAACTGTATTGGCTTCTGGTCTAATCCAGTCTGACTGTATGTGAAGTCTTGAGCTGGTAATTCAATTGTTTTGGAATGCATTTTTACAATTTTCCATTGTTAAAAACAGGAAATAGAACTAGATTATCCCAATGGTTCATCTTCAATTCTAAAATTAAATCATTTCTTGGTTTTAAAAATGCATTAGAAGTTACCAACAAAAATATGTACAATTTGCCAAAACTGGTTTGCTCAGTGGATAGAGCGTCGGCCTGTGGACTGAAAGGTCCTAGGTTCGATTCCGGTCAAGGGCATGTATCCTGGTTGCAGACACGTCCCCAGTAGGGGGCATGCAGGAGGCGGCTGATCTATGTCTCTCTCTCATCGATGTTTCTAACTCTCTATCCCTCTCCTTTCCTCTCTGTAAAAAATCAATAAAGTATATTAAAAAATATATGTACAATTCCTCAGAACAACTGAATCTTTCTACAACTTATGCAACTAGATCATGTTATAGGCCTCAGAGAATCAAAGTGTCAGCATGAGAAGATTAGAATCTAATGTCCAACTGGGATCCAGTGAGTCTTCCCTGGTTACTCCAAGACATCTTACTTTTTCATATAAGAATTGCCAAAACTGGTTTGGCTCAGTGGATAGGCCATAGGCCTGTGGACTGAAAGGTCCCAGGTTCAATTCTGGTCAAGGGCATGTACTTTGGCTGCAGGCACATCCCCAGGAGGAGGTGTGCAGGACACAGCTGATAGATGTCTCTCTCTCATCGATGTTTCTAACTCTCTATCCCTCTCCCTTCCTCTCTATGAAAAATCAGTAAAATATATTTTTAAAAAAGAATATTAAGTGGCACCCAGGGCCAGTGTGGCTCAGTTGATTGGAGCATCATCTCATGGATGGAAGGGTACTGGATTTGATTCCCAGACAGGGCACATACAAAGGCAACTAATCGATTATTACTAGTATCTCTCACATCAATATTTCTCTCTCTCTCTCTCTCTCTCTCTCTCTCTCTCTCTCTCTCTCTCTCATAAATGGAAAACATATCCCCAGATAGATGAAGATTTAAAAAAATAATAATATTAAATGTCAAACTAACTATTCAACCCTTTAAATGCAGAGGATGAGAAATAATTATTTTTCAGAGGAAATGTTTCCACCATAGTCACTCTTCACTTGCTTATAAAATCATCCTACTATAAATTCAAAAGTACACATTGGCTGTCTAAATTTAGCTAGATTTTCATTTGTTAAAAAAACTTTTATTATACTCTCATTGATGCTTATGGGTTTCACCATTTTTTGGACTACTACCAACATTATTTTTAAATTTTTAAAAAACACAAGAGAAAGCAAAGAACTTGCCATGGAAAGGAAGAGGCATTTCCAAATCTGAACCAATCTCTTTGGTGTATCGTGGAAACTAATAACACTGACAGACTTTGGGATCACACAGCGTGTAATTATCATTTTAAAAATTTAATACAGAGAAGTACATAATCAAGTATCACACAAAAATTAACCACCTAGACATTACTACTATTAATATCATATTCTATATAGTTCATATTTCCATCTCCTGTTTTTATAAATAGCCTTATTTTACATAATTGGTACATATACTTTTATGCAATATGCTGTTTGGTATTCTAAATTAACATACTTAATAATGGGTATGTGAATCTTATGATTTATTATGAATAACATTCTAATAAATTAAACACATTCTTATAAATTAAATTATATGCCTAATTTTGACAATTTCTCTAAAAAAATTCCTCTTAATTGGAATTGTTAGTACCAAGAGTTGATTATGTTTAATGCTGTTGGTAACCTATGATAGGACTATTAGAAGACTCTTCAAATTATTAAAACAATAATCTTGGGATGGAAAGCATCTTCTCAATCTAGTTCCTTAGATTAGTCCAGCTGATATTTACCCTTTCTTCCAAACCAATTGTTACATGTATATTTATAAGAATATAGAGTATTGACTGTCCCAATATGTAAATATTTTATGTATGTGTTTCTTACATCTCCAATAGATAAGTTGTGGGTTTTGGCTATCATATAATATAAAGTCCAAAATAATCATGTATAACCAAACACAGAGCTGTGCTTTGTACTCTGTGGCATTCACAGAAACTCAATGAACATTGAGAGACATTAGAGAATGAAGACCATACAGAAGGAAGAGAGGAAATTAATAATAAAAAATATTTACGTGAGGACTTTCAAATACTGAATAGTAAAACAAAACAGAATAATATTTCCCTACTGATTATTATTATTTTTTTTTTGGCAAAATGAGATGAAGTGAAAAGGTCCTAAATGATACTTTCAAATTCTATCTTTCTGCTAAACAAGAAATGATTTTTTTAGATGGGAAAGTGGTCTTCACTGTATAGGTGATATTTAAAGCCAGAAGAATGGATAAAATAACCAAAGGGAGAATGTCAAGAGATAAGAGAAGGTCTAGGATATAGCCCTTGCAACTTGCAAATTTTATAGTGCAGATAAATGAGGAGGAGAGACACACAGAAGGAGCAGCTGCAGAGGTGGAGGAGCTCGGGGAAACTAGTAGAGAAGAATATTTTGAGAAAACTTTTAGAATCACTATGTCAAATGCCACTGAGAATCTGAATAACATGAGTAAAAAGCATCGAATGCAATTTAGAAAAATGGAAGTAGTGATGAGAAGAGTTTTGTTGTTGTTCTGGAGACTGAAGCCAAAGGGAATGAGCCAGAGCTTGATGGATGGTGAGGAAACAGAGACAGGACCTAGTAATGTATTGTCCATCAAGCTTGGCTGCCAAGAGGAGAAGAAAACTTGGGACTTCAATGGAAGGGGAAGTGGGTTAAGGGGACTTTTGTTTTTCTAAGACGTGTATTGTAGAGTTAACTCTCCTACAGGAATGACTGATAGAGAAGAAGAGCGCCATGAATCAGAAGCAATAGGTGATAACAATAAGCAAAGTCCCAAAGCACAGCTGGAGGAGGTCTGGTGGTTAAAGGTTTGTTCTGACATGCTCCCAAAGCACTGCTACAGAGAAATATTAGCACGGCAGGTTTTTCAACTGTATTCTTCCCTAACTTCTCCCTAAAATCCTTGCTGTGAGAGCTAGAGAAGCTTATAAGTGCACATATAGTCGAGGCAATATCTGCAAATTCCAGTCGTGAGAATGTGAAAGTGGATAAAGCTCAGCAGAAGTGCAGTGATAAAGATCAAAGTGGAAACAGTACTGTTAATAACATGCATATCTTTTTTACTGTTCCTGGAGAAATCGCAGAAGCAAATAGGATCAACGTGAAGCAATACTAAGCAGACTTCAGGGCTACGGTCTGAGAGTAAGCAAAACAAATGCCTAGTATATCAAGATAATGTAAAGTACTGTGGACACAGAACACATGTGAAACAAATTCACGTTGTTTCAGGAAGCATGGCAACTATACCTATTCAAATAATCAGGTCAAAATCTTTCTAAGAACACAGTCCATGAAAACATATTTACTCATATTTTGTGAAACCCAAATCAGGGCTTTGTTTCAAAAATCCCAACAAATGTTCCTCTTACTGATGCCAATGAGAGGTGTTTTTTGTTTGTTTGTTTGTTTGCTTGTTTTTCCATTTAAAAATTAAAGGAGATTACATGTGTGAAAATGCATAAATCAATGCCTGGTATAGACTGGGCACTTAATAATGTGCTAATTAAATCCAAACCTTTACCCCAAGCAAAGTAAGCCAATGAAATAAAGGAATATGGCATTTGAGTCTTCGGGAGAAGTGCTACGGTTAAGATTCTAGTGGAAATATTTCATTTGATTTAATTGATCTGATTATTAAAGAGGTCATATATTAAATAACTATTTCATGGAGCTATAATACTGGAAGGGGGAGTGAATCAACAAAATGGGGACTTTTCAGAGACTTGAATGTGAACTCATTTTTGAGCCCATTACATTTAGTGGGTGATAGTTCTTATTTAGCTAAATGGTAAGTAATATTTATTGTGCCCCATGTATAGACTTGGATTTCTAGGAATAATTCTTTGGTCTATGTATTTTGCCTAGCTTATAGGAATATGAGTTGGAATAAGAAGCACTAACCTTTATTATCTATCAATATCACTTAGAAAAATTGTTCAGCCAAATTGGCTTTAATGAAAGTGGATGAGAGAGATTCCTTAAGAACTGGAAAATATAACATTAATAATCAGTATTTGAAAGCAGCCTTGGCTGTCACTAATATTTTAGGAATGAATTTAATGCATACTCAAACAATCTATTGCATATATTTATATTAAATAAATCACAGAAAGAATATATTTAAAAATGTTAGGGTTTCAATTAAATATATCTTTTTTTCTTCTGATTTACTTTCTTTTTTATTTAATAAT
>JAAGEH010000293.1:9106570-9257291 GCA_011751065.1 Lasiurus cinereus
AATATATCTTTTTTTCTTCTGATTTACTTTCTTTTTTATTTAATAATATTTATTGTTATGATTATTACCTTTGTTCCTCTTTTTCCCCCATAGCTCCCCTCCACCTGGTTCCCACCCTTCCCTCTACCCTTACCTCCTAGGTCCCGCCTCCCCCACCCCCCCGCATTATCCTCATCCATAGGTATATGATTTTTGTTCAGTCTTTCCCTGCATTCCCTTTCCCCTTCCCTAAGAATTAATTGTCAGTCCACTTCCTTTCAATACCCTTGATTATAATACATTCACCAATTTAGTCTGTTCATCATATTTTTTATTCACTTGATTTTTAGATTCATTTGTTGGTAGATATAATTTTTATCTTTACCTTTTTCTTCTTCATTCTCTTCTTAAAGAGTACCCTTCAGCATTTTATATAATACTGGTTTGGTGGTGATGAACTCCTTTAGCTTTTTCTTATATGTGAAGCTCTTTATCTGACCTTCCTGAATGATAGCTTTGCTGGGTAGAGTAATCTTGGTTGTAGGTTCTTGCTATTCATCATTTAGAATATTTCTTGCCACTCCCATCTGGCCTCCATAGTTTCTGCTGAGAAATCAGCTGACAATTGTATGGGTGCTCCCTTGTAGGTAATTAACTATTTTTCTCTTGCTGCTTTTAATATTCTCTCTTTGTCTTTTGCTCTTGGTATTTTAATTATGATGTGTCTTGGTGTGGTCCTCTTTGGATTCCTTTTGTTTGGGGTTCTGTGTGCTTCCTGGTCTTGTAAGTCTATTTCTTTCATCAGGTGGGGGAAGTTTTCAGTCATTATTTCTTCAAATAGGTTTTCAGTATCTTGCTCTCTCTCTTCTTCTGGCACCCCATAATTCTGATCTTGGTACACTTGAAGTTGTCCCAGAGGCTCTTTACACTATCTTCACATTTTTGGATTCTTTTTTCTTTTTGCTTTTCCAGTGGAGTGTTTTCTGCTCCTTTGTATTTCAAATTTTTGACTTGATTCTTGCCTTCCTCTGGTCTGCAGTTAGGTCTCTATATAATATTTTTTATTTCAGGCAGTGTATGTTTAATTTCTAGTTGGTCCTTTTTCATCTCTAGTTGGTCCTTTTTTATCTCCTCTTGGTTCTCGCTAAATTTATCCATCTTTTCTAGGAAATTCTTGAAAAACCTTATAACCGTGGTTTTGAACTCTATATCCAATCGTTTTGTTTTCCTCCATTTCTTTCGTTTGTGATCTATTCCTTTGTCTCCACATTTTCGATATGTCGGGAGAACTTCTGTGCTAGAGTCAGCCTTATGATACAAGACTTGCAGAACTGCAAAAGCCTCTCTGAGCAGGTGGGATGGAGTCTCAGGGCTGAGCAGACAGTCTTGGCTTCCAGTCAGCCCTGCCCTACGTGGCTCCTGGTTCTCAAGTGTCTCTCTGTAATCGCTGCAACCCTCTCTGTGCGCACGCACATGCATGCCTCTAGACCTCTGGCTTTCCCTTGTGCTTCGGGACCCTTATGAATCTGGGTACGCAGGGTCTCACCTAAAACTGGCGTTCAGTACAGTTAGAAGTGGAGTTCAAAACAGTTGAGAGGTCTGTCTCCCGCCCACTAGAAAAAGCCAGCGGCACAATCAGCAGTCTGTCCTTTCTGCGTGCAGTGATATGAGCACCCCAGACCTTTGCTCTTTCACAGCTCCCCTAAATTTCCATACACTCCTCCCTTTTCACAACAGTCCAGACTCCCCCTATATAAATCTCGCCTGAAACTGGAGTTCAGTGCACTCAGATAAAGGGTTCAGTGCAGTCGGGAGTCTCTGTCTCCCTTCTGCCAGAGGAAGCCAGCCAGGCACTCCACTGCCTGCTCTCTCCACATGCATGTCTCCATAACTCAGCTTTTTGCAGCTCCTCTGAGTCTCCGTGAGCACCTCTCTTTTCTACTAGTTGTAGAATTTCCACTCAGCCAGCTTTCCTATGGTTCTGGATGATGTCTGTTCTGTCTTTTAGTTGTAATTTTGAAATTGCTGTGCAAGGTAGCAGTTTAGGTGTTCACCTATGCCACCATCTTGATTTCTCTCCTGATTTACTTTCAATAGCATGTATGCTTTGAGTTAACACTTTTGTGTCAGAGAGTATTCTGTCCCCCCAAAAAATGCACTCTAATCACTCTATCATTTATGTTACTGACTGTGGGTTTTATTAATCTTAAGTTACTAAAACATGAATACGATTAATTTTTTTCTGTATTTTTATGTTTTAGAGTTATGACAGAAAAGTGTATGCATCATGGACTGTTCATTTATCTGCTGCCTTGGACAGTCAGGGAGAAGAATACAGATTATGTTTATCAGGAGGAACAGTAGGTGACAACAAGGGTAAGAGGGAAAGATCTTAACCCTAACCTTAACCCTAACCCTAATCCCACCCAAACCTCCCTTTTGCGGTGATTTAGGAATCTTACCAAAGTCAGATGATAATATATCCATCACTCAGACTATGAATCACGGAAAGACATTATCTATGACTTGATAAGAAGATGCCAGAATGTACCAGGATACAAAATTAATGCCAAGAAATCTGAGGCATTTCTATATACTAATAGTGAAATTACAGAAAGAGAGACTAAAAAAGCAATCCCATTTACCATCGCACCAAAAAAATTAAGATACCTAGGAATAAACCTAACTAAAAAGGTAAAAGACCTATATGTAGAAAACTACAGGACACTGAAAAAAGAGATAGAGGAAGATGTAAACAGATGGAAGAGCATACCATGCTCATGGATTGGGAGAATCAACATCATTAAAATGTCCATACTACCCAAAGCAATCTATAGATTCAATGCACTACCCATTAAAGTAGCAATGATATGTTTCACAGACCTAAAAAGAATTCTTCAAAGATTCATCTGGAACCAAAAAAGACCACAAATAGCCACAGCAATTCTGAGAAAGAAGAATAAAGTAGGTGGGATCTCAATACCAGATTTCAAGCTATATTACAAATCAACTATTCTCAAAACAGCCTGGTACTGGCACAAGAACAGATATATAGACCAATGGGATAGAATAGATATCCACCCAAAACACTATGCTCAATTAATATTTGACAAAGGAGGCATGAACATACAATGAAGCCAAGATAGCCTCTTCAATAATTGGTGTTGGGAAAATTGGACAGGCACATGCAAAAAAATAAAACTGGACCACCAACTTACACCAAATACAAAAATAAACTCAAAATGGATACAGGACTTAAACATTAGACAGGAAACTATAAAAATACTAGAGGAATCCACAGGCAGCACAGTCTCAGACATATGCCGAAAGAACTTCTTCACTGATACTGCTCCAAAGGCAATGGAAGCTAAAGAAAAAATAAACAAATGGGACTACATCAAAATAAAAAGCTTTTGCACAGCAAAAGAAACCATCAACAAAACAACAAGAAAGACCACTGTATGGGAGAACATATTTGTAAATATTATCACTGATAAAGGTTTAATCTCCAACATCTACAGCCAACTTATACAACTTAAAAAAAGGAAGATAAACGATGCAATAAAAAAATGGGCAACGGACCTAAATAGAACCTTTTCGAAAGATGACCGAAGGAAGGCCAAGAGACACATGAAAACATGTTCAAAGTCACTAATTATCTGAGAGATGCAAATCAAAATGACAATGTGATACCATCTTACACCTTTCAGAATGGCAACCATCAACAAATCAACAAAGGACAAGTGTTGGCTAGGATGTGGAGAAAAAGGAACCCTTGTGCACTGTTGGTGGAAATGCAGACTGGTGCAGCCACTGTGGAGAACAGTATGGAGTTTCCTCAAAAAACTAAAAATGGATCTCCCATTTGACCCAGCAATCCCACTCTTAGGAATTTATCCTAAGAAATTACAAACACCAATCAGAAAGGATTTATGCAGCCCTATGTTCATAGCAGCACAATTTACAATAGCTACAATTTGGAAACAGCCTAGGTGCCTGTCAGCAGATGAGTGGATCAGAAAACTGTGGTACATCTACACAATGGAATTCTATGCTGCCATTAAAAAGAAGGAATTCTTATCATTTGCAGCAACCTGGATGGAACTGGAGAGCTTTATGCTTAGTGAAATAAGCCAATCAATGAAGGAAAAACAAACACCACATGATCTCACTCATTTGTGGATAATAAAGAACATTATAAACTGATGAACAAAAGGATAGACACAGAAGCCGTAAAGCATCAAAACAGACTTTCAAATTACAGCAGGAAGTTTAAGGAGAGGTGGGGTAGATAAGAGATCAACCAAAGGACTTGTATGCATGCATATAAGCATAACCAATGAACACAGACACTGGGGGGTTGGAGTATGCCTGGGAGGGGTTGGGGTTAATGGGGAGATACATGTAACATTAAAAAAAAAAAAGATGCCAGAAAGACAGTGACAAGTCTTGAAATTTCCAAGTTTCAAAATGTCAACAGGGTTATATGAACAAGATGGTTTCTGAGGTAAGAGGCCACCATTTCTTGGGCCTTTCTTATTAATTCTCATATTAGTAATGGGAGTAGGAGATAGATGACATAACTGAGAAGTCACTGTGGAAATCTGTTCCACAGTCACAAAGGATATGAATCATCCAGGACATACCACTTGAGTTCCCTGTCTTGCAGCTGCCAACCTGCTGTGGTGAGCCAATGACATCTTCTTTGAAGTTATCACCTCATCAGTATTCAGTCAGGCTCTGCTCCAAGCTGAAGCTCACACTGGGATGGGAGGCGGGGGTCGGGGAATGGGGGCAGTACCTGCTTAAAAATGAAACAGTGAAGAATCTTTTTTAGATGTGACAGCTTCAAAAGAGTGCTTGTGGACATTGCTGTTTTAGCATCAAGTCAAATTCCAATGAAATCAATTCTAACACCTAAAATTAGAGGCAAAGATTATTTAAACAAAGTGAAGTGACCATGGATTTGGATCTTTTGAACAAATTGAAGGCACTTCCCAGTAAGTTTAGGAAAGTTTGGTTATTTTTCTATAGTTGTAAGGAAAAACATTGGGAAAGATATCTCATTTGAACTTCATTTTCCTCTTCTGTAAAGCAATGACATCTTTACACATATCAGAAATTTTTAAAATCTCACACATGAAAGGTGTGACCTAAATTACCGGGGGGAAAAAACACCTACATCTCATAGCATTTTAATACCATAAAGACAATCAGCTCAAGAAGAAATCAAATGTTCCTATATTTTTCCAATACATTTTCCCAGAGAGATTAGATGAAAATACCTTTGAGTCAAAATACAGATGATATAACTCAAGCCTATACATGCAGCAGACCCACTAGTGCTTTCAGTGGAAATTTATGTTTAACAAGGAAAAAAAGGAAGCCACAGACCTTAGTATCTCTCTCAGGTGTAATATCAGGTGCAGAGTGGACTTTGCATTTACTTTGTATAACAAGAGCTTGTTGTAAGAATCACACTGTGTTTAAATTATAATGTATATTTTACTATTAATTGTCAAACATTGGATTTTATCATTTTATCTTTAAATCATACAGAAAAAAAGCCTCCTCTCACACAGTCTCAGTTTGGAATATTCTGGGATATCGGATGACTGAAGAAGCTATCAAATTCTCCCCTGTCCACTTCTCCAGTCCATCTTTGATCACACTTTCCACATCTTAGCAACCTCTTGCCTTTCTCCAAAGCATGCTTAGTCTCCCTTTCTCCAGAAGCAGCACACCTTCTGTACAGATTTTCTCATTTTCTAGATAACTCCAATTCACTTTCTATCATCTCTCCCAAACCTTTATTCTTCCCATCAGTTTTCATAGAATCCTCTAGGCATAATCATCCCCCTTCCTTTAACTCTCTTACTAAAACTTGGCACCCTGGAGAAATCAAGATGGCAGCATAGGTGAACACCTGAACTGCTGCCTTGCACAACAATTTCAAAACTACAGCTAAAAAACAGAATGGACATCATCCAGAACCACAGAAAATCTGGCTGAGTGGAAATTCTACAACTAGAAGGAAAGAGAGGGGCTCACAGAGACCCAGAGGAGCTGCAAAAAGCTTCGATACAGAGACACACGTGTGGAGAGGAGAGGCAGCAGAGGGCCTGGCTGGCTTCCTCTAGCAGGAGGGGATACAGAAATTCCCTACTACACTGAGCTCCAGATCCAACTGCACTGAACCCAATTCTGCACGAGACTCATTAAGAGGGAGTCTGGACTGTTGTGAAAAGGGAGGAGTGCACGGAAACTTAGGGGAGCTGCGAGAGACAGAGTTCTGGAGGCACTTGAGAGGAAGTGCACACACAGAGGGCTGACTACTGACTGTGCTGCTGGCTTTCCCTAGTGGGAGGAAGACAGAACTCCCCAACTGCACTGAAATCCACTTCCGACTGCACTGAACCCCCAGTTTCAGGTGAGACCCAGGGGACCCAGACTTATACAGGTCCCCGGAGCACACAGAAACTCAGAGGAGCTGAAAAGGTAGAGATCTGTAAGCATGCGAGCGCAAGTGCATGCAGAGAAGGCTGCAGTGATTACCAAGGGACACTGAGACCCAGGGGCTACGTAGGACAGGGTTGATAGGAAGCCAATGTTGTCTGCTCAGCCCTGAGACTCCACCTCTTTCAAGCTGAACACAGAGGCTTTTGCAATTTTGCAAGTCTTGTATCAGAAGGCTGACTCCAGCACAGAAGTTCTCCCAATGTAGACACAGCTGATCCTCACAAACAATTGGCTTGGAGGTCAATTCCCCCCAGTAATACCAAGAACAATCAAGACTTAACTACAATAAGGCTGTACACACAGCCCACAAAGGGGTGCACCAAGAGAGTCCACCTCAGGTAACTAGAGAGGCAGGGCTACTGGGCCATATATGACACCTAGCACACAAAGCTACTCTACCAATTCAGGGAAGCAGCAAAAATGTGGAAACAAAGGAACAGATCACAAATGAAAGAAATGGAGAAAAATAAATGACTGGATATAGAATTCAAAACCATGGTTATAAGGTTTTTCAAGAATTTCTTAGAAAAGATGGATAAATTTAGTGAGAACCAAGATGAGATGAAAAAGGACCAACTAGAAATTAAACATACACTCACTGAAATAAAAAATATTATATAGAGACCTAACTGCAGACTAGAGGAAGGCAAGAATCCAGTCAAAGATTTGAAATACAAAGGAGCAGAAAACACTCCGCTGGAAAAGCAAAAAGAAAAAAGAATCCAAAAATGTGAAGATAGTGTAAGGAGCCTCTGGGACAACTTCAAGTGTACCAAGATCAGAATTATGGGGGTGCCAGAAGAAGAGAGAGAGCAAGATACTGAAAACCTATTTGAAGAAATAATGACTGAAAACTTCCCCCACCTGATGAAAGAAATAGACTTACAAGACCAGGAAGCACACAGAACCCCAAACAAAAGGAATCCAAAGAGGACCACACCAAGACACATCATAATTAAAATACCAAGAGCAAAAGACAAAGAGAGAATATTAAAAGCAGCAAGAAAAAAAATAGTTAATTACCTACAGAGGAGCACCCAAACAATTGTCAGCTGATTTCTCAACAGAAACTATGCAAGCCAGATGGGAGTGGCAAGAAATATTCTAAGTGACGAAGAGCAAGAACCTACAACCAAGATTACTCTACCCAGCAAAGTTATCATTCAGAATTGAAGGGCAGATAAAGAGTTTCACAGATAAGAAAAAACTAAAGGAGTTCATCACCACCAAACCAGTATTATATGAAATGCTGAAAGGTACTCTTTAAGAAGAGGAAGAAGAAGGAAAAGGTAAAGATAAAAATTATGAACAACAAATACATAACTATCAACAAGTGAATCTAAAAATCAAGTGAATAAAAAAATCTAATGAACAGAATAAACTGGTGAATATAATAGAACCAGGGGCATAGAAAAGAAGTGGACTGACAATTTTCAGGGGAAGGGAGTGGGGGGTGTGGGAAGAGACTGGACAAAAACTGTATATCTATGGATAAAGACAATAGCGGGGGAGGTAAGGGCAGAAGGAGGGGTGGGAGCTAGGTGGAGGGGAGCTATAGGGCAGGTGGAGGAACAATTATAATAATCTGAGTAATAAAGATTTATCAAATCAAAAAAATAGTAAAATAAAATAAGACTTGGCACCTTAAAAAAGGGGTACAGGACATACATAGAAACTTCTCCAAAGAGGACATATAGATGGCCAACATACACATGAAAAGATGCTCAAGTTCACTAATCATTGGTGAAATGCAAATCAAAACTACAATGAGAAATGTCCTCACTCCTGCCAGAATGGCTATCATCAATAAATCAACACACAAATGAGGATCTGGGGGAATCGCAACCCTTATGCATTGTTGGTAGGATTGCAAATTGGTGCAGCCACCATAAGTTCCTTAAAAAGTTAAAATAGAACTACCTAAAGACCGAGCAATTCCATTCTGGATATTTATCCAAAGAAACCCAAAATGCTAATTCAAAAAGGTATATGCACCCCTATGTTTATTATAACATTATTTACAATAGCCAAGATATGGAAGCAACACAGGTGCCCATCAATAAAAGAGTAGATAGAAAAGAGGTGCTACACATATACAATGAAATATTACCCATAAAAAAGGAAATAAAGTCTTGCCATTTGTGACAACTCAGATGGACCTAGAGGGCATCATGCTAAATGAAATACGTCAGACAAAGAAGGACATAAACCATATGAGTTCACTGATATGTGGAATCTTAAAAAATAAACAAAAACAAATAAGTGAAACAGAAACAAACTCACAGATACAGAAAACAAAATGATGGTCACCGGTTGAGATCAGAATCTCAAAAGATGCACAGACTCCTCAGATTTCGGAGGACTTTCTGCTGAAGGGTCTCCTTGGAGCCCCTACCAGTGGGTTTGAGGTCAGGGGGGCAGTGTGTGTGCCCCTCTCTGATGGGGACAGGGAGTGGAAATTCCATAGCGTCCAAGGCACCTCTGCTCCAACAATACTGTAAGCTTCTTCACACTTAGTTCTTTGATACGTTCATTCTGGATATCTTGAGAAAAGTGGGTGCTTATTCACTTCTTCTACAAACCTTAAGTAAGGAGTACAGCATTTCGTTTTGAAGTGTGGACGTAGTTGCTAAATATTGTTTTATTTTGGACCTTTGGAGGCCTTCCCTAAAACGAAGACAGCAAGTTATCTCGAGAGGCAAGGTACTCCTAGGCAAAGAGTTCTGGAGAAAACACCCTCGTTTCCCATATACCAGTGGTTCTCAACCTTCCTAATGCCACTATCCTTTAAGACAGCTCCTCATGTTGTGGTGACCCCCAACCATAAAATTATTTTTGTTGCTACTTCATAACTGTAATTTTTCTACTGTTATGAACTGTATGTAAATATCTGATATGCAGGATGTATTTTCATTGTTACAAATTGAACATAATTAAAGCATAGTGATTAATCACAAAAACAATATGTAATCATATATTGTGAAATATTTATTTCTAATTACAAATAAATGAAATTTTATCTTGAATCATGGTGTAGCATGGGCAACAGTCTTCATATAACAACAGTAAACTACATTGCTACATTTTGCTACACCAAGGAGTGGTGTGTTGGTTCCTAAGACCATGGGAAATATCTGTTTTCTGATGGTCTTATGCGACCTCTGTGAAAGGGTCGTTCGACCCCCCACAAAGGGGTCGCGACCTACAGGTTGAGAACCGCTGCCATATACTATGGTGAGTGGAATTTGAGGGCACATAGACATTGCTATGTCTTCCCAGTGGGCAGAACATTGGAAGAGGTGGTGCTGCTCAGGGTCTCTCTGCCCTGAAGGAGGTGGGCGGGACAGTCCTTGGTGCGATCACAAGAAACGCTTACATGAGGTGGATCACTCAGCCATAGAGGGACACTGTGTGGATTAGGAAAGAAGCCTCCTGGGCCCCACACAGACTGGAAGCGGAGTGCAGTCAGACGGTAGGTCCTCGGCTTACGTCAGAGATCCGTTCCTCCGGTGTGACGCAATGCTGGGAACCCACCTACATAAGCACCTACGTCACTCACATGGAGCACAGACACAGCAGTAATGAAGCGACACAGAAAAAAAAATAATTTTAAAAGAATGATAACAATTCCTGACCTTTCCTTGTGTTAAATAAATAATAAAAATCCTAAAGCCCATATGTCAAAATGACATAACTTTTTTTTTATAAATAAATGGGAGGTGGCGACGTGACCACAAAACAACGGACGTACTTCCGAGTCTGACGTAACCCAAGGACGGTCTGTGTTGCCCTTCACTGAGCACCATTATGTGACTGTATTTCTTTCTCTCTTTTTCCTTTCTTTCTTCAAAACGAGTATCTGTCAACATACTCAGGGAACACTGTAATGAATGTTGTTCCCAGAACACTTTTAATAATTTAAGATAATATTTTCAAAGCAAAAAAACGTAACCAAATATAACTTCATGGTAAGTACTTATGAAATACACTCCTCAGTAAAAAAAAAACCAAAAAAAAAAAAAAAACCATGAGAATTCATGCTCATCACTTCTATGCCACCATGAAGAGGAATCATTGTGTCATAAAGGTCTTTGAATTTAAGACTTTCGGGCCAGGGCCACACAACCAAAATCCCTCATAAAGCCACGTGTGGCTGGCTGCTTCGGTGAATGACAGAGTAAGCTGCCATAGAAAGCATTTCTATCAGTGACCTGGGGCAAGTGTTTCTAAAAGAAAAAAAGTTCTTTTGAAGTTGATACTTCTTAGTAGAGAGGCATTCTTAAACATGTACTTAAGCAATTGATTACTTGGTTCATGGATACCCTTCCCTCCCACTCTCTCTCTCTCCAAAAAGCAATGGAAAAGATGTCCTCAGGTGAGAATTAACCACAACAATAAAACTCACATGCAGTTCCTGGCCGTTTCATCAGGAGCACTGATCTCTTTCCCATAGATGTCAGATAAAAAAATGACAGCAGCCAACACAATAGCCTTGTGGTGTGAATGGATCAAAATTATAATTACTTTTTGTCAAATCGGCAAAAAATAGAATACATTGTTTGGGTGGGCTGCAGAATTTTAGTAATTATGTATGCCATGAGATGAAAAGGTTGAAAATCACCTTTGAGCCTGTGTGTGTGTGGGGTGGGGAGAGGGGGATGCAGGAGGCAGCCGATCATTTATGCATTATTCAAGAGGTGCTCTAGAGGTTTATTTCACTGTGATGCTGGTGACTAGGAGAAACTGGGTATACAGTCCGAGGAAGCTGGGCATTTTTAAGTGTTCACCATCAGCTGTTATACTTTTTTAAAAAAAAATCTGTTAATTCACCACAGAATTTCAAACAAAAGTTTGCATTTAAGTAAATCCCCTTTTCTTATACCCCTGCTATCTGCTCTGGGCCATGGCAGAGATTTGCTTAGCTCCATCAAATGGCTTTGGACTGCACAGTAATGGGAGAGGAGACGGGGAGAGGGTGAATGATTCATTAATTTTTTAAATTTCTATACATGGAGTCTCTTTCTCTCTCTCTCTCTCTCTCAGTTCTTTAGAACACTTTATACATCTACCTTCCAACTCATGTGCTTTTTCTTAGCTATTGTAAGCAAATATGTAAATAAATAGTTATTATAACAATCCTATATAATAAAACCCTAACATGCAAGTTGTCCAAACGGCATAACAACGAGTCACTCTGACGCGCGTAGACTATCAGGGGGCAGACATTCAGTGCAGGAGCTGCCCCGTGGTGGTCAGTGCGCTCCCACAGGGGGAGCACCACTCAGCCGCAAGCCAGGCTCACGGCTGGCGAGCACAGCGGTAATGGTGGGACCCTCCCTGCCTCCGTGACAGTGCAAAGGACCCCTTGGGGGATGTCCAACTGCCGGCTTAGGCCTATTCCCTGGCTGGTGGACATCCCCTAGGGGTCCCAGACTACAAGAGGATGCAGGCCAGGCTGAGGGACCACCCCCACCCTCACCCCAGTGCATAAATGTCATGGACTGGGCCTCCAGTAGTATATATAAATATGTGAAATATAAACCATCAGTACATTATCATTTTTATTTTATCCAACTTTATTTGGATTTGCTCTCATTTTTACCATTATATTTCTCTTCTGACCACCTGCATCTCTGATCTCCTACCTGAGATCCTGTATATTCCTTTGGAAAAGGTGTTTTTTCTTCCCAATAGTAAGCTTTACTAGTGATAATTCTTTTAGCATTTGCATGCCTGAAAATACCTTCACTTTAATTTTCTAAGGGCATTTTTTTGATGTGTATGGAATTCTGGTTGGCAGCTATTTTCTATCAGCACTTTGCAAATATCATTCAGCTACCTCCTGTTTCCCATAGTTGCTGTACGGAAGTTAGGTTTTAATTTAACTGTCACACACCAAAATATAATCCTTAAAGTTTTCTTAACCTGCTGACTGCTTTTAAATTTTTTCTTCATCTTTAGTTTTCAACAGTTACTGATGTGATTAGGTGTGGATTTTCTTTTGTATTTACCTTGCTTGCTGTTCATACTCTTTGAAAAATGGTTTTATGTCTTTCATCAGTTTTACAAAGGTTGTATTCATTATCTCTTCAAATCGTTTCTGCTCCATTTTCTTGTTCTCCTCTAAGATCCCACCTACAATTATGTTAAGCATTCTTATCCTACCTTCTATATGCCTCTAGTGTTTTGTTTTCTCCTTGTCTTTGTCTTTTTATGCATTATTCAAGATATCTTTTCTTAGCTCTTCCACTACACAAACTCTCAGTTGCTTTTAATTTGTTCTTAAGCCATTGGTTGTGTTCCTCATTATAGTAACTTTATTTTTCTTTTAAAAATATTTTATTTATTTTAGAGAGAAAGGGAGTGGGAGAGAAAGATACAAACATCAAAGATGAGAGAGATTCATTGATCGGCTGCCTCCTGCATCCCCCTCTCCCCACCCCACACACACACAGGCTCAAACCCACAACCTGGGCATGTGCCCTGATCAGGAATCTAACCTGGACCTCCTGGTTTATACATTGAAGTTCAACCACTGAGCCAAGCTGGCTAGGTCAATAACTTCATTTTTCACTTCTAGAATTTCTATTTATTATTTTATAGTTTGAAATTTTCTCCTGAAAATTTCAATTCTGGCTAGTATCACCTGGCACACAGAATAATTATTTCAAAATGTGTTTTCTGATATTTGGAGCCCCAAGACGTTTGTTTCTATATAATGTTGTCCATTTCGGCTGCTTTAACAAAACACCACAGACTGTAACTACTTGTCTATCTTTTTCATTATTAAAGGAAGTGACTCAAGTTTCTATTTGAGGAGTCATCTCAAATGAATGTCAACTTATCTGTCTAAGTGGTCCATTCCAGGAGATAATGCACATTAACATTTTTAAACCTGGTTTCAAGCTATTTCTCTGTCATTATTTTCAGATCTTGGAACATAAAAATGAATATTATGCATATTTATTCATTAGCTGTACTCAGGGTAGACCAGCATTAACAACACTCTAATGTGTTGCTGCAATTTCCCATTGTTCTCTCTCCTAATCTACCATTCCTGTGTGGACAAATAAAGGGACTACATACTAAACCTGGCAAGCTCAGGGAAGGCCTGCAAGGCAAACCTTACAAACTCGGAGACCTAAAGTAACCACGGAAGATGGTTTGATGAAAACTTCCTAACTAAAATCGAGTTATGGTGAGTAGTCAGATCCTATGGTGCTATCTTCCTTGACAAAGGTCAAGCTTTACCTTGAATCAACCTGCGTGCTGTCCTTTTGCATCTACAATAACATGCCTTTGGAATGTAAGAGTAATCCCCCTTCCCCTAACCCCTCAGGGCACAATCTCCCACCAGAGCAGGAGACCACAGAACCGCTCATTGTTATCTTCTCCCTCCCTCCCCACCCCACCCCCACCGCCAACACCTTCTCTATGTGCTATAAACGTTAATTAACTATTCTATACTAACCAATGTAAAAGAAGTATGTGTCTATCCGTTTCACTTTTTATCCAGTCTCAGAGATATGCCCCCTTTGCTTTCTCCCGCTCCCTAATCTACCACCAATGAATTTCATGTAATCCCTTTATGTCTTCCCCTTTGATTCTAATTATAAAATACATGGTAAAACAGTATTTTCCAGAGCATTTTCTCAGCCTGTTGAGATGTTGCTTCTCAGCAATTGTCATCAGTGTGGTTCAAATAAAATCACAAAATTCTCTACAGGTTCAGACGTTTTTTACGTAGACACATGTAGCATGCCATGAACTATTTACAAAAGTCATTTGTACTCACAAGGTCGCTTTTATGGTATTAAGGTATATTTTCCATAAAAGAGAGGGGGTTGTGAAGTTTGGTAATTCATCAGTTTTTAAGCAAATATGGAAAAACATGCTATAGGCCACAAAAATGTGTGGGTAATACATATATTTGTAAAGTTTAGAAACTTGAATTCAGTACATGGTCGGGGGGGGGGGTCTTGTTCATCATATTTAAGAATCCTTTATGGAATTCAGATTGTAGTCATTTTTTACAAAATAAATCACCTCTAGTTTAGAAATAATTAGAAGCATTTCAACAAAATGTTTGTGTCTACTTTCTGTCACTTTATAGTTTGGTTAGGTAGGGAGTTAGACGTGAGCAGCTGGGGTGGGGCCTGCCCTGGGGTCCTGAACAGGGTTCGAACCCACACTGCCTTCAGACTGCCTCTCTGTGGGCAGCCGAGCCAGGCCCCAGGGGCAGGCTGGGAGCCAGCAGTTCTTGGTGCAAGCTCAGAGGAAAAGGACATGATCTCAATGCCAAGTGACCTTACTAGGGCCCTGGACTTCACCCCCATGGGTTTTTCTGTATAAATGATGGATAAGGACATGCCCAGAGGAAATATAATTTATGTCAATCATCCATGAATACAAATTAAAGGCTCCACCCAGAAAATCCCTCTTTTAAACCCTGGCATTGGCAGCCTCTCACCCTCCCTTTCTCCCTCCCTCCCTTCCTCCCCCCACCTCTCTTTCTCTCTCTGTCTGTCTCTCATGCACACTCTACTCCAAGGAGCACACCCATGCCATTCCCTTTCCTCCTTCCCTTCTCCCACAGGCACATCTTCCCCAACCTCTAAGGCAGTGGTTCTCAACCTTTCAAATGCCACAACCCACAGGTTGAGAACCGCTGCTGTAGAACCTAAGACCACCGGAAAACACAGATATTTACATGATGATTCATTAACAGTAGCAAAATTACAATTATGAAGTAGCAACGAAAATAATTTTATGGTTGGGGGTCACCACAACACGTGGAACTGTATTAAAGGGTTGAAAACCACTGTTCTAAGGGATGCCATGAGACTTGCAAATGGGCAGCTGCAGCTCATGGGAACTAACCCCCCAAACCTGTCTCCAAGGCCCTCCCTTTTTCTGACTTACTACTGAACTAAAGCAGCCTTGCCATTATCTCTCTCAACTGGCCCATGCCCCCTTTGGAGTGTATCTTCAATAAAACCCATTTTTCTTTACTTTTATTTTTGTTAACCTTAAAATCGTTTCTGCATCAACCAAAAGAGTCAGGGTCCAAGCTGGTAATCCCAATTGATAACAATTTCATGTTTTAAACTTTAAATCATTTGAAAATATATTACTGGTTATAAAAATTCTTGACCTTCCTCATTAATAACATTAATAAAAATAAACAACATAAAAACACTTTCTACTTTGGTTAATCACACAAAAATACATGTGGAGGGATAACTATATGCTCAGCAGTAACAGCACTTTTGCTCCCCAATACAAATTTGAGATACCTAACTTGTGAACTGTGTGCAAATAGGTAGGAAAATACATAGATACAGATAACTTCCGGACACAACTGATTTTTACTCTCATAACTTTCCTGGTTCATCTCTAGTTTTATTTCTGTTAAATCAGTCACATGCCACCTTGTGAGATTATAGAGAACTGCAACTTATGATTTATTAATATAATACACTTTCCTAGAATGGATACTTTTCCTCTAACAACTTTCTGCCTCTCTCTCTTTTTTCTCTTCCCTCCCTGCCTGCTTCCTTCCTCTTCCCTGTTGGAAGCCGGTTAATTATATGGTAGCAATATAGTACTTAGGCATGCATGCTTCCCCCAGGCAACTCTGACATAAGTCTATGCTACAAATTAAAAGATAAAAATCTCAGCTTTAATCATCATAATGAAAAAAAGAAGTAAGAAGAAAAAGTTCAAAATAAAATTTTAAATGCATATACTAAATGTCAGATAAAATACATAGGGAAAGTACTTTTAATTTAATGTATTTTGATTTTGCTGTATACATAATACACAGCTGTATATCTTGTTATTCTTTCTGTCCTTTCAAGAAATCTTAATTATGAAAACACTCTAAGTCTAAAATTTCTCTTGAAGAAATAAGAAAAAAAACACACCTTCATTTCACTCCTTAAAATCATTCAATCACACTCTTTCAGAAGTTAACTGCCTTATCCATATCTTCCTATTTCTTGATATCAAAACAGAATATATATGTGATTACAGATTGAAAGGAAAAAATGCTGTAATTGCAATTCCCATATAATAAGGTAATGGACTTACTGAGTTTTTTCATATATTCCATGTTGAGTCTACTTAAAAATAAGTTGGTCCTCCACTGAGCCAGGTCACTTATCATATCATGCCAAATAAGTCAGAACAAGACCTACTATTGTGTGCTCAGTGGTTGGAACGAGACCTCAAGGGACAGAATTGTGAAGTGCTTTCTTTAAAAAAACACTGTCCTAATGGCATGCTATATATAAACTAGAGGCCTGGTGCACGAAATTCATGCCTAGGAGGGGAAGTCCCTTAGCCCAGCCTGCACCCTCTCACAATCCAGGACCCCTCAGGGAATGTCCTACTGCCACAGGGATCAAGCCTAAACCGGCAATCAGACATCCCTTTCGTAATCTGGGACTACTGGCTCCTAACTGCTCATCTGCCTGCCTGCCTAATCACCCCTAACCTCTCTGCCTGCTTGCCTC
This sequence comes from Lasiurus cinereus, assembly GCA_011751065.1. NCBI lineage: Eukaryota > Metazoa > Chordata > Mammalia > Chiroptera > Vespertilionidae > Lasiurus > Lasiurus cinereus. Next base: position 9,123,586 of record JAAGEH010000293.1, read on the forward strand.
ATTGCCCCTCACTGCCTCTGCCTCAGGCCCACTGCCTCAGCTTTATCATGAAGGATATCCAGAATGATGTCTGGAAGGTTGTTCAGCTGTCCCACCTAATTAGCATATTATGCTTTTATTATTATAGATTATTATAGATGTGGCATGAGAAGCTACCCGTGATAGGTTATTTGGGGAACTGTCTCTGCCACCCAAAATATCTCTCCAACATGCTAGCTAGGTTTGCAGATTTTTTTCATTTAGAAATTAAGTTTTAGGCTATGTAGTTGAAAAAGGAATTCAATGTTTAAATGATCTCAGAAGTAACAGGTGATGAAAGGAAGGAAGGAAGGAAGGAAGGAAGGAAGGAAGGAAGGAAGGAAGGAAGAGAAAGAAACCTTCCCCACCTATCACAAACTTTTCTTAAGGCTCATTTCCCAGCCATTGTAGAGTCTAAAATATAAGGGGGAAAGTGCACACAAGGGGAGGCCAGAAAGACATTTTGCCTACTTGCCAACGTTTCCTTGAGTGGACTCCATCCCTCTTGCATAGTTCAGAACTGAAACCTCTGCCAAAGTTTCCATCCCTTACATTTAGGCATGCCCTACATGAAGCCAGGGCTCTGAGCAAAAGCCAGCCTCTATCTACAAGCCAGTGACAGGAAGAGTAGGGAGTTGCTAACTTCCTTTGACAGCTCTCCTGGTGGGGCAGATGTGAGGAGAATGGCAACAGCCTGGAGCCACATGCCAGCTTAGATTTGCGAACTCCTGGCCTCCAGTCTGGGCTTTAATAACATGGGTGAGTCACTTATGGCACTGTCCTCAGAATAACAATATGTCGGCAACCTTTAAAAGCAGTATTGTATGTGTAGGAGATCAGGAAGAGAGAAGCCCATCTGAATTGGATAATGAGGGAAAATGAGTATTAATTAGCATCCAGCCTATGACACTGATCATGTCATTCCACAGAAAACCAGTTTCCATACAGTTTTCTTTTTTTACACATGACTCGTTGTCTCTATGAGGTGAGCAAGAGTTGAAGCCAGCATCATTGCGATTTCATACGCGTGTGGTAGCTATAGTGTTCAGCCTCCAAGAGGTAAAACATTATGGGCATTAATGAGACATCTATGCCAATTTAATTAAGAATAGAGAACTAATAAATTACTTAACAAATATTTCTAAAGAATAAATTATAGAAGAAAACGACAAATTATTTTATATAAAGTTTGTTATTTCCACGAAATTGAAACTTTTCTAAGCCTTCTTATTATCTCTCTTGCACCCGCAGGCACACACACACACACACACACACACACACACACAGCCCTTTTCATCTTGAATTTTCTTCTAAATAAGCAGACTTCACAGGCTTGTTCTTAATGCCAAAATGAACCTCTTTCATTTGCTGATTGAGCTCTGGCTCAACAGCAATGTTTCCCGCTGGGTCCTTACAGAGGGTGCATTCATATTTTATCCTAATTTATTCATTATCAAGCATCAAACCTCTGGAAGATAAAACAAAAACTTAGTGAACAATGAAGAGAGAGCGTCTTGCTTTGTTCTCATCTTCACTCTCTCGGATGAAAGCATTCTTCAGTAGCACTGCCCACTCTACCAATACATCATCCAGGTAATTGCGGGGAGGGGACAGGGAATGACAGCCCGGGCCACATCAGCCTTCCGCACCCACGGGGGCACACAATAGCTTCCAACATCAAAAGTATCTAATGAGAACCTGAGGTTGCCTGGCATTCTGTTCGTTGACCCAGTCTTGTAATTAAGTATCAAACATGCTCAAGCTTTCTGTGGACATTTACAAGTTACAGAGCAAAACAAACGACCTTCGTCATACTTTCCACCTCAGAGGAGGAAAGCTTTAATGACAGCCCTGGACCAGCACCAGATCTTCAGTGTCAAAGCCCCCAGTTCCTATTCCTTCTGCTGCTTTGAGGCTGCAGAATAATGGGAAGTTGTATATCCTCATTTATAAAAAGGGAAATGACCTTCCTCAAGAGTGTTTGAGGAGATGGATGCAATCACAGTGTGAAAGCTGCTTTCTAAAAATGCGAAGAATCTTACAAGTGCTCCTATGTTTATTATTATTATGACAAGCATATGATTGCTCTCACTCACTGGACAAAGAACAAGTAGAGCGACATCCTCCCATCAGGACTGCTCACATGTAGAAATGGTTATAGACTTGTTAGAGATCAGTAGTACCTCAAGTATATAGTTGTGGGTTTTTTTGTTTTGTTTTGGGGTTGGGTTTTTTTTGCCCTACTTCAAATTCCAACATTAGAAATTTATTCTTTGGTTAACACATCAAGTGATGTCTTAAGAAAGTGATAGAACAACATGAAGAAAAGATAAATAAATGTCTTCTCCTCTTCTGACTAACACTGATAACAAGCGGGAGACAACAGTTCCAGAGAAGCACTGGGACACGGAACAAGAAAGGAGGTAAATTCACAGCCGCCATGGGCAGCAGACACTGGATGCATCTTTAAAACCCTGGCCTGTTCGAGATTTCCCTTGATGGCACACCAATGTTGACATCCTTTTAGATTAGCATGGTTGTTCCAGTCTAATCAGCCAACTCCAGACACTTCATTCTGACCCTTGGAACTAACCTGTGTCATATTTTTGGCTTCGTTGGCCATTTCTAGTCTGAAAATTATGCACATTTTATTGCAAGAACTACTCAACAGTTGACAGTCAAGTTATTCTATGGCTTTTCTATTCTTCCTACCACCTACAAAGGCTCCTGGCATTCTCTCTCTTTTTTATGTTGGTCCTCACTCAAGGACATTTTTTCCATGATTTTTAGAGAGAGTGGAAGGGAGGAAAGGTGTGGAAGGAAGGAAGGGACAGAGAGAGAGAGAAACATCCATGTGAGAGAGACACATTGATTGGTTGCCTCCTGCCCATGCCTTGACCATGCCAGGGATCAAACCTGCAACTTAGGTATGTACCCTTGACCAAGGATCCAACCTGCACCTTCAGTGTGCAGGCCAATGGTCTAACCATTGAGTAATACTAGCCAGGGTGTTGGAACAAACTCTTTAAAAACCCTCTTAAGAAAATTCTGATTCTACTTTCTTCACCCCCTACTATACTTCATACCTTCAAAAGCTTGTCACTTAATGTGGCTGCCCCAGAAAGGAATCACTGCCTTTGGGATGCTTCCTGAATAGTAATTATAAGGCCAAATGGAGTAGAGGGTTATATACTAATTTGGAAAATTCAAGATTCTGCCAGGATCATTTCTGAACATGATGTTCCTTTCTTTCCCTTAACAGCAACCTCAAGCCAGCCTGGTTGGTACACTCTCCAGATGACAGTCTGGCCAAGCAGGGATCTAAGAAATTTACATTCTGGTTTGGCTACCTGGATTCTCTTATTGTACTGAAACGATCTTAGATTATAAAGAGGATGACCAGTTGGCTATACATAGTGCTCACCAAAAGGCTACATGTGTCAGCGTGGGATACCATGGATCTCTGTATTTTTCATAAAAATGCCCTTTCTCCTTCAACAAAAGTTCTGGGTGTAGGTAGGGGATATTAAGGTAAAAGGTTACGTTAAAGCAGCTAAAATGTGATACTCTGATTTTATGGTGGGGAGGGTCAACAACCACCAGGGAGGAAACACCTCAGACCCCAAAAATGATTGGGGGAGATAAGGATATGTTTTTTAAAATTAACATAAATACTCTTGGCTGGATATCTCAGTTTGTTGGAGCATTGCCCTGAGCACCAAAGGGTTGTTGGTTCTATTACCAGTCATGGTACATACCTAGGTTGCAGATTCAATCCCCCGTTAGGAGTGAGCTGTCAGGGCACAAATGGGAAGCAACCAAAAATCAGTGTCTCTCTCTCACACCCATGTTTCTCTCTCTCTCTCTCTCTCTCTCTCTCTCTCTTTCTCTCTCTCTCTCTCTCCTCTTTCCTCTCTCCCTCTCTTCCTCTCCTTTTCTAAATAAAAAAAAATTTAAAAACCATATCCTGGGTGAGCATTAAAAATTAATATAAATATATTTTTTAAAATAAAAATTATAAGAATATATAATAAAATTTTGAGCCACAAAAATGCTTGAGAAATCATAAAATGCTGATTAAAAAGTGAGTTCACTCAAAGAACACTCTAGAATGTACTGGATATGTAAGCTAACCATATAAAAATGTAGACACCCAAAAGGTTTGATCTTGGGTCATGGCAATAGGTTGGAGCTACTGACGATAACCATGGTGGTTTCCCAAATGGGACACAGACTCTGCTGAGTACCTTAAGGAGTCAACTCAAAAATACATTAAAAAATAAGACAGTGAAGAGGTCTCTTAACACATACACAGATCTTTGCTTTTTAGGTCGATCCTTTTAGTCCTCAAGGATTAATTTATCTTAAATAGATGTCAACTTTAACAAGATATCACTTTAATATTTATTTAGTGATAGAAACTTAAGATGATTGTGATTACTCTACTTTTTAAAAATGTGAACAAGGAAGATGATGATCCTTTGGTCTTTATGAAAAAGAAAAAATTCTAGACAAAAAAGAATTCACTACAGTTTACTACATAAAAAACCATGAATATAAGCCTTAATTACTTTTCTTCCATTTATTATAAATAAATTTTGAATAGTATACATATCTATACTGTTTTATGCTGAACACAAATGTATATATGCATATATATACATACTTATATACTTTAAATGATCATTTACTGAAATACTGATATTTTTTTCCAAATATTTTAAATAGGCATTAATAATTACAACTCTTTAACTTTATTCTCATGCTTTATATTAATCAGAATTTTAGTGATATAAATTTTAAATGTCATATTGGAAAATATAGCTGTGTAATTATTCTCAAAGAGGAGAGGAAAGTGCTAAAAATAATGGAATTTAAATTGTTCCTGTTTTTAAAAAACAGTCTGAAAACAGCTGTTTCAGGGTGTAGTACCCAGAATCTTTACTGTCATTTTGGTCTTCATCTTGTTTCACAAAATTGCCTGTACATAATTTTTGTCTGAAAACATTATGATAATCTCTCCTTGTATCAAAGAACTATGTAGTACCCGTTCTTTTCCTTCCTTCCTTCCTTCTCTCACCTTTTCTGTTCTTTTCCTTCTTTCTTTCTTTTACTCTTTTATTGGTTTGTTTCAGAGTAGCAAAGAACTTCCAAAACTGTTAGGAAATAGTTTTTCTTTTAAAAAAATCAAAAAATATTTCTTGGAATAATAATTCCAGAATTACTAAATAATCAATATATCAATCACTTAAAAAGCCAAAAGATCAAATAATTTTTAAACATTTATAGGGCAAATACCTTAAGAATTTTATAGGATGTTTACTTATTTATTTTGGGGTGGGGGGAAGAGAAGGATGTCACAGGGGAGGGACCACAAATTGATTTTTAATCTATTGTTTTCCAATTAAAAAAATATTTCTAGACTTAATTTTTAAGCTATCTCTTTTCTCTCTTTTGAGAAGTTGGACAGGCACAGAACTTCTGTTTTAATAGTTATCAAAAACCATAAATTTAGGTATATCAATTAGGAGTAAATGATATATGTACAAAATTTTTAAAATTGGAAAAACAAAATGTACTAACATTGAGAGTGGACAGCACATGGGTGGGAGCATCCAGAAAAAAATCTTCCCTCTGTGCCAGAGACTTCCAGCTTTAAAGCCATTTATTCTCTGAAAAATACTTTTAATAATAATAAACTTTCATGCCCTAACTGGTTTGGCTCAGTGGATAAAGCATCGGCCTGCCAACTGAAGGCCCCAAGTTCGATTCCAGTCAAGGGCATGTACTTTGATTGCAGGCACATCCACAGTAGGGAGTGTGCAGGGGGCAGCTGATCGATGTATCTCTCTCATTGATGTTTCTAACTCGACTACTGTCCCTTCCTCTCTGTAAAAACTCAATAAAATATATTTTAGAATAATAATAATAATAATAATAATAATAATAAACTTTTACATGGAGTAAGTTCCCCTACGACTCTAATAAATATTTGCATATTTCTGAAAACAATAGGTCTTATTTTAAATCACGTTAAAAATTCATGTCACAGTTCATCTGAGCATTGAAAGTTAAGTGTATTATATATGTAACTCACATAATATCATCACCATTTCTTTGGGTAGAAATGTTTTAATTGTGGTAAAAATGTCCATAATGTTTCAATATTTATAATACAAGGAACAAGCTGTGCCCTACAGTTGATAAACAACTTCAATAGAGTTTCAGCAACCGATTCAGATCACGCTGCCATTACTTTCTGTTACTGCTGAAATTGATGAACGAGTCTATGCAAAGGAAGTCTTTCTGATGAACCTGGAAGGTTTTCAAGACTGTCTTTCTTCATGTAAGGCAGTTTCTTCTGAAAGTTAATGAAGCAAACACATTTAGGAGAAAAGGCTAAATTCCTTTGCTTAAAGCTTTCATTTGAGGACCCAGAGTTTAGTTCTCTTTCTAAAAAGTTACAGGTAGAGAATTGGAGCTCCTTGGTTGAATCACAGGACACTTCCACACCACATAATAAAGACGGGGTGCAATGAAAGTGTAATATTCTCATATCTGCCATACTGCCTTCTAGGAAGGAAAATTCTACGTGCAAGAGCAAACCTTCAGTGCTCCGAAGTGCACAGAACCTATTCTTGATGTTCAGGTCTCTCTCTCCTTTTTTTTTTTTTTAAATTGGCAACAAGGGCAAAGTTCTCTATAAGTCGATCACAAAGTTCTGAGCTGATACAGCTCATTGATTGTGAGGTTGTTGTTTTTTTCTTAAATATATTTTTATTGATTTCAGAGAAGAAGGGAGAGGGAGAGACAGAAACATCAATGATGAGAGAGAATCACTGATTGGCTATCTCATGCACGCCCCACACTGGGGATTGAGCCCACAACCCTAGTGTGTGCCCTGACCAGGTATCAAACCATGACCTCCTGGTTCACAGATCAACACTCAACCACTGAGCCACTGCGACCAAAGTAGAGAAGTCTTTATTAGAAGTTTATTCTTATTTCCTTTAGTTAGCATACACTACTTGCAAAGTGATCATCTATATATTTTTGTGTGAGTACTATCAGGAAATTATGAAAACGTTAAATTATACATATGCTTTGTCTTGTACACAGTTCTTTACAGAGTTAAATAAAAACTAGATTTCAGAATTTAATCCAAAGCCTTGTATGTATATTGTTTTTTAATTTGAAAAAAAAAATATTGGTACTAGTACATGGAAATAACTCCAAAACTTTGGAAAGCTTTTAAATTAAAAATAAACAATTCCCTTAGCTCTTCTCCAATTCCCAGTATAATTCTACACTGTAAACTTCTACTAAAAGTTATTAAGCATGCTCGCCCTCTCAGGAGTATGCTGGTGCCTTTCCAGTCCTCCTCTTTTGCCCCTGAGAAGTGTTCCCTTTACTCTTCTCTCTTCTAAGCTCCAAGGGCACCCTCTTTGGCCTCCGTAACATATTTCCTGAGCCCATTTCTTCTACCACTCACTTCCACTTCTTTGATTTTCTAAGTAAACGTTCTCTTATAGTTTGTGTCTTGGCTTTGAAATCTTCCCTAGCCACATCTCAAGTACTGAGGTTGCTGAACCACAGCCACAGGGAAGCCACTATAGCCCTTATAGTTACTGGGGCTGTTTTTATGTTCTTAACCACAACCCAGTAAGTTGCCCTCTCTCCGAGTAAAGCTTCTGCACAAATGACAAGAATATCTAATCAACCAATGTCTGTTTTTACATTAGAATCTGTTCCTTTCCAGCTCTGGAATCCTATGGGACAATATCACCTGATAGGGGGGAGGGGAGGTTTCTTGAAATCAATGGCACCCACATATCCTTTTTCCAGAAGGACAAAATGTATTTAGGATTAAATGAATTAGATACTGAACCAGCTTGGAAAATAATAATTTTAAATAAACCTCCACAAGAGGAAACTAATCTTGAAACTGGCTGAATGTTTATCTTTCCTTCATTATTAATGTCCATGAGAGCTTCAGGGACAGCTTATCAGGGTCTCTCCCTTCCCTTCAAGTATAAGCTGCCCTCTCTCCTAGACCTCCTAAAGGATAAGGGCTCTTGGAAATATAAAAGGAAGGGTGACAAGTCACCTGCCCAACTACTAGAGACCAGAGTTGTAGCACAAGGATTCCATCCAAGGTGACAGAAATAGGCAACCCTTGTATGGATAGACATGATGGGGGACCTCCAGTAAGGTAGCTAAGACCGGAGGCCAATAAGCAGGGATGCCTCACTCAGAAAGGGCTTTGTGTAGAATAGAGTCCACCTGTCTAAGCAGAGTAAGTCCAAATAAACAGTGCCTAGTCACTACTGTGACAGTTGGTAAGTCTGCTCTCAGAGCATGGGATGGCACTCTACACTTTGGGTGGTACTGGTTGGGCAAGGTATCCCTGTGAAGTGGAGTCTACCTACCTTAGTGGAGTAAGTCCATCCTCCTTGTGATTGGCTATTACAGTGGCCTTTGGTAAGTCTACCCTCAGGACACAGAATATGCTATGTACTCCACATCCCGGTCGATAGAGTACCTGTCCTACAGTAGCTCTCAGACCACAGAGCAGCCCAAAACAGCTTAGAGACTGGAAGAGACACCTCTACCTCTTGGCTCAGAAGTTGTCTGACTCTCCATAGATGGGGAACCAGTCCACAATGCCTCAAGGTATCCCTTTTGGGGTGCATACTTGACAACTGAGAGAAATTTGACCCTGGGTTCCTCAGAAACAAGAGGTTAATCTTCTCTTGCCACATGGCTTGGCTCCAATATACTAGTAAAGTGGACAATGGTGAGGTTTAGCTAGTTAATGACACCATTAATTTTAATAATTTTCTTATAGCTAGACCTGTTTTGCCATTCCCAAGGGAAATGGATGGAAGTACCATATATCCAAGCCTTTAAGGCTCTCAGAGATAACCCTAAGCTATGTACTATCTATAAAATAGGAAAAGTGTACCTAGATGGGGGGAAAAAATTCCAACCCCCCCCCACACACACACAAAAAAAAAAAACAGATGAAAGAATTTGTTAGTCCTTTGCCAATATTTGGGTGGCAAACCAATTACTGAGCTGTTGAAAACAACTGTCCTTGTTTTGCAAATGAAGTCTTTCCAGGGCCAAAGGTGTGACAGGGCCAAAGATTCTTCAACAAAAAGTATCTCCATATCTTATGCCTTCCATTACCCAAACCATACAATTTCTTTCCAACTTAATTTTAATGACAACTAAAAGAAACAATGCAAAGTCACAACTGCTTTTTCTTCCCCAAACCTCCCCTGTTAAACTCAAAAGGCTTATAGACAAGTGGCTTTATAAAACCATTGTTCTTCTAGGAGGAGTTAGCATTTCATTCTTGTACCCTTGAGATGCAAATGCCCCGGTCTTCTTCAATAACTCTTACCTGGGCCATCTTTTAATGCAAGGTTCTAGGAGGTAATTCTTACTGAAAGGAAAAAGAAAGAAAAACAACAACAACACATGAGCCATTTGAGTAGATCAATTTAAATGATTTCTGCTGTTTCCTTTTAAATTAATGTTTTGATATAAATTATTAAATATCTAGAAAGAAAGAAAAATGGCGGTAGAATAGACAGACATGTCCTGAGCCATGTTCCTAAGCAGACAGAGAGAACAGCTGAGGGTCCCACTAGAAGTGCCTATTGGCAAGTTAAGGGACACTATACTCCAGGAGAAGGTGGGGGGCTGCTGGACAGGACTCCCCTGACCAGGAAGCCCACATTGCTGCTGGAGTTTTTTCTCCCGGAGCCACCAGCTCAGACACGAAGACCAAGCCATCTTGAAGGGAAAAGTGTATGTTATCGGAAGCCTGAAAATCTACAGCTGGGCCACCCACCAAATAGCTGTGAGCCCCAGAACACTCGGATTCAGAGAAGCTCTACACGCCACATGGAAAGGTCAGATTTCGCCTGGGATAAGGTGAGGTCTCTGGTCCCGCAGAACAGAGAAATGTGCACACTGTGGGAGCTGGAGGACAGGGGTACTCTGCACCTAGAGAAATCCATGGCTGTTGGGGATGGCATGATCCCTGAATGTGGAAGGGGGCCCTCAGAGCTGTTAACAGAGTGGATCTTTAGAAAGCAACCCGTTTTGATCTGATGCAGAAGGACAGCCTGGGAGTTATTAAAGTGTGTTGGCTACTTGGACAGGAGCGGGGAAGGGGGACTGCGTAGATTTGCGCTCTTTCCTCTTCAGATCCTTGTTTCTGATGGCTAAGCCCAATACATAGGATCACCCAGTTGGGGACACCTTGGGAGACTGCAAGAGAAAGCTGTTTTTCTGGAACCTGGGGATCAGGGAGGGGAGTGACCATCGGAGAACCAGCTCTGGGGCAGCCCACTCCCACAAACTGGTTTGGAGTGCCACAAGGAAAGCAGGATCTAAGCACAGGCTAGAAAGGACCTATAGTGTCGGGAGTCAATCTCCAAACACTGCCACTCAGGGGCTGACTCACAAATTGATTCTTGTGTAATCATAAAAGAATAAAGAGACTAAGACACACTGCCTGCTTAAAAACCAGGACTGGCCAAAACTGGTTTGGTTCAGTGGATAGAGCGTTGGCCTGCGGACTGAAGGGTCATGGGTTCAATTCCGGTCAGGGGCATGTACCCTGGTTGCGGGCACAACCCCAGTGGGGGGTGTGTAGGAGAGAGATGATGGATGTTTCTCTCTCATCGATGCTCTAACTCTCTAACCCTCTCCCTTCCTCTCTATAAAAAAATCAATAAAATATATTTTAAAAAAACAACAACAACAAAAAAACAGAACTGGCTTACAACACTGAGTACCAGTGGAATGCAGGGAACTGTAATACTGTCCCGACTGTGAAACAGATATACCAGAACAATAGAGAAAGTGAATGACCTTCACTACTGCACATTCTATTTTTTTAATTTTTTAATTTTTCATCTTTTACTTAAGAAACTAATTTTTTCTTTTTTTCACAATTGATTTTACCTTTTTTTTAAAAAATATATTTTATTGATTTTTTACAGAGAGGAAGGGAGAGAGACAGAAAGTCAGAAACATCGATGAGAGAGAGACATCGATCAGCTGCCTCCTGCACACCCCACTGTGGAGATGTGCCCGCACGCAAGGTACATGTCCCCAACCGGAATTGAACCCGGGACCCTTCAGTCCGCAAGCCAACGCTCTATCCACTGAGCCAAACCAGTCTCGGCTGATTTTACCTTTTTAATTATTACATTTTTGTTTAAATCAGTATTATTACTACTACTGTTTTACCTTTTTTGGGAAAAAAAGTGTCATTTTTTTTTCTTTTTATTTTACTTTGGGATTAGAGTTCTACATTCTATATTCATCTTTCCTTTAGCATCATTTTACTCTATCTCAACTCTACCTTTATTCCATCACTCTCTTCCTAACTTTTCCCCTTTGTTGTCCTGTTCCTATTTCCCTTTTTCTACTTTAGATTTTCCGTATTCTTTCTTTTTAGCCCCTGTTAAAATTTCACCCCACTTATATATCTAATTCCCAATCCCCTGCTCCAACTTCATACACACCTCTCTCTTCTTTGTCTTCACTAACCAAAAAATTATTTTTCTCTCTGTCCTTTTGTTATTGTTTGCTTGAATAATGATTATATCGACTTTTTATACTTTTTTGTAAGATTGTTTGGCTTATTCTTCTTATTTTGTTTTGCTTTTCGTTTGCTTTGTTTTTTACGTCTGTTTTCCTTTGCCTCCCTTGATATTAGTTGTGTTTTGGAGTTTGTATTAATTTCTAGGTGCTTGTTGCTGGAATTTGTTGGGATTAGTGGCTGTTCTATTGTAGTTTTCTCCCCATATATATAATCTGTTCCCCTTCTCTTTCTTCTTCTCTTTCTTTCTCTCTTACTTTTCTTTTCCTTTTTTCTTTTTTCTTTTTTCTCCCTTCTCCCAATTTCATTTTGGCACTCCTTTCATTTCTTTTCTTTTTCTTCTTTTCTCTCTTCTTTCTCTCCTATCCCCTAATATGTCTCTCTTTGGTGGTCACCTTTATTTGTGACTATTAATATCGTGAATATATTTCTGTTCAGTGCTTTGTGTGTTGTACTGGTTGTCTTGTATTTTGTGCCTTCAAGTCAATGCAGGAGAGAGAACTAAATAACCAGACACAGGAGAAGAGAGACCATGGGCAGACAAAGAAACAGCCTGCATCTGAAAAAAAAAAAAAAAAAGCAGGCATCACCAGAAAAGGAAGTAAACGAAATGGAGGCAAGCAACCTGTCAGACAAAGAATTCGAAGAAATGGTCATAATGTGGCAGAAAAGAATGGAAGAGAAATTCGACATATGAGTAAGAACCAAGAGAAAATGAAGAAGAATCAAGAAGAAGTGAAAAGTGATATTGCTGCTATAAAGAACTCAATAGAAAGCATCAAAAATAGGCAAGAAGAAGCAGAGGACCACATCAGTGAGCTAGAAGACCAGGTAGGAAAGAATACCTAAGTAAAGCAACTTCTAGAAAAATACAAAATAAAAAGCAGAAGGAAAGCCTAAGGGAACTTTGGGACAATATGAAACAAAACAACATTTGCATAATAGGGTTGCCAGAAAGAGTGGAAACTGAGTGAGGAATAGAAAACCTGTTTGAAGAAATAATGACAGAAAACTTCCCTGATATAGGGAAGAAAAAACACACACAAATCCAAGAAGTTCACAGAGCCCCAAGCAAAATGAACCCCAAAAGACCGATACCAAGGTACATTATAATTAAATTGGCAAACACCAATGTCAAAGAATCTTAAAAGCAGGCAGAGAAAGACAGAAAGTTACCTACAAAGGAACCCCCATAAGACTAGTTACTGATTTCTCAACAGAAACTCATCAGGCCACAAGGGAATGGAATGAAATATACAAAGTCATGCAAAGGAAGGGTCTAAATCCAAAAATACTGTACACAGCAAGGGTATGACTCAAAATTGAAGGTAAAATCAGGAGCTTCACAGACAAAAAAGGTCTAAGGGAATTTATTACCACCAAACCAGCAATGCAAGAAATGTTCAAGGGTCTGCTATAAAAAAAAAAAAAAGAAATAGGAAGTGAAGAAGACACACAAGGGTAAACAATAAAAATGATGACAAATAAGTACCTATCTATAGGTAAATGGATTAAATGCTCCAATCAAAATACATAGGGTAATGGATTGGATAAGAAAACATGACCCATATATCTGCTATCTATAAGAAACCCACCTCAGAAAAAGAGATACACACAGACTGAGGGTGAAGGGATAGAAAATGGTTTTCCAGGTAAATGGAAATTTAAAAAAAAGCTGGGGTAGAAATACTTATATCTGACAAATTAGATCTCAAAGTGAAGGACATAACAAGAGATAAGGAAGGCCACTTCATAATACTAAAGGGAACAATCCAACAAGAAGAAATAACTCTGGTAAACATATACACACCCAATATAGGAGCACCCAAATACATAAAAAAAAAAAACACCTGGAGGATTTCATGGAAGAGATTGACAGCAATACAATCATAGTAGGAGACTTTAGTAACCCCCTATCACCATTGAACAAATCCTCTAAACAAAAAAATCAGCAAAGAATCATCAATCCTAAATTTCTCACTAGACCAGATGGAATTAGTGGACATCCTCAGAACATTTCACACCAAAACCACAGAATATACTTTCTCCTCAAGTGTACATGTGTCATTTTCAAAGATAGACCATATGTTGGGTCATAGGCAATCTCTTCAAATTCAAGAAGATAGAAATCATATCAAGCATCTTCTCAGATCACAGTGGCATAAAACTGAAAATCAACTACCATAAAAACAATCCAAAGAAATCAAACACATGGAGACTAAACAGCATGCTATTAAACAATGACTGGGTAAGCAGAGAGATCAAGGAAGAAATAAAAAACATCATGGCACAAATGATGATGAAAATACAACAATCCAAAATCTATGGGACACAGTGAAAGCAGTCTTGAGAGGGAAGTTCATAGCTCTACAAGCCTACTGCAAAAAATCAAGAAACAATAGTACTAAATTACCTAACCCTACAACTCAAAGAGGTAGAAAGAGAGCAACAAGAAAATCCCAGTATAAGCAGGAGGGAAATAGTAAATACCAGAGAAGAGATAAATGACATAGAGACCAAAAAAAGAGTTGAAAAGATCAACAAAACCAAGAGCTAGTTCTTTGAAAGGATAAACAAGATTGATGAACCTCTAGGCAGGCTCACTAAGAAGCAAAGAGAGAGGATACAAATAAACAAAATCAGAAATGAAAGAGGTGAAATAACAACAGACCCCATCGAAATACAAAGGATTGTTAAAAAAAAATACTATGAACAAGTCTATTCCAACAAACTGGACAACCTGCAGGAAATGGAAATTTTCCTAGAAAAATATAACCTTCCATAACTCAATCAGAAAGAATGTAAACATCTCAATAGACCAATAACTATGGAAGAACTTAAAGCAGTCATCAAAAAGCTTCCAGCAAACAAAAGCCCTGGGCCAGATGGCTATCCAGGGGAGTTTTACCAATATTCAAGGAAGAATTAAAACCTATCCTCCTCAGACTATTTCAAAATATTCAAGAAGAAGGAACACTTCCAAGCTCATTCTAAGAAGTCAGCACCACCCTAATATCAAAACCAGATAAAAACAACATAATGAAAGACAATTACAGGCCAATATTCCCCATGAACATAGATGCCAAAATCCTCAACAAAATTCTAGCAAATCGGATCCAGCAGTACATTGGAAAGATCATACACCATGACCAAGCAGGATTCATCCCAGGAATGCAAGGATGGTACAATATCTGCAAATCAATAAATGTGATACATAAATAAATTGAGAGATAAAAATCACATAATCATATCAATTGATGCAGAAAAAGCATTTGACAAAATCCAACACCCTTTCTTAATAAAAACTCTAAACAAGGTGGGAATAGAAGGATCATACCTCAACATAATAAAAGTCAAATATGATAAACCCACAGCTAACATCACACTCAATGGGCAAAAACTAAAACCATTTCCCCTAAGAACAGGAACAAGACAGGGATGCCCCCTTTCACCACTCCTGTTCCACATAGTACTGGAAGTACTAGCCATTGCAATTAGTCAAGAAGAAGAAATAAAAGGTATCCAAATTGGAAAAGAAGAAGTAAAGCTGTCCTTATTTGCAGATGACAGGATATTGTACATAAAAAAACTAAAAGACTCCATTAAAAAAACTATTAGACTTAATAAATGAATTCGACTGTGTAGCAGGATACAAAATCAATGCCAAGAAATCTATGGCATTTCTATACACCAATAGTGAACTTACAGAAAGAGAGATTAAAAAAGCAATCCCATTTACCATTGTACCAAAAAAATTAAGATACCTAAGAATAAACTTAAGGATGTAAAAGACCTAACATGGAAAACCACAGGACACTGACAAAAGAGATAGAGGAAGACATAAACAGATGGAAGAGCATACCATGCTCATTGATTGGGAGAATCAACATCAGTAAAATGTCCATACTATCCAAAACAATCTATAGATTCAATGCAGTCCCCCATTAAAATACAACTGGCCTATTTCACAGACCTAGAAAGAACTCTCCAAAGATTCATCTGGAACAAAAGGAAGCTCAAATAGCCACAGTAATCCTGAGAAAAGAATAAAGTAGGGCCTGAATCGGTTTGTCTCAGTGGATAGAGCGTCGGCCTGCTGACTCAAGGGTCCCGGGTTCAATTCCGGTTGGGGGCATGTACCTTGGTTGCAGGCACATCTCCACTGTGGGGCGTGTAGGAGGCAGTTGATCGATGTCTCTCTAAAATTGATGTTTCTAACTTTCTATCCCTCTCCCTTCCTCTCTGTAAAAAAATCAATAAAATATATTTTAAAAAAAAAGAATAAAGTAGGTGGGATCTCAATACCAGATTTCAAGCTGTATTACAAAGCCACTGTTCTCAAACAGCCTGGTACTGGAACAAGAACAGACCAATGGAACAGAATAGAGAATCCAGATATAGACCCAAACCACTAGGCTCAATTTATATTTGACAAAGGAGGCATGAATATACAATGGAGTCAAGACAGTCTCTTCAATAAATGGTGTTGGGAAAATTGGACAAATACATGAAAAAAAATGAGCGATCAAACTCCTAGTCTCCCTGTTGAACTCTTTGCATATTAGCCTTTTATATATAGACTAAAGGCCCAGTGCATGAAATTCATGCACGGTGGGGTGTGTCCCTCATCCCAGCCTGCACCCTCTCCAATCTGGGACCCCTTGAGGGATGTCTGATTGCCCATTTAGGCCCAATCCTGGTAGGATCTGACCAAAACAGGCAATCAGACATCCCTTTCACAATCCAGAACTACTGGCTCCCAACACTTGCCTGCCTGCTTTCCTGATTGTCCCTAAGCGATTCTGCCTGGTAACCTATCACCCCCTAACCACATCCCTGCCAGCCTGATTGATGCCTAACCTCTTCCCTGCCAGCCTGTTTGCTCCTAACTGCCCTCCCTTGCAGTCCTGGTACCCCCCAATTGCTCTCCTCTGCAGGCCTGGATCCTCCCCAACTGCGCTTCCTTGCAGGCCCAGTTGCCCCCAACTTCCCTCCTCGGCAATTCTGGTCACCCCTAATTGCTCTCCCCTGAAGGCTTAATTGCCCCAACTGCCCTCCCTTGCAGGTCTGGTCCCTCCCAACTACCCTCCCCTGCTGGCCTGATCACCCACAACTGCCCTTCCTTGTAGGCCCTCTTGTGGCAGCCATCTTGTGTCCACATGGGGGCAGGATCTTTGATCACATGTGTGTTAGAGTAATGGACAATCTGTGCATTACTCTTTTATTAGATAGGATAGAGGCCTGGTGGATGGGTAGGGGCCAGCTGGTTTGCCCTGAAGGGTGTCCCAGATCAGAGTGGGGGTTCTCTCGGGGCATGGGGCGGACTGGGAGAGGGGCCTGTGGTGGTTTGCAGGCCAGCCATGCCCCCCAGAGACCCAAGCGGAGGGCCTGGTATCTGGGATTTATTTATCTTCTACAATTGAAACTTTGTAGCCTGGAGCAGAGCCAAGCTTCCTGCTTGCTCCATGACCACAGCCATTTCTGTTGGGATTTATTTATATTCTATAATTGAAATTTGGTAGCCTTAAACGGAGGCCAAGGCAGGCCAGGGTATGGGAAAAGCTTGGCTTTCTCCATTGCCAGGGGAAACCCAAGCCTCCCTTCTTCTCTCTCCATGGCTGCAGCCATCCTGGTTGGGTTAATTTGCATACTCACTCCTGATTGGCTGGTGGGCATGGCTGGTGAGCATGGCTTGTGGTGTAGCAGAGGCACAGTCAATTTGCATATTACTCTTTTATTAGAATATTTTTATAAGCATATACATGTGTTGGCAAGTATCCCTCATCCATTCCAGAATTCTGGTTTTTTCCCAAAGGTTTACGATTTTGCATACTTTCACACCTAAAACGTTCTTACTCCCCAAAAGAGAACAATGACTTAAACATCAATCTGAAAAGCACAAGATGTTTTGTAGAAATAATTAATTTCCAATGGCATTGTTTTCCTTGAAAAGATAAATAAATATGAGCTTATTTGTCATTTTGACTGGCTTCTCTTTTTTTTAAAGTGGGTTGAAATGGCAGATATTCTTATATATTTAATTCCAATTTGAGCTTAATTAAGATAGGCCTGTCAGAAAAGAAAGCCAGAGGAAACAGCCAAAGATAATGCCTAATCACTGCATATCATAATTACACATAGGACAGTGCTAATCTTTGGGAACACTTGGACCTGGCAGTCGCTGGAGACCTCTCAGTTGTATTTTGCCTACTGTTCTGACATTTCCTGTCATTGATCTCAAGCGGAGGAATGTTTTCTTGAGATTTATTTTTTTCTGTGCATTTAAAGTGAATCCAGTTCAATTTTGAAAGAAAATAATTTTAAATCAGTTTTTATAATCAAGATATGTGAATGCCTGAGTATGAGTCATAGTGAAAATATATATAGTGTCCAACTTCATGTTTCTATCATGAATCCATTTGCTTACGTGTGTACTAGCAAATACATACATGTAGTGGCTTGTCGTCTTGGTTATTGTTATTGTTTTTGTCTTGTTTTCTGATTATGAGAAGAGAAAGAGAAAAAATAAATAAGCCTATTTTATAAAGGGTAACATAGCAAAAACTTCTAATATAACAATGGCTTACTGCCAAGGTTCTTTTCCCAGCCTTACAAAAGTTTCTGCATTCTGGAGAAAGGAGCTGTGGGTAGATGATTAAAGAGTCTGGAGAAGAAAGATAATTTTGAAAGGCAGTGGGGGTCAGAGGAGCTTTAGCTAAAGGGAGCTAAAGACTCTCCCTTGACCAAGGACCCATGCTTTTATTCAACACAATTTATCCCAAGGCAAAGTAGAAATATATACTTTAAAAGGTAAGGTATCAAAGGGTACAGAAGCATTGTCAGTTTGGGGAATAGCCTACAGTTGTTCAGATGTTTGGCCAACAGGAGGCAATAAAATGCCCTGAGCTGTCTGGCAGCCAACTATTATCCTATTCAGGTTTCAGGGGAAGTGCTGTTTAGTCGTTTCCAACAGGTAAACTACATATGTGGCTCACCCTTGTTGAGCCTCCAAGCTTCACCAACCTTTTAGTGAAACTCTTGTTATTATTACATGCTGGAATTGGTTCTCGGCAGCTTACACTTAATTTTAGAATGTCCTTTTCTTCCACTAACATGAGCTAGAATGGCGGCTCCACAAATTTATCAGGGCCGAGGTTCTAATACCTTTTTCCTCCATTACATTAGTCTTCCCCATAAGCAAGGGAGGCCAGAAAATATTATTTTGGGAATGGGCACATTGCAGCTTCCAACAATACAGAAATCCTTAAAATAATGAAAAAGTCGAGAAAAGATATTGAATAGGCATATAGATAAAAGGGAGGAGATCTGATTTTATACCAGGTAGTGAAGGTTAGGAAGAATGAATACTAATATCTTTTTTCCAGTACTAGTACATTTTAAGTGCCATCATTTGTCATAGAAGCTTGACACCTATAGCTTCACATAAAACTCTATTTGCTCAAGTATTGAGGTTAACTGTAAATTATATAAATATTAAAATAGCAAACATTGCAAAGGGTTAACCTACTATACATATAAGGATGAGGTCTCAGGATTCCTTTATTTTAATATGATACATACCATAATGTTACTTTTTTAAATATATGTTTTTATTGACTTCAGAGAGGAAGGGAGAAGGAGAGAAAAAAAAAAACCACATCAATGATGAGAGAGAATCATTGATCAGCTGCCTCCTGCACACCCCCCACTGGGGATCGAGCATGTGCCCTTGACTGGAATTGAACCTGGGACCCTTCAGTCCCCAGGCCTACACTCTATCCACTGAGCCAAACCAGGTAGGGCCATAGATGTTCTTTTAATATCGGGAAAAGCCCTAGCTGCTCCAAGTGAGTCTGACTGTGCAACTGCTACCTGGTTTCTGGGAAAGAACAACCAGTAGAGGGCGCTTATTGAAGAGGAAGGGAAATCACAGGGCATTTAAGAAAAGTTCCTTATGTCTGTTCTATTCTGAAAGCACAACATTCCATCTGTAAGATGGATAGGCATTCTTATTCTCTTGCCACTGATAAAGAAAACAATTCAGTATAGAATGATTAAATATCTTGCATAACCACCATAAAATATATTCGTGGCCTGGCTAGTTCTTCAATACTGATCATTTTCTCAACTCCGTGATCCTTACGAGAGGTAATAAAAAACCCGAAGCATTATAAGCAAAGGAAACCCAAGACAAAGTCAGGTACCTGAGTTCATGGCTACAACAAAATCATGCAAGTGAGGCTCCTTAATTCATGGAACCCTGAGGCATAGGGCCCACAGGCCTGCAGCTAGGAAGAGGCAGATTAGACCACTTGAGTCATATGACTCTGTCAGTCTTAATCATTAGGGATATATATGTAGATGGTACAGTCATGGGGTATCGGTTGCAAAAGAGGTAAGAGCTACTCAAACAGGGAAGAAGGAGGACAATTTTATAACTGGATCACATTCTCATTGCGTAAAATTGAGGTCTCTGGAAAGAGATCCTTTCTTTCATAGCCAAAATTTAATTTGGTAGAAAACCTGATTGAAATGTAATTAAACCGATTATAAAGACAACTGTTGTCACCCATTTCCAGTGTGAATGTGGATGAAGAAAAACAGCAACATTTGTCAGTGGAACTGAAAGTTCAACTTTTATAAGGCAATGCTTGTTGCCAGACGGCTCTAAAAAGACAGCATAGATGACTAATTATTTGGTTACCTCTTTTAATAGGCTGAATACAAACTCTTAACATCTGTTCTTGTCTTAAACTATAGAACCCGGCTATCCATCACATAGTTTTGTTGTTCAGAACACAAAGAGGCCTAACATAATTAATCAAGAAAATGACTCATCAGTGGCCATGAATCAGTCATGGCCTGCCACTGTTAAAATGCAAACAGAATACATACTCATGCATAAACAGGAGGGGAGACAGCATCATCACTTTGTAAGACTAAGTCTTATAATGAATGCTTGACAAACACTATAAACAATTTTATACGGCACTTTATTTTCTGCATAAGGGGAACTTAGAAAGAGTAGAGAAAAAAACTACAATAATGATTCAAAGGACTAGGAAAAGCAGATAAATGGTTTAAAGTTGAAATATTTATTTAGTTTTAAGAAGAAAGTTCCAAGAGTACTTAATTGTGTATATTCGGGTACGTTATATAATTGTAGTTTTTGACCATATATTTAATCTTCAGTGTAAGGACTAAAGTAGACATAACATGATACGTTTAAAATATACACATATAGAAAATTGTTAACTATAGGAGCTATTAATAAGAATTGTCACCAAAGGAATCTGGAAAATTTCCTTCCTTAACTCACCTTATGAATAGAATAAATGTTCAACAAATTTGTTTGTGGGGTGAATGATTAAATTTGCCTTGTGACAATAATGTAGGATACCTGGGATGTAGTTACTAAAGAAGAAGTTGGGCACCATAGTAAATGACCATGTAAACCAGGCTATGTGGTTTGAAAATCATTCTGAAAACAATGCAAAAAGTGGAAAGTAATTTTAAACTACAGAATGCATAATTCATTTTATTGTAGGACAGTCACTTCAACAGAACTTAATTGTCCTGTGAGATCTAGGTTTTGTTAAATGTGTAATATTTGTCTAGGTTCTCTACAAGATAACAGACTCCTTATAGGTCAAAAATTCTACCCATATTGGCAGGAATATTGAAGCTAAACCCACCAAGTTCCTATGGATGTATCCAAACATTTCCTCATGCTTGCACAATACCATTTGAAACCAAAGTAAAAGAAAGAATAGGACTGTTGTAAAGTTATTGGGGTGACATTTGTTAATAAGATTATGTAGGTTTCATGTGTACATTTCTAAGACATATGATCTGTATATTGCACTGTGTATCTACCACCCAAAGTCAGATCATCTTTTGTCACCATATATTTGATTCCCTTTTTCCTTTACTACCCTTCCATCCCTCTTCACTCTGGTAACCATCATAGTGTTGTCTGTGTCTATGAGTTTTTGTTTGTTTTTCTTGTTTATTGATTTGTTGCTTTCAGTTTTATATTTCACATAAAAGAGATATTACATGGTTCTTAAAATTTTCTCTGACTTATTTTGCTTAGCATGATAATTATAAGGTCTGTCCAAGTTGTCATAAATGGCAGTATTTCATTTTATGGTTGAATAGTATTCCATAGAATACATGAACCACATCTTTATCCAATCATATATCAAAGGACACTTTAGCTCTTTCTATGTCTTGACCACTGTGAATAATACTGCAATGAACAAAGGTGTGCATATATCTTTGTGAATAAATGTTTTCGAAATTTTCAGATGTGGATGACCTACATACTAAAAATTACAAAGCATTATTAAAAGAGATGGAAAAAAACATAATGAAATGGAAAGTCATCCTGTGTTCATGGATTGGAAGAATCAATGTACTTAAAATGTCCATATTACCCACAGCAATATACAGATTTAATACAATCCTCACCAAAATACCAAAGACATTTTTTAAAGAAATAGAAGAAAAAATTATCAGATTTGTATGGAGCCACAAAGTTCCTCTTCTTTCCTCTCTATAAAAAAATCAATAAAATATATTTTAAAAAATAAAATAAAATATATTTTTTTAAAAAAGACCCTGAAAACCTAAAGCAATATGGAGAAAAAAGAATGAAGCTAGAGTATCACACTCCCTGACTTAAAATTATACTACAAAGCAGCAATAATCTAAATAGCATAGTATTGGCAGAAAAACAGAAATGCAAACCAACAGAACAGAATGGAGAGCCAGGAATTAACCCACATCTATATGGGCAAAAAATTTTTGACAAAAGAGTCAAACACACAATGGAGAAAAGAAAGCCTCTTCAGTAAATAGTGCTAAGATAGGATCCCCCTATTCACACTTTGCTGGTAGTTTTTAATCACAAATGGGTGCTGGATTTTATCAAATGCCTTTTCTGCATCCATAGATATGACCACATCATTTTTACCCTTCAATTTGTTTCAATGCTGTATTACATTCATTGATCTGTGAATATTCTACCAACCTGGCATCCCTGGAATAAATTCCACTTGATCATGATATATGATCTTATTAATGTACTAGAGGCCCAGTGCATAACATTCATGCACTGGGAAGGGAGGGAGGGGCCCCTCAGCCCAGTCTGTGCTCTCTCACAGTGTGGGTGACCTTGGGGATGTCCGACTGATGGCTTAGGCCTGGGGGAGTGAGCCTAAGCTGAAGCAGAGTCGGGAGAGACTCCCACCACCACCACTGCCCTCGCCAGCCATGAGCCCAGCTCAGGGCTTCTGGCTGAGTGGCACTCCCCCTGTGGGAGTGCACTGACCTCCAGGAGGCAGCTCCTGCATTGAACTTCTGTCCCCTGGTGGTCAGTGCACCTTATAGCGACCGGTCATTCCATCATTTGTTCAATTTGCATATTAGCCTTTTATTATATAGGATTGTTAGATCTGTTTTGCTAATATTTTGTTGAGGATTCTAGCATATATGTTTATCAGGGATAATAGCCTTTAGTTTTCTTTCTTTGTAGTGTCTTTATCTGGTTTTGGAATTAGGATAATGCTAGTTTATAAGAAGAGCTTGGAAGTCTTCCCTCCTCTTGAATTTTTTGAAATAGCTTGAGGATAGGTGTTAGTTCTTCCTTAAATATTTGATAAAATCACTTGGGAAGGCACCCAGCTCAGGACTTTTGTTTGTGGGTTATTATTTTTTTATTATTACTGCTTTGATTTCCTTAGTTGTAATTTTATTTCCTATTCAGGTTTTCTGATTCTTCCTGATTCACTTTTGGAAGACTGTATGTTTCTAGAAATTTATCCATTTCTCCAGGGTGTGCAAATTGTTGGCATGTAGCTATTTATCATATGTTCTCACAATCCTTTGTAGTGTCAACTGTTGCTTCTCATCTTTCATTTCTGATTTTATTTATTTGGGTCCTCTCTCTTTTTCTTTTTAAATCCTCACCCAAGGATATAGTTTTTTACTATTGATTGGAGAGAGAGAGAGAGAGAGAGAGAGAGAGAGAGAGAGAGAGAGGAAGGGAGAGAGAAAAAGAACACAAAATCAAAGTGAGACACAAACATCTATTGCTTGCCTCCTGTTTGCACCCTGACCAGAGATCAAACCCACATTCTAGGTATGTGCCCTGATGGGGGCAGAAGGATGTTGCAGAGGAGAAAGGAAAAGATTAATCAAGGATTAACCAAGAACATATACACATAGCCCATGGACATGGACAATAGTGAGATGAAGGCCTGGGATGGGGCAGGGGCTTGGTGGAGGGGGGATAAATGAAGAGGGAAATGGGGAACATCTGTAATACTGTCAACAATAAAAAAAGAAAGAATTTATAACCAACACCAATAAAAGAGAAATATGAAAATTGGCCATACCTCCATGATGCCCACCAGCCAATCAGGAGTGAGTATGCAAATTAACCCAACAAAGATGGTAGATTAATTTGCAGGTGTGGAGCAGGACACCTACTATGAAGAGGAGAACAGGGGCATGGAGGGAGCTACAGGAGCGGTGCTCTGGCCACAGTGAAGAAAACTCCAGCTGGCTGGAGCAAAGACTCTGGCCAGAATGAAGATAGAAGGCGGGGGCCAGAGCAAAGACCTGGGTCCTGGGTGCCAGAGGAAAACTGGTGCCAGCAGTCAGGCAAAGGAAGGCCTATTGCATGAATCTTCATGCAACGGGCCTCTAGTATATAGATATATGTAGAAGTAACATCTTTTTTAATCTAAAATCAAAATATGACTTTCATAAGAATGATTAAAACTTAGAAGCTATACACATAGGTGTATTTTAATACATAAAAATTGAAATTTTATTACTGATGCATTTAGAAAAACCCAGCAGAAATAAATTGCAAAAGACAAAGGACCAACTGGGAAAATTTTTTTTTAAATATCATAAGCAAAGGTGCTTGTTCTTGTAACACCCCCCAAGAAATTTCATTTTAGAAATTTTCCATACAAGTAATCTAACAATTTGTAAAGGCTATTTGCAACACTTTTGTAAAGGAAGTAGCTTGGAAACAAGGTTAGTTGGGTAAATCACATTATCTCTACACCATTTTATACTTTGTAGTCATTAAAATAAATCCTTTAGCTATGAAAAGATTTATAAGACATGCCAGATGAAAATAGAGAGTTCCTAAATATTTTATAGCATGCTTCTATTAGCAGACCTGGAGCGGTATAGAAGAAAACATAATCCTGGTAAATGGTCTGAGAATAGGACAGAGGATTTGTAATATTTATATACCTACTTGGAGTGTTAAGATTTTTTTTCGAGCTATTCCCATGTACTTTTTTAAAGAATGTTGTCATATTAAATGGGAAAATAATATCCTATTTTTAAAGTATATAATTTTCTTTGATAAGTTTAAAGTGATGCTTCTTTATTACTTTTCAGCCACAAACAAGTTTAGTAGGGTTTAATCTCAAACCAATATTATTATAAAGTAAATTTACTATTCTGCATTCACACAGTAGCCTGAAAATTGCAAGTGTTACAGTAACAATTATTGATGACATTTAATATAAGAATTTCTTTAAGGGGAACAATTCTTTTCAAGCAAAAACTAATTTGAAATACATTCTCTAATCACTGTCAGAAGTCTAAAAGTTATGGATTACCTCTCTTCAAAAGAAGATCTGAGATATTTTGCAAACATAGCAAAGAACTAAATAGAAAATTTTCTCTTGGTTTTAAATTGAATTTATTGTTAATTTATTCAAACTTCATTGATTTTTTTTCTCTTGTGTAATAGAAAGAGAAATGATCTCAGCAACTTTAAAAAGTTATCTTTATTTTGATTTAAAAGTAACCAGTTATTTTTTCTTCCATGAAACAGACATTCTTGTAATGAATACAACATGACAATATTTGAAATCAATCCTTCCAAGAAAGATGCGTTGTTTTTGTTGTTATATATAGCTTTCCTACTATAAAAACTATTTTAATTTTTAAAAGTTAATTTAACAAAAGCAACAAATTTTATAGTAGTTTTAAATGCCTACTCTAAAATGTCAAATATAAAATAATTTTCCCAGTTGCTAGTGTTCCTATTAATTCAGCAGCACAATATAATACTACATTGTAACATCAAATGTGTTCTGAGAATTCCAGAACAAAAAGAAGAATATATACATTAAGTCAATTATTTGGAAAAAAGCATTAAAAGTGTTTGCTGTTTTAAAGGTTTTGCTCCAAAACAACATTTTAATTTAAACATTTTAGATGAGCTGAAAGTGTAATTTCCAATATTACCTCCTCCTATTTGCCATTCAGCCAGTCTAATTACCTTACCCGAGGCAGTAACATAACCTTTCTGTGCCTTCAGAAAGATGAGAAATGGAGCCAGATTCCATTTCCCATCTCTTCACTCCATTTGCCTTATTTCTTGGAGCTCCTTTTGAAGCTAAGAAGGAATAAGAATTTGACCCTTTGTTTCTGAATGCGTGGTTAATCCTCCTTAATAAATTCCTCTGATCGACCCGTTTCTAATTAAGCGTGGACCTTTTCTCCTGCTTCAGATTTTCTCTGTGGGACTTAGAACGTCTGGTGAATATTACACACTAAGAATAAACACGCTGTGTTGATGTAATTGGCATTACAAAACAGGTCCTCCAATTAACATAACATTTTCCTCATTTTTTAAAAAGTAGTCTTTCAACAGGATATATTTTTAGACAAACTGCATAAAACTTTAAGATTGTTTTTATTTTATGACCATGGTGTTGTTTTTTTCTTTCTCTAGAGGAATGAAATCTTATTTCTAAACAGCACAGTCTGCTTTAGTTATTCTAATGGACACTAAGAGCAATTGTGTTTGATTGGTGGATTTACTGGTTGTGACCAAAGTACAATTAGATGAACTCAGTTTGAACTGAACCAAGAGATTATATTAAAAATATTTATAGGTAAAGTAGAACATCCACACTTTTTTTTAATGGGAGGATGGGTATATGGTTCAGCAACTAGACAAGATTTCATAATGTGGGATTTTTAAGCTGTGGATTAATACCTGATGAAAGATATGCTGACCTTGGGTCTGGAGTCATGGATTCTAAACCTGGGCTTATTAAGTCTGCTTCTAGAAGGCAGCTCTGTGTTATAACTATTTTTTCACTCAAAGTTATGCAGCATGCATTGATGAAGTTAGCATGGTGCAGAAGTGAAGCAAATGATAGTTTGTTCTCCTTCTCCTTGTCAGTGTGGGTTCCTCTCTCCTCACTCCCATCCACTCCCCATTTATCATCTTTTAGTAGTTTTATCACAATAAACTTTAATCGCTTCTTTTTCTAGATGCACCAACATGCTGGATGAGCTACTTAAGCACAGGAACTATGGCTTGTCCCATTTTAATATCTTAGCAACTAGGACATAGGAGATTTGCTATAGTCTTGTTGATCTGAATAAAATTACATTTACTAATTGTCAAAATAGCTAAATACTCTTTTGCCTATCCAGCAGCTATCCTCTCTTCTGTCTAGCCAACTCTTGTTTGAACACTAAAATGCCTAGCCCCAGGATACAAGACTGTTACAGTGACATCATCGGTATGAGAGTGGACCTTAAACCCATTCTTCACCAGTGAAATGTAAGAAGTCCCCTGGAGAAAGGCGTCTGAGAAAGATAACAGGCCAGAGTGATGCCAAAAGAACAAACACTCTCAAGTCCTTTCTTTCCTAAGGAGATGCTATCATGTAAGGTGCAGGGTTCATCTTGTGATCAAGTGCAGAGACAAGGCTAACATACAGAAACTGGCAGACCAGACTATTAACAAAAATGGGTCTTTATTTATATTGCTAGAGGCCTGGTGCATGAAACTCGGGCACAGGATGGGGAGGGGTGTCCCTCAGGCCAGCCTGCACCCTCTCCAATCTGGGACTTCTCACAATCCAGGACTGCTGGCTTCCAACTGCTCACCTGCCTGCCTTCCTGATTGCCCCTTAACTGCTTCTGCCTGTCAGCCTGATCACCCCCTAACCACTCCCTGCCAGCCTGATTGATGCCTAACAGCTCCCCTGCCAGCTTGTTTGCCCTAACTGACCTTTCCTGCAGACCTGGTCACCCCTAACTGCCCTCTCTTACAGGCCTGGTCACCCCTAACTGCCCTCCCCTGCAGGCTTGATCGCCCCAACTGCCCTCCCTTGCAGGCCTGATCCCTCCCAAGTGCCCTCCCCTGCTGGCCATCTTGTGGTGGCCATCTTGTGTGTCCACATGGGGGCAAGATCTTTGACTACATGAGGGCAGACATCTTGTGTGTTGGAGTGGTGGTCAATCTGCATATTACTCTTTTATTAGTTAGGATAGAGGTCTAATTTGCCCTGAAGAGTGTCCCAGATTAGGGTGGGGGTTCCCTTGGGGCATGGGGCAGCCTAGGTGAGGGGCCTGTGGAGGTTTGCAGGCCAGCTACGCCCCCCCCCCCAGTTACCCAAATGGAGACCCTGAAATCTGGGATTTATTTATCTTCTACAATTGAAACTTTGTAGCCTGGAACAGAGCCAAGCCTCCTGCTCGCTCCATGGCTGCAGCCATTTCTGTTGGGATTTATTTATCTTCTATAATTGAAACTTTGTAACCTTGAGTGGAGGCCTGGGTCCACCAGGGTCTGTGGAAAGCTTGGCTTCCTCCATCACCAGAAAAACCCAAGCCTCCCTCCTGCTCTCTCCATGGCCGCAGCCATCTTGGTTGGGGTTAATTTGCATTCTCACTTCTGATTGGCTGGTCAATGTGGCTTATTGGTATAGTAAAGTGGTGGTTAATTTGCATATTACTCTTTTATTAGATAGGATTGCACAATCAAATCATATCATCTGCAAATAATCACCATTTTAATTCTTCTGATTCAGATACCTTGTCTAATTGCTCTAGCTGGAACTTCCAGTACTATCCTGTATAATAAAAGCCTAATATGCAAGTCAACCAAATGGCAGAATGACCAGTGGAAGGACTGGTCACTATGATGTGTACTCTCCACCAGGGGGCAGATGCTCATTGCAGGAGCTGCCCTCAGCCCCCAGACCCCAGGCCAGCCAAGATGGGCATCAGCATGGGCCCCCTGATCACCCCACCAGTCACCCACAGATCAGCCCTGATTGCCAGCCAAGCCTAGGGACTCTACCCATGCACAAATTTCATGCACCAGGCCTTTAGTATTGAATAAGAGTGATGACAATGAGCATATTTGTCTTGTTCCTGATCTTAAAAGCAAAAAAATCAACAACAGAATGTTGGAATTGAACCATATTTTAGACCAAATGGACTTGACAGACATATATAGAAATATTTCATCCAACGATAGCACAATATACATTTTTCTCAAGTGCACAAGGAAAATTTTCCAGGATAGATCATACAACAAGAAACAAAACAAGTCTTAGCAAATTCAGGATTGTAATTATAGCAACCAGGGCGGGTAAGGGGGGATAGGGACACATATGTAATACCTTAATCAATAAAGAAATTTAAAAAAAAAAGGAAATTATAGCAACCATCTTTTCTGACTACAATGGAAATAGAAACCAACAAGAGGAAAACTAGAAAATCTACAAAAAACATTTGGAAAGTGAACAAACATTTTTGCACAACCAATAGGTCAAAAAAGAAATAAAAAAAGAAAACTTTTTAAAACCTCAAAACAAATGAAAATGGAAACACAATATACCAAAACCTGTGGTACGCTGTAAAAGCAATTCTGAGAGGAAAGTTTATAGAATAAATGCATATACTAAGAAATCAGAAAGATATCAAATGACCTAGATTTATTCCACAAGGAATTAGAAAAAGAGCAAATTAAACCCACCATCAGAGAAGAAAGATATCATAAAGATGAGAATGTAAATAAAGGAAGTAGAGTCAGAAAAGCAACAGAAAGCATTAACAAAACTAAGAGCTGTTTTCCAAAACGATAAACAAAACTGACAAACCTTGGCCAGTCTGAAGGAAGAAAAAGAATAAATAATTAAAGGAGAAATGAAAAAGGAGACATTACAACTGATACTGCAGAAATAGATAAAATCGTAAGAGATGACTATGACTAACAATATATGAAAAAGTAGATAACCTAGAAGAATGGATAAATTCTTAGAAGCACACCACCTACTAAGAATGACTCGGGAAGAAAGAGAAAATCTAAAGATATCAATAATGATGAAAGAGGTTAAATCAGTAATTAAAAACTTCCAACACAGAAAACCCAGGACCAAAGAAGCACAAATTCTACCAAATATTTAAAGAAATTAATGTCCATCCTTCTCAAACTCTTCCAAAAATTAAAGAGGAGGTAACACTTTTGAACTCATTCTATGAAACTAGAATTACTCTAATACCAAAAACAGATAAGAACATTTCAAGCAAAGTATAGAACAATAGTCCTGATAAATTTAGATGCAAAATTTGTCAACAAAACATTAGAAAGCAATATTTAAAAAACACATTTAAAGGATTTTTGTACTCCATGATCAAGTGGGATTTATCCCTTGGGTACAAAATGGTTCAAAATATACCAATCAATAAATGTGACATACTACATTAATAGAATGAAAGGTTAAAATCACATGATCATCTCAATAAATGGGGAAAAAAAGCATTTGACAAAATACAGATTCTTTTTCAATAAAAACCCTCAACAGATTGGATATAAAAGGAAAACACCTTAACATAATAAAGACCATGTATGACAAATCCACAGCTAACATACTCCACAGTGAAAAACAGCTTCATTGAATTATTAAAGCTAAAGAAAAGCTTCCAGGATCTGAGTGCCTTACCCAAGATGGCCTCATCAGTTACTTTCAGAAATGGATCAAATATCTAGGTCTCTATATATATGCTTCATTATTCTTTGTCCATTGTGCTCCTAAATATTATCTTCACAAAGAAGAAAGTTTTCAAGCTTGCATCATTCAAGAGTCATTTCATTCTCTAGAGAAGCTTATACTTGATACAGATGTTGTTCCCATTTGCATGATGTTGACCATGGTGTGTCCTTGTTTGAAAATTCTTAATAATTTCTCAAGTTATGAAGATCAAATCCCAAAACATTTGTTTGAGAGTCAAAATCATGTGCAATCACAATAATAAGTTAAGAGATATACTAATGCCAGAACCGGTTTGGCTTAGTGGATGAAGCGTCGGCCTGCGGACTGAAAGGTCCTGCGTTCGATTCCGGTCGGGGGCATGTACCTTGGTTTCAGGCACATCTCCAGTGTGGGGCGTGCAGGAGGCAACTGATCGATGTCCCTCTCTCATCGATGTTTCTGGCTTTCTATTCCTCTCTCTTCCTCTCTGTAAAGTTAATAAAATATATTTTTAAAAAATATGTTTAAAAAAGATATACTAATGCACACAAAAGAAATAAAATTAGCAAAGTAGTAAATTTGATATGTTTTGTTTTTTACCTATTCATGACTTGATTTTTATTAAATTAAGATAGAAACTGATTATATAGTAAAGGAGGAATGAGCTGTAGTGAAATAAAGTTATTAAAATAAAATATAATAAATTAAAATTAAAATAAATCATTCAGATTTCAGAAATCAAAGTCCTCAATTATAACTAACAATGGCTGTGAGTATTTTGGAGAAAGTTGAACAGTTTAACAATCAGGAGTCAACTTGTCAGATGTCCTCAAATTTTTTGATAACATGTAACTTATATTCTGTCCAAGGTGGGCTAAGGTTGAGTCTTAAGAAAAAAAGAAAGAAGGAAAAGAGATTGCTTTTAACAAATCCCTGTTCTAATTAAGATAACTCTTTTGTTCTTAATTATGAAGCAGTCTCTCAGAGTTGAGAAATATCTAATCTTAAATCTCATTCTGTTCTTTGAGAAGGACTCGCAAGCTGGTAATTGTATGACTTTTTTAGCCAAATTAACTTGAATGCAACTTTTCTACTTATTTTCTACTGTGTTTTCTAGAATTTTGTTGGCAAATTATTTCCCTTAGAGCACATTGAGTAGAAAGATGGTGTGTGTTTTTTCCTTCAACTGATGATATGGGTTTTTGTGTGTTTTTGTTAGAGAAATACGTATCAATGTTAGAGAGAAAGATCGATTAGTTGCCTCATATATGGGCCACAACCTGGGTAGATGCCCTGATTGGGAATCCAACCTACAATCTTTTGGTGCACGGGATAATGCTCCAAACAACCAAACTATCCATCAGGGTGAAAGATGGTTTTAACCAAATAAACGTTTTCTTTCTAAGAAACAATTAGCCCCTGCACCAATTATACATTCTTACCACACAGAATTACAAATAAAACTGAAAGTTTAAAATGTTAGTACAAAAAAATTTTTATATTTGTGCATCTTTATATTAGAACTTAAATTTAAATCAGTCTTTTGATCTGTTAATGGTTCAATATCTAGGAGATCGTAAGGGTCCAATCAATTTCACAGATTAATACTGCCTCCATCTCCTTCAGTTATATATTGTGCACTTACATCAAACTGGAAAAAAGTAAAAAGACAATAGTATTAGTCAGTGCTTGTATCTTCTCATATGATAAAGATGAGTTAACTTTTAGAGCTAGAGATGTAAATTCCATTCGTGGTATTTATGAAGCACACTTTGATTTGTTATTCTATAGGTGGCAAAACGGTACCAGGTATTAGACAGGTGGAGTCAGACCAGAGCTTGGTTCAGCAACCTCTGTACTTGAGTTCTGGCTTAGAAAGAATTCAGAATCAAGACTCAAACTATAAGAGAAAGTTTATTCAGAAAAGTCCAATTGGTAGAGAAATAATGGAAACTCATAGAGGGGCATAATCAAAGTTAGCTGTTCATTGGATAACAGAGGTCCTGGAAGTTGATGTTTTGATGTTTTAGTATGTTTATTTTTGTGTAACAAATATTGTAGCAGTTGCTGTGTTTAAAATTATAAGAAAAAGATGGAGGAAAAGTATCAAAAATATTGACAAGGGTTGGGAAGAAACTGGAAGAGTTAACAGGCAAGTCTGACTTTTCTTCTAGCTTCAGTATTTAACCTTTGACTGAATCTGCCTTGTCATACTAAGTCATAGGATCAATACATACCTATATATTAAAAGTATACCTTAATCCAAAATAAACCAGAATCTGGGTAAGGAAAATGTGCCGAACTAAGCACCTGTACCACATTATTGACATTGTTCGTTAAGAAATGAATAATCAGTCCTAAAAAGATTCAGTGGCAATTGGAGAGTGGGCAGTAGTCATGCTCACTCAAGGGCAGCATGTGACAAAATACAGCACAAAAGCTGATGCAGTCCTAGAGCTGATGGCTTTTCTGAACAGATTGTCTGTTTCCACTTAGCCTCTAACTCTGACCACACACCCTGCCCAAGTCTGGGGCATCAGACATATGCCTGGGAGTCATGAGACCACAGCTGTGTTGTGTTTCTATTCTATAGTCTTTCTTAGAGCCGAGTGAATTTTGTGCTGTGTGAAGATGTGAGTTTTATGAGTGTGATTGTCAGTCAAAACTCAAGACTACTAATGCTAAGAAAAAGCCTTTGAGCACAAGGACATTACAATGGGTATATTGAAAATCAGTTTGTTTCATTGGCATCTGTCAGAAACATAAGATCATATGTGTTTATTGTCCCATCCAATATTTATTGAGAAGTTTCTATGTTATAGTTACTTTGCTGGTTGTGAGACTAAAAATGCAGAGTAAGGTTGATATGGTCTGCCTAGTAATTACATGTATTCTAGTGAGGGATGTTTAAAAAAATATAATGAAAGCAATAAATGGTTCTATCTCATGGTATGACAATGAATGAACTTTTGTCCAATTGGGGGAAAAAACCTAACTGGAACACATTTTCAAGCAGAATTTAATACTGAAAGAAAAAAAACCCACTGTACTTAATGATAATAAAAAGTGAATTAAAAGTAATCCAAATGGCTAAAACTTTTGTAAAAATTCTCAAACTCAGTAGAAATTTTTCTCCCCTAAGCCCAGCAGAAATTAAAGAGCTTTCTATAGAAAGACTTGACTGCTTATGAGAAGCTAGTTTATCAGCCTCAAGAACAATGCACCTCTGCCTTAGCAGTTCTCTATCTAGGTGTATAACCTAGAAAACTCTTTTACTCATATCTACCCTGTCGGTCCATGCAATATATTAGGTTGAATGATATAAACTTGCCAATGCAGTGTTTGACAGCTTATATTTACAGTTATACATAGTTAAAATAAATGAGATGGATAAACATGCTGACATAGATAAATCTAAATAAAAAACAATTGGGGGGGGAGGCGGGAAATTAGTTGCAAAGAAAATTTAAAGTAGTGATTTTTTATTTTAGGAAAATAAAAATTTAAATATACAGAACAATACTGGGGAGTGTTTATGGACTTGTGTCTTATGAAGTAAAAGTATAAAAACCTGTATGGTGGATGCACATACATTTTTTATACAGTCAGTGAATGAATTAGAGTATGTATATTTTGAAAGAACTGCAAAGAGGTACATGGAGAGGCAATAATAAGAAGAGGAGAAAACTATCCACAAATACTGAGGAGGAAATATTGGGAAATAAGCATAATAATGTCAAAATATATCTGATACTCAAAACAATAATGCAGCTCTCACAGGTCAGGGTGACTTTGACATGAATCTACGGGAATCAACGGACAAAATCAACACATGGTTCTGAAAGATAGTATAAAGAATCCTTTCTAAAATGTGAATAAGCAAGTCAATAAAAAAATTTCTATTTATCTTCCTCTCTTTGGAAAAAAATATTTTTTCTGAATTACTGAATATCTTTCTAAATTTTCTAAAGCATTTAAATGACTGGAATTTATGCCTGTATTCTGTTTTTTCTCTCCTTTCCCTTTTTGGATTATCTTAGCATATGAAGCTTTGAACTACTTATTTCCAGGATCATATGTTTCTCATGGTTATAAATTTTAATTGTTGTAGTAAAACTGACAAAATCATTTCATGTCTTTTTTTCTACTTTTATACAGCTATTTAATATATACTATATCTAATAGCAAAAAGAAGATATATATAAATGAAATCTGAGTCATTATGGCATAAAACAAAATTTAATCTAACCCAGATATCTTAATACCAGTTTTGTAACAAAGAACAAATTCATCTAATTTCAGCAAAATCTCAAAATGACTCAGATTATTAGTTGCAAGAATACAACAGAAAATGAAATGCCTTACAAATATATTAGATGAAATCTCACCTATCACTTAATAGTATTGTACTTTAATGTTGTAGACTATTAGTATACTTCTATTTTTTAGATTATCTTAAAATTATAGATTACTCTCCTGATATGCTTTAAAATTTTTGAAAAATAAATTACTATAGTTTTTTATTGGAGCAATACATTTAATGAATAAATAAAGTTCACATAGAAGGAATTAATGTAAAGGCCATGGTGGATGTTTTTTCAAAGCTCACTGAGAAAGGTGGGAAAGCCAGAGGAAGTAAAGACAAAACTTAAGATCTAGAGAAATTCTGATGAAAAAATAGTCACACTATATAGGTATGATATTTTACATTAAAAAAAGAAAAAAGAACTTACTTTGTTTTACAAAAATAAACAAACAGATTTAATCTACAATTAGGCTAAAGTTAGGGCTGAATTTCCAAGTAAAATTATAATACTTTAATTTAGTACTTTTCTTCTGAACCAGTTATAAGTTCACATAAGAAGAATCCATTTTCCAGGTTAATGGTTCCTCAGTTTATAAAAGAATCTTGTTAGCAGTAATGATTTAATGTCTCTGTACAAGGGAAGGATTATTTTTTATATTTAATTTTAAGTAATCAGAAAAACAAGATTAGAATAACGCTATGTAATTAACATATGCTCCATTCTAGATTCTTCAAAAATTAAAGATTTTGGCATATAAGGAATAAAAGTTGTTGCGATTAGCTACTTTTAACAATTTATGGCCTTGTTGTCATTATATTTGTAAATATATTTTTATGAATCAAGATGTTTGTTTACATATTTTTCCTCTGTGTTTTAAATTCTATTCTTAGTGAAAGCCTATACCTACCCTCACATTTAGGGTCATTTTAGCCACTCGTTATTTTACTAACCAGTGTGTCATGACATGTTTCTGTATTTTAATTGATTTTTTTAAATATTTTTCAGAGAGGCAGAGGGAGAGAGAAATAAAAACATCAATTATGAGAGAGAATCATTGATTGGCTGCCTCCTCATGCCCCACACATGTGCCCTGACTGGAAATTGAACTGTGGCCTTCTGGCTCATTAGGTCAACACTCAACCACTGAGTACATGCCAGCCAAGCTTAATTGATTTTTAATTCCTCATTTAATTCCAACTATTTTGGATTTGTTTTTACAATCTTTTTTTTATCATATTCTTTTTCTTTTATGAGTAACTGTGTGACACCTGCCTTCTTCACTACAAAAGCCATTTTCCTTTTTGTAGAATTAGATTACTTAACATTTTCTGCCTACTACAATCCAATTAGTATCTTTCTGTCTTCTACTATGTATCCTTACCTTATATATATCCCTTTACTCCTAAGTTTTTAATGGAAAAATTAAACATGCAGAAAAAATAGCACAATAAACTCCCGAACACCCATCAAGTAGTTTTAACATGTGTTAGAACATTACTGATCTTATTTACTATGTATGTCTTTCTACATTTTTATTTTCTTATAGAAGCCCATTATTGTATTTTGTAAACTAGTAATTGATACAAACTTTATTACTGGACTCACACAGTTTGGTTTTACAAATATGCATTCTTTCTAATAAGCCACATCAGAATCTCATGTGTATATTAAAATATATTTCACACAAACTCTAACATTATATTAACACGGATAAGTAGGACAATGTTACAGCCAGGAGTAGAAAAGGACACATGACAGTGACACATGAGCATGAAGAAAGAGGGATCCTAAAAGGGTATGCACCTAATACCTGGATTCAAAACTCTGACAGACTGAAAAAGATAAGTGATGAATCCCACAATTATACTGGGCTTTCTGTGCAAAACTCTAAATAACAGATAGCATAAGAAGACTAAAGATAAGTAAGGTTATAGAAGACCTGAACAACACGATCTATCCTACTTTCCCTAATTGACACATAAAATATCACACCTGACAACAGTGGAATACATGACCATTTTAAGTGCATGCAAAAAGTTCACAAAGGAAAAGCTTCCTATGACCCATAAAACAACATTCAATAAATTTAAGAGGACTTAAACCATCCACAGTATGTACACTGGCCCAAATGGACTTACACTAGAAATCACTAACAAAAATATACTAAAAAAAAACAGCCAAAAAATGAAAAAGGAATGAAATGAAAAATGTGTTCCTAAATAATCCATGGGTTAAAAAAAAAATCACTGAGGAAATTATAAAATATGTTAAACATAAATGAAAACAAAAATATATATTAATGTATCATAACCTATGAAATTACAGTGTTAAAAGTTCTTAAAGTTTAAAAATATAATGTTGATAAGTCTCAAAGAAAAGAGAAAAATAAATCAATAAATTTCCAATGACCTGTGTTGACTAAAAGGGAACAGTGTCAACTAAAAATATAAAAAGAAGCAAAATCATCTTTAAAATCCATTTTGGGGTTGTCTTATTGGTTTCTGAATTTGACTCAATTAAAAAAAATTTTCCTACCTCAAGAGCATACAATGATTATCTTGTATTTTATTCTAATAAAAATTTCAGCCTGGCCAATGTGGCTCAGTGATTGAGCGTTGACCCAGAAACCAAGAGGTCATTGGTTTGACTCTGGTAGGGACATGCCAGGTTTCAGACTGGATCCCTCATAAGAGGCAACTAGTTGAGCAGTGTTTCCCTCTCATATCAATGTCTCTCTCTCTCCCGCTTCCTCTCTCTCCCTCACCTTTTCTCTCTCTAAAAATCAATGTAAGTTCTTTTTTAAAAATAAGAAGAAATAAATAAAAATGCAATATAACAAAGTTCTGGAGGACGGCATCTCAGGGTTGTTATAAGTCAGGCAGCAGAGTAACCATCTCCCTTCAACCCCTGCTATAATTTGTAGCATCACTCCCCATCCCTGTGACAGTTGTATTTATTATTTTTTCCCAAAGTAGTAAAAGGTGTCTTGTACTGCCTAGATTGTGAAATCCTTCCCTGGCTTGGCAGGAACAGTTAGTAGGAGACTTTGGAGTCCTGGCCAACTGTCTGGGGAAACAACTTGATAGTGTCCATGACCAGGCCAGATGGCAGTCTGATGAAGTAGCGAGAGTCTCCCAAAAATGAGCAACCACGGTACCTTAACAGCATTGGTGAGAGGC
Organism: Lasiurus cinereus; assembly: GCA_011751065.1. Taxonomy (NCBI): domain Eukaryota; kingdom Metazoa; phylum Chordata; class Mammalia; order Chiroptera; family Vespertilionidae; genus Lasiurus; species Lasiurus cinereus. Next base: position 9,161,540 of record JAAGEH010000293.1, read on the forward strand.
AGATAAGTCTGCTATGTTAAGGCTTTAGATAGTTGCTTTTACATTGTTTTAGGTGGAAGAATCTTAGAAGCTTGTATCACTAGGTGACCCCTTTCTTTTAAAGGAGCCAGTATAATTATGAAGATTACATTTGCCATGCTTTAAAATTAATATATTCTGTTTACACCTCTGAAGGAACTAACTTTTGAATCTAATTATGTCTGAAAGATTTCATCATTAAAGTCTGGCCACCTGGTAAGTCAAGAAAGTAGCCCACTCCCTGAATTACACTGAGCAAATGATCTTGGAACATCAGTTACAGTGAATTATAGAATACGTTGAGCTTAGTACAGTAAGGCCTTGATTTTGCGGACCTCAATTTTAATGGACTTTAGATTTAATGGACAAAATTTCTGGTTCATATGTCATATGTGAAAATTGACACCCTATTAATTTTAAAATGCTTTTTAACAAAGATATAATTAAATTAACAGGTTTCTTTTGTTATTAATTCACTGTTATTTTTAACAGATATTAGTAATAGACCATCTGATGGAAAAAATACTGTAGTGATTTTGCCAACATGAATAAATATTACATATCTATAACTGTAGTCTACATGTTTAAATCCCAGAGTCACCGCTCAAAATCAATTGGTGAATGATTAGCACGTGATCACACCCTGTCACCAGCGTTAATTGGTTCTGTTGTGAGCGGTGTGACTTTCTATAGCAGGTTTAATGCGTGCGATGTTCTCACGTGCACTAGGCCACGCCCCAGCCGTGTGCGTTTGTTTATTCAGTGACTGGTGAATGCACACACTTACTAGACCTACTCAGTATAATTTAAATTACAGTAATAGTATAGAAAACCTTTCTGTGAAACTAAACTTTTCATACATACTTAATTTTTTTAAATATATTTTATTGATTTTTTACAGAGAGGAAAGGAGAGGGATAGAGAGTTAGAAACATCAATGAGAGAGAAACATCGATCACCTGCCTCCTGCACACACCCTACTGGGGATGTGCCCGCAACCAAAGTACATGCCCTTGGCCGGAATCGAACCTGGGACCTTTCAGTCCGCAGGGCGATGCTCTATCCACTGATCCAAACCGGTTTCAGCCATACTTAATTTTAATTACACAAACGTGTCTATGTAAGTAAAAACAGGTAAACTAGTTTGTCAATTCTTTAACATACCCCTCAGGAAAACCTACTTTATTATATAACAGACTTTCAGCTTTAACCAACACCCCCTCACTCAAATTAGTCCATTATATCCAGGATTTACTGTAACATCAAGTAAACTCAGAAGCTAAAATAAGTTTAACCATTTTATAAAAATAGTGCATGGTTTCTGATTGATCCTTATCTCAAAGCAAACTAAATCCAGATAATCTCACAGTAAATGTAATCTTTGGTTTCTTTATCAACAGCCTTTAAGTTTTATTTTTTGCATTCTTATATTGAGTGATGTTATAAATATGCATCATTAAAAGTTATCACTAAACATGTCATCTTCAAAATGCCATCATTTTATCACCTAGTGTATTCAGTTTCTTATAAAAATTTATACAGCCTAATACTACAGCATTCTTTTTTTTTCTTCTAATACACCATCCTTAATCTTCTAATTGATAAAGCAGGCTTCCTGTTTTCACAATTTAATGGCAGCATTGTTTAAAACTCTATTAGAGTGAAGACACTTGTAGCAAGGACTCTTTTGCTACTTTTCCAGCATTCTTTTCCTCCTTCCCACCTCTTCTTCCTCCTCGAAAATCTCAAATTTCTCTTGAGAGACTGACTCCAAGCCTAACTGAAGCCAATCAGCAAATCTCCTATCACTGTGATCCATGAAGACTGAGCAAGGTAATGCAAGTGGACAGACTATCCAGGATTTGCTTCATGTGCAGGAAAGCTATTATTGACGTTTTTTGTTCGTGCGCACAACCAAATAGTACAGGGAGGCGCCGGAAGCCACGCTGGGTCCCCAGAAGTAGTGGGGCCAGAAATAAAATTGAACTGTGCACGTGGTAGCTGAGAGATGGAAAGAAACATGGTCTTGGATAGAAGGTGGTGGCCTCTCATTAGTCTCATCTACCACCAGCTCTCCCTCCGCATATTTTATTTACAAAAGGCAAAGTTAAGAAGTCTGTTGTTTCCACTAGTGGAATCTGATTTCTGCTACGCGGAACTCTTTAAATCATCCTTCCTAACACATGTTCGTAGGTATCTGCCATGTGGCGGGAGCCAGCCGACGCCACACAGCTTTGGCCTCGCAGCAATTATGGAAATCTGAGTGTTACTGAACCTCATCCTTATTTGCAAACTCTTTTAAGTGCAGGAGTAAACACATCACTCTAAGGACAACAGTTTATTTTCTATCTATAATTCAAAAATTTACAAACACCGAAGTTTGTGACAGAAAAGTAAATATTATTCCAATGGTATGCCGCCATCTGTACTGCCGCTCGTACCCATTCCCCTTTTGGTTTGGATTTTGCCTTTTGCAAACCGGTATTAACACAGGAGATGAGCTCTGGAAGAAAACCTCCAATCAGTGTGGTGTGAATCAATGTTTGTTTTAAAATGCAAGTGCTTAGCTGCTATTTTAGTTGGCACGATCACGGGATGATTGGGTCAGGAGACATCAAAGGCCGGCCTTTGATACAAAACTGGAGCTGTGTACCTAGCTGTGCACCTCCTGTGTATCTAAATTCACATCTGACGTCTTGAAGTGGACGGCTGCCTAAGTTTTCAGCCCCTCGATCCTGTTTCTACTCAGAATTAAATCTCCTTTAAATCTGCTCACAGGCGGATGCAGAGAAGTTTCCTGAGACTTGGCTTGGAATTCATTGGGATTGGGGTACGGGTAGGGTGATATGGACAAAACCAGCAGTGGTTGAGCTGGATGTTACTTCATGTACGTGAGCATGGGCATTTTGTGATGACTTCATACTAGTTAAAAGGCATTTTTGTTTCCTAGGCTGAGAACAGCCGCATTGAAAAGATCTCTTTTTGTTTTTTAAATTCCTCTCTCAGTCCCACCCCCACCTTCTAACCCCGATCCATCCCCATAAAACTGAAATCAGCCTATAATCTTTCCTGCGGCTCTCCGTGCCATACAATAAATGTGATAACAACCCTGAGTTCTTTCCAGCCCTCCTTGGCTCCAGATCACAGGAAGCTTCCTTAAAGGGAGGAGAAAATGGACTCTCAAAGATTAGAATGGCCACGCAACAGATACACAGGAGCCAAGACCCAAAGGAGAGGAGAGATAAAACAAAATAATGACGCGTGGTGTCTTCACTTCTCAGCTGAACCGAAAGAGTCCTTCCCCATTTCTGACACAGTTACTGGGCTACAACCCTATTTATAGAACATGCTTTGAAGTTTTTCCTGTTTTAGGGTCTCTTTGCTTTTAATCTGCATTCAGCTACATCACTGCTCACTCAAGTATCATAAGTTAACTCGAGTGTTTGAACTCTAAGCTCAACAGGCCACTTGGGTGTACTGCGCAATCAAGCCAACAGAAAAGGAAAAGTAACAAAGGCAGACAATCTCATTCACAGCCTACATTCACAGAAGGACTTCTGGAATACAGATTTCCGAGTGTGACCAGGATCTTTGCAATTAACTGTCCGGAGACAGAAGGAGAGAAACAAGAAGACAATTGCAGTGACTTCTTAAAAGTCTCTAATGATAATGAAACTTTTAAAAGCAATTAAACCACTTATTTGTGGTTTTATTTTGCATCTATTTGCTTATATGAGCTTCACCAAGGATAAGATGCATGCATATACATATAGTGTACGTACATATGTACATACATAAAGTATGTATAATTCAACTTGATATCTTTAGCTTCAAGTGACGTAAACCTTTGATTTGCCTTAAAAATGAAACAATGCATTTAATTAGCATTAACTAGAATTAAGCTAATAGTATTTTTATAAGGGCATAAAATGATTAACTTTTTATTTTTTATTTTAGGGTCTTCATTCATTCCATAAATATTTATTGTAGATCAATTCTCTGCCAGATTACATATTGAATGCTATATATAAACTAAATGTACCCTCCTAAGGTTGACTCACATAATTCTATATAAGATTACTTTCTAAAAACTAATGAGATATAACACTTTCACAAAATACATTTATGAAATATATTAAATAAAAATATACTTAATAAAATATATTATTAAATAAAAATATATTTATTCAATTTGGGCCAGAATTACTAAGTTGCAGAATTAGAAAACAATGTCTCAAAAATATAGTGATAAACAAAATATTAAAAAATAAAATAATTCTGGTTTCCTGATTTTTATAATAGTATTATATTATAGGTGGGAGAACCATCATAAATATTGATTTTATTTATAATATGTAAATAAATGTAAAAATAATAGAAAATAATGGGATCAAAAAATACCTCATTGTATACATGTTCCCTGTCTTTTCTCTCCCCAGTGAAGAGAAAGGTGTGCATTGGGTTTATTTTTTGAGTCTCCATTCTTAGAGTATGCCAATAAGGGGCCTATCCACATAAGAGACAGAGCAGAGAGCAGACTGAGAGGAGAAATGGAGAAAAGATTTCTGAGCAGCTGCTGTACTGCAAGGGAGAGCTGCCCAAATGGGTTTTTTAATGAAGCTTTCCACATGATATGCAACATAAATCTGCTCTAGCTACCCCTTAACAGAAGCCCAAAAGATAGGTCTGTATTTTCAAGACTGCCAGAGATGCACTTTTCCAACCGAATGTGACATCACTTAGAAATGAATCCTCGTGGGGCCGTGAGTATAATCAGCATCAGTAAAAGATGAGAAGATCATGAAACAGGATTAACAACAAGAGGTCACAAGGCACTGGAGCCCAAAATGTCAGCTCAGGTTTCCAGCAGACCAGCGATTGCTCCTGGAAGCTGCCAAGCTCTCTTCCTCCTCCCACAACATAACACACCCGAGCCAGATTCTAAGAAATCAGCTCTGTCTGTGTGTTCCATCTACAACACTTGCCCTGGTCCCATTTGTTTTTAATTTTATTAAATTCATTGGAGTGACATTGGTTAATAAGATTATATGTTTCCAGTGTATAATTCTGTAATACATCATCTATATATTGCATTGTGTGTTCACCATTCAAAGTTAAGTCTCCTTCCATAAACACTTAACTTTATCCTATCCCACCTCCCCCACATCCCTTTCCCTCTGGAGAAACAGATACATACTATTGTCTGTGTATAAGTTTTTGATGCTTTACATCAGCGGTTCTCAACCTGTGGGTCTAGACCCCTTTTAGGGGTCAAACGACCCTTTCACAGGGGTCGCCTAAGACTATTGGAAAACACCTATTTCCCATGGTCTTAGGAACCAACACACCGCTCCTCAGTGTAGCAAAATGTAGCAATGTAGTTTACTCTTGTCATATTAAGACTGTTACCCATGCTACACCACGATTCAAGACAAAATTTCATTTATTTGTAATTAGAAATAAATATTTCACAATATATAATTACATATTGTTTTTGTGATTAATCACTATGCTTTAATTATGTTCAATTTGTAACAATGAAAATACATCCTGCATATCAGATATTTACATTACAGTTCATAACAGTAGCAAAATTACAGTTATGAAGTAGCAATGAAAATAATTTTATGGTTGGGGGTCACCACAACATGAGGAGCTGTCTTAAAGGGTCGCAGCATTAGGAAGGTTGAGAACCACTGCTTTACATCCATACTTGTTACTGACTCTCTAGGTTTTGGGCCTGGGGCTACTTTTCAGATTTATGGGCTCATCGCATTTGCTTAGCACCATTTCCCCAGATTCCAGGTAATTATTGTCTTAGACTCTAATTTCTCCCACAGTCTCCAATAGTCCAGGGACTCCCTAAACCAGCCTAGTACTTGAAGGGCAAGAACTGGGGGATGTGTGCACAGTTGATGGTATACTTTTCTACATTACATTGGATAATTGCAGAAGAAATGAGATTCTACTCAACTATAGGACAATTCAAAACCACCATCCTTACTACTTACCATGTATTTCCTTCTGATAAATTGTGTATTAAATCAAAGCTTGTGAAGAGTAGGTGATATTGTTGCTACAACACTAATTCAAATATTAAGACATGGAGTTTTGGGAAAATATAAAAATCCAGAGAGCATTCTACCTACTAATGAGAAATTTATATATAAATGTAACATTTTCTTTTTACTTTTGGTTTTCTGTTTAAATTCTTTTGACCCCCTTTTCTCTGGTTGAATTCTCTGTATCAGAGAATGAATAGTTTCTGACACCCTGGCAATTTACAGAAAACTGCTACCTAATTTCCAGAATTACATTCTCAACCCAGAGCATTCAGGTACCTCAATAACTTACCTCACAATTTCTCTTATATGTCTCAGAAACATTTCAAATTTAAGTTTTCTAAATCTGATCTCTAAACATTTACCCCAAAGTACAATCTTAGTAAGTGGCTCCCTCAGTGATCCACTAATAGAGCCAGAAAATTGTTCTCTTTACTCTCATAAAAAATGTTTAATTTTACTTCCAAATTGTATATAAAAATCATCCATTTTTCCGGATCTCCACTCTCATTCAAATTACCAATGCCCAGCCCTAGCCAGTTTGGCTCAATGGCTAGAGCGTTGGCCTGTGGTCCTGGGTTCAATTCCAGTCAAGGGCATGTACCTTGGTTGCAGGCTCTTTCCCGGCCCAGGCCCTGGTCGGGGCGTATGCAAGAGGCAACCTAATTGATGTGTTTCTTTGTCTTTCCCTCTCTCTTTCACATTCTACAAATTAATGGAAAAATATCCTTGGGTGAGGATAGAAAAAAAAAAATTACCATTGCCTCCATCCTAGACTGCGTAACCGTCTCTTTTGCCATCTGTACTCTTCTGTGTATTCTTGCCTCTCCCCCTCCAATCCATTATCCACATAGCAGCAAGGGCGATCTTAAAATTTAATGGCCTTCCCTGCTGGAAACTCTTTTCTCCTTCCCTATTCCACTTAGGATATGATCCAAATCTTAAACATGGTCAGCAAAGTCTTAAATAAACTGCCTCAGTAATCTTTCCATCCCCGTTTTGTAATATGTGCTCGGTAGCTTGCCAGAATCCATCACACTGATTTCTTTCAGTTATTTTAAAATGCCCAACACTCTCCCTCTTAGTGGCCTTAGTTCATGCTGTTCCTTCTGCTTGGCATGTTCTTCTTCACAATTTTTACCAGACTAGCTTAACAACACCACTCCCTACCATATGTACCGTCGAGGGCTTTTTAATATTTTTTTTGACTAGTAATTCTTGCCTAAAGATATTCTCTGGCCATCAAGGGCTACACCGGCATCCTCTCCCCTCTGTTGCGATGAGGAGTGTACCACTCTATTTCTCAGCATTGTTAGAGGGACTCACACCCAGTTCCCCAAGTGGTAACCTGTTTAATAACAAGTCCTTAAATGCTTCCTTTCTTCTGTGTCAGGCCTGCAATCTCCTACCAGCACACCTCCCAAACAGACTTCACACATTTTTATTCCTGCCTTGGGTCACCTTCTGGAGGACTATAACTTACAGCACAAGGCATTTTGTCACAAAGACAGAATCATTTATTTAGGTGAGTCATATATACAGAAAGCAGAGCAAGGAAACATTTCACTCATTATGCCTATTTTGATCCAAAAGAAAACAATTGACAATTTTAGAATGATTCAGTAGTAATGTCCATGTAATCTTTGGTTATTCATTTCTGTGTGTGTACAAATATATATACTAAAGGCCCGGTGCACGAATTCATGCATGGGTGAGGTCCCTCAGGGTGGCCTGCAGGAATCTGGCTGAAACCGGCAGTCCAACACTGCCTACCTGCCACACCGGCTCATCCTGGCCCTGCTGTACCTGCCACAGGTTCACACCCAATCAGTCTCAATCTGGAGAGACTCACGCCCCCACAGTGGCGCCAGCTGTGAGTGAGCCCTGCATCTGGCACCTGTCCCAAAGGGTTTGGGGAGTGAGGGGACCCAGAACACAATCAGCCCTCTGGGCCAGTGGTGGGACCACCCTTGTGGGCCCAGGATCCACATCCCTCCCGCTGAAGTTTGCTCCAATTTTCGGGAGCCACCTGGTGGCCACTTTTATATCATTTCTTTCTTGCCGAGCATCTAGGTGAGGGAAGAGGCCACGGTGGCGAGGCCAATTCCAGAAGGCTGGCCAAATTGTCAGGATCATGCTGGGGGCACCAGTTCGTCTGTGCCTGCCTGGCCTTTTCTCCAGAGATTGGACCTGCTGGATTACTGAGAGAGTGAGTGGCTGCTGCCAGGTTGGTGGGCCTCCAGGACTGGTCATCAGCTGAGCCACGGTCCCACTGTGAGAGCGCACTGACCACCAGGGGACAGCTCCTGCATTAAGCGTCTGCCCCCTGGTGGTCAGTGCGCATCACAGTGAATGGCCGTTCAGTCGTTTAGGCTTAGATATATAGAATAGAGGCCCGTTGCACGAAGAGATTCATTTAATAGGCTTTCCTTCCCTTTGCTTCAAGCACCGGTTTTCCTCCAGCACCCAGGACCCAGGCCTTCGCTCCAGCAGAGTCTGCCTTCTTCGTCTTCCTGCAGACTTGGGAGTCTGAAGTCTTGTCTTTGCTGCGGCACTCCGCTCCTGTAGATCCCTTCGCCCCCCGCCCTCCCTCTCCTAGCAGGCGTCCTGCCCTGCCTGGCCACTCCATGCCTAGAGCAGCTGGGCAGCTGCCATCTTTGGCCTTCTAATTTGCATACTCACTCTGATTGGTTGTGGGCATAATGGAGGTGTGGTCAATTTACATGTTTGTCTATTATTAGGTGATATATATATATATATATATATATGTTAAATGTGACTATTTTAATTAATTTTTAATGAGTAAAATAAATGTTTTATGAGTTAACTGGAACTATTTTATCTAATTATTGATGTGTATATATGTGTGTGCAAACATCTTTGCATGAGGTTCCTATTTTTTTACATTATTTTGATGATTTCATGTTAGCAAAACGGTTTAAAAACCATACTAAATATACCTTTAAGACTATACTATATTAAATAATAAAATTAAATATTGAACTATTGTGTACCAGATGGCCAAGCAAGTGACTTGAAGGCTTGTTTTACTAAATTTTGCCTCCTAAGTAACAGAAAGCATCTGAATCAAGTTCAGAGGCAGCAGCTGCAGGGGAACTACTTGAGTAGAAAGGGCCAAAATGCTGTCCATATGAGTGTCAGGGGCTGTTACACCCTCCCTTAACAGGCCAGGCTGGTCTCCAAAAATGCTTCTAACAGTTCCTCTTGCAACAAGGAAACTCCATGTTTCTAACACTCATCTTTCGAAGTTTGTTGATAGTGAAGAACATAGGTGTGGTCACTTGTAAGTGAAGTAGTGACATAAACAGAATTAAGATGATATCCTTTAATACAGAGTTAATAAGGAGTAGTCTCTGGGGCCATTAAGCGAGCTCCCATTCCACCAAGACAGTATTCTACTTACAATTGCATTTCTAATTAAACATCTACTATGAGAAATGCACTGTTTGGCCTTTTGATTTTCCCTCTTTTCAAAGGGAATACTTTCCCTCTCCTCACACCCAAGGCTGACCACTGGGAAGCTTTATGCATAGCAAGGCAATTAGGGAAGGAACTCTGGTGCATGTGCTGTGCTTTCTTGTTGATCTCCAATACAATTCCAGAGCATCATGAATGAGGTATACCAATATGTAGCTTATTTATCTGGTCTTTGGATTGTCATACCAATACTCATGATGAAATTTGTAGTCCATAAAATTTGTATATCTTGATGTTCTCCTTATATTGGATACAAACTTCAATTGCACCATTGGTTGTCTTAGCACGGCCATGTCTCCACAAGATAATGGAAATGTCTGGGCCTGCCACATAATTTGTAGGCTGTGGGCATCAGGGCTCTCTCTCAAGCCCGTGCTTATACTAGTGGACACTGCCATCTGCCATTGCTCTTCTGCTCCCATGCTATGTTGAACATGATAGTGAAGTTTAGCATCAGTTAAATGTTCTTAGTCTTCCTCAACTTCTCCAAGATTTTTCTCATGATATTTATCACCTGTCTTCTCTAATTTTTCCTAGCACCTCTTCTATTGTTCTTCTTTATGATGAACTTCCCATAAGAAGTAGCCTTTGTTTACACTACACTTTGACTTATTAAACACTATACTTATTTCCCTCAAGGGTTGTTTTTTCAAATATAAATACAATTCAAAGGTCTTTTGAGAAATCATAATGTGAGCATGGACTCTTTATGTTTGCTTATTGCAACAAAACCACAAATGCTCCTAAATCAATGAATTCCTCTGAGTAAAAAAAGATCATCTTCAAGAAAAAATAATCAAAGCCCATTATTATAACTCAAAAATTTTATCTGTATTATTTTAACAACAAATGGCACGAAGATTCACACCACTATAGCTCTATGTGCATTTTGAAGATTGTTCACTTTGGGATGAAGTGTTTCTGAAAACCTTTTTGTTGTTGCAATTCTCCTTTTCTTTGTCAGTTGGAAATAACTAATTTAATCCCACTTTCAAAAGTTGAAAATGACATATAGCCTTCCCTTAGGGCTTACTCACAAGTAACAATAACAGCCTGTAATTATTGGAATCAAGAGTGTAGGTCAGTGGTCGGCAAACTCATTAGTCAACAGAGCGGCAAACTGTAGCTTGAGAGCTGCATTTGGCTGGTGAGCTGCAGTTTGCTGATCACTGCCTTACGTTATAGAGCACTTCAGTTAAAAAGAAAGAAAGAAAAAGAAGAAGCAAAGAATGCCTGTTCTATTAATTACTTAAAGTAATCTACCTTTACAAAAGAGAATCTACTAGAGAAATTTTATAAGAAAAACAGCAACCATGATTTTGTCCTAATCTTTAGTTAGTGGTGGTCAATTATAAGATGGACTATTAGTTTGGGTGGATTATGTGATTTGGAAAGGTGAAACAGATGTTGCTTTATAATTAATAGCACATCCAACTATTAAAAAAATTAGGAAGAAATTGCAATGGCTATCCACAAGAAAAACAATATGTTAAAGATGAGGGAGCAAAAAAAAACCTAAAATAACTTCTAGTACCACCTAATAAATGCATTTCTTATGAACTTGTGGAGTGAAATCACATCAAAAAAATTATACTATCTCTCTAGGAAATAACTCTTTCCCCTTGTCAAGCTAAGTTTTTATCTTTCCTGTTTCTAGTTTACCTTGCTCCTTAAACAGACAAGAAATATAGGGACCAAAGAAAGATGTTTTTCTATATTTATTATAATTATGAAGACATACATTTGATGTAAATTTCTATCTCATACTCATTTAAGATCTTATGGATTTTGAATTTCACCTCAAACCTCAGTAACTCAAGAAGAATGGCTCTTTTTATTAAACAATAGGAGAGTATCATGTTTCTTATAATGTCAAAAACAAAAGCCAGCCGTCATGCACTGATGAAAAACAGATCACAGAGTCCTTTTAATCATGTCATCTAAAAAAAAAGTCTTTACTTTCTTGTTACATCAAAACTATAAAATTACTTTATAAAATCCAAATGCATATACTCCAGAATAAAAGCTACTACATTATCATGCCCCCCAGTAATTTAAGCCAAATGTTTTTCAAATTATACGTATACATTCTAATTTACCTTTCTAAATTAAATCTTGCATGAAGTATGTGCACCAACATAAAATTTTCAATACTGTCTGATATTTAAAGAAATTTAATTGGATTTCATTGATATTATGCCCTGAGACTGCAAAAGCACCTAATATTTCTATTTTTATTGACTCCTTCTGGTTAACTTTTTGAAGGCATGTCTACAAAAGATACACTTGTGTTATCTTTAATGAAAATAGTATAAGGAGCCTGGTATGCTCGAGGTACAGAGGACTGCACTCAAAAGTAATTACTCCTGGATGGGGTTCAGAGCAGTCAAATAGAATCTCTCTACATTTCACATTTTTAAGACAATGAATAACATAGGCAACCTTAGGTTGTCCTGGAGGCATTTAGATACATTGATTTTCATGAGCTAAAGCAGATAGTTTAGAGAAAAGACAGAAATTACATCAACGGTGTCCAATTGTTCTAGTTGTGCCTTTAAAGCCATCTGTATGTGAAATAACTGTGTACAACACCAAAGCAACCTTATTCAAACAATGGGAGATGATACATCCTCTGATGTTCTCCTTTTTTCTTTTCACATAAAATTGGGGCATACAAGGTGGTCCTGAGTGGGAAGACAAATGGAGAGAAAAGTATTAATGGTCCCATGTTTAGGAGCTCATCTTCTTAAGTAGCTTCCCTTGCCTATTGAAGTGCTTAAGCAGTAAATGCATAAAACTGGTGACACTCATGATGGCCCTGGTATCAAAGCATAAAAACACAACAGCAAGAGCTGGGTGGTCCTAGAGGGAAAGAGACATGGCAAGTTATGCAAGGAAAACCTCCCATCAAACTTCCTCAGGGAGCTGAAGAACCACAGCATAAAACCAGTCAGAGCCCATAAGAAAGTAAGAAGGAAAGTCTATCCTAAAACACTTAACAACTTTGAAAAAGCTTTATTGAACCCAAATCAAAATTTTGTCAGAAGTAAAGTCAGAGAAACAGGATGCAAACGACCTACAACAAAAGATAAGAGTAGATCGGGTAAATATTCTTGAGTAAATGCCACACTACTTAATTAATATATGATACTAAGAGCCAAGATAATTTTCATCATTCATTCATTCAACAAATATTTACTACTAAGTGCCCACTATGTACCTGATACTATTAGCATTCTTTGCTGGTTATTAATAAAGAAAATAGAGCAAAGGGAAGTCAAATATTGTTGGACATATTCAGCTGGGCAGCAGAGGTCTGTTTGCTTCACCAAGAAGCTATAGCTTCCCACTTCCCTCAGGAAACCACCAATCCATTCCCCCACAGATCACTGGGGGGACAGGACAGAACAAAAGGGAGATAAGCACATGCCCAATGAAGTAAAAATGTGCAGGTGGAGGTACTAGACCATAGAGTCCTGTCAATCTAACCTGAGGAAAAGATCATTGGCTAGGGAGTGTGGCCAATGCAAGCCCATGAAAGTGTGGGAAGCTGATAGGTTATTTTGTAAAAGCTTCTGTTTCCTCCCAAGCCTGAGAATATATAATTTCAGGAGACAAAGAACTCTCTCGCTCAGTGACCCACACTCACCATTTTCATGCTTTTTCCCACTTGGGAAAATGTGACCATGAGGAGCCCTTAGCATACTGTGTGGGTTCCAAAAGACTATGAAGCAGAAACTCTGGGCACTGGCCTTTGCCTTGGCCTTGTTGAAGACACAGTTGTGCTTTTCCATGGCTGGACAGATGGAGATGGGACATTGGGAAGCCAGGAGAAGAACTCTTTTGATACTACATCACAAATAAACCATGTCACCACATCACAATCTCCCATGCATGGGTCCTTGGAATTCCTTTCTCAAAATCCCATGGAAGAGCCTAATTTCTACCCACAGCAGTACCATTCTAGATCCTGGGATTAGTTAGGGTCAGGGTTAGATCCCAGAATTATATCAATGACCAAAAATAGCAAAAATTGCCAACACCGGTTTGGCTCAGTGGATAGAGCGTCGGACTTCGGACTGAAAGGTCCCAGGTTCAGTTCTGGTCGGGGGCATGTACCTTGGTTGCGGGCACATCTCCAGTGTGGGGCATGCAGGAGGCAGCTGATCGATGTCTCTCTCTCATCGATGTTTCTGACTTTTATCCCTCTTCCTTCCTCTCTATAAAAAATCAATAAAATATATATTTTTTAAAAATAGCAAAAATTATTGTCCTCATGCTGATTATATATTAGAGGTGGGGGATAGAAAATAAACAACAAAAAGTAAATTACATAGATGATGATAAGTGCTATAGAAGAAACAAAGCAAGTCATGGTGGATAAGAAACATGTGAAAGAAGTAGAATCAAGAAAGTGTTCATTGATCTAATAGAGATATGCAAGCCATGCAGACATCTGTGGAAACAGTGGTCCACATGGAGAGAAAAGAAAGGGTGAAATCCTGATGCAAGAATGTGTCTGTCTTGTTTGAGGAAGAACAAAGAAGCCAATGTGACTGGAATGGAATAAATAATAGGTGAGAGAATGTGGATCGATGTAGAACCCTGTAGGCTAGTCTAATGGCTTTGGCTTTTACACTGAATGAGATGAGAGACATTTTGAAGGTTTTAAATGGATGAGTGAGATGATATTTTTTAGAAGAACACTCTAGATGCAGTGCAAAGAACAGATTATAAGTAGGCAAGTGTGGAGATAGGAAATATCAATAGCAACAATTCAGATGAGAAAAGCTGGCAACAGGAAGTAGTAAAGGAAGTGATGAGATGTGATCTACTTCTAGAGCAGGATTTCTCTGCCTTGGCTCCATGGATATTTTGGACCAGATAATTTTATTGTGTGAGGATTGCACTGTAGGGTGTTTAGCAGCATCCCTGGTCTGTGCTCATTAGATGCCAGTAGCAAACCCTTACTTCATTTGTGATAACAAAAAAAGGTACAAACACTTCCAAATGTCCTGGAGGAAAAAAATTCAATCCTGGTTTAGAACAACTATTCTAGATATATTTCATAGGCAAAGCCAACACGGATTGGAAAAAGATGAGTCAAGTATGATATATTAGCTAACCATTTTATCATCATGACACAATACACACACACACACACACACACACACACACACACACACAAAGAGTGGCACAAATAAAACAAATATCCAGAGTGTGTTGGGGTGGGAGGAAGCACTATACAACAGGGTCACCCAAAAACCAGCATAGAGAAGGGCCAGCCATCTTAACTATCTCTAATCTAGTTAGTGGCTCACAAGAACAAAAGCCAATTCTCAACATGTGGGAAGGGAGAAAGAAAATATAGAGATCAAACAACAACAATTTTCAGAACATGAGTTCAACAGAAGAAATTGCATACTTCCCTTTCATTCAGATCTCACTGGAGATAAACCAAGCCATATACACATAATTACAAAAAAATCTGAAACGTAGTCTTTAGCCAGGAATATATATAGCCAGTTAAAATGTGGGTGGAGAAGAGTCTATCACTAAATGAAAGAATTGAAAGTGGGAGATAGTTGTCCTGCCAACAAGGTCTCCAAAGTTTAATTAACCGGGAGGATCATGTTACTTAATCTTCCTGGGAAGAACTACTGGTAGAGCTTGTTTGTCGAGGTGGTGGAGAGGGAGGGAGTTGAGGAGTTTGGTTTTGAACATATTAAGTTTAAGATGTTTATTTAACACCTAAGTAGAGATGTTCACTAGGTTCAAAAATAGCTTTGGAACAGAGATACAAATTTGGGAACTCAAGCTTGTAAAATGGATAAGCTCACCAAGGGAGTGTTTAGACAAGAATAAAGAATTCCAAGAAGTCTAAAGGTCCTCTGACGCTTACAATTCAGGAAGAAGCAAAAGACTCAGCAAATGAAACTGAGAAGTAGCAGCTGATAGGAGGAAAGTCAGTGGAGTGTTCCAAAAATTTAGTGAAAAAGTGTGTTTTCAGGAAAGTAAAATGATTAATTATGGTAAAGTCTGATAAGTTCAGAAAGATGAAGATGGAAAATTAACCATGGTGATCCTGGAAAGAGCAATATGGAGAGGGAGCGAGTAGTGGATGTTAATAGGGGAGAGAAAATTAGAGAAGGGACCTGGAAACAATTATTATGGCAACCTGTCCAAGGAGTTTTATTGCAAAACCAGTTTTATTCCATTTACAGAGAAATGGAGCAGATGCTGGGGGCAGGAGAGGGAGGAGATATGATGGTAAATTAAAAAGGTTTTTAGACATAGGTAAATTCTATAGCATGTTTGAATACTAGTCCAGAAGAGAGGAAGGAAATGAACATTAAGTTTTGTTAATTTTATCCAGCACCTCAAAGGTTAACCAGCTTGTGTTCTGCTATAATTACCTTTCTATTAATTCTTTTTATTTAAAAAGTGAGTGAGAGATCATGGAGAATTCTGTGTTGTTATCAGAAAGCAAAATATAAATCAAGAGACATAAAACTTTTATATATTGAGTTCTATGTTATTTGAGATAATAAGGTTGACATTCAATCAATATGTACCAGTATGGCCATCTACAACTAAACATTTTCTCCTAATCTGATTATCTTTGTGTCTAGCTATATGCTGCTCACAATAGACAAAATTAAATAATAAAAACAACAGGAAAGGTGAATGTCAAATAATAGAAAAAGAGATAACAGGTAAATATTATGAAAATAAATATTGGTATAACTATTACTGCAAGAAACAGCTTTAAAGCAATACATAATAATAGTTCAAATCATTTGGAAGACAAAGCACTCAGAAAATTGTATATCTATATATAAGAAAGGCTAATATGCAAAGTGTCCCCATGGGAGTTCAATTGGGAGACCGGGAGTTCTATCGCTCACTATGATGTGCACTGACCACCAAGGGGTGGCGCAGAGCAAAGGACATCCCCAGCTGGCAACTGGAAGGCCCCATCAACCCTGATCACCAGCCATGCCTAGGAATCCTACCCATGCACAAATTCCATGCACCAGGCCTCTAGTATGTAATACAGCTGGGAATATATAGAGCAAAATTTAACTGAAATACAGAGAATCATTGACAAATGCACCAATATAATAAGAATTATGATGTAATGCAGTTACATTATATGTACACACACAGTAATCAATAAGTTTGATCTAAAAGCCATAAGTAGAACTTATCTATATAATAAAAGCCTAATATGCCAAGTATCTAGTCTTCCAGTCTTCTGTTCAACCAATCAAAGTGTAATATGCTAATGAGATGCTAACACAGCTCAACCACTTGCTATGACATGCACTGACCTCCAGGTAGGTTAGCTTGCTATTGGGGTCTGATCAGGACTAAGCAACATGGGCCAAACATGTCCTGGAACTCTCCTGCATTCCCTCCCTGTTTGGTCAACCTCCTGCATCCCTCCCCTACCCCAATCCTGCACCAGTGGGGTCTCTCAGCCTGGCCTGTGCCCTCTTGCAATCTGGGACCCCTCAGGGGATGTCAGAGAGCCAGTCTTGACTCAATCCTGCAGGCCAGACCAAGGGACCCCACTGGTGCACTAATTCATGCACTGGGCCTCTAGTACCTGATAAAATAGGGAGATCATATTTTTTCCAAGCACAAATAGAACAACTGCAAATATTGACCTGATACTGTAATTACAAGCAAGTCCCAACAACTGTTACATTCTGACCATAACTCAAGTAGGTTATATGGCAACAGAAAGAAAACTTTCCAAGTACAGTGAACCCTTGAACAACATGGGGGTTACTAGTAAGAGCTCCATCACCAGCAACAATCCCTCACCAGCACACAGTCAAAAGTCCACTTGGGGGAAATTTTACAATATAGTTCTAAATAATACTCAGATCAAAGATCAACCAGTTCCTGTTTTGATTGGTTGGTGTCTATGCTATGCTGGAGGTTAAATATTTTTTATATCATCCTATAAAAGACTAATAGAAGAGCTAAATCTCTGGCATGATTAAGGAATAAACAAGGAAGAGAACACAAAAAAATATTGGGAATAAAATAATACTACTGTATAATGCCCTGGCCAGTGTGGTTTAGTTGGTTGGGCATCACCCTGTGTACCAAAAAGTTGCAGGCTCAGTTCCCAGTCAGAGCACATGCCTGTTTTTTAGGCTTGATCCCCAGTAGGGGGCATGCAGAAAGCAGCCAATTGCTCTCACAATGATGTTTCTCCCCTACTCCTTCCCTTTCTCTCTAAAAATCAATTTAAAAACTTTAAAATAAATGCTATACTAAAGATACCTGGGTGTTTTTTTAATTAATGAAATAATAAACATAGCTAATAAAAATTAAAATGAATACTAATAACTTTGAAAAAGTATATCTTAGAATGATGAAATTTATTAAACTGGCTCAAAAAGCTATAGCTATCCCATAACTATTTAAGGAAATCAGTTAAAAATATATACACTAATTTCCCTCCCTATTAAAAGAAAACATGGGCCCAAATAATTTTAGAGCTAAGTTTCTACATTAAGTCAGGAATAAATAATCCCCAAATATAAGCTCTTCTACAGAATATAAGATTAAGAAACAGAGAGTCTAAAATATCTTTGATACTCACCCTAGACAAGGTAATAGAAGAGTGTAAAATTATAAGCAAATCTTATTAAATAACACAAATAGAAAATCCCATATAAAACATCAACAGACTGAATCCTACAATGCATTTAATAAACACACACACACATAATGGCCAAATTAATACTTTTCCAGGAAAGGCAAGAATTGTTCAACATTAGAAAATCAACAAATGCAACTTCTATTCAAGTGACAGAGTAAACAGACTCTTTAGTAAGCCTCCTGGATTCCAAACTCATATGAAATGAGAGATTACACATAAAAAGAAAGCACTCAAAGATGCTAACTACTCTATTGATATAAGTTACATTGATACTATTATTATGTTGTAAAATCCTTACATTATTAGGATAAACCATTGGTCATGATATATTAGTTATTGAAAATGTAACTATTCAGTGTAGAATTTAAATGGATGATGATTTAATTTCTTGTCATTGAGTTTAGGTTCCTAATGTATACTTGTCATACAGCAATATTCAGATATCCTGTAATGAGAAAAACTTTTTAAATTGTTATCTATAAATCAAACATTCATAAAAACTTAAGTTTCCATTACCAATCCCAGGTTTTAAAGAACCATTGGTCTATTTGAGTTTTCTTCTTGTGCCAATTTTGGCATTTCATACTTTCTCCCAAAAAGTGTTTAATTCAGGATTTCAATTATTCTGTATGGTTGTTTATAAAATAACACAATTATTTTATAATTTATAAATTCTGCTACCTTTATAGCTATTTCTTTTCATTTTGTATTTTATTTTTTCTCTTTCTCAGTCAATCTCAGAGGAAGTTTATCTCTTCATATTAATCTTTTTAAAAATATCAACAATTTCCTTTAAAAAGACAAAATCTATTTTTTAAATTTTTTATTTTAAGTCCTCCAGTATTTTTTATAAAACAAAAGGAAACCCAGCTTCAAGAGTAGAGAATAGATGGTCCCTCTTTATTGAGAGGAGTCAGTATTCACCTGGCAGAGAGTGGATTCAGATTAAAATAAGACCAATAAACCTTTAGCATACACTTAACTAAAAAAGAAAAATAATATTAATACCATAAAAATGGATTACAAAGTGAAAACCATGAGAATGGTCATTAGAAAACTATTTTTTTAAATATATTTTATCGATTTTTTACAGAGAGGAAGGGAGAGAAACATCGATGAGAGAGAGACATCGATCAGCCGCCTCCTGCATGCCCCACTGTGGAGATGTGCCCGCAAGCAAGGTACATACCCCCAACTGGAATCGAACCCGGGACCCTTCACTCCACAAGCCGACGCTCTATCCACTGAGCCAAACCGGTTTCGGCAGAAAACTATTATTGAATCTATCAAGAAAATTATCAGCGATGAAACTTTATGCACTTAACAACAAAATATTTGAAATACATCTGAGTCACCACAGTACAGGCAGATGGGCCGAGGGCAGCTGATGAGAAGCAGAGGTGTCTGGATTCATATGTGTCCTGTCTAACCCCTAATGGGCGGTCCTTGCTTACCCCTCAAAATTTACATATTTATTATAATTCACTTAATGTAAATTTATGTTGCTATGAAAAAAAGCTCCTAAATTTATTGAACTTCGAGTCCTGCCTGTGGTTGCCTTGGCAAAGCAAGACCAAATGACTTTGAGGGCCTTATACAGCCCACAACTAGCCCAAACATCAAAATTCAGATTTTGAAGCATGGTTTTTCTAATGAATGCATGTCACTTTTGCACAATCATAAAGTCAAAAAACCTTCAATCAAACCCATGGTATGCCTGTATATATAAAGCTAATGTTGATATGGTCTGCTGAAAGAAATTGAGTTTTGTTGAGAAAGTATTACATAAATCATATAAAGAAAATATAAATCTCTGAGAAGTCTACAGATCAAACAGAGCCAAATTAAGTGGGGATAAAGAAGATTTAAATAATATACTTAATATACTTAAAACTTATCTGATAAATAGATAGCTCTCCATTGGGAAGGTTGGCCCCTTCTGGGAACTGAGATGACATGGCTTTGCCATTTAGTTCTCCAGGCAGTTAAGCCAGGCATGCTCTCATGGAAATGGCACAGGGCATTGAGTTAGAGGAAAACATGAATGCCTCTGGAGGCTAGGCTTGGAACTATAACACACTCTTCCAGCTCACACTATTGGCCGAAGCAAACCAAAAGGAAACCCAGCTTCAAGAGAATAGATGCTCCCTCTTTATTGAGAGGAGTCAGTATTCACCTGGCAGAGAGTGGATTCAGAGAAAAGGGAAAAGTTGAGATTATTAATGCAATCAGCACTCCATCTGAGAGCCTTAACAACCAGTAAGTGTGCATGCAAGGCTCGCTGAAAGGATATGAGAAAGATTACCTACCTGACCCACGCAATGTAAACAGGATGGAAGATTACGGGAAAATATTTTTATGGGCAAATTAGCTCTAAACACCAAAGGAAGAAAAACAAATGCAGGATTTGTTCCAAATGTCAGGAATATCCTTTCATAGACTGTTAACACGGTATCAATAAGATTTCTAGTTGCTCTGCTGATGTTTCTCTTTTCCTTTCTGCTCCCACTTAACTTTTCTCTCAAAGAACAGTGGAGGAACTTCAAACATTCTGTGACATTTTAGTCTTTACCAGAGGAAAAATTATTTAAAGTGCTCCAGAGGATTCCATGAAGAGAATAATTTTCATCTTTGCCATATCTATGACTTTATTAATAATGATATTTCCCTTTCCAAGGGAAAGTATAGCAGTTTTTAGCTGGTTTCCTAATCACTTGATTAAAATATCAGAGCCAAAGCTTTGTATACAATACCATGAAAATAAGGAAAGCACTGGATGTCATTACTGAACTCTGTGAATTAATGAACTTTAATAATGAGTGATGAATATGATGCTATGATAAGAAAGGTTTTATTATGTTTCACAATACTGCCACCTACATATCCTTGGCTATTTTTCATTTATACTATAGTTCAATTCAAAAAGGATTTAAAGTTTTGAATGATCTTGACTCATTCAAGTATTTTGCAATGTTAAGGGTCCATTGTTTTATGATTAACTCCTGATATGCAACACTAGAAAGAGGAGGGGGGAAATAAGTGTTCTCACTTGTTCAATGCCATATTGTAGAAGGAAAAGACTGCACCAATTGAGGGAGGTGGTGAAAAAAAGACTTCTAACAGTAACATGAAACAGTATTTTTAATTAAAATTGGAGCGCTTTAGGCATGAGAATTGCTCAATTTTATGTCCCCTGAAATAACAAAAATAAATGAATTATGCTTTAGTTACATTAAAAGAATGCTTTATTTTTAGCAAATTTTTAAACACCTTGCATAAAAGATTAATAGATGCAACAAAATGCATTAGACAGATGTGGATATGATACTTGCTCCAAAGGCCAGCTGGGTTTGTAATTACGTTTTTGGAGACACCGAAGACCTGAATGGCTGCACTGAATGGGGTATATATTATTTCCCGATGGTGAGTGCTAGTCATAGACACTCCCTTTTAATTAAAAAGGATATATAAGTATACTTAATATATAATGCATTTAATTATACTTAATATATATAAATTAAAGAAGATATATATCCCTACATTAAATTAATATAAAATAAATTAATTATATTAATTATATTCCTGGTATTAAAAGGGACATAAAGATATATCATTTTTAATGTGAGATTTGATTTCTATCACATTGCCTTTAACCAGAGACAGAGAGCAATTTCAATGGGGAGGAAAATAAAGAGAAATAGTAGTTTACAGATTAGAGAAATTTTCTAAACAGTTTGATCAGCAATCCTGCTGTTTCTCTCATTAGCCCAGATACTGAACAAATTTATCTTCCATTTAAATAAATCTATAACCGAGAGATGAAAGCATTGAACAGATAGGTGGAAAAGGACAATCAATTCAATATTAGATGCCAGAGAAACCCTTCAAAACCAGCTGGATTCCCATATTGGTCAGGACTGTGGGTCAAATTAAAGGCCAAAAGGTGACAATAATTTGCAACTGCCACGATGCGTCTAAGGAAGTCACTTTTTAGGGAAAATGACCATAAAATAAATGTTAAGCACAAGAGCGCACTCCTCCCTGCTCCCTCCCAGGCTGTCAGGGGTCATCCTCCTCTCCTGCCACTTGAAAAGGGAAGGGGGTTATTTCACAGGCATTCTTCTGTTATTCCCATGACAGTTCTCCACCAGCCCCCACTGCCACCAGCCCCGTGTCTGGATCACCGCACACACAGGACAGAGCTCACAGGGACGCCAGTGCTGGCTCCCCCCGACCCGGTGCTCTTCCTGCCGCAGTGATCTCCACAGAAGGGAAATGTGAAGAAAGTGCCATTTCTCTCACCACACTGGAACTTCATTCTCCACAGACAGAAACCTCCTTTACTGAAAGAGTGGGTGTATCGACAAAGTATTACCTGTGCGTAAGAAGGAGTTGCCTTCAAAACTGTATGCTAAATAGGACTCTTTGGGGAGTCCAAGAACAAAATATTATGGGAAAGTCCCCTTTTCCTGTTTTTACCTCTCTGAGGCTCTGCCCTTCAGTCTGTCAGAGGTAATTCTTTTTTTTTTCTTTTTTTGTCTTCCCAGTGCAAACCTGCACTCTTCTTGGAGAGATTCCAGTTCCTTCCCTTCAGAGGAACTTCTGGCCTGCAAATCTGGCCCCTCCTCAAGCCCTGTAGTTCATCTATTCCCCCAAGTTGAATTCCTGAGCATAGAATTCCTCAAATGTGTCAGCAGGAGACTCTAGCCAGGAAGCAGTACGCTGTGCTCAGGAAGGCCCAAGGCTGGTCTGCTCAAGACTCCCAACCTCTTGAGATAAAGATGTGTTTTTTTGGTCTCCCCCAAACAGGCTGTTGCCTTTTCTTTTTTTCTTTTATTCTCTCTCTCCCCCTCTCTCTTTCTTTCTCTCACAATTCTTATCATGTGAATGTAATGTTTTCCCGTAAATGAAACTTCAGATTTACCTAATAAAGTTACTAAATTATACTGTTAAACTCAATAAAATTAGTTTCCCTTTGTTCAAACTTCTTCTTCTAGACAATGTGTCAAGCAGTGGTTTGCAAAGTATGGTTTGGAATCCCTAGACGTTCAGAAGGTCAAACTAATAATAGTTTTAAATTAATAACTGAGGTGGTATGTGCCTTTTCTCCTCTCCTTCTCCTCTAAGTGTACAGTGAACATTGCCAGAGGCTAGCAAGCCTCTATTGCCATCATCGTCCTGACAGCTAATGAAATAGATGCTTGTGGATCTTATATCTTCTAAAATCCTCCGTAGTGAGCTCTTTGGGGTCTTCATTAATTTTTAAGAGTATAAAAATGTTTTGAGACCCAAACATTTGAGAACCACTGGCACAGTAGGAAGTAAGTACAAAACCACCTATTTCCACTCCTTTAAATCATAGACTGATCCACTTCCAATGGATTCTCTTCAGGTATATCCCAATGTTAAAGAGTTTTACAACTGCAACTTTTCATTGCCTTCTGCATATCAAAAAATCTTTCTTTTTTAAAAGACATTTTTATTAATTTCAGAGAGGAAGGGAGAGATAGAAACATCTTACCTAAGAATAGACAAACATGTAAATTGTACCTCCACTATGCCCAGCCAAGAGTGAGTATGAAAATTAATCCAACAAAGATGGCAGTTAATTTGCATACATAGGTGCCCAGCGCCTGGGTCCCGGGAACATCTTGGCACCCAGGTCGTGAGGTAGGCCCCGTGTGGGGCCCTGAGCAGCCTAGGAAGGGCCTGAGCCAGGGGCTCCTGGGCAGGGTGAAGCCTGTGATCACAGCCGAGGGGGCAGGGGTGGAATCAGCAATCGGAGGGAACTGGGGGTCCCCTGCCCAGGCCTAAAGCATCGGCCAGAGGCTTTAGGCCGGGGCAGAGGCAGAGTCGGCAGAGGTTATTGGCAACCAGTGTGAACTACAGAGGAAACACCTTTTCTGACTGCTCTTTGGCTAAGCTTCCTTTATGCCACTGGTAATATTCTTAGTAACTTGGGTAATAAGAAACCAAAAAGGTGATCTAGGTTTTTCCACCATACTTATGGAGAAAAAAAAATGAAAGTCCACTGCTGGAGGGCTAAGAATTGACATATCCGGTTTGGCTCAGTGGACAGAGCCTTGGCCTGCTGACTGCAGGGTCTGGGTCAATTTTGATCAAGGGCATGTACCTAGATTGCAGGCTCCTTCCTGGCCAGAGGCAACCAATCAAAATGCTCCTCTCACTTTGATGTTTCTCTCTGTCTTTCCCTTTCTCTTCCACATTCTCTAAAAGTCAATGGAAACATATCCTCAGGTGAGGATAAAATAAAAATTAAGAAAGAAATGTCATATCCTATGAAAGACACATCTTGAAAATGCCTAAAGAGCTGAGACCAGGTTGGCTCAGTGGATAGAGCGTCGGCCTGCGGACTGAAAGGTCCCAGGTTCAATTCTGGTCGGGGGCATGTACCTTGCTTGCGGGCACATCTCCAGTGTGGGGCGTGCAGGAGGCAGCTGATCGATGTCTCTCGCTCATCGATGTTTCTGACTTTCTATCCCTCTCCCTTCCTCTCTGTAAAAAATCAATAAAATATATTTAAAAATTAAAAAAAAGAAAGAAAATGCCTAAAGTTGTCATTTTTTCATGGTGAAGGGACTGGAGTTCGTGTTGATGAAAACACCTTGGTGGCTGCAGTGACTGGCAGTGGCTGCAGCAGTGGGTGATGGGGCTGGTACTTCCCCTGATCAGCCCAGTCGCCTCCCACAAAGGGAGGCCAGATTGTGGCTTAGGCCCGCTCCCCCCAGTATGTGAGATGGGGCAGGTTGGGCTAAGGGATCCCCCACCCCCAGTGCACGAATTTCATGCACCGGGCCCCTAGTCCTATATAATAAAAGCCCAGCAACTGAACAGCAGAACCACCATAATGCACTGACCACCAGAGGAGTGCTGCTCAGCTGACCAGGATGAGTAGCTGCTCCCACTGTGAACCCTAGGCCTATGAACAAGAATCTGGGCTGTGATCATTGCCTCCTTGCCCCAGGATCCTCCTCCTCACTTCCTGCTGCCTCTTCTGGACACCCACAGGCCGTGCAGCACTGCCACTGGGCTCACAGAGCTGATCCCAGAGGTTGGGAGGCAGGTTCATGGCCTCCATGTGACTGAGGCTTACTCCACTGCTCTCAGTGCTGTTGTCCCTGGTCCTGGCCCCAACCTGGTCTCCTGAAGAGGCAAGTACTCCAGCTCCACTCAAGATGCCAGACCAGGGAGCAGGCGCTCAGAGAGCAGGTCCACATCTTGTATCACAAATCAGCGAGATGGACAAGACACCTTAATGAGCCAATTAGTTAGGAGTCATCTTTATTGTGTGCAAGTTCAAGCAATTTACCTCTGTCAAATTCTGAATACTCAAAGGAGGAAGTATTCTCTTTTTATATCTTTTTAGGTCCTTGTATAAGTTATTTTTACAAACAATTTGTAACCTTGAGTGCATATCTAACAAACACCTCTCATATCTATACAGACAACTTGTAACCTTGAGTAACATATCATATCTATACAGACACCTGTCATCTATACAGACAACTTGTAACCCGGAGTATCATATCTATACAGGCACCTGGCATCAATATCAGCGTATCAGTCCCTTATGGTTAGCTTGCAAGGTTAGACAATTAAGTTTATCTTTTCTATTATTTAAGCTAAAAAAGTTATTTTTTAGAATAAAAGCCTGTCCTATCTAATAAAGAGGTAATATGCAAATTGACCATCGCTCCAACACAAAAGTTGGCTGCCCCCATGTGGTCAAATATGTCCATCCCCATGTGAACACAAGGTGGCCAGCAGGAGAGGGCAGTTAGGGTTGACCGGACTGGCAGACGAGGGCAGTTGGGGGTGACCAGACCTGCAGGGGAGGCCAGCAGGGGATCAGTTAGGCATTGATCAGGCTGGCAGGCAAAAGTAGTTAGGGGCAATCAGGCAGGCAAGCAGGCAGGTGAATGGTTGGGAGACAGCAGTCCTGGATTGTGAGAAGGATGTCTGACTGTCCACGATCAGGCCTAAATGGGCAGTTGGACATCTCCCAAGGGGTCCCAGATTGGAGAAGGGGCAAGCTGAGCTGAGGGACACCACCTCCCATGCACGAATTTCATGCACCAGGCCTCTAGTCTAAAAATAACAGAGTTTGCCTACATAATAAGAGACTGTCTAAGAATAACAGAGTAGTTCAAACAGCAGTTTCAAACAGCAGTTTTCCAAAAGAGGAATTACTAAGCTTCACACAGCCACTCGGCTGACCTAGATGAGTGGCACTCCCACAGTGGGCCAACCCCCACAGGCCATCCCCCGACCAGTGCATGAATCTCATGCACCAGGCCTCTAGTCTCTCTCTATATATATAAAAGCCTAATATGCAAAGTGTATCCTCAGGAGTTCGACCAGTTTTATCACTTGCTATAATGTACGTTGACTATCAGGGAATGGCGAGGAACAAAGGCAGGACCAGGGAAGGGAGGCCCCAGCTGGCTGCTGGCAGCCATCAGGGACCCTACTCATGCACGAATTTCATGCACTGGTCCTCTAATCAATGATAAAAAGAATATTTGATTGGCTTCCTCTTGCATGCCTGAGCTTGTGCCCTGACTAGGAATAGAACCATGACCTCCTGGTTCATAGGTCAACGTTTAACCACTGGCGAGGCCAAAAATATCTTTCTAAACAGAAAACTAGCAGCGTAGTTTCCCTTTAGCCTGAATTTGAATTTTTATTTTCTCTTAGCTCCATAGTTGAAAATTTCTTCCTCTAGGAGGTATCTATATATCTATATCTATATATTGCATATAGTTTCAAATTAAGTGAATATACATATATTATATAGAAAGTCTTATTGTTACAGCTAACCATTCTTGTAGTAGACTATATATAAGAAATTTCTGTAGATTTTGTATCATCTCTATAATAGATGAGTATTCACACTCTACAAAATAATAGTCTTAGGACTCTTAATTTACTAGAGAGGAAAAATGAAACCAAACAAATCAGATTTTTTTTATTTCAGAGAGGAAGGGAGAGGGATAGAGATATAGAAACATCAATTATTAAAGAGAATCATTGATTGGCTGCTTCCTGCATGCCCTACACATGCCCTGACCAGAACCAAACTGTGACTTCCTGGTTCATGGGTTGACACCCAACCATCAAGCCATGCTGGATGGGAAAATCTTTAAATGCATTTTATCCAGAATGAGCTCTAATAGATTACTGAGGAACTACTAGGGCTGTTGTTTGCCATGAAGTTTGAGAGCAAACAACCAATCAACACTGACAGTTCAATTATCCTATCTAATAAAAGAGTAACATGCAAATTAACCAACACTCCACTACACCCACCAGCCACGTCCACCAGCCACACCCACCAGCCAATCAGGAATGAGATTGCAAATTAACCCCAACCAAGATGGCTGCAGCTAGGGAGGGAGTAAGAGGGAGGCCACCTTAAAAACAACAGGCAGGAGGAAAGCTGGAGAACTATATCAAAATAAATTTCATTTGTAAAGTTGATATCTACTTTTCTATTCCATATGACTTCTATATATACCAAGACCTTTCCTGTAATTTACTAGGAAAGCACTTCTCCCCTGGACTATGAGGCCTACCTATTATTTTATACCAGATCTTCAGAGGCAAAGCCTAGCTCAAGAACTTATAAAACCCAGCTTCTTGTTCATAGTCTCTTTACCACCTTAAAAATTGCCTCCTGGCCCTAACCTCTTTGACTCAGTAGATGGAGCGTCGGCCTGCAGGCTAAAGGGTCCCAGGTTCGATTCCAACCAAGGACACATGCCTGGGTTGCGGGATCAATCCCCCCAGTAGGGGGCATGCAGGCAGCAGCCAAACAAAGATTCTCTCTCATCATGATGTTTCTATTTATCTCTTTCCCTTCCTCTCTGAAATCAATAAAAAAAATATATTTTTAAAAAATTTCCTCCTAGTGCCAGATATACTGAGAAATTGCTAAAAGTGGTTCACAACCAAAAATAATGGGTCAATACAAAAACATTTAAGGAATTATGAAAAAATAATCGACCTCTATTTTTATAACTGACTACTTTAAACATATTTTTTAAATCAGCTTTGTTTTAAGATCACTCAAGCATTATAAAACCTAGTTGGAAGTTACTTCAAAGTTGTTTCCACTGGCTTTTCATTTTGTTAACATTAATACACAGAATAGAAATAACAGGCATGGTTTAGAACACAGAACAAACTCCAGAACCTACATAGTTCCCAAGTGCCTATATCTTGGAAAAATAACAGAAATATCACCCCCCCCCCTAACTTTATCCCTTTCCTCTCAATACAATAGTTAAAATAAAAGAAGCTTCTTTGTGTACCTGCATTGTAAAATGGTCTCCATCTTTATTGTCACAGTTTCAGGGTGCTAGCCAAGCTAAAACACCCAGTTCTTTAGAACTGAGCTTTCATACACATTCTCTGCTGAACTGTTGAGTCCATGTGTCCAGGTTCTGCCTTCCTGATCAGACCTGACCTAGAGGGTTTTATTGATGGGACTGGGCCAATCAGACATTATCTTTCAAAAGTTTTAACTAAGAGGAACACATGGACTGACAAACACAACAAGCTGAGGGATAGCAGCTCCCTTCGCGCGCGTGCACACACAAACACTAGAGTTCATGCATAAACCTCAGAAGAGCCACGAGTCTGCAAGAAAATGTGTCCATTCCACCTCTCCTCCTGGCTAATACACCAATAACTAGCAACAAAAGCTCAGCTTAGCCCAACCGAGAAAGTGCTAACACAACCAAAAGATAAAAGGATTATTCACATAAGGATCTGCAGGGTCTCAAAAATGGGTTCCAGCAGGGACTCATAGAATATGCCTGGGAATGGGACCTGAGGATATTAAACCAGGGTAGAATATATAACTGGCTAACGGAGAGTTTGCTAATTGGGAATATTCTCCCATGACTTAGAAACAGTGCACTTACAACAACCTCTAAAGAGAGTCCTGATGAGGTGAAGGTCCTAGAACTGGATTGGTAATGTTGGAAAAGGGGAAAAGTACTTACAGATGTAGCATTATTGCATGGATCCCTCATAAAAGAGTGGAGAACACATTGGATGAG
Source organism: Lasiurus cinereus (assembly GCA_011751065.1). Taxonomy (NCBI): domain Eukaryota; kingdom Metazoa; phylum Chordata; class Mammalia; order Chiroptera; family Vespertilionidae; genus Lasiurus; species Lasiurus cinereus. The sequence continues at coordinate 9,190,888 of JAAGEH010000293.1, forward strand.
CATGTCCACCAGGAGGACAACTAGAACAGGTCTTTCCCTAACACATAATGTGTTAGTGAAGAGGTCACAACATCACTAAGAAACTGCTGGACACGATTGACGATGGGGAGGATATTATAGAACTGGGATCTCTATCGACAACTGAGATGGTAGGGTTCTGGAACAGAGGAGGCCTTGTAGCAGTACTTTAGATTCAGGTTTGATGTAATTACTGTAGCTGGCAGCAAGACCAGATTGCTAGTCAAGAGACTTTGACTCATGGAGATCCATGGATGGCCACTAAATACAGGGACAAGGCTGATGGAAAACCAAAGAAGTTGTTTATTCTTGTTTTTTGTTTTGTTTTGTTTAATATTTTATTGATTTTTTTACAGAGAGGAAGGGAGAGGGAGAGAGAGTTAGAAACATTGATGAGAGAGAAACATACATCAGCTGCCTCCTGCACCCTGCCCCCACTGGGGATGTACCTGCAATCAAAGTATATGCCCTTAACTGGAATTGAACCTGATACCCTTGAGTCCACAGGTCAACACTTTATCCACTGAGCCAAACCAGTTATTTATTGTTATAGGCTGATCTCATTCTCCCAATAGAATTGCAATGCCAAGCTTGCTCAGTTTTCACTCTTGGTCAAGTTTTCAGTCAGTGAAGCTGAGCACTGGGAAAAGTGTCCAGATCTTTCTAAGGCTTTTGTGTACAATATCTGATCTATCATTGATACTAAAGGGCCCCAAGTGCTGTCATAGCCCCATCAGTAAAGTCTCTTTCACCAAATAAAGTAATAGTCAGAATCTGGAGATTTGGGTGTAGATATATTTGGGGGCCTTTATTCAGCCACCACAATACCATATAAGAATACAGATGAGAATCATGACTCTTAGCCTACCGGTGTCCCTGAATGGACACATGCTATCCCCCTGAAAGTTTCCTGTTTGAACTTGTCTCTGAATCTTTGCAAGTTCCTTTCTGAAGCACAGTGCCTTAACAATGCACATGAACTGTCCCTTGCTCTTGAATGGAGCTCAGGCACATGGTCTTTCCTGATTGGCTAATTCAAAGGGAGAAGTTGGCCTTTGCTGTTTCAAGATGGCAGCTCCCAGGGGAGCAGCAAGCTATGTGGTCAACATGGCAGGTGCCTAGTCAGGCAGCCCAAATTTTATATATGTGTGTGTGTGTGTGTGTGTGTATGCAGATGATATTCTAGCTCATATCTCCTAACAGTTGCTATTTTCTTCTAAAGTAGGAAATAGCCAAATGGGGGGATGAGTAATGGACAACATTCATTGTTCTGCTTAATTGAGTTCCAAGATACACCTCTTTGTTAGCTCTGGCAAAGAGAAGGCTATCTAGATCAATAGAAACAATTACAAAAACAGTAGAGGTGGGCCATAACCCTTCTCCAGATACAACTCTTCTAAGAGAAAATGTGATAAATTCTCTGAGGCTTAACTTTCTATCTAAAAATAGAGTAACCTAGGGTATTTATCTGCTGTTTTTCTTAGGACAAAACATCTATAAAGAAAAAAAATGATCATGAGTATTTGAAATAATACCTAAAACCACAAAATATATATATATATTCTCCTGAAAAATGTTAAGTACTTCTGATAGGTTACTTACCCTTAAACATCTTGGTTCAGTTATCCCAGCATTATAATAAACCCAAGAATAAAAAAGGAATCTTCCAATATTATTCAGATATTAAATGGTATAGCTAAGAATACAATGAAGTCTCTTAAATCATGTTTGTGTGCCCATTAAGTAAGAGAGAGAGAGAAAGAGGAAGGGGTGAGTTTTTTTAAGAGTGGGAAATCAGGGAAGCAATTGGCCAGCTATGCTTCTTATATATAGTCTCTGAAGTTCTAAGATAATAAACCAGACAGACTAGACAAAGCCTATTGTTAACATAAGAAATGTTCAAACCTGTAGAGAATTTTTATGAGGTTATTTGAGCAAAACTGATGACAATTGCTGGGAAGCAAAATCTCAACGGATTGAGAAAATGCTCCAGATAATGGCAGGGTTTATTTTAGTGTGTGTGTGTGTGTGTGTGTGTGTGTGTGTGTGTGTATGTGTGTTTAATGCACAGATGCCATGAAATCAAATTTCATGGAAATTCAGAAAAAAAAATTTCTTACATTTTTTAATGGTCTCTGAAGAATTTTCTTAAATAAACTTCTGAATTGTTTTATATCAAAAAGGTTAATATCTTCACCTGGTTCTTTAGTATCTGAAAAAAAGAAAGTTTAGGATATTTTTCAAATAATGGCAGTTTTGTACCTTATTTTATACATTACAATCAAAGAAGGAAGTATAAGGAGGGTACCATGAAATTCATTGGTGATATAATAGGAAGAAAACAAAGTGAGGGAAATCTCTGAGCGTGGATAAAAAGTAAAACTGCTAGACACATACTTCTTTTGCATTGGGTGTAAGATAGTTACCCATGAACACTTACAGCACAAAGAGCCGGTGAGATGGTATGCAGAAAAACAAGATAACAAGGAGGGGGGCTGAGAGCTTGTGCCCTGAGGGGGTCTGGAAAAAGAAGATTACTCTGACATTTCCAAGGTATGTTATCTTAGATGCAAAAGGACAATAGACAGGCTCAGTTAAGGTAAAGATTAACCTTTGTCAAGAAAGCTACAGGCCTAGGATGTGGCTACCTGCCATGACTCGCTTTTAGTTAGGAAGTTTTAAATTCAGGCCATCCTATGTGGTTATTTTAGGTCTCTACCTTTGTAAGGCCCACCGCGCAGGCCTCCCCTGAGCTTGTCAGATTTAATATGTGGCCCCTTTTTTTTTGTCCACACTATACAATCAAATCTCTAACTGTTGCATGAACAAAATCCCAATGGTAAAATAAAACAGCTGCTAAAGTTTGGCAAATATTATTTATTCCTCTTACAGTTGCATTAGAAGATGAAAGTATAATGGATGAATAAACCATTCTTAGAAACTGAAAAGGAAAACCACACATTTCACCCAAATCCAACACAGAAAAATGCAGGTCTTGCATTATCCTTAGGGAATATGTTTCTCCTAAATATATGTCAACTGCTAAGCTTTTGTGGTCTTTTTCGCAGAAGTTGTGTGAAGAACACTGATAGCCCTGATGTGCGTGGCTCAGTGGTTAGAGTGTCGGCTCTTGGACCTAAGGGTCTCAGGTTCAATTCTCAGTCAAGGGCACATACCTGGGTTGTCAGTTTGATGATGCCTCCCCTCCACCCCACCCCCCAGCTCCAGTGTGCAGGAGGCAACCCGTTGATATGTCTCTCTCACATCAATGTCTCTCTCTCTCTCTCTCTCTCTCTCTCTCTCTCTCTCTCTCTCTCGTTCTCTCTCTCTCTCTCCCCCCTCTCTCGTTCTCTCTCTCTCTCTCCCCTCCCTGACTTTCACTTTCTCTAAAAATCAATGTAAAAAATTTCCTTAGGTGAGGGTTAAAAATATATATATACAAAAGAACACTGATACCATTGTAATTACTAGTTATTAATAATAGGAAAGGAGCAAAAGGAAGGCCAGACATTAAAAGCTTGGTCATTTGGGAAACTTCACCAGGAAGCTGAAACTTTGCACTCCCCAGGGAATCAAGAGTCCATTCCCTGTAGATCAGTAGGGAAAGGGACTGGACAGAAGGGAAAATGGGTGCATGTGCAGTGAGTCTGGTAACGTAGGGAAGGTGCTTGCCTGTCAACCTAGCCTGGGAAACAAAGATAACAGGCCAGAGAGGTACTGTCACTGCAAGCCTGTGGAAATTTGGGAATACATAATCTGCAGACAAAGATGTTCACTCTCTTGCTTCTCTTTTTCCTCTGGCTTTGCTCCAGTTTCCTTGCACTCATCTGTGTTCCCTCCACAGCCATGTGGACCCCACACGCAATGGACTTCAGCTGGGAACACAAACTAAGCTAGCCTGATACTGGACTAGAATGTGCAATTTTGGTATGGAAACTCTGAACACTGGCTTTAATCCTAGCTCTGCTGAAAGCAAAATGGGATTTTTTTCCTTGGTGGGATGGAGGGAAAGGAGTTTAATTGCACACAAATAAAAATCATTCATTCTTCCATGCGAGTCTCAGAAAATTCCTTTTCTTGTGACGTTTCAAGAAGCCCTCTTCTGATCAACTGAAGGACTTGTATGTATGCATATAAGCATAACCAATGGACACAAGACACTGGGAGGTTAGGGCATGCATGGGAATGGGAGGGGGGCAATGGGAAGATATGTACACATGTAATACATTAATTTTAAAAAATAGATGAGTGAAAAAAAATGATGAGAGAGAAAGAGAGAGAGAGAGAGAGAGAGAGAGAGAGAGAGAAGAAACCGTCTTCTACCTGCAACAGGTGGGGACTTGGAGATCTCCACACCATTACCACCACCACCAGTGGGAACCCAAGAAGTCCTCAGACAGTCTCTATTTCTGGAGATTAATGGCATATTACTAAAATCTCAGAGAACGCAAGTTATCTGGCCCATTCACTCCATTCTCTATTAATGTGTGTCCCAATAAATCCAAACGCACTCACTTCTACCCTAATGTTGGGATTGCCTGCTTGCTAAGACCCTGCTCGGAGATTACCTTTGGCTTTATGTCTTTTCAGATCAGAATAGTACAGTGGTTAATAGGTGAATGCAGGAGTCAGACTGAATTTGACACCTGTATCAACTACTTCCTACTTAGAAGCAAACCAAATACTGCAGTTTCCTCCTCTATTAAGTGGAGATTAAAGGTTTAACCTACCACAGAACTATTGTGAGGATTAAATAAATTAATATATATGAAACACTAGCTGCTGATTGATGGATGCATAGTGAGTTTTCAGTAAGAGTCAGCTGTCATATGCCAGAGTGAAACTAATCACTTCCTCTTCTGGCTCCAACTGCACTTTTGTTCTCCTTCACCAAATCTTTCTACAGTGGATTAGTTAATATATACATCAAACTGTGTCTTCTTTAAGGACTGGAAAAAGCCTGACTTATTTTTACCCTTTATACCCTTTCCATCTCTAATATTGGGAAAGCTAGGCTTTATTGAACATGCAATATGTGTCATTAATTATGTGAGTTTTTTATGTGCATTATCTCACTTACCTCATAATAACCCTATATAGCAAGAAATATTAGTCATCCCCCCTTTACAAATGAAGAAACAGGGTTAGCCTGGCCAGTGTGGCTCAGTGGTTGAGCACTGAGTACCTATGAACATGGAGGTCATGGTTTGATGCCTGAGTTGTGAGCTCGATCCCCAGTAAGAGGTGGACAGGAGGCAGCTGATCAATGAATTTCTCTCATCATTAATGTTTCTGTTTCTCTCTCTCTCTCTCTCTCTCTCTCTCTCTCTCTCTCTCTCTTCTCTCTCCCTCTCTTCTTCTGTCTCTGAAATCAATAAAAGTATATATTAAAAAAATTTTAAAGAGAAACAGGTTTAGCAAGATTAAGTAACTTGCTTAATGTTGCATGGTTAATAGGGATTTTCTGATTCTAAATCCCAAACTCTTACCTTCTATTCTATATAATAAAAAGCTAATATGCTAATTAGACTGGACAGCAGAACGACTATCTGGACTACCTTCCAGACCAAGCCAGGGCTGCGAGGGCCAAGCCCCTTGCACAAATTTTGTGCATCAGGCTTCTGGTATTATACAATCTCCTTGTTGCTGCACCATAAAAGTGTTGAATGCTACATTAAACGATCATAATCTTTACCATAAAGATTTGTATAGTCTCTACAATGTTGGTGGGCACACTACAAATAACTACTATTTGCCTTGGAGAGAATAAAGTTTAAATAATTGTATCATTAAGTCATAAGGAGAACTGAAGTACATTTAGTCCTACTGTCATAAAGCCCTGCTATTCAGCATGGTCCATGCACCAGTAGTATCATCATTACCTGGAGGCCTGTAAGGAATACGGAATAATCTTGGGCCCCACCCCAGATGCACTGAATTATAATCTGTATCTTAATAAGATCTCCAAATTAAGAATCATTTTTATAGAGGTCATGAACCAACAATTCTTCACTTCTTAAGAAGAGACTAAAAAATGGTTTAGACTTAGATTCTCTTTTTTAAAAGTAAATGTTAGGAGATCATAGAATAAGACATGGAAGGAAATGGATAAGAATGCTTTTTTCAGAAGTTATTTTCAAATAACAAAGGATAAGCTAAGAAACCTCCATTAAGGAAAAGAGTGTTAGTTCCTGAGTCTATGGAAGACTTATTCTACAATATAAGCTTCCTGAAGGCAGAGTCTTTGTCTCATTTACTGCTGTATTCTCAATACATAGAAGAGTACCTGGCACATAGTAAGATACAACAGACATATGTTGAATAAATAAATGTATGTTCTTAAGATTCTGAAAAGTAGGATTGGAGGCAGGAATAACTTTTAGGATTCTACTCATTCAATCTTTAGAGATATGATTTGTCTAAAGTGTCTGAATATAGAAAATGTTTTCTGATATTAAGAAGGACAAAAGGAGAAAAGAACACAATGTTAACGCCTTACATAAGGGGCAATTAATAGGTTATATACCAGAAAGAAAAGAGTCATCTTTTCTTGATGGTTGGGTATCAGTTCCATTTCTTGCTTTAGAAAACTCTTGGCCATAATAAATGCTGAAGTTTGTTCTTTGAATGTTTCTCTTGCTTGGGACATGATGATTAATTCAGTCCCTATTTCTGGTCACAAGGGACCACATCTCAGAACATGCTTAGAGGAAAGTCAGATCTCTAGCTCAGGTTAAAGAGAGAACCTGTCTTTATCCCAGCATCTGCTCACGATGAGCTTTGCAGTATGTCATATCCTCTTTCTGTGCTAAGCCTCAAGGCCAGAGACATAATCCTGACAACGTTATGAAATAAAAAAACAATAAACATATGCCCAGGTGTCAAATAACAGACATTTTTATAGTTAAAGAGAACAAATATAGACACAAAAGTCCTTGTCTCATTAAGTGGCATACTGGATAATTCATACTATCCTTAAAGACTGATAATATCTCATTCATTTACCAATTTCACTATTAGAATGCTACCAAAGTTGCCAAACTTCAACTATCTTACATTCACCACCAGTACAGTGAAGGAGGGAGTAATCTATTCAAGAGTGTGAGAACGAAATGTTTATATTCCATTGTAAATGGAAATTTTGAAATGCCAAATAAATGAAATAAAAGCGGGACAACCATTGTCCCACAAAGCCACCTATATTAAGGACAGCGTCATGACAGTAGCAAAATTTATTTATTTGGGCCTGTGTGTTTTTAAACACAACTTTCTTTCCTTCTCAGAAAGATATTTCCAAGATGTTTTTTGGTTAGTTTTATCATCATGACAAAAAGTGAAATGTACAAGGAACAGAAAATTTACTTCGTTAGAATTTAATGCTAGCAAGGCGTTTAGTAAACGGGGTACTGTTCTCCACACCGTTCTCGGCGGCACGGGTGGTGCCTGCCTCTGACAGCCACCTGCTTACCTGCCAGAGAACTCTCCTGGGTAAACCCCAGGCAGTATTTCCTACGACAAGGAAAGCTGAAAGTATCTGCAGTGGAATGAAGCAGTATTTCAATCTACCGCACAAAGTAATTCCAAAGGGTTGATGGATGAGAGGTCAAAAATGTCAAGTGTTCCAAAAATTAAATAGCTCACTCGTAAATCACTCAACCCAGGCAAGAGCAAAAATAACAGTGCTTGTCCCAACAGCCACCAGAAAGAAAGGACACATTCCAGCCACAAGGACAACATGGCTTTCCCAGTAATCCCTCCCAGTGGCCTGTTTGGCAGCTCAGGCAAGACAAAGAATAGAAATGTCCATCTTAGCGGACAGACCCCATGACATATTTCCAAAGAATAACAGCTCCTGCAGACAAGACAAAACCAAATAAAAAAATTAAAAAAAAAAAAAGCTGCATCTTTCAACAGAAAGATCCCTGAAATAAAGATACCTCTACACCTAGAAGAGCACTAAGCACAGCAGTCAGCTTAAGCTAAAATAGAGACAAAGGAATCGCAAGGCGGGAGGGCCTGTCTCTCCCTGATGCACACACCGAGAAAACAAAAGACATTAAACAGGTTCAACACAGATGTCAGCCAGCAGGCAGGTCTGAGTCACTCTGTGCAGGTACTAAAAGCTGCCTGAGGCTACTTACCTCAAAGTGCAAAATGTCACATGACCTTTTATCTAGTCTTTCTTTTGTGTTTTAATTGAAAAACGATAGTTTCTTGAATGTAAAGTGAAATTGAAAGAAAAAAAAAACTTAAAATGAAAAAACATAATTCACAGTCACTAGGATGTTATGCTAAAATTTTGTGTTTGTGTGTGTGTATACATGTATATTTGGTTTGTTTACTTTCTTCACAAATGAAAGCATACTTTATGTACATGGGTACTATTCTGAATCTGGTCTCTTTTGGCCAAAAATATGTTTTGGAGATATTTCTTTGTTAGCATGTAAACATCTGCCTCACTTTAAAAAAGTAGATAATAATATATTAATTGAATGTCTCACCATTTATTCAGCTAGTCATAAAAACAAGTTGCTTTTATTCCTTACAATTAAAAGTAATGCAGGGACCTCTTTCTAAAGTTATCTCTGTACATATGTATCTCTTTATATATCTATAGGATAGATTTGCACATATAAAATTGCTGATCAAAATCTATGTTCCTAATTTTGACAGACTTCCTCCAATTATACTGTAAGGACATCAATTAACCCCTTGAAAGGAGTGTAATCCACCAATGCAACTTAATGAGAATGTCTGTGCACACCTACTCTCATGCACACGATATTGGATCTTTGGTAAATCTGATAGACGAAATGGCATTTCATTTTTAATTTTTATTTTCAAAATTATAAACATTAACATCTATTCTGCATTTCTTTGAATATGAGTGTGGATTATCTTTTATTAATTTGTCACAGCCCATTGTATTCTATATTTCATCAAGTCAATACCATCGTAACTACTAGTTAATATTAATAATAGGAAAGGAGCAAAGGGGAGGCCAGACATGGTAAGCCTGGTCATCTGAGCAGCTGCGGTTTTACACTCCCCGGGGGAACACTGGCCTGTTCCCTGCAAACCCCTGGGGAAGGGGGCCGAGAAGGGGAAGATGGTGCACACGCAGGTAGGTCAGGGTGAAGTAGAGAAGGTGCTTACTTGTCAGTCTAACCTGGAACAAAGATATCTGGCTTAGCGGGTAGAGTCGCTGCAAGCATGCAGAATCTCAGAAGGGTCAAATTCCAAAGAAATTCCCTCTCTTGTTCCTCTTGCTCATTCCTGCTTCCTTGTACTCACCCATGCTCCCTCCAAAGCCATGTGGCCCACGGTTGTGTGGGCCCTACACACAATGGAATGCAGCTGGGGACACAGGCTAACCTAGCCAGATGCTAGACTGGACTGTGCCAATAGGGAGCAGAAACTCTGGTCACAGTCCTGCTGAAGATAAAATGGGACTTTTTCCAAGGAAGGATGGAAAGAGATGGGACCTTGGGAACTCAGGGTTTAATTCCACAGAAATAAAGCTTTCCACAATACCTCATTCCCTCCCCCTCCCACACACACATGGGGCCCCCAACAAATTCTTATTCCTGCAGCACTCCAAAATCCCACTTCAACTAGTAACAGGTGGGGACACAGAGAGCGCCACATCCATCACACAATCAAAGACATCATTGATTATAAAAAGAAAAGTCTCTGCCCATGAAATAAAGAATGCTTTCTTATCACCTAGAATTTGTAATGTGAATATATTAAAATAATCTCTTACATTTAAGTGAGCAGATAGTTTTGCCATGTTTCATTATTACAAAAAGAGGTGGGAAATAGAGCAAATGTCTCCAATTTAGTGTCTGATACCCCAGAACCACATTGCAACACTGAGTCCTCCATGTCCACATGCCCACAGTTTCCCCAGGAACAGTGTCTTCTGTGCAATCAAAAGCAGTGGCATTGAAGCGTTTCTTAAAAATAGTTCAAGGAACTGAAGGACACCAGGGCTGGGCTCTTGGGCTGATGCAATTAGGAAGAGCCAGCCTGCTCTTGACGCCAGCTGCAGGCATGTGGCCCAACGAGGACGATAGCCCACTCCCCTTCTCATAGCCATCTGTTTCCCACCACAATGCAATGTTGATTTTAAGAAGCTTCCCCACATCCCCATCCTAGAAACTTTGAAATATGGGGAAGATGTGAATTGTAATTAGCAAAATGCTCCATAAGGAAAATGAGTCTTTGCATGGGGGGTTGTAGCGTGTTTCTCAGTTTGGTAGTTTTATTTTGACTAATATTTTTATCATTGAGGACATTTACATGTGACATTCTGAGAGTCTTTCACCACCACCAGGAACAGTATTATAGAAAACAATAAAATAAAATAAAAGCCCATATTTCCAAGGAACAGTTTTGTTATGTGTTTGTTTGTTTTTTAACTTTTAAATTTGTGACCTCACAGGAGATGGGGGCATGTGTTTGTTGTGTGTTCAGGAAAATATCTGAGGTGGAATTCCAGCTTTCTTTCTTCTCAAATAACTACCCAGGTTTCCCACTATCATCATACATGACTAAATTGTCCCATCTGTGTTGGTTTATTTTGCAATTTAATTTCTCTTTTAGACATTGATCTATTGGTATCCTCCTAACGTACAACAAAATTATCTTCTATAGTGGAACATTATGAAATGTTATAAATCTTGCAAGGCTAGTGGGCTTTCATTACTCCTTTTCTTTACGTTTTCTGCATTTTGCTGGAATGCTTATGTCTCTTGAGCTTTCTGATCAGTTTAAGTTACAAACAAATCATTTTCCTCTTTTTATTGTTACAATACCAAACTTACATACGTTAGAGTTGCAGTCTCTAGAATACCAATTGACTGTTTAAGAACGGTGCCCTCACTCTACTTATCCAAACCGCACTCGGTAACAGAGTGAAAGCCCCTTCTGTTCACCACGTGCCAGCCAGTAAGTCTAGTGACAAAAAGTTGAGGCAGGGAAAGCAACTTTATTTGGAAAGCCAGCAAGCTGAGCAGGTGGTGGACTAGCATCCTAAAGAACCTTCACGAGAAAGTACAGAATGTAGGCCTCTCATGTCAGGGGGGAGGGGGAAGAGGGAGGGTGTGAGGTCAGGAGGTGATTGATGAGCACAGACATCTGGATGTCCGCAAGGGCCCAGGAGGGACAGTGAAACTTCTTTCCTTTTGTTCACAAACTCCGGCTGCTGTGGTGCAGTCATAAAGGCTCCTTTTGAAAAACAATCACTATTTTTGTACATACTTCCTTTCCTCTTTGGGGACCTAGTCTCGAGCAGGGAGACTGTCTCAGTAATTTCTGGGCTCCTTAATGATGAGCATATCTACATGGAGGACTAAGCAGAAGTTGCTACCTGACATGTCAGGCTTGAGCAAGATGGGATCCCAAAGTCTGATGATTTATTCTATTACATTTTTGCACGGTCAATCGGTCCATTCCATAACCAGGTGGGATTGGGGGTAATGGGGCGTCGTCTATCATCTGGCTACTTCCTGTGATGGGGGTCGGCGTGGTGAGGTTGTGGAATAGAGCAATTTGACCTGATCTATGAAATGTCATTTAGCGCTCCTCTTAAACATTGGGGTTTTCAAGATTTGCCATGGGCACTCCTTCATTTGTCTTAGGTATCTTAGCTTTCTTCACACAGTTCTTAATTATATAGTACATAATTATTATGAATAACATAACGACAAGAAGAAGGACGAGACCTAATTTGAGAACATTACCTAGGACCGATGGTAACCCATTCAGTTTCCTTGAGAAAAAGTTTGTGAACCAGTCTCGAATTTCATCTACCTTCGTTCTGCTCTGCTGTTTTAAGGTCTGTTGGAGCCGAGTAGCCTGTTGTCCAATTTCAGCTACATGAGTCTCTACCTCAGAAGAGGAACTGATAGATGCACAGCAAGTAGTATTAGCAACAAGGCAGACTCCACCTTGTTCAGCTAGCATATCATCTAAAGCCATACGATTATCCAGTACAACTTTAGCAAGAGAATCCAAGGATGTCTGCAGCCCCGTAAGGGTGGTAGCCATTTCATTTGCAATAATATCTAAGGTTTCTGATAGGTTCCTCAGTACATGCTGATGAGCTGCCACATCCCTCCAAGGGAGGAAGTTGTAACCAAAGAAATAACTATCTCCAGCAGGGAGATCCCGAGCAATCCTCGTGAGTAGAGTAAGGGAACTGGTCCAATGGACAGTTTCTGAAACATTCTGGACAGAGAATGGGGTTAACAAGTAGCCCAATAGGCAGGTTCCACCAATATGCCAGCTGTCAAGACATTTATAGGCCCAGGCCTCATGTTGGGATCCACAAACAAAAACATACCCCATGGGAGCACATAAGATTCCAGTCATATTCTGAAAATTAAGGCCATCCCCTTGGGGAAGGTGACTCATGATGTTTTCTAACCAGGGGTCAGTGCGAGGCAGGGTCCATGATGCAGTCATATGGCAACTCCGTAAGGGGGTGGGGGTGCCCTTCAGGTAGGTTGCATTTTGATCCCTCCAGGTTCTGCAGAGTTCAGTGGAAGCATAGGCAGAGGACAGATTTGCACATCGTTGTCGAATCAAAGGGAGAGAAACTGGGTCAGTGAAATCTGTCTTATTATACTGACAAGCAACAGTAGTTCTTCCATGGGGCATGGTCAAATCACTGTTCCCCCAGGAGTCAGGTTTTTGACAGTGTTTCCCTGAGACCACGGCTGTCAAGCTCTCAGGGGGGGTGAGGAAGAAACAAGGAACAGGAAATTCATCATTAACAAGCCTCACTCGGTAAACAACATCAGGGAATTTCGTGTCGTAAGTGACTTGGAAACTCGGGATCTGAGAGAAATTTAGAACGGGCATGACCAGAGGGTCGGCAGAATCAAGCCCGGAGGAGGGTTTGACATGACAGATCCAGTAATGGGATAAGTTAGCAGAGGAGGCTATGGATTGAGAGACTCTAACGAAGGAATTATCCTTCCACGCCTGGGTGCAGCTCCACCAGCAGAGGGACAGGACACACAACGCAGGCCAGAGCTTCATGCTACTTATCTCGTTCATGAAAGAGTCTCTTGAGGCCTTCTAGGGGTTTTCAAGTCCTAGCAGAGGAGGGACTTCTGGCAGGGCCACCTTTATTCCCGCGGGATGTATCTGCGGCTTCACTCCAGCTGATGGGCAGATGAGGGCGTGTTTAGCAGAACCCGAGGCTCCCGTCCCCTTGGCAGCCCGAAGCTGTTCAGGTCGCTTTTCTCTCCAGGTCTAAAGGACGACTCGCTCTCTCGGGCGAAAGAGGTGCAGGGTCACATCAACAAGATACGCAGACCTGCTGGAGGCAAACTCATGGACAGGAGTTCGAATAGCGCCTAAAGTCCTAACACAGCTATCGCTAGATCTCCCAAAGCACTGGCTGTTTCACCTGCTGGGCAGAGACCCGGGATGGCCTACCAGACAGAATTTCAAAGGGGCTTAAAGTAAACCTGCATCGGGAGCCATCCTAATCTGCCACAGAGCAGCAGCCACACCTTCCCCACATCGTTTGAGTTTCCTGACATATTTTGGCAATCTCCTTTTCAGAACGGGATTCATTTTCTCCGTGGTTTTTTTTTTTTTTTTCCTGTTGACTGAGGTCTCCAGGAAGAATGTAATTTCCAGTTGCTAGGCAACATTTACCTGCCGAGGGATATTGGGAATGAATGTGGGCTCCTTGTCACTTTGAAGGGTGTTGGGCAATCGGAATCGAGGGATGATCTCCTTCAAAAGGGCTTTAACTACTCCAGAGGCCTCTTCAGTTCAGGCAGGGTAGGCTTCCACCCATTCTGAAAAGGTGTCTGCAAACACTAGCAAGTCCCTAAACTTTACAGAGGCTCGGGACATTTGAGTCAAGTCTATCTGCCAGTCCTCAGGGGGGCGCACCCTCTTTTTGTTGAATTTCCCTGCTAAACCCCTGTGGAGGTTTAGCAGCAGTTTTGAGCACAGATTTGACAACACTGGTATAATTTGCTGAACAGTCTTTTGCAAATTAGGTCCCATTATATATTTTTGGATCTACTGCGAGGTGGCATCACCTAAGGGGTGTTGTCACGTTTGTGCCAGAGCACAGCACTCAGGAGTGTCTCTGGCATTCAGAAGAGTCCTTGTGCATTGCCTGTCCAGCCTGATCAAAAGTGAACCCCCATTCCGTGGCCCTTTGTCTTTAAGTAGACCAGCTGGTACTGAGGCAAGTCAATTGGGGGGAGGGGAGATCCTACCACACCTAGATAATTGCCTTCTCTTGCTGCCTTCTCTGTGTCCTGGTTGGCCAACCGATTTCCTTTGATTGTATGGGTTTCACCCCGCTGATGGCCAAGGCACTGCATGATGGCCATGTGTAGGGTTCTGTGGCCTGTATCTAACAACAGCAGAATCTCAGAAGCATATTTAATATCTATGTTATTGGCAGCAAGTTGCCCTCTTTCTTTATAAAATTACTACTAAAAAGGCTTCCTGGGAACCTGTATATATACACTCACGTATTTACCTGTTTTCCTTCAGCCAGAAGCAGGGCTCTTGTGAGTGCAACCGTTTCTGCCTTTTGTACTGAGTTCCCCGGGGGTAAGGTCTTTTGCCTAGAAAGTTCTCTGTAAAGTCACCACCACATACCCAAAGCTTACCTTGGTCCATGAAGCTACACCCATCGGTGAAGAGTTTTAACTCTTGTTCAGCTAAAACTGGTCAGTCAAGTTCAGCCAGCTAGAATATCCTTGCTCGAGGACATGTTCTGGAGTTTACAGTTTCTCATTCTGGAGCCAGGTAGTTGTGTTTAAAGCTGATGTTCATTGTAGACTCACATTACGATCGCCTAAAAGGATGGCTTTATACTTTCCCACTCCTGACGTATACCAATAGTCTCCTTTTTCTTCCAATAAGGAGAGGACATTGTGAGGCTGTACATGGTGGTAGGCTGCCCCAGGATGAATTTCTAAACCAGTAGCTGCAACGTCCGAAGGCAAGTGTGTGTTGCCCAAGTGTGTGTCAACATGCCAAGACTTACGCTTTATCTCTCGTAGACATACAAGTTGATTAGCAAGTCTGATAACCCTAAAGCTGGGGCTAAAATTAACTTGTCCTAAATTATGTCAAAAGCTGGTTGGCATTCTTTAGTCCAAGTAAGAGATTCTAAATCCTGTCTTTTTAAAGCCTCATTGAGGGGTTTTACTATGAGTCGGTAATTTGGAACCCAAATTCGACAGAATCCTGCCATTTTCCCAAACCCCCACTATGGGGTCTGCAATTGACTGTTTCTGTCAGGCAGTAGATGTCTTTGACCTTGGGACAGGGAGGTACCTAGGTAAGTAACTTGGTGTTTACATATCGGGGCCTTTCTCTGAGAGACATTCAGCCAAATCAGTAGTTCTCAACCTTTCGTTGCTAACGGAAATAATTTTATGGTTGGGGGTCACCACAACAGGAGGAACTGCATTAAAGGGACGTGGCATTAGGAAGGCTGAGAACCACTGAGCCAAATGATTCTGTTTTAATAGTGTGCTGCAGGCATTTGTTAGAAATGGAGCTTGCTGTCAATGTCATCCACATCCTGAAGTAAAAAGTCCTTCATCTATCATAAGGTCCCCAAGATCTTTAGCCAGTATTTCCCAAAATAAGGTGGGAAGCTTGGTTTGTTTTCTTTATTCCAAGAGTATATCTTTTTTTTAATTACAGTTTACATTCAATATTATTTTGTATTACTTTCAGGTATACAGCACAGTGGTCAGATAATCATACACTTCACAGGGTGCTCCCCCAATATTTCCAGTACTCACCTGGTACCCTACATAGTTACTATAATATTATTTACTATATTCTCTATTCTGCACTTTGCATCCTCATGACTATTTTATAATTACCAATCTGTACTTCTTAATCCCTTCACCTTTTTCACCCAGTTACCCAAACCCCCTCCCCTCTGGCAACCATCAATCTGTTCTCTGTATCGGTGAAGAGATGGACCAAATTTTGAATCCCTGTAGCAAAATTGTCAGGTCATACTGCAGGTTTTCCTGTGTTTCTGGGTCTTGCCATTCAAAGCAAACAACTGCTGGAATTCTTTGGCAACTGGTATGCAGGAAAATCCTCCCTCCAAGTCCGGTACTGAAAACCATCCATCTATTCCAGGATATTGGTAAGCAAAGTATATGAGTCGGGCACCACAGAATGCAAGTCATGAACTATTTCATGTATAGCTTAATACTACATAAATCCTGTTAACTTATATTAAATTTACATCTCAGTAATTTACCACTTTGTTGCTGCTATGAATAGTTTTATCTAACATGTTTTCTAACTGGTTGTAATTAACATATAAGGAAGCTATTTATTTTGTGACCAGGCTGATCACGCCAAACTCTTCTTAGTTTTAATAATTTTCTCAGTTTATTGTTTTGAGATTTCCAAGAATACAATCATATTTTTATAAAAATTACAATTTTGCCTCAACTTTCAGTTTTAAGACTCTAACATTTGTTGATATGGATAAAATAATCTATATATAAAAAGGCTAAGCAACCTGCTAACCTGCCAACTGGCCGGTAGGTATAATGGGTACTGACCACCAGGGGGCAGATGCTCAACGTGGGAGCTGCCAAGTGACAGCAACTTTGCAGAATGCCCCTCTCGCACTCTAGGACCTCTCACGGGATGTCGGACTGCTGGTCTTGGCCCGATCCCTGCAGGCCCAGGCCAAAGGACTGCCTGCTGAAGGGACCCCACCCCACTCACTCCACAGATGCCGTTTGAACCCCAGTGCCACCCCAGGTGCAGCTGGCCGGGAAGGGACCAGGGAAGGTTGGCTCCAGGGCATGTCCGGCCCATCTCGCCCAGCCCCACCCCGCCGGCCACCTTCTAATTAATTTCCTTTCAATGTCCACAAATCTGTGCACAGGGTCTCTAGTATTACATAATATTAAAAATAATAGGACATTCTGATGACATTGCTTAAAGTAGATCATTCGGTCTTAAGCATGACACTGTAACTTGCTCAGAGATACAATTTCTACTGATAAAGGAAATATCCATCTCTACTTAATTTAAAGATATTTTTGAGGAAATGGAAGTTGAATTTTTCAGTGCAGTTTCTTTAAATATGATCTTATCTTTGACTTATCAGCACTATATTAAGATGACTTATTAGAATCATATTATTGGCAGAATTAGTAACATAAGGAATTAGAATACTGAACAACCCTTATGTTGTAGAAAAATTTCCCAACTTCATTATGGTGTGTACTTTTTAACATGCACCAATATTAATATTTTATTTTGGATTTTTCTGTACTTATGTCCATTATCAATATTTATTGGCAAGATTTTTGTGATTTTTTTCTAAGATTTTTGTCACATTAATGAAAAACAACTCAATTTTAAATAGTACCAATTTGCATCTAAATAATTAAAGAATTGTAAAGAACAAGTAACCTAAGATTTAATTGGTATTATGTGTATTTTAGTCTTATGAGGTACCCTGGCTGGTGTGGCTCAATTGGTTGAGTGACATCCTATGCACCAAGAGGTCGCTGGTTGCCCATCAGGGCACATGCCTGGGTTACAGTCTGATCCCTAGTAGGTAGTGTGCAGGAGGCAACCAGTCAATGTTTCTTTCTTCCTCTGTAAAATCATTAAAAACATATTTTTTAAAAATAAAGTATTATGAGGTAATTTATTCTAAACTGGTAAAAAAATTATAATTTTTATCAGTTTTAAAACTAATCTTTTTTTGGGAGGGGCAACTTGATGTGTTTTTTTTTCCTTTTTTATCTTTTTTTTAACTTATTTTTTATTGAATTTATTGGAATGACATTGGCTAATAAAATTATATAGGTTTTAGGGGTACAGTGCTATAATGCATCATCTGTAGTTTCTCCTACATTTTCTACTAGTTTCACTAGACCCGGTGCTCTTTCTTTCTGAATGGTTAGCACATGAACAAGGCACTGGGTAAACTTTGCCTAGTATCTCATATATTTTATGTGATGTTTATGTATTTCATTCGGTGCTATTTCTGTCAAGTTTTGATGTCAATATTACCCTTCCTTCATAAATACAGAGTTTTGTTTTCCTCTGGTGAGTAGTTCTGAAGGATTATCAGAATTCACTGGTGAATGTGAGACTGCAGTGCTTTGCTGGTTAACACATAGATTATATTCCAAGCTCTTTTAGGTAACTGCTCTGCTAAAATGCTTAATCTTTTAGTGGTGAATTCTGATATATTATTTATTGGAAATATATTTTAGTAAGGTTTTCCAACTTATTTGCATTATTTGAGCAAAATATGCTTTTTTGTAATCCTATCTAGTTTGTCTTGTATGTGTGTCTGCATTTTACTATTTTAAGCATTGTTTGATTAGTACTTTTAGGAAACTTTTTTGCCTCTTATTGGGTTTTTCAAAGAATCATTCTATTGATTTGATTATTAAATCTACTTTTTTGTTTTCTCTTTTACTTAATGTCTCTCTTTGATCTTCACTAATTCCTTCTGAATGGTTGTCTTGGGTTTACTTTGTTTCCTACATTTCTAATTCCATTCTAATTTTAATGCATTGTGTTCAGAGAATGAGATACTTTTCATTTAATAGAATTAGCTGGATATTCCTACATAATATAATACTATGTAGTCAAATTAGTTAATGTTCTAGGCACTTTATCCTGTGTTTTCCTGGTATAAAATTATATAGACTACGTGGTACTTTCTACTATGTAACAATTGTATGGCCCCAGAGTTTTGTGTTCCAAGTAAGGATCTCCTGACTAAATACTTCAAGTCTGGAAGGACAGTGTCCAAGATACATAAAAATGCACACAATCCTCAGTATGTCTCTTTATTTAGCCAAAATTTCATGCTGCTTGGTTTCTACTCTTTGCAATTAGTAGACTGGGTTTGGGCCATGTACTAGTGTCATTGAAGATGAAGGTCTGTTTGTTTGCTTAATTTGTGTCATTTTAATTGGTGTTAGAAATGGAGTAAATTGGAAATACCTTAACATTGCCATTTGTAGCTGGAAGTATTACACTTAATGTTTACTAAAATAGTTTAAATTTTATTTTCTCCTGATGAAGCTTATGAGTTTTGAAACATTCAGCGTAATAGAGGGGAAAAAAACTTATATCAACTTTTTAACTTTCTCTACCAGAAAACATTTAAGAGGCTTTTAAATTTTTCAATTTTTATCTGTTATTACAATGTTCAGAACTTTCTGTCATTATAGTAGACTGAACAAAACTCCATACAAAAGCACATAGAGATTACAGATAATAAATCACCAAAAATGAAATGCAATTCCATGCCAAGCTTGAAACTGAGAAATTATCTAGGTGCCAGAAATAAAGAGGGAATTCAAAGTCAGAAAGATAATTGTAGTGAACATAAAATTGTTCATAAGAACTTACAGGAAATTGGGCCTCATGCCAATCTGGGAAAGGTGGTTGGAATTGATCCACCTTTTTAAGTGTTACCTTATCTGTAGTAAGGGACTGAAATTCAGCCAACAAGCCTGAAAGTTTTGTGAAAATTATGACAGGAGGTTAAATGGAACCTCTATTGAGTCAGAGTTGACAACTTGAGTCCACAGATGACAACACAGGCACCAAACACCCCTTATTCTAAAAATAAAATATCAATGTCTGGGGCCTCCTGAAAGTTTCCAGAACTGTCCCTACTATAACTACTACCATCCAACACCAAATATAAATAAAACAAAAGCAGAGCAACTCTTGGGAGTTGAATTGAAGTCTACAGCATTGTGGGGAGTAGACTATCCCCAGGGAGAATGTAAGCTTACTAATATCTTCATTTTTCATAGTGAAGAGTAAATACATATGATCAAGTGGATAAAATAATAAAAACTTTTAGAAAACAAAGAAGGTATCAAAAACTAATCAGTTATTTTAAAATGACAGGTGTAAATATTTTTCTATCTTGTTAATGATAAAAAAATTGAGTGTCTAATGAATAATAAATACAAATGCATGTCTAATGACTAATGCAAAGGCAAATATATTAAAAACTCTTGAGCTCATAAGCCCCAAACTAAATGTTAATTGAGCAATGTTTGAAATAACATGAACTTAATATAGAATAAATTTAGAACATCTTCATTTTGTAATCCTTAAAACCTAACTTATATAGATAAATTATCTATATAAATCAACAGATGAAACAAAAAGAGACTGATGGGAAATTTGCAACAGAGAGTTCAACCTGTCACTTGATTACCTGGAGCATCACTAAAATGTGGGGCAATTTAATGTACAACAAATTAATGGTAGGAGAAAATGAGAGAAAGTAGAGAGGGAGATTATTCTAGAACAAAATCTCTTAAGGGAAAAAAAATCAAATGCAATGAATGGCCCATGTTTAAATCTGAATTCAAACAAACCAGCTTGACAAAAAAGGTTTTTTGAGAACACTGGAGAAATTTAAGGCTTGAGAATTAGATTAGAGAAAGTGTTAAATAGTAATATTTTTAGGTATAACCAAATTGTGTTTATGTAAGAAAATATACATATTTGTTATAAATGCATAAATACATAGGAAAATATGAAAACTGGAATTACCTTTAAATAACTTCAGTAAAAGAGTAAAAAGAAAACATAAATGGCATAAAAGAAAGTGACAAAAAATCGACAGTTGTTGAGTCTGGTTATATGGAGGCTCATTATACTATTATTTATACTTTTTTTGTATGTTTAATTATTTTACCAAAACTTTAAATCATATATGGTGCTTAGTAATTGCTTTAATAAAGCTATTTGACACTAGTTTAGAATGTTGGTTTTTGTTTGTCTATAGACATTCCTAAAATGGCAAGCAGATTTCCTAAGATACAATTAACCTTTAGGCTTAACCTTGTAAAACTCTAACATAAATATTGAAGTCAAAACAAAAAAGTATCAATATAAAACTTAAGAAGATGAATTAGATTTCTGAACAATAGACTTGTTGTCTGAATCAACCCTTCCACCAAAGCCAATATGTATTCCTTGATATAATACAGAAAATATCTTCCATGATGCATTAAGGAGTTAGCATGAGAGTAAGAAATTTTTAGGTCTAAAAAAAAAAAAAATAGAAAACTGCTGACTGCATTCAACCCGAAGGTATTTGCCTTTGAAAGAGTAACAATATTACATTCTTCACATATGAATTTGAGCACCATGGATTATATCATCCCATAGGAATCACCCACAAATCCTATTACTGCCTTAGTAATTACAAAAAAAATAATTGATTCTTTAAACCTGGGTACAAAGCTGTAAAAGGGAAATATCATTATTGATAACTGGCAACAAAAATCTGTTTTGAAGACCAAATTGAAATGATTCTCATTGAGAGAAAACTCAGGCAAAAATTTTATTCAGGATGATTCAGAACTATTTGTATGCTTGGGCATTGGAAAGGACAAATAAAAATTCTCTCTGGAGAAGACTTTTCCTTCCTAAGTCCTTAAAGATTGTTCAAAAATAAAATTCTAAGGAAACTAAGCATTCTAGCAATATTTTTTCTGATATATCTCCTCAGGAAAGGGAGACAAAGAAAAAATAAAAAAAGGGACTACATCAAACTAAAAAGCTTTTGCACAGCAAAATGAAAAGACAACACAATGAAAGGAAGAACATATTCGCCAATGATACATCTGATAAGGGGTTAATATCCAAAATTTATAAAGAACTTATACAACTCAGCACCAAAAAAGCAAAGAGGCCCACACCAAGACACATCATAATTAAAATGCCAAGGGTTAAATTCCAAAGGAGAATCAAAAGCAACAAGAGAAAAGCAGTTACCTACAAGGGAGCACCCATATGACAGTCAGCTGATTTCTCAACAGAAACTTTGCAAGCCAGAATGGAGAGGCAAGAAATATTCAAAGTGATGTAAAACAAGGATCTACAACCAAGATTACTCTTCCCAGCAAAGCTATCATTTAGAATTGAAGGTCAGATAAAGAGCTTCACAGACAAGGAAAAGCTAAAAAAGTTCACCACCACCAAACCAGTATTACATGACATGTTGAAGGATATTCTTTAAGAAAAAAATATATATATATAAAACATGAATAAAATGGCAATAAATACATATCTACCAACAACTGAATATAAAAACCAAAATAATGGATAAGGAATCTAATGAACAAAATACACTGATGAATAAAATAGAACCAGAGGCATGGAAACAGGAACAGACTGATGAATCACAGAGGAAAGTGGGGAGAGTGAGGCAAGAAGAGATTAACCAATGAACTTATATGTATATATGTATTACCTATGGACACAAACAATAGGGTGGTAAAGGTCTGGGATGGGGCGGGAACCAGGTGGAGGGGGGCAATGGGGCAAGGGGGAGAGGGACATCTGTAATACTCTCAACCATAAAGATTTTTTTTATTTTTTCAACAACAAAAGCTGCAAAAGGGAAATATCATTATTGATAACTGGCAACAAAAATCAGTATAGTTGAAAAAGTATAAAAATAATTGTTATATTTAAAAAAAAAACTCCTAAAAGAAAACATCAGAAAAAGACTTCACAAATCTTCAAATGGGCAAAGATTTTTAGACAGGAAACAAAAAGCATGAACCATGAAAGACAAAGTAATTTTCCTCTTTGAAAGTTAGCATAAGAAAATAAAATGACAAGACACCAGACTAGAAGAAAATTATGTCTCAGGAAAAATTTATAAATACCTAAATAAACCTTGAAAAATAAAATAATAACATCTTTATGAGTTATTAAAACAAGACAACATGTACAGCAACCTTAAGTTCTTAAATAGGTAAAGTAATGAATGAAGTCAACATATCATAATATCCTTGTATTGTCTGTAAGGGAACTTTAAAAATTGACTTTAGATTTTGATAGTTTAAGATGGAACCATTTATATTAAAGAAGCAGATTTGATACCTTTCAAATTAGTATTATTTTTTAAAGAAAACATTTCATTATCCCAAAGTCAAAAAAGGAAAGGAAGAGAAACCTACATTCAGAATGAAAAGTACAAAATAAGTCTAAAATTATCAGACTTAATTTTTCAAAAATCAATGTTAATATATTTATAAGAAGACACATCAAAACATAAGAGCAAAAGTAAGATGATAGAATGAGCTTTACCATGAAAGTTACCATCAAAAGATAGTCATAGTATTAAGATAAGAAAAAATAGACATTGATGAAAGAAAAAGCATTGCTGAAGATAAAGATGATTACTTCATGGTGAAAAAAATATTCTATTCCCCAGAATTGGTTTCTAAATACTATTCTAAATTTTAAATTTGGATGAACCTACCAACATGATAAAACATATGAAAATTTAGTGAAAGGGAAATAGAATTTATGTTCTTAACAAGTTGGTCAGAGCTCAATGTTCCAAAAATAATTTTTTTCTCCTAAAAAAAATGTCAACTACATCCTAGTACAATCTCACTCTGATTTAAGGATATTCCCTATTCACACTATGACCAAAGCCCGCTTGGCCCCAATAATCAGTCACCCTCCTTGTCACAAAAGCTCCACAGATGGAAAATATACAGTGTGGGTATATTTCACTCGATTCATTTCTCCTACTGTTAGCATGGCACATTCCTTGGCTAAACCCCTCTTTAACTGATGCTGCAGAAAAACTGTGACGTAAAATGATCAATGTCATGCCATTGATGTCTAAAGATGAAAAATGAGAAGTTGAAATGTTTATTTTGGACTCAGCAGTGAGCATATTGAAAAAGATTTAAAATGTTGATAAAATAATTTTTCTTCCCTGCACTTTTGTTTTTGCAGCAGGTTGATCCTCTCCTACAAAACACATGATCTTCGTGAGTCCATACCCATGTGTCAATCATAAAACAAAGAGACTTGTGACATTTGAGTGGTAAGTAATCCTTAAGTTACATCTCTGCTAGTAAGATTAATCCCCAATTAATTTGCATATCTGCTAGTGATGACATTAACCTGGAAATATTTGAAATTTGCATTTGTTCTAAATTTTCTATGGTTACAATTTTTTAAGTTATTACAAATGCATTTAACATGATTATAAAAATTCAGCTCTAGTAATCATAGTTTGGATGTAGTTTTATGCCCTTTACACAGAAAACATTGTTGAAAAATTTTTAAATTTTAGTACATTAAACCTTCTAAAGGATCTTTAATATCATTTTTTTTCTGGTATAGTTTTTGGTGAACCAAATAATTCTTTGAATATAAGATCCATTCTATCATTTAGATAATTTTGATGCTGATATTTTTACATTATATGCATTCTAAAAATATATTAGTTGCTGTAATCTATCAAAGACTTATAGAATTATAAAAACAGGATTTAACATGAAAGTTCATGTTTAGTGATTTAAACATTTGTTGGCAAATTTGCTTAGTTTTGATGTTGTGAAAACAGAACTTCATATGTTTATAATGACTATTTTCTTTCAAATGTGTATATGGACTCATATCATTGAAACCTTCTACTTCTTTCCCTGGAAAGCATTTAGAAAAACACTGATTAAATCTAGCTTTCAGTTTGTGGGCAGGAATATGATTAAATTATCTCCAAAGAACCTATGTTATGTTTAAAGACACCGAGAAGCTGATTTTAGTTTCCTTGATATCCACTTCTAAGATTTAAACTCCTCAGAGTTATGAATTTAATAGCAAGCAAGATTTTTTAAACCAATCATCTCTTCTCTTAGATGGTGGTCACTTCGTGGGTGAGGAAGACATTTGCAGCCATGGCTGGAAATCAAAGAGTCAAGGGAATTTTAATCAAATCATGTTATCTCGGGAAAACAAACAGTCCAAGTCAGTAACTGCCTCTCCACACTTCAGTAAAGCACTCTCTCTAATGTTAAGGTTCAACTTAGAGTTGTGACAGTAACACAAGTCAAACTAGCTCAACCAAAATGTGTAGTCCCCCTAAATTCCAAGGAAATGCAACTCCAAGAACCAAAGGGGTAACTGGAACCTGGGAGGTTCAGGTCCTCAGGGTTCCCTGCCCTTTTCTAATCTCTGCTCCTTTTGTACATGGGCCCTTATGCTCTCCTACCACAGCTTAGCTTCTTGCATATCATCAGGGACATGCCACCAGAGTCTCTGGGATCATGCCTAATTACAGAAGTTATGCTTCAGTAGCAAAGCAACAAAATGGAAAATGGAAAGTAAGAGATTTCCTCTCCTGTAATAGGGGAAAAATAAAGGCAACTTTATCAGAACTAAAGAACAATGGTCTCAAAATTTTAACTGATACCCAGGAGTCTAGTAAAATTAAAGGAGATATATTGGCAACCACCATTCCTACATTCTTTCAGTCTTTGAAGATTAGAATAATATATTGAAATTTCTGCAGAAATGTTATTATGCTTCAAAAATAACTCTTTAAAAGGATGGAATGTTTTCCTTTTGGCCCTTTTACATGGCCCTTATTGGCTGTGACTTCATAGGCCAGCAAAAAATAATGTGCGGCTTCTGCCAGTGACCAAGTCATTGTGTATCCCTACTTCCCTACATCAGGTATGCACTAGAACCACTGTAAGATTAACTTTTGGGCCCAAACTCTATGTAAAACATCTATAGCTTCTTCCATAATTGGAGAACCATGTGGTGTTTCAGATAACCTGGTAGCAGCATCAGCTCAGAAATCATACACCAGAATCTTCCGTCTAAATCTTCCACTGACTCCAGTGCATAGTTAACCTGGTAAGTAGCTGCGCCCTCCTTTGGGAATGGATCAGAGGAATGTTTATCTTATGTACTTGTGGTTTTGGAAGGTCTTCCCAGAAGAATCTGTAATCAGTGGGTTCTGGGTCAGTGCACTGGCTTTGATCTGAAACCGGGTAAAGAACTACGTATTTTTCCACTGCAGTGGCTGATATCAGCCTTCTACTTGCCAAGTGTTGATTTTTTGGGGGCCAGGCATGCCAAGTCACATCCAAATTAGTAATTTACATATTTCACCATTTGTTCACTAGGTTCTATTAGCCATCTGAAGATACCTGGGGGTCATGTCTACCTTGCCTCAGATAGGTAAGGACCACTAACTGGCTTCTGCAGTTCCTGATAACATCATCCCCAACATTCTAGGAAAGCTCTGTATTCCCTAGAGTCAAGCCAGACTATGGAAGAAAACCATGAACAAACTTCTCAAAGACATTGAGGTCTCCCTCAGACTTCCCATTGCCTGAGTGGATCAAATCTTTATGGTGCCGTACAGTGTGTAGACATTGTAATTCCATGGGATATGTTTTAATACTGGCTCAGCTATTTACTAACTGTGGCATTTACTTCTCTGAACTTCCATTTTTCTCAGCGGCATGAAGATAAAAATATCTACCTTGCTGGGTTGCTTTTAAAGTTCAAAAAACTCTGGCACAGTGCCTGGGTGGGACACGTATGCACTCAAAAAAATATTTCTTCCCCTTCCTTCCTTCTTTCCTGTCAAAAGGAAAACCATAATATCCTCTCACTTTTCATATCCACCTTTTACCATTCTCACAAAATCCACTCACTTTGTCTATAATTCTCACCTACAATTCTCAAAAATAGTGAAGGCATTAAGCAATGTCAGTGATTCTTTCCCTTCTTTTTCTGGTGTCTTTTCCCAGTTTTTTTTTCTCAATTTCCACTGAGAATTCAGGTAAATATACCAAATTTGTAGTGAAGGCTTATCCTACAATTATGAACTAAAATAAGAAAAATAGGAACTGTAAAATTGCAAATATTTATATATATATAATACACATCCTGGAAAATTACTTTTTTCCTAAGAAATGGTCAATATTAAAATTGTAAATATTAATTCCAAAGCATATTTTTTCTAAATACTATAATTAATTCACAGAAATTTTTAAAAACTATATTCATTTAACACCAAGAACAGAAAAATATAATGGAAACAAAGGCCTGAAACTATGAGCTACCAAGTTCTCTGTTTCTTTCACTTGAGTCTCTAGCTCATTTTTTTTAACACAAAGGTCAGCAAACTACATTTTTTTGAGAAAATCTGGTCCACCACCTGTTTTTGTCAAGTTTTACTGGACATAGTCACGCCCATTCATTCACTTATTGTCTATGGCTGCTTTTTGGGCTACAATAGCAAGGGTGAGCAGTTGTGACAAAGACCCATCTATGCTAAAATATTTACTCCTTGGCCTTTTACAGAAAAAGATTGCCAATCTCTAACATAGATCGTGAGGGATGTCCTAGATGACTTACTCAAGTTCACATCATCAATAGTTAACGCAACATCAGCAATGTCAGCATGGCTGAATAAATCTGAATCCATTGAATGAAAGCCTGTGTTTAAGAGTTCTTGTTTTCTTTTTTATGCTCTTAACATTTTGAATCTGTGTAAGGGAATAGTCATCTTTCTAAAGGTGAACCAAATACTGAGTGAGTTCTTCTCGAACACTAACTAGAATTACAAATCTTTTAGATGGACACTGTAAACAAATGGTTAATTCTACATAAAATGTCTGAAGCATACTTAGTGAGAGCTCTAGAACACAACTTTCCCTTTTAGGATTGCCGCAAGCAAACTCTGTAACCTCAGGTTACACACTCTCCTACTGAGGCTTCAGCCAAAGTCCTGTCATTTCCGGAGACATCAGGAAGCAGTGTAAAGGTTTCAGCGCTGCAACAATAAAGCACAGAAACTGACCACACATACCGTTTTGTTACAACTGAACGCAGGTAATTTATGGCAAATGCTTATCCCATTTTCATCAATCATGCCTTGAAGCATGCGGGTAAGATTCCCATTTGTTAAGAACGAATAAAAACGCTGAAGCAGCACCCTGTCACTTTGATTTCCTTGGCTTCACGTGGCTTCTGGTGATTTTTTGGTAGGGAGGCCGCTCTCGTTCTTTCCGTTGTTATTAGCTTGTCAATCTCTTGGAAATCCCCAGTTTGATTTCCATTTGCGATCTCACAGGTTTTCATCTTATTTTCTAAAAGTATGTTTCCTTGGAACACGGGCCCCTGCTGAGTCTGAAGCACACTTGTTCTTGGATGGTCTATGAGATCTTTTCCTCCCACCTTAGTTCTTCATTCCCTCTCCTCCTGCCTACCTCCCTTCACTTGCTCGCTAAAACATTACTTGGAATAGACAGCATCTGTGAAGAGAAAGAAATTATTTTTGAACAAGTCAAAACCCAAAAGATCCCGGGCTCGATTCCCAAACAAGGGCACGTACCTGGGTTGCAGACTCCATCCCAGGCCCTGGTGTGGGCAAATGTGGGAGGCAACCAATTGATGTGTCTCTGACACATGCTTTTAATAATGTTTACATAGCAAACAGCATGATATAGGCACTTCGTTTTTGTACTAAAAGATGTTTTCCTACTTAAGACTTTAAGATTAGGAAGAAACATTAAAAAGCTTTTAAAGTGTTGTTGAAAATTTAGGATATGGTCTTGACTTACTGGTAAGTGATAAGCATCCATAAAGTATATGGAAATTTATCTTCACATGTATGTTCAACAGAGCTATTGTAAACCAGTTGTAATTAGGGAAATGTATTATCCAAGATCGATATATTTCTAGGGACTATAGGCACATACTGAAAACTTTTCCCAGCCTCCAGAAACTGGCAGGAGGGAGGAAAATCCTGTATCAGAAACAGAAGGAAGGGGTGGATGAACTGCCTGTGAAGTTTAATCGGCTGCCCAAAGGTCCCCATTAGGTCTGTGTGGGGTCACTTTTACTGAACTTGATCAAATATCCCCAAAAATGAACAGTGAAGTTTCTTATCAGGAGTTCAAAAGAAAAGAAAACATAAACCTCTGAGTCTTTTCAAATTCAGCACAGCCCTATATATGTAAGGTGCTAGATAGCATTCTCTATGCCACTCACAGCTCACGTTTTCTTTCTTTCCTTTGTAAGAGTCTTGGCTGAATGGCTATGGTAAGTTCCAGGAATGGTGAAAATGTTCCTTTTAGCCAAATCTTGTTCTCTGGGAAAAGAGACCACAGGCAGGCAGGCTCTCATTTATTGAAAGGGCTATATTTTAAGTGTTCCTTGGAATATAAATCATTTAGTACTTGGAGTTAATTCCATAGAAACCATGCTATGAATGAGATCTACCCCCTTGGTAAGTTTGCAAAAGTCTTTTAACCTAGATTGTTCTAAAATCATAGTTTCAATGGCACTATTTTAATTACAGTTATCTACCACTTGACTCCTTTTTTTAATATATTTTATAGATTTTTTTTTACAGAGAAGGGAGTGGGATAGAGAGTTAGAAACATTGATGAGAGGGAAACATCAATCAGCTGCCTCCTGCACACCCCCTACCGGGGATGTGCACGCAACCAAGGTACATGCCCTTGACCGGAATCGAACCTGGGACCCTTCAGTCTGCAGGCCAACGCTTTATCCACTGAGTCAAACCGGTTAGGGCTTGACTTTTTTTAAATATCACTATTTTTTCTTTTACCTGGTTACAAAGGTATACTGTTATGTAACATTTATAGTATCTGAAATTATTTTCCCATCCTGCTAATAGACTGTTATTGCCAAGGAAGATTATCACAAAAACAAGAAGTGAATTTATCTATATCTATATCTATTTACCTAGATATTCAGAATCTCAATTCAAGACTCGGGAAATACAAATCCATATCCCACCCCACTTTTTTCTGTTTTTTCTCAGCAAGGACTGTCTATGAGCAGAATGGGAACGTACTACCAGATACTATAGATTTTGTACTGCACAGTAGCACCACAATAATGGGAAAGAAGGCAATGATCAGTAACCTCTTTCAGAGGTCCCGTCAAGCTGAAAGCCAGAAGATTAAGTGCAACATGGATACACCAACATAACATTTTAAAATATCTTGAACTACTGAATGACATTTAAAAATTGAATTGATCTCATAATGTAAATCTAGAGTCTATCTTCAAGGAATCTGCAATTTGGTGAGACCGAGCCCATGTTTTGAATACTTTTGGATGTTTGAATGGTCCTTTGACCATTATGCTTTTCCCTAAATGAATATAAAATGACAACATGCCAAAATTTGTGACATGTTGCTAAATCTGTACTTAGAGGAAACTTTATAGAAATAAATGCCTACATTAGAAAGTAAGATGATCTTTCAAAAAGAGTTGGTTAAACCCAACTTAGGAAGACTAAAAAAAGAATAAATGTTAGAGAGGGGAGAAAATCAATAAAATAGAAAACAAAGAATAAAGAAAAATCAACTAAACCAAAAAAATTTAAAAAGCTAATTCTTTGAAAACATCAATAAAATTGATACATATTTGGCTAGTCTGAGCAAGAAAAAAAATAATAAAGATATTTATCAAGATCAGAAATGAAAGATATGCAGTCATAAAAAAAGGATATCTTACCTTTTGGGACAGCATGGATGGACCCGAAGAGTATTATGATAAATGAAATAAGCCAGTCAGAGGAAGACAAATACCATAGGATCTCACTCATATGTGGAATCTAAGAACAAAATAAACTAACAAACAAAATAGAAATAGACTCATAGTTTCCAGAAGGGAGAGGGTAGGGGGCTGGATGAAAAAGTTGAAGGAATTAAGAAAAAAAATAAAAAGCACCTCGTAGACAATAGTATGGGTAAAAGAGGAATAGATGGTGATGGAAAGAGACATGAGTTGGGGTGGTAAATATACAATACAAAATAATTTTATTAACCAATGAAAGAAAAAAATTAAATTAAAAAAGGAAGGAAGGATGAAGGAAATTAGAGATATGACATCAAACATATTCTATAGATTTAAAATATAATAGTCTAAAATTTATGAAAATAAATTCAAAACTCACATGAAATAGACAAATTCCTTTTAATATTTACACAAAACTCATTAAAGATTTAATAGGTTACCTTATATATACTAAAGACATTAATTTGTAATTAAAAACCTTCTTGCTTTCAAAATTCCACACCTAGGTTGCTTTAATGTTTTTAATTTAAATTCTTTATTTTTGTAAGTATTACATATGTCTCCTTTTCCCCCCATTGACCTCTCCCTGGTCACTCCCACCCTCCAACACATGCCTTCACCCCGCTACTCTGTGTCCATGGGTTATGCTTACCAGTATATGCACGCATACAAGTCCTTTGGTTGATCACTTACTCCCTGTCCCAACACTCACACTCCCCTGTCTTCCCTCTAAGGTTCACACCCAGGTTGCTTTAATCGTATATTCTTCTAAATATTGGAAGAATCAATACCAATTCTTTGTAAAAAAATCTTTTTAAAATTGAAGAGTAGGGAATACTTCCCAACTTATTTTATGAAGCACTGATTCCAACATCAAACAAAGACACTGCAAGAAAATATCCCTCACAAACATAAATGCAAAAATTCTAAAATTTTCAACAAATTAAGCTATATAAAAAGAGGACAACAATCTTGACCAAGTGGATTTTCTTAGGAATGTCAAGATGATTTAACATTCAGAAGTCAACAAATGTAATTCTTATATTTGCAAACTAAACAGAGAAAAAATATATCATCTCAATGGATGTTCAAAAAGTATTTTACAATATCCAATCTTTATTCCAATTTGTGATATTGAAATATTGGACACTTAGCCTTATAACCTATCTAATAAAACAATAAAATAATAAAACTTAGCCTTATAACCTATCTAGTAAAACAGCAGATTAGGAAAATTTTTACAACATGAGAAAGCATCCTAAAACCTATTCTAACTATGAAAAAGCCATGAGACAAACTAAAAATGAGAGATATTGCCTAAAATACCTCACCAGTAACTCCTCAAAAATCTCAAAGTCATCAAAAGACATGTTTGAGAAACAGTTATGTCTCCTTAGACTCATTTGGGCTGCAAAAACTAACTGTAATATGATATTTTGGATTGCATCCTGGAAAAGGAGATTAGGGGAGACTGATGAATTTCAAATAAAGTATGGAGTTTACTCAATAAAAAAGGAACAAAATACTGATACATGCAAAAACATAAATTACTCTTAAAAGCATGATGCTAAATGAAAGAAATTGGTTGAAAAAAAGAGTATATTATTCCAATATTAGTATCCCAGTGCACAGATTCATGCACATTGAAAGGAAATTAGAAGAAATATTTTAATACCATTATTCACCCTTTCTCTATAATAGAAGTGTCGACCAAATTCACGATCAACAATGATAGATCAAAACACACATGTGCAATTGGTGCCAGCGAGAGCTTTATATGTATCACACATGCATGAGTCAACTTAACCTTTTATGTATATAGAATAAACTTGCTTAATTAGACCTGCTTTCTGATGTAACTAAACTTTTTCCAGTCCAATGAAGCACCTCAACTTCTCTTTCAGGTCATTGTCAACAGCACAGCAGTAAATGTCAGCATGAAGCAGATTATTATTGTAGATCACAC
Organism: Lasiurus cinereus; assembly: GCA_011751065.1. Classification (NCBI taxonomy): domain Eukaryota; kingdom Metazoa; phylum Chordata; class Mammalia; order Chiroptera; family Vespertilionidae; genus Lasiurus; species Lasiurus cinereus. Next base: position 9,223,307 of record JAAGEH010000293.1, read on the forward strand.
AGGGAGAACAAAGGGTAAAATATTTAACTGCAGCAGTGTTTGACTATATTCTGCACAGTGAGAAAACCTAAAGTCATTTTTAAGATCCACCATTTCTTACTTCTTTTGTCAGGTCAAGTTTCTAAACTTCCTAAATCTCCATTTTCTGGCTAATGAAAAAAAAAAAAAAAGGATTCTGCCTAGTCTAGACTTCTGTGAGGATCAAATGAGATGAGGCACATGAAAACACTTCACAAACATTGGGTTAAACTGCGAAACACTTCACAAACATTGGGTTGCACCTGGCTATAAAGCAAGTCATGTTCCTGGACTTAAGAAACTCCAAGGAGGCTAGTCACTAGGAAGAGGAATCCAAGGGTTGCTATGTGACATCATTACCCTGTGACACCAACCATTTCCAGACTGGGCTAGGCTGTGGGCTACATTTTGCACCATGGGGTCTTGGCAGCATTGGCTGTGAATTGGTGGGGTGTTGTTACAGGGTGGTGGCAGAGCCTGTGTCCTACTTGGGGGAAGCCTAGTGTTGATTTGTCAGCACCAGGTCCATGGAGTCATTTATTTTTAAATGGCCAGTGTCTGTCATGGCAGCTCCTGCATTGAGCATTTGTCCCCTGGTGGTCAGTGTACATCATAGCTACCAATCAAATGGATGGACACTTAGCCTTATAACCTATCTAATAAGAGAGTAATATGCAAATTGACCATAGCTCCACTATACCCACAAGCCATGCCCAGTGGCCAATCAGAGCAAGTATGCAAATTAGCCCAACCAATATGGCTACAGCCACAGAGAGAGCAGGAGGGAGGCTTAGGTTGCCCCTGGCAATGGAGGAAGCCAAGCTTTCCACAAACCCTGGCCAGCCCACACCTCTGCTTAAGGCAACAAAGTTTCAGTGACTGTACGAGCAGAAAGCTTGGCTCCGCTCCAGGATACAAAGTTTCAATTATAGAAAATAAATCTCAGATACTAGGGCCTCTACTTGGATCGCCGGGGGGTGTGGCCAGCCTGCAAAACAGCACAGGCCCCTTGCCCAGGCCACCTCACACCCCAAGGGAACACCCACCCTGATCTAGGACATCCTTCAGGGCAAACCAGCTGGTACCCTCCCATGTACCAGGCCTCTATCCTATCTAATAAAAGAGTAATATGCAGATTGACCATCACTCCAACACACAAGATGACTGCCCCTATGTGGTCAAAGATCCTGCCTCCATGTGGACACAAAATGGCCACCACAAGATGGCCAGCAGGGGAGGGCAGTTGGCAGGGACCAGGCCTGCAAGGAAGGGCAGTTGGGAGTGATCAAGCCTGCAGGGGAGGAGAGGGGAGAGTTTAGGAGGTGATCAGGCTGGCAGGCAGAAGCAGTTAGGGGCAATCAGGAAGGCAGGCAGGTGACCAGCTGGGAAACAGCAGTCCTGGATTGTGAGGAGGATGTCTGACTGCCCATTTAGGGGAGTAGGGCATCAGTCAAGGAGTCCCAGATTGAAGAGGGAGCAGGCTGGGCTGAAGGACACCCAACTCCCATACACAAATTTCATGCACTGGGCCTCTAGTCTATATTATAAAAGACCTGGGCTATAATGCTGTAATGACCAAGGACCAGATGGAGAACCACAGTGAACCAGGTGGGTGGCGGCGGTGGCCAGAGCAAAGGAGCCCAGATCACCAGGAGGTGCATGGAGCACCTCTTGGTCCTTCCCCCATATCCCAGTCCATGAGCCACTCGCAGCAGCGAGATGGGGCTCACACCTTATGCAGCGCAGCCCACAGGCTCCAATCGCAGCAAGGCTGGTGGCCAGTAGATGGGCATGGTGAGCTGTGCACAGGTGGACAGGGCTTCAAATGCAGTGAGGCATGCATGAGTGGGCGGGGTCACATTTTTTCATGTGCTGGGTTTCCATTATATATAGATTAGCATATTATTCCAATATTGGGGATAGTTGTGGGGTTGCATTCTCAGAGAAGTCTTCCCACTCTCTAAAAGAGATTTTAGATTCTTCCATCTTTTTACATGTTTTATGGATGGTTAACTTGTTCCAGAGAGACTTTCCATTTTCTTTATATGGGAAAACTATGTTTTTCTAAAAACAGAATAATTTTTTTAGTTTTTTATTGAATTTATTGGGGTGACATTGGTTAATAAATTATATAGGTTTCAGGTATACAAATCTATATATTTCATTGTGTGTTCACCATCCTAAGTTAATTCTCCTTCCATCACCATTTATCCTCCCTTTACCTTCCTCCAGCTCCTCCCACCCCTTTTTCCTCTGCTAATCTATGAGGAGGATTTTTTCCCTTAATCCCTACACCTTCACCACCCAGCCCCCAACGCCTCCTCTCTGACAGCTGTCAGTCTGTTCTCTGTATCTATGAGTCTGTTTCTATATTGTTTGTTACTTCATTTTGCTCATTAGACTCCACATATAAGTAAAATCATGTGGTACTTGTCTTTCTATGACTGGCTTATTTTTTGTAGCATAATACTCTTAGGATCCATCAACACTGTCACAAAGACAAGATTTCCTTCCTATTTACAGATGAGTAGTATTTCATAGTGTAGATGTACCACAGCATTTTTTATAACTTTAAACAAAATTCACAATTTATTTACATTGAAATAAACTATACAAAACTGACTTTCGTCACCAAAAAAAGCAATATTTTCTGTATTATTTCTAGACTAGAGGCCCAGTGCACAAAATTTGTGCATGAGGGCGGGTGTGTCCCTCAGCCTGGCCTGCACCCTCTCCAATCTGGGACCCTCGGGAGATGCATGACTGCTGGTTTAGGATTGGGCCTAACTCGGCAGTCAGACATCCCTCTCACAACCCAGGACTGCTAGCTCCTAACCACTTGCCTACCTGCTTGCTTACCTGATTGCCCCTAACCACTTCTGCCTGCCAGCTTAATCACCCCCTAACCATTCCCTTGCCAGCCTGATCACCCTCAACTGCCCTCCCCTGCCGGCCCTATTGCTCCCAACTGCCCTCCCCTGCAGGCCTGGTCGCCCCCAACTGCCTTACCCTGCAGGCCTGAATGCTCCCAACTGCCCTCCCCTGCTGACCTGTTCACCCCCAAATGCCCTCTCCTACCAGTCTAATTGCCCACAATTGCCCTCCCCTGACAGCCATCTTATGGTGGCCATCTTGTGGTGGCCATCTCGTGGCATCCATCTTGTAATGACGTGAGGGCATTGCATGAAGGTGCAAGGACCACCTAGGCTTTTATTAGTATAGATTACCTTCTGTTTTTTTTTCATAACTGCCTCATCTTGATTTATAAGCAAAACCTACAAAAATTTGTTTTGTGGTTACCTAGGAATGCTCTACAGCTTTTTTATCCACTCACCTATTGATGGGCACTTGGACTATTTCCAATCTTGGCTATCTTATCTAATAAAAGAGTAATATGCAAATTAACCATCACACCTTTACACCCACAAGTCACACCCACTAGCCAATCAGGAGCAAGTATGAAAATTAACCCAACCAAGATGGCTGCTGCATGGAGAAAGCAGGAAGGAAACTTAGGTTTCCCAGTGATGGAGGAAACCAAGCTTTCGGCACACCCTGGCCAGCCCAGGCCTCTACTCAAGGCTACAGTTTCAATTATAGAAGATAAATAAATCCCAACAAAAATGGTGGCTACTATAGGATAGTTGAAGGTAGTAAAAAAAGCAGCATATTCAAGGACTTGGAGGGAAATACTGCACAAGAAAAGACAATTGCTCTTCCAAGTTTATGTAAATAGAGTTTTACTTGCAGTGAAGCTGATACATCTATCACTTTCTCAAACATTGAATCTCCTTCAATAACATTCTTTCTTAAAATATACTTATGTGATTTTTCTTTTTGCTTTTTTTTCTAATACCTTCAACTACCCTATAGTAGCTGGCTTCGAAGAACATTTTGAAATCCAGCAGATTATTCCAAACTGAAATGTCCAGCCTTGATCTTGCACCCTTTCTGACTGGTGCTTTGTGTCTTCTTACTCGTTCTTTCCCATAAGAATAAGTACATTTGCTTTTCTCACACATATTTTTAAATCACCTCTTCTTTTTGCCAAAGATACAGCTTAGTTCCCCAGGCTCGTGTTAATGGAATAACTGTTTAATCCTATCTCCCCTTTGACCTCATATCCAATTCATCACCAAGTATTTCCAAATGCCTTACCCTTTTTGAAGCTCCTATTACCTCATATCTGTACTCTTGAGATGACCTTCCTTCTTTTGCTTCCCTTTAATCTCTATTTTAAAACAGGCAGTGCATGCTGCTGTAACACGTTTAAGTGCCTTTTTGCTGAAACCTCTTTCTATACAAGAGTCTGTACTTCCCAAAGTTTGCTATAATAAATACAAACTTCAGGATCCAGCATTCAGAGTCTTGGATCAACTGTTCTTCTGTATATTTTATATACCTCAAAAAAATCTCTTTGCTTCCCCCACTAAGAGTTTACTGTGCACTAATTTTTATATATGATTCTCACAATAAACATAAAATAGATATGACTATCATATTCATTTCACAAACGAGGAAACCAATAATCAAAAAAATGAAAGTAAGTTGCCACAAGTCACTCAGTTTGTAAGTGGTAGTTATTAATTAACTAGAGGTCTGATGCACAAAATTTGTGCAAGAATAAACCTTCCTTCCTCCAGCTGCTGGCACCTGGGAACCGGGCTTCCCTCTTAGCCCCAGCTTCGTCCAGAAGGACTCCCATATAATTAGCATATTGTACTTTTATTATTATAGATTACAGATCATTCTGACACCAAAGCCTATACTCTGCATTGGTATAATTTACCGCCTTCACTTGAAATACCACCTTTATAAGTGTTGCTTCCTCTGAGAATTTCCCCTCTCCTTCAATCTTCTCCAGGTGCGGCACCCAGCTATGCATTCCCTCTCATAGCTCTCATCTCTGGTCTATGTCCTATATCTGTTTGCTCTTGTTTACAGGTGGTTGTCATTCACCTGCAGAAATTGCAAGTTTGAGAATTACGTATGTAAAATGTCTGGTCTTTTGAACATGAACCATAAATATCTGTCAAATGAAAATAAAACAAACAATGGAAGTTCTTCATTTGTAAGAGCCTCTGGGTTCTGTATCTTTGAATCTTTTCAGTGGTTAGTACACTTCTCTGCACAGTCAATAGTCAGTCCAGGAACCAGGAAACCAAGATGGTGGCACAGGTAAACACCTAAATTGCTGCCTTGCACAACAATATCAAAATTACAACTACAAGACAAAACAGACACCATCCAGAACCACAGAAAAGCTGGCTGAGTGGAAATTATATAACTAGAAGAAAGAGGAAAGCACATTGAAACTCAGAGAAACTGTAAAAGGCTAAGGTACAAAGACATGTATGAGGAGAGGACAGGCAGCTGAGTGCATGGACTGCTGAGTGCATGGTTGACTTTCTAAAGCAGGAGGGAGATGGAAGCTCCCAACTGCGCTGAACTCCAGTTCCAGGAAAGTTTCTAGAAACCCAGACTCATTTAGAGAGAACCTGGACTGTCTGGCAGTGGGCGAAACTCAAGCGTGGCTTTCTCTCAGAGGTGCTTGCAGTGATTACTGAAGGATACTGAGACCCAGGGGCTTCATAGTACAGGGCTGACGGGTAGCCAAGGCTGTCTGCTCCACCGAGACTCTGCCCATTCCAAGCTGAATGCAGAGGCTTTTGCAATTTTGCAAGCCTTATCTCATAAGGGTGTCTCCAGTACAGAAGTTCTCCCAGCATAGACACAGCTGATCCTCACAACCAATTGGCTTGGAAGTCAATTCGCCCCAGTGATACCAACAACAATCAAGACTTAACTACAACAAGACTGTGCACACAGACCACAAAGGGGTGCACCAAGAATGTCCACCTCAGATAACTGTGGAGGTTGAGCCATTGTGCCCTATGGGACACAAAGCCACTCTATCATCTCAGGGAAGCGGCAAATATGCAGAGACAAAGAAACAGATCACAAATGAAAGAAATGGAAGAAAACAAACAACTGGATATAGAATTCAAAATCTTGGTTATAAAGTTTTTCAATAATTTTCTAAAAAAGGCCGATAAATTTAGTGAGACCCTTGCAGATATGAAAAAGGACCAACTAGAAATTAAACATACACTCACTGAAATAAAAAATATTATACAGAGATCTAACAGCAGACTAGAGGACTGCAATAATCAAGTCAAAGATTTGAAATACAAAGAAGCAAAAAACACTCAACCAGAAAAGAAAAAAGAAAAAAAATCCAAAAATTTGAAGATAGTGTAAGGAGCCTCTGGGACAACCTTAAGCATACCAACATCAGAATTATGGGGGTGCCAGAAGAAGAGAGAAAGCAAGATACTGAAAACCTATTTGAAGAAATAATGACAGAAAACTTCCCCCACCTGGTGAAAGAAATAGACTTACAAGTCCAGGAAGCACACAGAACCCCAAACAAAAGGAATCCAAAGAGGACCACACTAAGACACATCATAATTAAAATACCAAGAGCAAAAGACAAAAGAGAATATAAAAAGCAGCAAGAGAAAAACAGTTAATTACCTACAGGGGAGCACCCATACTACTGTCAGCTGATTTCTCAACAGAAATTATGCAGGCCAGATGGGAATGGCAAGAAATATTCAAAGTGATGAATAGCAACAACTTACAACCAAGATTACTCTATCCAGCAAAGCTATCATTCAGAATTGAAGATCAGATAAAAAAACTTCACAGATAAGAAAAAGCTAAAGAAGTTCACCACCAACAAACCAGGATTATATGAAATGCTGAAAGGTACTCTTTAAAAAGAGGAATAATAAAAAGGTAAAGATAAAAATTATGAACAACAAATACATGTCTATTAACAAGTGAATCTAAAAATCAAGTGAATAAAAAATCTGATGAACAGAATAAACTGGTGAATGTAATAGAATCAGGGGCATAGAAAGGGAGTGGACTGACAATTCTCAGGGTAAGGGGTGTAGGGGTGCAGGCAGAGACTGGACAAAAATCATACACCTATGGATGAGGACAATGGTGGTGGGGGCAGGGTAAGGGCAGAGGGTCGGGTGGGAACCAGGTGGAGGGAAGCTATGTGGGGGAAAAAGAGGAACAATTGTAATAATCTGAACAATAAAAGTTTATTAATTTAAAAAAATACTCAGTCAAGGTAAACTGCTGGCTCACTAAGCTCCTTATACTTTAAATACTCAGTGCATATAGGTACTATTCCCTTTTATAAAAATCCTTAAAGTTATTTGAGTTCTCTTGGACTTCTCCTTTTTGTAAAGAAATGGGTAAAAATTAGGCCAACAACAGTTGTATATAAAGAGCATTCAGAAGCTAAAGCCACTTTTGCCCAGACCCAACAAATCTGGGGTTTGGGCCTTTTATCTCACATGGAAATGAAATAGCATTGAAAATGGTCAAAAACAGTAGAACAGGGGAAAGGGGGGAGGGGTGTACAGGGAGAAACTGGACAAAAATCATACACCTATGGATGAGGTCAACGGGAGGGAGGTAAGTGTAGAGGGAAGGATGGGAGCTGGGTGGAGGGGAACTATGGAGGGGAAAAAAGAGAAATGTAATAATCTGAATAATAAAGATTTTTAAAAAATAAATAAATAAATAAATAAATAAAAATGAAAGAGAAAAAAAACAGTAGAACACATGAACAATGAGAAATCATTTAACATTTAAGGTCTGACATGCTGACCACCATTATTGTAAGAAAAACATCCTATCTAATAAAAGAGTAATATGCAAATTAACCATCACTCTGCTACACCCACAAACCATGCCCACAAGCCACACCCACCAACCAATCAGGAACACATGCAAATTAACCCCAACCAAGATGGCTGCAGACAGGGAGTGAGCAGGAGGGAGGCTTGGGTTTCCCCAGTGATGGAGGAAGCCAAGCTTTCCCCACACCCTGGTGGGCTTAGGCCTCCACTCAAGGCTACAAAGTTTCAATTATAGAAGATAAATAAATCTCAATGAAAATGGCAGCAGCCACAGAGCTGGAGAGAGCAGGAGGCTAGGGTTGCCCCCAGTGATGGAGGGAGCCAAGCTTCTGCAGCCCTGGCCTGTCTTGGCTTCCAGTTAAGATGACAAAATTTCAATTATGGAAGATAAATTAAATTCCAACAGAAATGGCTGCCACCAAGAAGCAAGCAAGAGGCATGGCTCTGCTCCAGACTACAAAGTTTCAATTGTAGAAAATAAATAAATCCCAGATACCAGGGCCTCCGCTTGGGTCACCAGGGGGTGTGGCTGGCCTGCGAACCATCACAGACCCCTCGCCCAGGCCACTCCATGCCCCAAGGGAACCCCTACCCTGATCCAGGACACCCTTCAGAGGCAAACCACCTGGCCCCTACCCATGTACCAGGCCTCTGTCCTATCTAATAAAAGAGTAATATGCAGATTGACCATCATTCCAACACACAAGATGGCTGCCCCCATGTGGCCAAAGATCCTGCCCTCCTGTAGACACAAGATGGCCACCACAAGATGGCCAATAGGGGAGGGATGTTGGAGGGGACCAGGCCTACAGGGAGGGCAGTTAGGGGTGACCAGGCCTGCAGGGGAGGGCAGTTAGGGGCAAACAGGCTGGTAGGGGAGCAGTTAGGCATCAATCAGGCTGGCACAGGAGTGGTTAGGTAGTGATTAGGCTGGCAGGACGAAGTGGTTAGGGGCAATCAGGAAGGTAGGCAGGCGAGCAATTGGGAAATAGCAGTTCTGGATTGAAAGGAGTCCCAGTTTGGAGAAGGTGCAGGCTAGGCTGAGGCACACCCCTTGCTGTGTATTACTTTCATGAACTGGGCCTCTAGTCTTAAAATAAATGCCTGGATAACAAGAAACAAAGAGAAAAAGAGAGAGAGAAATGATATTTGCATTACTTAGCATTCTGCCCTTTCCATAATAATTTCCCAATCTCTGTTTCCACCTATAACAAAAAATACAACTCAGGATAGTTATTATTATCTCAATTTTACTTACAATGTTTTTTTAAGCACTATGAGATTAAATTATTTTGCAAAGTGATTGGACCAGGAATCACATTTTCTGAATCACAAACCAATATTCTGACAAATATTGCTGTACTTGCAGCCAATAATTCATTCAGTCGCTTGTTTTGAGATCTGAGGTGTATTTGTTAAACAGTGCTACCACCTGCTGGTAAGTTTTCCAACATGTTGCATTATAGCAAATCCTAAAATGGTAAAATAACCAATTTATTATTATAACTACGTTTATCTACTATATTCTCTAATTGTACCTTCCATTATCCTGCCATATCTGCTTAGGTCCTCCTTTATATAGCCAAATGAGTCTTATAAGATCAAATGTCTAAACACTTATTTCTTTTCTCAAGAATTTATAATTACATTCATTTTCTCTCCTTTCTAGAATGTGCATATTTGAGAAAACTTTTATACAATGTGATAAAAAAAAATTTTATGTCTACTGAAAATGAAAATCAGTAACCTCCAATTTTGCATGCACGTAAAACTCATCTATCTGGTGAGGAAGTTCTTAAAAACATATAGCTCTAAGTGTGAAGGTCAATTTTGTGTCAATTTGAGTGGGCACAGGATGCCAGGTTTAACATTGTTTCTAGGTATGTCTATGAGGTTGTTCCCAGATGAGACTGGCATTTGAATCAAGGACTCAGCAGCCTACCCTCCCAATGTGGTTGGGCATCACTAATCCACTGAGGATGTGAGTGGACTAAAAGGCAGCAGGAGGAGGCATTCCCTCCCTTTCTCCTGCCACACTGATTAAGCCAGGACATTTCATCTCATCTTATCTTTTCCTGCTTTAAGACTGAGACTCACACCAGAGGCTCCCCTCATTCTCAGGCATTAGAGCTGTTACTGAATTACATCACTGGCTTTCCTGGGTCTCCAGTTTGCAGGTCCTGAGCCTTCTCGAGCCTCCATAACTGTGTGAGCCAATTTCTATTGGATGTCATTAGATATATAGATATATTATTTATTTGTATTATAGTGGTAATACAAATAAATAAAATAATAAATCATTAATAAATAAACATATATAATAATAAAGGGTAATATACTAAGTACACCGGACATCCTTCCAGACATTATTCTGAATGTCCTTCCTGACAAATCTGGGATCAGAGGGAAGCCAGTCCAGGTCCCCAGTGCCTGCGGGCAGCCCAAGGAAAACCAGCCCAGGTCCCGGGTGCCAGAGGGAAGCTGGTGCCAGCAGCCAGGAAGGCCTACTCATGCACGAATTTCATGTATTGGGCTGTAGTCTATATACGTATAGCTATATATATGTACACGCTTATGTGATATATATGAGAGAGATATGTGAGAAGGATATATCCTGGGTATATATACATATATATGTGAAAAATATGAGAGAAATGAGATATGAGGTATGTGTTATATGTGAGATATATGATGAGGAAGGAGAAATGATATATATAGATAGTGACCATATTTTTATAGATATATGTATCTTCCATTGGTTCTGTTTCACTGGAGAACTTTAATATAGATTTTAGCACCTATAATGGTTTCAGAAGAACAGAATGGTTAAGGTAAGTTTTCTGAAATTGGCATTCTAATGTGATTAGATCTAAAGGTACTGATGACCCTGTTTCTAGTAAAAAGAGAACACTGAAAGTCCATAGCATGATCTGTCAATAAAGATATAGAAAATGTTTCTGGCTGGTGTGGCTCAATGGTTTAGTGTCGACCTATGAACCAGGAGGTCACAATTCAATTCAAGTCAGGGCACATGGCTGGGTTGTAGGTTCAGTCTCCAGCAGGGGACATACAAGAGGCAACGGATCAATGATTCTCTCTCATCATTGATGTTTCTATCTCTCTCTTCCTCTCCCTTCCTCTCTACTATCAGTAAAAAATATTTTTTTAAAACTGATCTACTGGAGGCAAACTCATATATGATAACTGAATCTTCACAAATGAAAACATTGGGGAAAAGCTTAAATATTTCATCAGCAATGTTGCACTTCCAATTAATTATCCCACTGTACCATGAAAGGATTACAAAAAAAAATTGTTAACCTTCCAAAATAAAGGGAGAAAACTGTCTATTGATTGGGCTTAGGAAAGTAAGAAAGTGTTAATGAACTAGATGTTTTATTTATCATAATCTTTTACCTACTCAGAGTCTAATTGAACAATGTCAGAGCAGAAAGAGAACCAGGAGAAACTGTGAAGAGATTTCTGGTTGTGACTGCATTACTTAATAGCCTCCAGATGCTGAAACCCTAAACCCCACAATTAGGGAAGAAATTATGAAAAATTATCCCTATTTGGAAAGTGTTGGATATGTAAATGAAGGATGTTAGATGGTAATGGAGGCTGGTGTGTGGGACAGACTGACCTGAGGAAAGAGCTAAAGCCATCAGGTCCTTTACAAATCTACTCTCTATCCCGTGATTAACTTGTAAAGCCACTCCTGGCAGCATAGACGATCTTTTCGGTGAGTGAAACCATCTGTGACTCATTAAAATAAAGGATAAGAATACAGAAGTTCGGTGAATCCCGGTCCTGGAGCCTTTGTCCTCAGGCTCATCAGCACTTAGTATCACATGGAGAGTTAAACCTTCCGTGTGACAAGCAAGGAGATTATCTGGAACTGAGGTAGCTGGTCAGGCATTGGCTCTGCCAGCTCATGTTGAAGATTTTCTGATTCACAGGCATGCTTTCATCTGATCATTAAAAAAGGCCTCGTCCTTATCCTCCCTCACATGCTGCTCCTCTCCAGCTGTTGTCGTCTGACTTCAAAGCTGCCCTCCCATCCAGCTAGATTTTACCCATGACAGAATGTGAGCTGTGACAGAACAGCCGAACCAGAGCTGGTAGTTTCTCTCAGGAGGCAATCCAATCACTTCCCCTGTTGACTGAAGACTCTACTGAACTGCTTTATACAAAGTAAACATCAGAATTATAACAATTATTCACAGTATTACTATGAAATCACAAAAGACCCCCAAAACCCAAAGCAATCTTGAAAAAGAACAAAGAGGGGTTATCATACTCCCTGATGTCAAATTGTACTACAAAGCTACAATAATCAAAACAGTATGGTACTGGCATAGAAACATATACAAAGAGCAATGAAACACAATAGAGTCCAAAAATAAATCCTCACATATATGATCAATTAATCAATGACAAAGGAGGCAAGGTTACACAATGATATAAAGACTGTATAGTCAATAAGTGGTACTGGGAAAACTGAACAGATATATGTAAGAAAAAAATAAAACTGGACAACTTTCCTATATCATTCACAAAAATAAACTAAAAATGGATTAAACACTTCAATGTAAGACCTGAAACCATAAAACCCTTGCAAAAAAAGCCTAGGCAGTAAAATCTCTGACATTGCCCTTAATATTATCTTTTTTAATATGTCTCCTTGGGCAATGGCAACAAAAGAAAAAAAAATGAGCAAATGGAGGCACATCCAATTGAAAAGGGTTTGCACAGCAGAGAAAACTACCAACAAAATGAAAAGACAACCTACTGAATGGGAGAACATATTTACTAATGACACATCCAATAAGGGGTAATATCCAAAAGATAAAGAAACTCATATAAGTTAACACCAAAAAAAACAAACAATCCAATTTAAAAATGGGCAGAGGATGTGAATAGACACTTCTCTAAAGAGGACATACAAATGGCCAATAGACATATGAAAAGATGCTCAATGTCACTAATCATCAGAGAAATGTTAATTAAAGCCACAATGAGATAGAATAGCTATCCTATATAATAAAAGCCTAATATGCTAAGTGTCTAGTCATCTGGTTGTCTGTTCAACCAATGAAAGCATAATATGCTAATGATAATCTAAGACTTCTCAACTGCTTGCTATGATGTGCATTGACCACCAGGGGGCAGTTGACCAGTTGCTATGATGGGCACTGACGACCAAGGGGCAGATGCTCCGACCAGTAGGTTAGCTTGCTGTTGGAGTCCAGCCAATCAGACTGAGCGAGATGGGCCAGATATGCCCTGGAGTCCTGCAGTTCCTCCTTAATGGTCAACCTCCCATGTCCCTCCCCTGCTCCAATCATGCACCAGTAGGGTCCCTCAGCCTGCGCCCTCTCAGAATCTGGGACCCCTCAGGTGATGTTGGAGAGCTGGTTTTGGCCCAATCCCACTCAATGCAGGAGCTTCCCCCTGGTGGTCAGTGAACTCCCACAGGGGGAGCGCTGCTCAGCCAGAAGCCAGGCTCATGGCTGGCAAGCACAGCAGTGGTGATGGGAGCCTCTCCTGCCTCTGGGGCAGTCAGACATCCCCTGAGGGCTCCCAGACTGCAAAAGGAGCAGGCCAGGCTGAGAGACCACCCCACACTCCCGGTGCACGAATTTCATGCACTGGGCCTCTAGTCATCAATAAAATAACAACTAGTGCTAGCGAGCAGATGGAGAAAAGGGAACCCTTGTGCACTGTTGGTGGGACTGTAAATTGGTGCAACCACTTTGGAAAACATTGTGAAGATTCCCCAAAAAATGAAAAATAGAATTACCTTATAACCCAGCAATTCCACTTCCAGGTATTTATCTGAAGAAGAAAAAACACTAATTGGAAAAGATATATTCACCGCTATGTTCACCTGCAGCATTACTAGTCACAGCCAGGATCTGAAAGCAAACCAGTGTCCATTAATAGATGAATGGATGAAGATGTGAGGGGTGTGTGTGTGTGTGTGTGTGTGTGTGTGTAAATATTATTCAACAATTAAAGAAAGAATGAAATCTTGCCATTTGCAACAACATGGATGGGCCTAGAGGATATTATACTAAATGAAATAAGGCAAACAGGGAAATATTGTATAATTTCACTCATATAGGAAAAAGCAAAACAAATGAATAAATAACACAGAAACAAACCCATAGATATGGAGAATAAGCTGATGGTCGCCACAGAGGAAAAAGGTGGAAAAATAGGAAAAGAAAACAAAGTTTTATCTATGTTGGTTTTTTTTTTTTCAGTGTATCTTAAAAATCCTGACAGTTCTAGAAACAGAGTTTTATTTAGAGTACAAAAGAGTTAACATTTTTAAACAAGGATTCTTCTATATATATGGAACCTGAATATTCCAACCTGAGCCCAAATTCCCCATTCCTAATGCCAGGCTTACCCTTTCACAGAAAGGTGTGTAGACCCTGGAAAGGCTCTGTGCCCTGAGAGCTTTGGGTGACTTAATTAATCTTTTTGTTGTTAATCTCACCCAAGGATATTTTTTCCATTGATTTTTAGAGAGAGTAGAAGGGAGGAAGTGAGGGAGAGAGAGATAGCACGCGCATGGGAAAGAGGCAGACAGATGTCAGAGAGACTTATCGATTCATTATCTCCTGCATGTGCCCATGGGTTGGAATCTGCAACCCAGGTATGTGCCCTTGACCGAGAATAGAACCCATGACCCTTTGGTGTGTGGGAGGCAGGGAGAGGGGAAAAAAGAGAACACTCTCTAACCATTGAGCCACCGGCCAGAGCTTGATTGACCTTTAAAATAGGCCTCCCCTTCTCTCTTCTTTCCTCTCTTTAAACATCAATAAAGAAAAGAATTTTAAGGCCTCTCCTTTGTTTGTAGCCTCGAAGGTTTCACATCCTCAAAGGATGAGGGCATAGCTTGCTTTCTTATAGTAGGAGAAGGGGAAGGCAGAAGCCAGGGGCATCCTAGGAGATCAGCTTTAGGAAAAAGTACCACAGGAAGCTGAGCATCTGAACATTGAGTTCTTTCCAACTTTCTCAGTACTTGAGACCCCAGTTTTGGCATCTCTCATTTTGAACATCATTGCCCTAGGATGCTTGCATCTAAGGTACCACTCAAACTCCTCAATCCGGTTCCCGTAGAACAGTGGTCGGCAAACTCATTAGTCAACAGAGCAGCAAACCACGGCTTGAGAGCTGCAGTTTGCCAACCACTGCCATAAAACAGCCCTACCTAGTGTCTGCCCCTGCTATCCAACATTACACCCTTAGCTGACACCTTTCTGCCTCCTCCACTCTTTGCTCCAGGCTGCGGCTGCCTCCCAGCTATCTTGTGGAGGAAGCTGAAAGGTGTCCAAGGTCACACAGCTGAAGAACATTGCCTCAAAAATATTAGATAGGTAGATAGCTAAGTAAGTAGGTAAGTAGGTAGGTAGGTAGGTAGGTAGGTAGATGGCAGATAGATAGATAGATAGATAGATAGATAGATAGATAGATAGATGATAGATAGGCTAGTTTGTATATTTTCATATGAATATTAATAAATTTCTCATTTTCTCTAGAGCAGCATCCATTATAGTCAATGAAAAGTCTCTTGATCCTGTGGAGTATAAACCTACATTTCCAGAGAAATACAATTGGTATATTTGAGAGAGATAGTCTGGGGACTTTAAAATAGGAAACAAAGAATTTGATTAACATCAATAAAAATACAACTGTTGCCGAGACCGGTTTGGCTTAGTGGATAGAGCGTCGGCCTGCGGACTGAACGGTCCCAGGTTCGATTCCGGCCAGGGGCATGTACCTTGGTTGCGGGCACATCTCCACTGTGGGGCGTGCAGAAGGCGGCTGATCAATGTCTCTCTCTCATCGATGTTTCTGACTTTCTATCTCTCTCCCTTCCTCTCTGTAAAAAATCAATAGAATATATTTTTTTTAAAAATACAACTGTTGAGCCTTAGTTGGTTTGGCTCAATGGATAGAGCATCAGCCTGCAGACTAAAGGGTCTCAGGTTTTATTCTAGTCAAGGACACATACCCAGGTTGCAGGCTTGATCCCCAGTAGGGGGCATGCAGGAACAGCCAATCAATGATTCTCTCTCATCATTGATGTTTCTATATCTATCTCTCTCCCTCTCCCTTCCTCTCTGAAATCAAAAAAATTACCAGTATATTTTTTAAAGAAATAAAAATACAACTGTTGAGTGAAAAGTGAAGTTTATAAATTGTCAGTTCTTTGTCATAAACCATTTTTCTTAAAATGTTAGTAGGAAATATAAAGCAGCTAAGATTATCTCATAAGAAATCACAGAATATTTTTTAAATATTTATGCTAGAATAGTAAAGTACAAATTTAAATGAGTATTTTAAGTCAAATTCCCATAGTGTATTTTATATATTTTTATTTATTTCAGAGAGGAAAGGAGAGGGGGAGAGAGAGAGAGAAAAACATCAATGATGAGAGAGAATCATTGATTGGCTGCCTCCTGCATGCCCCCTATTGGGGATTAAGCTTGCAACTTGGGCATATGCCCTGACCAGGAGTTGAATCATAACCTCCTGGTTCACAGGTTGATGCTCAACCACTGAGCTATGCCAGCCCAGTCCCATAGTGTATTTTAAACATCTATTGCTAAAGTAAGTTTAAATAAAAATTATAGTACTGATAAAAAAACTATGCCTTTTATTTAAAGAGAAAAATACCATTATCCTTATTTATTCAGTCAACAAACATATATTTGTTGTACATCTACAGTATTCTAGGCACTGTTGCAGATGCTTGGAGTTCATCAATTAAAAAAAAATAAAGTTGTCTACCTGCATGGAGTTTATATTACAGCAGGGAGAGAAAGAAGTGAAGAACAAACATGATGCTCTGGCTGATGTGGCTCAAGGTTTGAGTGTTGACCTATAAACCAGGAGGTCGTGGTTCTATTCCTAGTCAGTGCATATGCCCAGGTTGTGGGCTTGATCCCCAGTACAAGGCATACATGCAGCAACTGATCAATATGATTCTCTCTCGTTGATGTTTTTATCTCTTCCTCTCCCTTCCTCTCTAAAATCAATAAACAGATAATCAGCTGAAAATTCGGCTTCCTCCCACTTTGCTGAACCCCTACCCCTCTTGTTCAATTTTCCCTTCTTTTACATCTCTAAATAATGACTATGACACCTTAGAGCAGTGTTTCTCAACCTGTGGGTCGCGACCCCTTTGGGGGTCAAATGACCCTTTCACAGGGGTCGCCTAAGACCATCGGAAAATGCAGATATTTACATCACGATGCATAACAGTAGCAAAATTTCATGGTTGGGGGTCACCACCACATGAGGAACTGTATGCAAGGGTCGCAGCCTTAGGAAGGTTGAGAACCACAGCCTTAGAGGAATGAAGGTGACTGAGCCATCTGGGAGGTAAAAGACACTGACGTGTAACAGGGCAGTGAGTTCTGTGTGGATAGCAAACTTAGGATGTGCCTTTCAGAGTGATTAAAAATGACATCATCCTTGAGGTCTTGATCACAGAAGCATATCCATGTTTACTACTCTTCTGTCACTTTTAACTTCACAGTAAGTAGATGTGAAGTTAACTTGCCAAGTTCAAAATCTAAGTACTCTTGTCAAAATCATGAATGTTAATGATCTTCATGTTCATTTCAAAAATTCCTTTAAAAATATGTGATGTACTCTTGGCTGATTGGCAAAGGTATTCATTGTCTTGCCCACAAAGTACAAAATGTTTAACATCTATCTTCTACATCCTGTGTCCAGTTTAGCAAGAAATTCCAGGTGCACAAAATTAGTTCTCGAGAACTAAATGTACAGGGCAGGAAACTTGGATGGAAACAAAACTAGAAATTGGTTGAGTGGGAGAGGAAGAGAAAAATTGTACTCTCTGTTTCCACGCTCTCCTCCACCCCCCAAGCTACAGATAACTACTAAGAGAAGAGCACAAATTTAGTTCAAATGCAGGCTACTTGTAGCTTTGGGAATTACTACAAATGGAATCAACAGGACCTCTCTCATTGTTTCCATGGAAATTTGTCCCTCTACAGAGTCCTCTTTTACCTCACAGATAGTTCTTGTTTTTCTACTAAACCATAATCAGCTTAAATTCACAGATATTAAATTATCTCTGTAACTCTTGCTTTGCAAAAAAAACACAGTAAGTAAAAAATGTTTGGCTGAAACTGGTTTGGCTCAGTGGATAGAGCGTCGGGCCTGCGGACTGAAGGGTCCCAGGTTCGATTCTAGTTAAGGGCACGTGCCTTGGTTGCAGGCACATTCCCAGTAGGGGGTGTGCAAGAGGCAGTTGATTGATGTTTCTAACTATCTCCTTTTTTTTCTGTAAAAAAAAAAAAATCAATAAAATATATATATTTTTTTAAATGTTTGATTATATGACCCTGACCTAAGTAGTCCCTCAATTATAAAATGTTCCTTTATTACTTTTTTTTAATATATTTTATTGATTTTTTACAGAGATGAAAGGAGAGGGATAGAGAGTTAGAAACATCGATGAGAGAGAGACATCGATCAGCCACCTCCTGCACGCCCCCCTACTGGGGACGTGCCCGCAACCAGGATACATGCCCTTGACCGGAATCGAACCTAGGACCTTTCAGTCCGCAGGCTGACGCTCTATCCACTGAGCCAAACCAATTTCCGGCCCTTTATTACTTTTAAAAAACTGATGCTAATCTTCTGCAGATTCAACAAAACACTAGCTGTCTTATTATAAAAGAGTTTCAGCACCTTGCCTAGGTATCCTAAGACAACACATATACAGTACTTACATGCTACAAAACTCCATGAAACATGAGACTCTCTTGGCCTGAGAACACAGTCTGCGCAGGTCATTCTAAGTGTATTATCACTGGTCACGTTGTAAAGGCACTCTTCTCAAACGGGTGCTCATAACTCATTCAAAAGACACATAATAATAGACTGAAAAAGGTATGTAGGTAAATTTTGTTTAATCACAGTTACTTAACGAAAGGCAAATTTAAAATACAACTATTAGAAATTAAATTATATATGATTTGACTCTATGTAAACAAAATCCAAGTCACTGGAATGAACTGCTTAGGTATGTGAAGTCATATATTCCCTTGTTAAGTGAGAATAGGTCCTTGCTGTACCCAATGTCAGGAGAAGGTTTAGTGACCAGCCAGGGTTCCTAGCTTATAAGTCTTCAAAGGAAAACACTTTCTTCTTAAAATAATTTTGCCAGGAGATTTTCTATTTCCATCCTCATCTTGCCAGTATCTGGCGCTGTCTTTTCATTAATCAATGAAGAATAATGTAAATGGTTTTGGTAAATGTAATCTACCAGGAAAACAAGTGATTTTATAAATTTGTTTAATAGCATTTTGAGGGGTAAGGGGATAGCAATGTGAGGAAGCAGTGGTGGTAATCTCCAGTAATGGCTCTTATAAATTTATAAAGTGAAAATTGGAAGACATTTTTATGAATAACTGTCACAAAGGTAGAAGTTCCTCATCTTACATAATAAAAGGCTAATATGCAAATAGACCAAAGAGCAGAATAAACAAACAACCGAACAACCAGTCACTATGATGTGCGCTGACCACCAGGGGAGGTGCGTGGAACATAGCGGGCATCAGCAACAGCAGCTGCAGAGGGTGCAAGTGGCAGCTGCTGGACCTAATTGCCTCTCAGTGCTTCTCTACCTCCCCTTGCTCCTGAGGGGTGACTGGAGCTGGCAGCCGCCTCTTACACCTACTGCTGGTGATGATCTGCTTACACCCACTGCCAGTGCCAGCCCTGCTCGTACCCACAGCCAGAGCCAGAGCCACCGCTCATACCCACTGCTGGTGCCCAGCGCTGGTCCCAATCACTCGGCGCCATTATCAGGTACAAGCAGCAGCTGCTGGCCCCAATTGCTGCTGAGGGCTTCTCCAGGTCCCCCTGTTCCTGAGGGGTGATCAGGGCAGCAGCCACTGCTTGCACTCGCTGTTGGCAACAGTCCCCATTGCTTCACACCGTCAGCAGGAGCAAACAGGGCCGGCACTATCAGTGCATGGGAGCGGCAGCAATGAGAGTGGAGATGCCAGCAGACAGGGGACTGGGAGCGATGGCAGGAGGAGCCAGGCAGGGGCACAGAGGATGGGCCGAGACCTGCCCCTGTGCCCACCACAACCCACAGTTCCTTTCAATGTGCATGAATTCGTGCCTTGGGCCCCTAGTAGATTCATAAAAGAAACAACAGGCAGGCACACTTCCAGGAGAAGGAGCATGAAGAACAGGGTGCCATCAGGATCAGTGTCAGATAAGGTCTTATTTAATATTTAAGTTTGCAGACAGCCATAATAAACATCCCTGGACATTGAAATATCAAAGTAACAAGGGACATGCTCTAAAGCAGCGGTTCTCAACTTGGGGGTTGTGACCCCGGCAGGGGTTGAACGACCAAAATATAGGGGTCGCCTAAAGCCATTGGAAAATACATATTTGCGATGGCTTTAGCTGCTGAGAAGTCACGCTACCGTCTGCAGCAGTGCTATTCACCTGGAACGCACTCCGTTATGGATGCGCGTTCCAAACTGAATGCCTGCACGCATGCACGGACGTGATTGCATCATCCGTCCGGGGCCTAAGGGGCGGGGGAAGCAGGGGGAATGCTCCACAGCAGTGGTTCTCAACCTTTCTAATGTCGCAACCCTTTAATACAGTTCCTCATGTTGTGGTGACCCCCACCATAAAATTATTTTCGTTGCTACTTCATAACTGTAATTTTGCTACTGTTAATGAATCCTAATGTAAGTATCTGTGTCTTCCAATGGTCTTAGGCTCTATAACAGCAGTTCTCAACCTGTGGGTTGCAACTCACAGGTTGAAAACCGCTAGCAGGTTCTCAACCGCCTAAGACATCGGAAAACACAGATATTTACAGTAGGATTCATTAACAATAGCAAAGTTACAGTTTTGAGGTAGCAACGAAAATAATCTTATGTTGGGGGTGACCACAACATGAGGAAATGTATTAAAGGGTCACGGCATTAGAAAGGTTGAGAACCACTGCTCTAAAGGCTATAGGGGAGGATAGAAAAATTCCAGGCAAGGTCAAATTACAGTAAATCAATAATATATTTAGAGGGAAGGAACTTCAACTACAGAGTCCATTGTGGATCACACCCCAGGGGGCTCATTTTCATGGTTCCTGACATCTGAGCTCAACACAGAAGAGTGGTGATGGAAGCCATGAAGGAGACATACTCGGAAGAAAAGGGTAAGGACTATCACCCAGCACCTGGGCTGTGCTTTAAAAAAAAAGAAAATGATTATTTCATAAGTAGTAATAGGATTGTAGACTTTTTCCCTAAAGTAATAACTGTTGAAAAAAACTTAAAATTATAAAAGTTTTAGATATGCATATGCATATATATCTATTATATCCTCAATGAGCTATTAAGGAAATCCAAGTGTTTGGCTCTTCAACTACTTTTCTGAGACTAACAGCAATGATAATAACCAAGTCCGCCCACACTAGTCCTGTGGTGTCTGCCAGACAGAGCCCAGACCTAGATGGAAATGATTCATTTAGTTAATCCAAATCCTGGAAACACATAAAGGAACATTTAAAGGTTATGCCTCTTCTGTGGTTAATTGTCTATAAAGGTTTAAAAATATGCATGTTGATGTCTGCGATGGAAGTCCTTTATTTCTTCCTATATGTGTCTTGTAAAAGCAGTAAGAAAAAAATTTCTCCTTCGAATCACCTTTTCGCCATCAACCAAATAAAGTGAAAACAGGTCTCGCCTGTTTGAGAGAGCCCAGAATGTGCATCCCTGCTGTTTCATGGTTGTTTAATTATGCAATGATTCATCAAATTCTCATTTAGTCAGAGGATTACAAAAAGAGAAACCATAATGAAATCAACACTGAAGATAAGTTCTACCAAGGGGCAGGATTTTGAAAGTTATGTTGCCAGTTTTCTTCCCAGCTGGCCCCTAAGCCTAGCTAGCATTCTGTGTGTTGGTCAGGAATCACTCACCAGTGAAAATGATGAAGAACTTCAAGATGTGTTGATGGGATATTGGGTTAT
Source organism: Lasiurus cinereus (assembly GCA_011751065.1). NCBI lineage: Eukaryota > Metazoa > Chordata > Mammalia > Chiroptera > Vespertilionidae > Lasiurus > Lasiurus cinereus. The sequence goes on from JAAGEH010000293.1 coordinate 9,245,105, forward strand.
GTTCGGTTTACCTCTGCCTGGTGGCATTCTTCTGTGTCCACTTATGATTTTTATGACATAGTTTATTTTAAAGTCACAAGACTGTTTTGGAAACACTGTGACCGTAAAAATACATGAAGTCATTCCCAAGTTACTCTACGAAGTGGACAACAGTAATCATCTTGATTGGGTCCTGGCTGAAGCACAAATTTTAAACAACTCTCCCAAAGTGATCCATCAGGCAGGCCCAGAGCCAAGTTTGAGACCCAGGAGCAGGCCCCCACCGCTGCTATCATAAGGAAACCCTGCCTGTGTGAACATCGGCCATAGGTGGGCATAGCAGAAAAAGAACTGGAGGCTAACAAGCTAGCTGAGACATGCAGAAGAGAGTTAGGATTAAAAGGGAGTTCCTCGGTGCTCATTCTAAGACGTATACATACACCTGCCGCTCTTCCTCCTTCCCGAAACAATAAAAGGAACCCAGAAATGAATAAACTTGCAAGAGTGGAGAGATTTATAGGTGGTCAATTGGGAATTGGAGACTAAATTCTCGGTAAGTCTCAAAGTACAGCAGATCCTTGAATAAAGTCATTTTCATTCACTATCATTTCATTATGATGCCAAAGAGATGATGTAAGAATCTGACTCATTTTCATCAGTTAACCTAGGGGGAAAAAACTGGTTGCATTAAATGGCATTTCGCTTAAATCACAGAACCTATTGATGACGTTAACTGAGACCTTACTGTACATGGAAGTCTGCTAATGAAAAAGGAAGACTAGGAGGGAATCAAAATGCAGGGGAAAACCAAACTCCCCAATAGAATTGCAGATGGACTAAGCTCAGCATGTGTAGGCATAAAGCATAGGAGTGAAAAATGCCAAATGAAGTAGTTTTTATTTAATGTTTCTCTATAGAGTGAACACACACCCCTACACATGCACACACACACACACACACACACACTGTGTTTATCTTCCTCCTCCATAAAACACATTTCACCTCTTCTAAAAACATTGAAAAAGCTGCCTAGAGAAAACTACAGTACTTCTGTGGGTGTGAATATACCAGAAGACATCCTCATTCCAGATATGGGGAAACTCCTAATTTACAAGGCAGTTCTTTGTCTGGCCACAAAATTTATCAGTCAATAAGAAAAAAGGGAAGAAAGGAAGATTCCAACCAGCCTTCTCATTCAGGGGAGAGTCCTTTGAGTAAAGCAATGTACATATCCAACTTCAGAAACCATATCAAGTACTTGATATAATCAACAGTTTTTTATTCTTAAACAAGAACAACCAACCACTGATTATTGGCTATATGAAGATGGCCAGTAACAAAGATGGATCAGCAACAAAGAAAATAAGATTAATAGATAAAACTGGTCGTGGTAAACAAGTAATTCAGGGACTCTAAATCTAAAGCAAATTAAAGTGTGCCATGATTTTTGAACAATACTGAAAGGCAAATCCACATGACCTGTATGAGTTCCTATTACATATTTAATTCCTATCACATATTCATAATAATTTTGTTTTTCTACATTTAGAATTAGTCTGTAGATCAGGCATAGAAAACAATGTTAGTACAAAAAGAATGTAAGTTTGCCTACCTTAAATATCTGTGTTAACTTCCTGTAATCTTTAAGATTAATTTTTTATTGCTGTATAACAAAGTAACCTCTCAGTTCCAAAAGGCTACTCTCAAGTCATAGCCATTTAGCCCTCTTACATGGGGACCTCATTTTCAATTCTACCAGGAGACTCTCTCTTCAGTCTTACACAACAGTGACTATCCCATCATCCTTGTCCCTGTCCCATCAGATTCACAGGGGACAGGGATTATACATAGTATATACACCAGGGGGTGGGAACCTTGGGGTCATTTAAAAATTCTGCCCACCACACTATTTAAAAGTGAGTGTGGTTATATTTAGTGACTGGCTTCCAAAGAATAGAATATGAAAAGGAGAAAAGTAGTAACTTGACAGTAGAGAAACCTGGCAAACACTACCTAATGTTGAAGGTTAACCTCACCAAAGGTGTCATATGGGTGTCAGGTACCCTCGACATGATGTGTTATGGACATTTTACTTCTAATGTATTCTTTCCCAAATCTCAAAAGCCCATAATCATGGGGGGAAAATAATGGTACATTCTACAAAATGTCAAACCAGTACTCAAAGCTTTCTAGGACACTGAAAAGAAGGAAAGACTGAGAACCTGTCAGACCAGAGGAAGATAAGGAAACATGATGAGTAAGTGGATTGTAGTAACCTAGACTTGAACCTGGAACAGAACTGGGAGAGCAGCAGAAAAGCTAGTGAAATATGAATAAAGCCTGGCATTTAGTTAATAGTGATGTACCAATGTTGGTTTCTTATTTTTGACAAAAGAACCACAGTTATATAGGAAGTTAAGGGAAACAATACTATCTTTGCTGTGTTTCCGTAAATCTAATCTGAAGTAAACATTTATTTTTAAAAATTGATGTTATAGATGACTGTCCTTATTTTAAGACTGGCAGTAAAATCAGCTATCATGAGAATGCAATGATTTCAGTTACAATTTATTTTTAAAAGACAAAAGCAATCAGTCTTTATTTTTAAACTAGAGGCCCAGTGCACATATTTGTGCATGGGTGGGGTCCGGCCAGCCTGCCCCAATCAGAGTGATCAGGCTGGACTAGCCAGGGGGAGGGGCCACAGGCAGTTGTCAGGCCAGCCCCGCCCCCAATCACGGGGGACGGGGTGATCGGGGGCAGGCCTGGCTAGGACAGGGGGAAGGGCTTTGGGCAGTTGGCAGACCAGCCCTGGTCGAACCCCTGGTCGAGGGGACAATTTGCATGTTAACCTTTTATTATATAGAATATTTATAAATACCTTATGATGGGATCACTATAAGTCTACTACCTATTATGAATTTACATTTTTATAAACAGTAAGGAATGAGTCTCATTTTTTATACCTTGGTCCATGTAGGAATTTACTTTTTTGTAAACGAAGGCTTATATGGAAGGTAAATAAGAAAACACTCAGTCTGAGCTGCTCTGGACAAAGCAATGTTGAAAGTCTTATTCCCACAGTAGCCCCAAAGGAGTACCATAGACCTTCTGATGCAGGTGTTCTGTCACTAACATCTCGTGTACTGATCTTCCCAGCCATCGGAGCAGCCAGCATTTGAGGATATTGTCTCTCCTAGACAAGCTATATCTGGTTACTCCAGTACCCAAAGTATCCTAGATATGTTAGCTTTTTTTTTTTTTTTGAGCTCTGCAATGATAGAAAAATTGCAAACCACTGTAGCACATGAATGAGGTAAATTAGCCTGTTAAACTTGAATAACACATGGAGAAAAAAAATGGCGGCGGAATAGACAGACATGTCCCAAGCCTTGTCCTGGAGCAGATATAAAAAACAGCTGAGGGTTGCACAAGGAATGTTTGTTGGCGAGTTGAGGGACAGCTATACTCCAAGAGATAGTGGGGGACTGCTGGACAGGGCTCCCCTGACCGAGTAGCCCCAAATGCTGCTGGGTTCTCTCCCAGAGTGACCGGCTCAGATGCGGAGAACACACCACCTTGAAGGGGAAAGTGAATGTTATTGGAAGCCTGAAAATCTACAACTGTGGCACCCACCGAACAGCTGCGAACTCCAGAGCACAAACACGTGAATTCAGAGGAGCTCTACACTCCACCACGGAAAGGTCAGATTTCACCTGGGATAAAATGAGGTCTCTGGTCCCAGCAGGAGAGAGAAATGCGCGCATTGCAGGAGCTGGAGAAGTCTGCCCCTAGAAAAATCGGTGATTGTTGGGGTTGGCATGATCTGTGAATGTGGAAGGGGGTCCTCAGAGCTGCTAACAGAAAAGATCTCTAAAAAGCAACCCATTTTGATCTGACGCAAAAGGACAGCCTAAAAATTTTTAAAGTATGCCAGCTGCTTAGACCCAAGGGGGGAAAAAACAGCACAGACTTGCATGCAGCCCCAGAGTTCGCACACTTATGCTGGCTTTTTTTTTCCTCTATTTTTTCTTTTTCATCTTTAAATCCTTGCTTCTGATTACTAAGCCCAATACATAGGATCACTCAATTAGGGATATCCTAAGAGTCTGCAGGGGAAAGCTGTTTTTCTGGAACCTGGCAATCAGAGTGGAGAATAACCACCAGAGAACCACCTATGGGGCAACCCACTCCCACAAACCAGTATTGAGTGCCACAGGGAAAGCAGGATCTGAGCACTGGCTAAAGAGGACTTATAGACCCGGACGTAAATCCAGAGACACTGCCACCTAGGGGTTGAATCACAAATTGACGCTTATGTAATTACAAATAAAGGAATACAAGAAATTAAAACACACTGCCTGCTTAAAAATCAGGACTGGCTTACAACACTGAGGAGCAGTGGGATACAGGAAACTGCAATACTGTCCTGACTGGGAAACAGGCATGCCAAACAGAACAGTAGAAGAAGTGAATGACCTTCATTACTGCACATTTTTTTTCACCTTTTACTTAAGAAACTTTTTTTCCTCACTTGTTTTACCTTTTTAATTATTACATTTTTATTTTCAATCAGGATTATCACTACTACAATTTTACTGTTTTTTTAAGTGTCATTTTATTTTATCTTTATTTTACTTGGGGATTAGTGTTCTACATTCTATTTTCATCTTTCCTTTAACATCATTTTACACTATCTCAACTTTACCTTTATGTCATCACTCTCTTCCTAACTTTTCCCCTTCTGTTTCTCTTACCCTTTTCCTGCTTTAGATTTTCCCTATTCTTTTCTTTTACCCTGTTAAAATTTCACCCTACTTATATATCTAATTTCCAACTCCCTGCTCCAAGTACATACACACCTCTCTCTTCTCTGTCTTCATTATTCAAGAAATTGTATTTCTCTGTCCTTTTGTTCTTGTTTGCTTAAATATTGATTATATTGATTCTTTATGCTTGTGAAATTGTTTTGTTTATTCTTTTTTGTTTGTTTTGCTTAAGTTTTCCATTCACCTCACTTAGAAGGCAAATGAAAAACTTAGCTGTTTGTAGTTTGTATTCATCTCCAGGTACTTGTTGCTGGCATTTGTTGGGATCAGTGACTGTTCTATTGGAGTTTTCTCTGCATCTATACAGTTTGTTTCTCTATTTTTTCTTATTCTCTTTCTTTTGTATCTTACTTTTTTTTCCTTTTCCCAATTTCATTTTTGCACTCCTTTCTTTTTTTATCTCTTCTTCTTTCTTCTTTCTTCCATATCCTCTAATTTGCCTTTCTCTGGTGGTCACCTTTATTTGGGGTTATTAATATTGTGAATACATTACTGTTCAGTGCCTTGTGCACTGTACCTGGTTGTGTTGTATTTTGTGCCTTAAATCAACACAAAAGAGAGAGAATTACATAACCAGAAACCCGGAGAAGAGAAACCATAGGGAGACAAAAAAAATAGTCCACCTATGAAAGAAAAGCAGACATCACCAAAAAAGGAAGTAAATGAAATGGAGGCAAACAATCTGTCAGAGAAAGAATTCAAAGAAATAGTCATAAGGTGGCTGAAAAGAATGGAAGACAAATTCAACAATATAAGTAAGAACCAAGAGGAAATGAAGAAGTACTATGAAGAAATGAAAAATAGCATCAAGAGTAGACTAGAAGAAGTAGAGGACCATATCAGTGAGAAAGAAGGTAGGAAAAATACCTAAGAAGAGCAGCTTCAAAAAAAATTAATTAAAAAGCAGGAGGAGAGCCTAAGGGAACTTTGGGACAAAACATGAAACAAAACGACACCCGTGTAATAATGGTTCCAGAAGGAGAGGAAACAAGGAATCGAAAACCTGTTTGAAGAAATAATGACAGAAAACTTCCCTGATATAGGGAAGAAAAAACCCATACAAATCCAAGAAGCTCACAGAGTTCCAAGCAAAATGAACCCCAAAAGACCAATGCTAATGCACATTATAATTAAATTGGCAAACATCAACGACAAAGTAAGAATCTTAAAAGCAGCCAGAAACAGAAAGTTACCTAGAAAGGAACCCCCATCAGACTAGCGACTGAATTCTTAATACAAATTCATCAGGCCAGAAGGGAATAGAATGAAATATACAAAGTCATGCAAAGGAAGAGTCTGAACCCAAGAATACCGTACCCAGCCAGGCTATCAATCAAAACTGAAGTGAAAGGACTAAGGGAATCTATCACCACCTATAGGAGCACCTAAATACATAAAAAAACTCCTGGAGGATATTAAGGGAGAGATTGACAGCAATACAATCATAGTAGGAGACTTTAATACCCCACTATCACCATTGGACAAATCCTCTAAACGAAAAATCAGCAAGGAAACATCAATCCTAAATGACTCACTAGACCAGATGGAATTAATTGACATCTACAGAACATTTCACCCCAAAGCAACATAATATACATCCTTTTCAAGTACACATGGGTCATTTTCAAAGATAGACTATATGTTGGATCATAGGCAAAATCTCTTCAAATTCAATAAGATATAAATCATATCAGGCATCTTCTCAGATCAGAGTGGCAAAAAACTGGAAATCAACTACAATAAAAACAATACAAAAAAATCAAACACAATGAGACTAAATAGCATGCTTTTGAACAATTACTGGGTTACCAGAGATCAAGGAAGAAATAAACAACATCATGGCAACAAATGACAATGAAAACACAATAATACAAAATTTATGGGACACAGCAAAAGAAGTCTTGAGAGGGAAGTTCATAGCTCTATAAGCCTACTGAAAAAAAAAACAAGAAACAATAGTACTAAAGTACCTAACCCTACAACTCAAGCAGCTAGAAAGAGAGCAACAAGAAAAACCCAGTGTAAGCAGAAGGAAGGAAATAATAAAGATTAGAGTGGAGGTAAATGACAGAGACCAAAGAAACAATACAAAAGATCAACAAAACCAAGAGCTGGTTCTTTGAAAGGATAAACAAGATTGATGAACCTCTAGGCAGGCTCACAAATAATCAAAATCAGAAATGAAAGAGGTAAAATAGCAACAGACCCCACTGAAATACAAAGGATTGTTAAAAAAGTACTATGAACAACTCTATGCCAACAAATTGGACAACATGGGAGAAATGGACATATTCCTAGAAAAATATAACCTTCCAAAGCTCAATCAGGAATAATTGACACATCTCAATAGACCAATAACTATGGAAGAAAATGAAGCAGTGATCAAAAAGCTTCCAGCAAACAATAGCCTCGGGCCACACGGCTTCACAAGGGAGTTTGACCAAACATTCAAGGAAGAATTAAAACCTATCTTCCTCAGACTATCCCAAAAAATTCAAGAGGAAGGAACACTTTCAAGCTCATTCTATGAAGTCAGCATCACCCTAATACCAAAACCAGATAAAGACAACACAATGAAAGAGAATTACAGGCCAATATCCCTCATGAACATAGATGCCAAAATCCTCAACAAAATTCTAGGAAATCGGATCCAGCAGTACATCAGAAAAATCATACACCATGGCCAAGTAGAATTTATCCCAGGAATGCAAGGATGGTACAATATCCACAAATCAATAAACATTTGATACATCACATAAACAAATTAAGAGATAAAAATCACTTAGTAATATCAATTGATGCAGAAAGCATTTGACAAAATTCAACACCCTTTTTTGATAAAAACTTTCAACAAGGTGGGAATAGAACAATCATATCTCAACATAACAAAAGCCATATATGATAAACCCACAGCTAAAATCATATTCAATGGGCAAAAACTAAAACCATTTTTCCTAAGAACATTAACAAGACAGGGATGACCACTCTCACCAGTTCAACATAGAACAGTGGTACCTCAAGATACGAGTGCCCTAACATACGAGATTTTTGAGATACGAGCCATTGAGCGAGTGATTTTTGCTTTGAAATACGAGCAACAGTTGAGATACGAGTAATCGCGCAGATCGCCGGCTGCACACAACCCACCAGTTTACCGCGACTCAAGCGTCTCATAGTTTCCCACCCCTCAAGGTTATGGAACAAATCAAACTCGTATCTCGAGGTACCACTATACTGGAAATATTAGCCATTGCAATTAGACAAGAAGAAGAAATAAAAGACAACCAAATTGGAAAAGAAGAAGTAAAGCTGTCCTTATTTGCAGATGACATAATTGTACATAAAAAACCCGAAAGACTCCATCAAAAAACTAATAGACTTAATAAATGAATTCAGCAATGTATCAGGATACAAAATTAATGACAAGAAATCTATGGCATTTCTATATACCAATAGTGAACTAACAGAAAGAGCGGCTAAAAAAAGCAATCCCATTTACCATCGCACCAAAAAAATTAAGATACCTAGTAATAAACTTAACTAAGGAGGTAAAAAACATATACACAGAAAACTACAGAACCCTGAAAAAAGAGAGAGAGGAAGACATAAACAGATCGAAGAACATACCAGGCTCATGGATTGGGAGAATAAACTTCATTAAAATGTCCATACCCAAAGCAATCTACAGATTCAATGCACTACACATTAAAATACCAATGGCATATTTCACAGACCTAAAAAGAACTCTCCAAAAATTCATCTGGAATATAAAAAGACCCTGAATAGCCACAGCAATCCTGAGAAAGAAGAATAAAATAGGTGGGATCTCAATACCAGATTTCAAGCTGTATTACAAAGTCACTGTTCTCAAAACAGCCTAGTACTGGCACAAGAACGGGCATATGGACCAATGGAATAGAATAGAAAATCCAGATATAGACCCAAACCACTATGCTCAATTAATATTTGACAAAGAAGGCATGAACATACAATGGAGTCAAAACAGTCTCTTCAATAAACGGGGTTGGGAAAATTGGAAAGACACATGCAAAAAAAATAAAACCACACACAAAAATAAACTCAAAATGGATACAGAACTTAAACATAAGACGGCAAACCATAAAAATACTAGAGGAATCCCACAAGCAGCAAAATCTCAGACATATGCCGAAGGAACTTCTTCACTGATACTGCTCTTAGGGCAATAAAAGCTAAAGAGAGAAAAAACAAATGGGACTACCTCAAAATAAAAAGCTTTTTCTCAGCAAAAGAAACCATCAACAAAACAACAAGAAAACCCACTGTATGGGAGAACATATTTGCAAATGTTATCACTGCTAAAGGTTTAATCTCCAACATTTACAGGTAACTTACACAACTTAATCAAAGGAAGATAAATGATCCAATAAAAAAAAATGGGCAACGGACCTAAATAGAATCTTTTCGAAAGAAGACAGAAGGTCAAGAGACACATGAATACATGCTCAAAGTCACTAATTATCCAAGAGATGCAAATCAAAATGACAATGCGATACCATCTCACACTTGTCAGAATGGCAATCATCAACAAATCAACAAATGACAAGTGCTGAAGAGGATGGGGAAAAAAAAAAACCCTCATGCACTGCTGGTGGGAATGCAGACTGATGCAGCCACTGTAGAGAACGGTATGGAGTTTCCTCAAAAAAACTAAATATGGAGCTCCCATTTGACCCAGTAATCCCACTCCTAGGAATATATCCTAAGAAACTAGAAACACCAATCAGGAAGGATATATGCACCCCTATGTTCATAGCAGCACAATTTACAATAGCTAAGATTTGAAAACAGCCTAGATGGATGCCCGTCAGCAGATGACTGGATCAGAAAACTATGGTACATTTACACAATGGAATACTATGCTGCCATAAATAAGAAGAAATTCTTACCATTTGCAGCAACCTGGATGGAACTGGAGAGCATTATGCTAAGTGAAATAAGCCACTCAATGAAAGAAAAATACATGATCTCACTCACTTATGGATAATAAAGAACATTATAAATTGATGAACAAAAGGATAGATAAAGAGGCAGTAAAGCAGCAAACAGACTGTCAAATTATAGCAGGAAGGTTAGGGAGAGATGGGGTAGATAGAGATCAACCAAAGGACTTGTATGCATGCATATAAGCATAACCAACAGATGCAAGACACTGGGGGATTAGCGCAGGCATGAGAGTGGGAGTGGAGGGGGGCAATGGGAAGATATGTACACATGTAATACATTAATTTAAAAAATATATAAAATGGGTAACAGGGAAAAAAAACAAGATGGCGGCATAGGTGAACACCTATGCTGCCTCATACAATTTCAAAACTACAACTAAAAGACAGAACAGAAAAGCTGGCTGAGTGGAAATTCTACAACTAGAAGGAAAGGGAAAGGCTCACAGAGACTCAGAGGAGCTTCAAAAAGCTGAAGTATGGATACATGAGCATGGAGAGCATGGGCGGCAGAGTGCCCAGTTGGCTTTCTCTTGTGTGAGGGAGAAGGAAACTCCGGACTGCACTGAACCCCAGTTCCAGGCAAGACTCATATGGGGGGAGTCTGGACGGTAGGAAAAAGCAAGAAGTGAGCAGAAACTCAGAGAAACTCAGGGGAGCTGCAAAAGGCAGAGGTCTGGAGGAGCGCACACCAATGCACACAGAGAGGACTGATTGCTGATTGTGCTGCTAGCTTTCTCTAGCAAGGGGAAGACAGAACCTCCTGACTGTGCTGAACTCTACTTCCAAATACACTGAACCCCAGTTTCAAGTGAGACCCTGTGGACCCAGACTCCTATGGGTCCCTAAGCACACGGAAAATCAGGAGAGACACGAAAGGCAGAGATCTGGAGGTGTGTGAGTGCATGCAGAGAGGGTTGTAGCGATTACCAAGGGACACTGAGACCCAGGAGCCATGTAGGACAGAGCTCACAGAAAGCCAAGGCTGTCTGCTCAGCCATGAGACTCCACACCATTCAAGCTGAGCACAAGGCTTTTGCAATATTGCAAATCTTGTCTCATAAGGCTGCCTCCAGCACAGAAGTTCTCCCAGCATAGACATAGCTGATCCTCACAACCAACTGGCATGGAGGTCAATTCTCCCCAGTGATACCAACAACGATCAAGACTTAACTACAACAAGGCTATACACACAGTCCACAAAGAGTTACACCAAGAGAGTCCAGCTCAGGTAACTGGGGAGGCAGAGCTACTGGGCCATATAGGACACCTAGCACACAAAGCTACTCCAGGGAAGCAGCGAAAATGTGGAGACAAAGAAATAGATCACAAATGAAAGAAATGGAGGAAAACAAACAACTGGCTATAGAGTTCAAAACCACAGTTATAAGGTTTTTCAAGAATTTCCTAGAAAAGATGGATAAATTTAGCAAAACCCAAGAGAAGATGAAAAAGGACCGACTAGAAATTAAACGTACACTGACTGAAATAAAAAATATTATACAGAGACCTAACAGCAGACTAGAGGAACACAAGAATCAAGTCAAAAATTTGAAATACAAAGAAGCAGAAAACACTCAACCAGAAAAGAAAAAAGAAAAAAAAATTGAAGAGAGTATAATGAGCCTCTGGGACAACTTCAAGCGTACCAACATCAGAATGATGGGGGTGCCAGAAGAAGAGAGAAAGCAAGATACTGAAAATCTATTTGAAGAAATAATGACTAAAAACTTCCCCCACCTGGTGAAAGAAATAGACTTACAAGTCCAGGAAGCGCACAGAACCCAAAAAAAAGGAATCCAAAGAGGATCACACCAAGACACATAATAATTAAAATACCAAGAGCAAAAGACAAAGAGAGAATATTAAAAGCAGCAAGAGAAAAACAGTTCATTACCTACAAGTGAGCACCCATACGATTGTCAGCTGATTTCACAATAGAAACTATGCAGGTCCAGCAGGAGTGGCAAGAAATATTCAAAGTGATGAATAGCAAGAACCTACAACCAAAATTATTCTACCCAGCAAACTATCATTCAGAATTGAAGGACAGATAAAGAGCTTCGCAGATAAGAAAAAGCTAAAGGAGTTCATCACCACCAAACCAGGATTATATGAAATGCTGAAAGGTACTCTTTTAGAAGAGGAAGAAGAAAAAGGTAAAGATAAAAATTATAAAAAACAAATACATATCTATCAACAAGTAAATCTAAAAATCAAGTGAATTAAAAATCTGATGAACAGAATAAACTGGTGAATATAATAGAATCAGGGGCATAGAAAGGGAGTGGACTGACAATTCTCAAGGGGAAAAGGGGAAAGGGACTGCGGGGAGGGACCTATGGATGAGGACAATGTGGGGGGAGTTAAGGGCAGAGGGTGGGGTGGGAACCAGGT